>JAUMJJ010000183.1:0-600000 GCA_033556795.1 Tapera naevia | reverse complement strand
GAAAAATCTATACCACTTTATGAATCTGTTGTAACTCAAAATGTAACAAAACCATGGGAACAAAATGTCCCTAAAGGGAGAAAATACTTTGGGTTTTTTAGGCAACGAATATTAGAAGGAGTAGTAGTGGTGATGGTTGGAGAGTTAGCATTTCTGTTGACTTCTGAAGGCAGTGCTCTGGGCCAGAGGAGCAGCTGGATGTCTTGTATGCTCTCTCTGTGTGTGTGTGCACATGTCCACTCCCACTGGCAGGACACTGACTCCTCTCTGGATCTGGGGACAGGAAACTGCAGCAGCAGTGCTCCAATTGCTGGGAAGGGTGATGGTGAAGACCAGTTACTTCCCCTTGGCCTTGCACTTCTCTGGGACAGCTGGAACACAGCGTGCAAGGGAAGCACCGGGTGTTTCCACCCTGCTGAAATTCCTCTGCCAGCTGCCCAGCAGCTCACGGCTCACTCCGGGCAGCGCTGCCAACAGAGTGTGGGGGACACAAAACACTCCCTTGAGGCACATATCCCCTTCCCATCCTGCTCTCCTTACTCAGGGCTGGGGGGACCTGTCACACTTGAGCATTCCAGGGGCTGCTCAGTGAGGACACCACCCTTTGCTGCACGCCAACACCTTCTTCTGCCTCCAGCACCTCTTCCTGCAGGAAATGGACACTTAGATCCAGAGAGAAGTTTCCTTTTTTCCACAGAAGCAAGACTTTCAAGGGCAGTGATGCATTCTGGAGTTCAGGAAAATAACAAATTCTGTCTCTCATCCCTCAGATCATCAATTCCCATGTATGTTTCTACCTATGTATCTATGTATCTACACATCTATGTATCACAGTATCACAGTATCATAAGGTTGGAAAGGACCTCTGAGATCATCAAGTCCAACCTATAATCCAACGCCAACACCAACACCAACCCATCATCTAAACCATGGCACTCAGTGCCTCATCCAGTCTCCCCTTAAACACCTCCAGGGTCGGTGACTCCACCCCCTCCCTGGGCAGCCCATTCCAATGGCCAATCACCCTTTCAGTGAAGAACTTTTTCCTAACATCAAGTCTAAACTTTCCCTGACAAAGCTTGAGTCCATGCCCTCTAGTTCTGTCACTGGTCACCTGAGAGAAGAGACCAACCCCTGCCCAACTACAACCTCCTTTTAGGGAGTTGTAGAGAGCAATGAGGTCTCCCCTGAGCCTCCTCTTCTTCAGACTAAACAGCCCCAACTCCCTCAGTCGCTCCTCATAGGGCTTGTGCTCCAGCCCCTTCACCATCTTCGTTGCCCTCCTCTGGACACACTCCAGTATCCTGACACCTTTCCCAAACTGGGGGGCCCAGAACTGTACACAATGTATGTATCTATCTGTCTGTCTGTCTATCTATCTATCTATCTATCTATCTATCTATCTATCTATCTATCTATCTATCTATCTATCTACCTAGGTGCCTACCAACTACCAATGTATCATTACCTCAAAGTGCTTACAGTGGGAAAGACTCATCCAAGACTCTCCCACAAGTGTTCCCATAGCACAGTGCCTCACCAAGATGCTGAGGGCAAGGGAAGGTCAGGGCAGTGAAAGTGTCATCTCCTGCCTACTGAATGGTTGAATGACACCAAGGCATCAGCCTGGTTCTGGTTAGCCCTGCATGGCAAACGGGACAGTATAAGGGAATTATTTTCTCACCAGTGAAGATGAGAAAAGATTCCCCCTTGCATATCCATCCCTGCAAACCTCCAGGCTTTTGTGCTTTTAAGTGCTCTGTGGCCCAGTGTGCAAAGAGTTCTGCTCTCTGGGGGAAAGCCTGCTGCAAGGCAGGGCTGCAGGAGGCCTTTCTGCCCCCTTTGGCTTTGCGGTGCAGCCCCTCGGGACAGCGATGCTGGTATGGAGATGCCGTTTGGGGTGTGCAGTGCCTGCCCCTCTGAAGGGCAGCCGGACAGCCAGCTTGGGTGGTTGCACTGGTGCGACTGCACCATCTAGTGCTGCCTCCTGCAAGCTCACTGCTTGCCTCGCAGCCCGAAGGAGGCTCCACTGGTTTCACACAGCTTGACAGAAATTGCACCTAGAATCGTACTGCCCGTTTCATAAAGACCCCTAAATCTGGAGAAACTGATGCAGCAAAGGCAGCTGCTTCTTCTAACCACTGTCTGCCCTGGCAGGTGAGCTTCCATCCAGCTTGGACAGCTGTTAAAGAGGAAAAGCATGACAACAGCAGCTTGCCCCAGTGATGTGTGTGCACAAAATGAACCTGCAGAATAACAAGGGGCTTCAGTGGGCACTGAAGGGAAAATGTGGATTCAGTTCTAGATTGCAAGCTGTATTCAGAAGTCAGGAAACAACGAGGCAACAGCAGAAAGGAGGCCCAGACCCACAGCAGCTGCTCACTCAGCTCCTGCACAGGTGCTGCCCTAAGGCACAGATCCTGGGAAAGCCTGATGTGTGTGGGAGCAGCATCATTCAGCTGCAGAAAGAGCAGCATGTACGGAGGACATCGAGGCCAGAAAGAGACTGTTTCTGCAGCCTTGCAAAAGTAACAACTTGGTAGTTGCTGATAAGCCTGAAAGCCTTCAGCACTAAATGCAACAAGCCACAGGAAACGTGTAGACCAAACTTCCAAGCTGGAAACCAGGAATATGCCAGCTTAGCCCAAAAAGCTTTCAGAAGCAGATCCACCAGCAGCTGGGGTGCTGAGGTTCTCCTGGTTCCTGGACTGATAGAGGGGCCATCTGCAGTGTGATGGAAATGGAACCTAGGGAGCATTGGAATCATTAGTGTTAGCCAGGGTTAAGTGATAATACCTTCCATGGTGTCCTTCAGGTTATGTTAGCAGATATACCACTATATAACACAAAAGATAAACAGAGGAGACTTCAGGTAAAGTAAATTCAATGGAAGAGAGTTAGTCTGTCTCTAGGCAAAAGGAGAAAGCAACATGGTGAAATAAAGGAGCATCCAGAGTCACTACTAGGAACAAGTAGTTACGGAAAAGGTGTTTAATTAAAGAGAAATCTTGAATCTGTTAAACACACTGACAATGCCCCATCAACTCTTCCTGATAGTTTTCCAGGATCCTTACTCAGACATAGTGGTGACATGGCACAACTTGGGAAAGTAATAACTAAGAGGATTTTAGGGATTTAAATTCTGAAACACTCACACTTACCAGCGCTGACCCTAGAGCAGGGCTGTCACACTCGCGGCTCCCACCGCTCTGCTGCTCCCGCAGCGTCACACGCTGCACAGTGCCCAGCACTGGCAGGAGTGCAGGGGCAAGGGGATCGGTAGAAACAAGGTGCTGGGCAAGATAAAACAGGATGAAGTTCAACAAGGCCAAGTGCCAGGTCCTGCACTTTGGCCACAACAACCCCAGCAGCTGCAGGCTGGGGACAGAGTGGCTGGAGAGCAGCCAGGTGGAAAGGGACCTGGGGGTACTGATGGACAGGAGGCTAAACATGAGCCAGCAGTGTGCCCAGGTGGCCAAGAAGGCCAGTGGCATCCTGGCCTGCATCAGGAATAGTGTGGCCAGCAGGATGAGGGAAGTGATCCTTCCCCTGCACTCGGTGTTGGTGAGGCCACACCTTGAGTGTTGTGTTCAGCTCTGGGCCCCCCAGTTCAAGAAGATATTGAGGGGCTGGAGTGGGTCCAGAGATGAGCAACAAAACTGGTGAAGGGACTTGAGCACAAGTCCTGTGAAGAGAGGCTGAGGGAGCTGGGGTTGTTTAGCCTGGAGAAGAGGAGGCTCAGGGGTGACCTCATCACTCTACAACTATCTGAAAGGAGGTTGTAGACAGGTGGGGGTTGGACTCTTCTCCCAGGCAGCCAGCAACAGAACAAGAGGGCCCGAGCTTGGACTCTGCCAGGGAAGGTTTAGGCTGGACATCAGAAAAAAGCTCTTCACAGAGCGAGTAATCAGGCCTTGGGATGGCCTGGCCAGAGAGGGGGTGGAGTCACCATCCCTGGAGGTTTTTAAAATAAGACTGGATGTGGCATTTAATGCCATGATCTGGTAATCATGAGGACGTTGGACAAAGGGTTAGACTTGATGATCTTGGCGGTCTCTTCCAACCCAGATGATTCTATGATTCTATGATTCTGTGATTCTATGATTCTAAGGTGGAGGGCAGGATTCGGCCAATAGGCTGAGATTTTGGCACCCCTGCCCTAGGCTGTGAATATGTGGGGCACCAAGGGCCTTGATCCTGTGCCAAGCCAGTGGTCGCTCCTTGCCCTGCTGAGGATGCAAGTACAGAGATTCTGTTGGCAGTTAATGACCACTGCTTTACCACATCCCCATAGAAACAGAAGCCCAAATGTAGATTGTAAGCACAGGCAATTACCCAGGGCATCTTCCACATAGCAAACAATCAGTTTCAGTTGTAGGCATCCATGGCCAAGTCACTACCCACCCACTGGCTAGGGCTAAATTAGTTCTGTCTAATGGACCAGCAGTCCACCCGACCTTACTCCTGGGTCCTTATGATAGATACTTTTATGTGTGGACTGAAGAGTCAGTGGTGCATGGACCCATGGGGAAAATAGTAAACAAGGACAGCTACCCTCTTTACAGCACAGGTTGTCTCACATTGATGCAACCCTCTTAGCCTGTTACAAACAGGTGCTGCCTTAGCCCATAGCAAGCTAGTTAGCACTCCACATTGCAAGGTACCTCCTGATGCTGTCCATCCTCTCACTGAACTGACAACACAGGCTAAAGAACATGTAATCATTGGCAAGTTTCATCCCCTAAAGTCTCCTGTACGGCGTCAAAAGAAGTCTGAAGGCAAGTGGCATCTAACAGCAGATTATGGAGGCCTGACTGTTGCTGCCAAACCACTCACTGCAGCTGTTTCCAGCACAGCTGACGCAGTCATTCCTCTTAATGATGAATGGAAGCTATTGATGTGAAAGATAAGGGTTTTGTGATTCCACCACCGGAGGTAGATAGGATGAGGTTTGGTTTCATCTGGCACAGCTTCCAGGCAAGTCTTAAACCATAATCCCGCCGTAAGCGTTATCTCACACTAAATTTGTTAAAGAGCTGGAAATGTTAAAATTTCCACAAGAGGTCACTGTGGGGCAGCGCAGCGATGATGTCTGAAGAGCTGGACACTGCAGAACTTGTAAACAGGATACGGACACTTTCTACACCTCCTCCCGGTCAACTGGGTTAGAGATACCAGAAGAATAGAAACAAGGTCCCAGTCACAATTTCATCTTTTGGGGAGTCAGGTGGATAAGTGGGAGAAAACCAGCCCCGGATTATGTGCTACCAGAAATCCAATGGTTACCCCTGCCCCAGAATGAGAAAGGAACTATGTGTTGTGCTAGGGACTTTAGGATCTTACAGGGAGTGTGTTCCAGGATGAGAATTCCAGAGCCTGACCACCGGATAACTTTGTAAAGAAAAATGCAGTTTGGGAATGAACACCAATACAGAATGAGGCCCCAGAACTGGTAAAGAAAACCATAAATATGTATCAGTTACTGGTACTCATCCACCCTACACGGTCCCTCTCACTACACGTTCTGGTGGGGACCAGGGCAATAGTGGCTGCCTGGATCCCATCACCTTGGGCTCCAAATCACAGCAGATTTTATGTAAGAAGGCAATCATATATAACAATAAGACTACTATTACACAATTATGAAAATAAAACCTGATTTTGAACAAGAAACCGGAGATTATGCCTTTGTGAGAAGAGTGGTGAACCCGGGTAGGGGGGTGTTGTGAAGGCAAATACACTTCCCCTCTAGCAAAGCTTTATGGAAATCCTAAAGAGCACGAGTGATTCTTTCCACGGTAAGCATGGAGTGCCTCACTCCGAAAGCAAGGACTGTCTCACATCCTTCTCTCCTTTCCCGTGAGGAGTCAAGGACAGAAACAGATGTATCTCCTGCACACGCTCTCAGGTGAAAGGGAAAACTGAAGCTGAAATTAGGGAAGAAAAGTCTGAGGAAGAAAGAGAGAAAAACACATTCTTGTGCTGCAACACTTGAAATACTTGTTTGGTATCATTCCAGCTGAACAGGCAGCGTCCTGTGCCCACACTCTCCACCAGGTGTTACAAAGCCTTTTTGCAGCCTCCCCCTTCCTTCAGCAGCTCCTTCGCAGCCCCACTCTCTTTCTTTCCCAGTCCTAACCCTAATCCTAAACCTACACCCTGGTTGCGAGTTGTCCAAAAGTCCCATCCCTGGAGCAAGGTGAAAAACCCTTTGGGAGGGCAGACTATGGCCCCTCAGTCACTTTTAGATGACTTGTTGTGGGCTGTGGCTCTTCTGCACCAAGGCTGCAGTCTAAGAGAGAGCTGAGGTTGTGGACTCCTGGGCAGGTGCAGTGTGGCTGGCTGCAGTGTAAGCCTTTGCCACAAACACCCCTGGAGGATGACACCAAGAAACGCACTCTCTTGGTCCTTCAGACATTGAAGATGGATTTTGCAACTCGCTTGGTAGGTTTTAAAGACAAACTGAGGAACTGCCCTCCTCTATAATGCTTGCAAGCTGGCACTTCTGCAAAACTGCCTGCTTCAGTCAGCAATTAAAGGCTATCCAGGAGGCAGCTTAAAGCCTGGAGTGTTGCTCTTCTACAAACGCCCTCTCTCCCTTATGCTCAGTGGCAGGGACAACAGTGCTAAGTGCCAGTGGTATTGTATCCCTATTTCTTGGTCCTCATAGCCGTGTTTAATCGCATTCTTTGACAGCAACAGGAAATAAACGTTCTCGTTTCTGACATACAATCACCACCGAGGCGTGGCACGGCGAGAACTGTTACCAGTAGCTACATGCCAGAGCAAATAAATCCTCTTGGCAGCAGCTACATTTGTTTCCTCTCATGGTGCAAAACCTCAGCTCCTGTAAGCACTTTGGAAGAGATCACTAGCAGGGCATGGCCAGATGCAGAGTAAGCCATCACCTCACGCTCTCTTGCAGGAGTATAAGAAGCAGGAAAATATTTTCAATGACATTGCAACTCTAGGTGACTTTTCAGGAGTCTATCAATTACTTGTGCTAAGACACAAATACAGGTCTAGAGAACTTTTAACTTCAGTAGTACAATTTCTTTTTTTGAGCAGAAAGCAACTTTAGGAGCGAGAGAATCCATCAGTCACAGTTTCTGAAGAGGCAAAAAAAGCATCAGTTCAACCAGGACCTCCAAATTCTTAGTATGCTCTTCTCTTTCAGATGGAGATACAAATCCCATGCTAAGAGATTTACGAGCTAATGAGATCTGAAGGTGGTGCTCCCATTCTCTGGAGCAAGTATACTGCATTTGGTAGCACTTTCTCTTGCCTGGCTGGCCGGGTCAAGGGGAAAGCACCAACCCTGAGGGGAGAGCTATTGTCAGAGCACTGCTGCCACTTGTTTGGCAGAGCAGAAGCCATGTACTCTCAATTCTGTCTGTGAAAGACACTGAAAGGTAGAAGCCTCTGCATCCACTCTTGCTCTAAGATGGGGTCATGGTCCAACTGCCCAAGAGACATCCACCCTGCAGAGTTATTGCAGAAACCTCTGCAACATCTATAAATGTAAAATACCTCAGTGTTACTTCTGTGCCTTATGTGTTCCAGCTCTCTTAGGAGGAAACAGTTAATAGAATGTAAAAAAAAACGAAAACAAAACAAAAACCTGAACCCCACCCCAAAACAGGAAAGGCGGTGACCTTAGAGGCATGGTTACAGTAATTTTATAGCTTAGGTGGCTGCTTCCTAACTGCCCAGCTCTGCCGTTCTCTCTCTGTTTAGCTGGAGCTGCCGTTTCACGACACATTAGCTCTCCGCTCTGCCTGGGGCAGCTCTGCACGCAGGTGAAAGCTGATTCCAGGTTTTGGTCGATTCCTTTAGCTGATTTTCGCTTTTGTTTCACTTGCTGCAGAGGGAGCTCAGAAAAGGCAGGTGACACCACCCTTGGCTCTGAGACACGCCTTCACCCATGGGCACTCCCTAGGGTGGCATTTCTCTGGCCTCAGAGTCACTCTGGACTGTGGGAAAGATGTTATATTGCCTCAGCCAGGCCAGTTTTAAGTACAATCATGGTGTTACTAAACCCACTGGAATGAACCCATTTCTGCTACCCACGCCAGCAGCAAAGTTTCAGGTGGGGCAAGCCCAGGTTGCTCTGTGGGCACCCAGCACCAAGGGGCTGTGTCCCCACACTCACACGAGCTGTGACACAGGCAGATGGGGGATTCCTGCCTGGAATTCCTGCCCTGCCACCCAGCAGTTACTGACAGCTGCTCAAAGACCACTGAGCTCTGCATCTTTGTACACGTCATCTGCCCAACAGCACGGATGCGGATGCACAGACGTGCGTGGCAGTGAGGCTGCACTGCAGAGCAAATGGGCTTCATGGCTTTGGCTCAATGTCATTTAAATACCTTCTTTTTAATGGCAGGATTGATAGAAGCCCATATTTAAAGACAGTTTCTCTTCTAGAGATGATAATGGATTATCTGGCAAATATACCTTAATGAGGCATGCTAATAAAGACTTGCTGCTTCTTCCTGTGTTTTCTTTTGGTCCTGGTATGAATGGGATTTCATTATCCATTGACAGTAGCAAGCATTCTTACAAACAAAAACTAATGAACAAAATGAGAGCTGTAGAAACAGAAACATATTGCCTCAGGTAGGACAGCAGCAGGGCTTTTTAAACGAACAGCCTTTATCACCACTGGTGATATCACCTAGATTTTCATTACGAATGTAATATTCACAGTGCTGAGGTCAGAATGTTAAATGGAACTCGTGTTCTTTAAGTAGCCTAAATACTCCAACCATAGCTATGGAGTATCTTGCCACATGGAAGTATTTGTTGACTTTAGGAAGCAATAAATAAATGTCAGTGACAGACCTCCAGAATGAACTCACCTGTAACTGATTTTACTTCTTAAGATTAGAAGGTGTGGAAATACAATCAAGGAAAAATACTTTAACTTGATTAAGAATGAGTCAATCTGGTCTTCAGTTGTTTGGGCTGGAGATAACTGTAGGACCATATTACTCTCCAAAAGGGCAAAGTCATTAAAAAAAGTAATCCTGCTGTTAAGCAGATTGGGAAAAAACATTTCAAGGGATTGTGATGCCACTGGGCACCATAGAACCTGCTCTTGTCTAACCAGGCTTCCTTTAAACAATTCAAAAAGTTTTTGTAATGCCACTGACTACATTTTGTGACTGAAGCCATTATTTTATGGGGTTTGGAGCTGAAGAGCCATAAAGCAGATTTTCTAAACATCAAGATACCAACTTACGGCTCTGCAGCGTAAACAGAAGCACAATTTAAACTATTCAAACTATCTGTAATGCTAGAATATTCTAATGAATTCTGGCCCAGCAGAAGCAGAATGATTATCAGAAGAAGATACTAGATACAAAGTTGACAAAAATATCAACTGACTGCAGAGGACTGCAATCTTCACTTTCAGAAGTGATAATCATCCCTTCTGCCTATGGAACTGAGTGTTTGGTACTTCTGAAGTCAAGGCAGAGGTATCTTGTCTGGGAAATTAACTTGTAAGTTACTCCTTTGGAAATACACTGGGCCTGAAGGTCCAGCCCACAGCCTTAAACGATGGCAGGTTTTCACTGATTATTCAGTAGTTCCTGCAAAGCTCTCTTCTTTCATTTGGCAGAAAATTCACAACTTCAGCAGGTGAGCAGACTGAATGAGTAATGAGTAACAAACTGGTCACAAATTTGAGCCAAAAGTTTAAAGATAAAACCTGGAGTTATCTCACAGTAATAATAGTTCAAATGGTGTTTAACAAAGAAGCTTGAACAAAACTATAGTTGTGTTGTAATTATCCAAATTCTTGGTTGTTAATAACCAGTAAACAGTTTCTAATTTGTTGTAGAGGAACAAAACTGCTCAAGCAGTGAGAGGCAATGACTAAAACATCACTATGGAGCATCACACAACGAAGGGTATTGTAAATAAACCATTATGATAGCTGAACACATATAAAAATAATCTCTTTATTGTGATTTTTTTTTCTTTACCTGACAGGGTTATTTATTAAGAATAAATATTAACAGATGAAAGCAGGTGAGCCTGCAGTTTCACATTTCTTGCAGCAGCAGTGCTGTCATAACCAACCTCTTCCCCTGGGTGCTTGTTCCCTGCCCTGCACTGCCCAGTGGACACACCAGTTTGCAAGGCTACACTGCCCACCAGATGTGGGACCTGCCCAAGTGGGAGTCGCTGCTTCCCATACTCTTCACCCTGGATTTTGCCAGCAGCAACACTGGCTTCAGTGAGCCTCCTCCTTGCTGATTTCTGCCCTTGCACAATCCGTGAGTCGTCCGAAACCCTCTGCAGAGTTACAATAAGGAAAAAGATTTTACCGAAACCCAGCATTTTTAAGACTGATGGTTTTTCAGTGGAATCACTTCACTTGAGCCCATTCAACATGTAACTAACCAAACATTGTGTTCTATGAAGAGTGGAGCCCAGGTGAAAGCAGGAATAAGGTAGGAACCTGCTCATTGTCTCACAATAGATGTGTCTATGTGTAGGTTTCTGATATAAACAGCCACCTGGGGACTTGAGCTAAACTATTGTACTCTGTGCTGAAGCAGAGCTGGAGCTCCAAAACCAAACCAACACCTGACCAAGCAGTAAGGAACAGCTGAGGTGGTCACACCTTCAGCACCTGTAGTCATTTTGGAAATGAACTTGTGACTGTTCTGTACCTTAAAAGCTGACACTATGAAAGATTTCTTTTTTTCCTTTCCCTGCTCTGAGAGCATTTCAGACTAAGTGAGATGAAATAAAAAACATATTTAAAGAAATTACATTGGCAAATAAAGGTCCTAAAAAAAAATTAAAATGGAAAATGCTAAAATAATTCTGTAATATGTTACTTTTTTTTACCTAAAACAATTTTTATATTTTGAAGTAAAGTCAACTGATTTTAGATCTTGTACTCTAAGAGAGATAATAAACTCAACATCACTTAAATAAACTTCACAATAACTGTTATAATGTTATAATGGACGGAAAAAACAAATAATTAGTGACCCTTCATGCTAAATCCACTGGTTTAAGCTACTTGTTCATTTGTATGACTGAGGTTTTAGTCTGATACACAGAATTCACTGCTTGGTTTTTAAAATAATTCAGTCAGAGATCTTCCGTGAAGATCAAAAACCAACAACCTTTCACCTTCAACTCAATAAATTGTAACCCATTTAATTCAGTTTTTATTCAATGAAATTATGTATAAAAGCTTACAAATCTGAGAACTTAACTATACACAAAAAGATGATATTCAGTTTAAACATATACACAGAGAAAAGCTGTGGTTTGTGACTTGCCCTCTCCCGCCCCTCCCCCCAAAACACACACTGTCTCCATTTATGATGGGGCATTATTCTGCCCGCTTACACCTTCTGTTGGCCCTGTAATTGCTTGGTGGGTTTCACTGCTGCTGTCAGTGTAGGTTTTTAAGCTACCAGCAAACAAATCTGGGCATCTATATAAAATAATAAGAATCAGCAATTTGATTTTTAACACAAAGATGCAGTGCTACCATCAGCAGTAACTAAAGCTACAGAGTTCACCCTTTCAGTTTTTGCAGACTTTGTCTTGGCTTTAAAAATACCGGGACTCTCACAGAGCAGAATTTGCCTGTCAGCACTACTGATTCACTTCAAACAACCATGATCCCATGTTGCTGGAACGTCTCTGTACCTCTTTTTCTTAACTCATGCCACTAGACCAAATGAAATCATGGACACTCCTTGCCTCAGTAAGGCAATAAAGTTTTCTCTCTCCTTTCATCCAGAATGACTTAAACCTATAGCTAACAACACATGCATGCGCTGCACTAATGATGGTACAGTGCTCACCAATGTCACTTCTCCAGTTTCCTTTGTAGCTTGGGTGACAACACTTACCTACTAACTTCTGTTCCAACAGGCCAATAAATATGCACACAGCTCAGGACATTTTAAATTTGATTAAAACTAACCTGTGCAATGACTAGTTTTGTCAAACAACTAAAAGACTTTCTAGGCTGAATCTGAGAGTAGATGGCCAGTTACTTTAAAAGGACGTGTGCATTTATTTACCTGTACCCAATATACACACAAACACTTTCTATATATATATAAAAATCTTTATACATATACAGTATTTTATATATATATATAAAGATTGCCATCACATTATTGTTACAGCTACTTAAGTCAAATTTGACCAAGTAACTACTTTGCTTGACTCAATGATGCTACCTGAAACAGATACCCAAAGGCATAATTGAAGGAAAACATAACGCTAAAAGACACCAAACGCCCTCAGCTCTTTCTAACTCAATGAACAGAGATTTTTGCATTCATTGAGAAAAGTTCTGAGAGTTTTAAGTTATAACCTTAACCAAGTTGCATGTGGGCTTCTAAAAAGCATGGTACTTAATTTGCCAGATCTTCTCAAAATGCCTTTTACCAGGGAAACTAATATATATATATATATTCTTTGCTTACCAAACCGATACTCTGTTTCTCATTACACTCATCATTGTATCTAAATACACTTTTAAGCAATCTAAATTTTGTTTAAAATCTATTAAATTCAGATTAACTAATACTACCAACATAGTTAGCTGGATTTTTTTTTTTTTCACACATTCCTTTGTATTAAAATCAATTACATTGCGGTTCGATGCAAGAGCTTTTTGTTTGTTTTGGTGGGAGAGGCAAAGTCCGATTTCCTAATGTGCCAGTACAGTTCAGGTTGCCGAAGACAAAGGGTGGGAAGGAGGCTGGTGGAGAAGATGGCAGGGATAAGAGAAGTTAAGAGGTGGGGGGAGGAAAAAAATTGATTGAATAAAAAATGAATAAAGAAACTTTAAAAAAATTGATACAGGTTTCACATTCAGTCTAACAACACTGCTTCTTGCTCCTTTTTGATGGAGGCTAACACTGCATTATCAGTCTCTGTGGCTTCTGTGTCCCCACCACCTAGCAGAATGGAGCGATCTTCTTCTAGTGTAAAGACAGAGTTTTGATTTTGGCACGAATGTTTGACTACTTCATTGGGAGTTGAAAACGTTTTGTCACACAAGTTACATTTATAGGGCTTGTTGGTCTGTACTAGCATGTTGTCCATTTGACTGCCTTCCTCAAAAGTACAGAGTTCCAGAGTCTGTTTGTCCACCATCGTGTATGTGTCCATGCTCTGGTTTAGGCACACATGTCTGGCAGCCTGGTTAGCCCTACAAAAGCTTTTGTCACAAGTGCTGCACTTGAAGGGTTTGCCAGTGTGTATGTACATGTGCTCCCTCCAGTGGCTTTTCTGAATAAATTTGCGACCACAGACGGAACATTCGTATTTCCGTCTTTTCACCTCCCTCTCTTGATCCGCCTGCTCCAAGTTGTCTATGTCTGCAATATCAGAGGGGGGCGGCGTCTCTGACTGCTGCTGCCCATCAATTATCGGGGAGTCTGAGATATGCTGCAGCTCGCTGTCACTAATCATCCCTGCTTCAGGCACTTCCATGGCATCTTTATCAGCTGTGTTGTTACAGAGAGACAAAGAAATATTACTTTCTCCCTGCTGGTTAGATGCGAAGGGAACCCCCGTGTGAATCTGCAGGTGCTCACGCAAACTACTCCGCAAATTGAACCGGCGACCGCAGAGGTGGCAGGCATAGTACTTTGGGAAGCTTCCGTTCCTTTTCATAATACTTGGCTTGACGTGTGCTATTGTGAGTGAGGCAGGCTGTTCATCTGAAGAAGATGCTTCCATGTTGGCCTCTTCTCCTGCAGGTGAATTATTACCAGCAGCAGACACCAATTCTGGAGATAAAGAAGATGGCAATGGGTCAGAAGTGGACATATTTGTCCGGGACACTTGTGGCAGAGGTGTAGCTAGCTGTGAGAGCTGTGAGCCTTCAGAAACCTGCTCTTGGTTCATCCGTGATGGCTGTGGCCTTGGTTCTCGCCCCAGTTTGTCAGTCGCTGATGGAACCTTAGTGGGATGTCTTATCTGGTGATCTGCAATCTGAATGCCATATAACGAAGATGCTAATGGGAAAACTTGATCCGGGTGAGAAAAAGTTCCCTGACTCGCAAGGCTGGCCTCTTGAATTAGTGGATATGCATGCAGAAACTTTATTCCCTGTTCTAGTCGAACGGGGTCAATGAGCTGCGGTGCCATCTTCCCAGTGTACATCAAATGCAAGAGATAACTGAAGATATCTGGCTGTATGTCAGTCGCTTTCAAACGGACACATTCACTGAAAAGGGAAACAAAATGATCAATAAGAGATAAGGAAAATATTTTTTACCAGATCGAGGTTATTCAAGCATTGACAAAAATCAGAGGCATCTAGTTAAATTCAAAAGACAGAATGTGGAATTGAAAAACGCTTTTAACATATAAGAGCTAATCTTACTGGCCACTTGGAAGATGACGTTTTTTTTCCTCAGGAAGGTAACTGGCTTGAAAGACAAAGGTGTCCCATTGCAATCTACACCTTTCTAAATTGCTGCTATGTTACAGATTTATTGTCACATGTTAACATATTTCACAAATTACATTAAAATTTTTTGGATTCAAACACATCTATAGCTGAATTAAAACCTGCTGACACTGGAGTCCAACTCACAATCCATTGAGCTCTTCTCAGTACTTAGCCCTGAAAACACCTAAAATTCATCTGGCACTTGCCTGTTCAGCTTCTATAGTGTTTACAGTCACAGTTCTGCAAATGTGTAGTATTACCTTGTCTCAACTGCATTACAATACAGAAACCATGCAGGACAGGGCGTGGATCTGATGCAACAGGTTTAGCCTGAGCACATCTAACCCACGGAGACCAGGCAGAATGGTCACTTCTTTCCTTGAACAGGGAGGAAGGAATGGCAGCACCAGTGGCACCACCTGGTCAGCCTAACAGTCCCTCGGTTAGAGCACTCAACAAAGGGAGACACTTTGGCTGTGATGCTCTCTTCAGCCTAACAGGACTGAAACCAACACCACCCTCCAGCTGAGAGCACATCAACCTTTAGGATACTCTGGACTGAAACACCCACCGCTCCTCCGGTTGAAGTTGGATCTCTGTGCAGAAAAAGAGGGAAGTTTCAGAAAAGATGAAAGAAAATCAGGAACATCTTGGTTAGGCCAGTTAACTAACAGGAGAGGATCTGGGATTGGAATCATTTTTCAGAGTTATTTGTAGCTCTTGTATTAAACAAACATGAAACAAAACACAGAAATCCAGACATGACTGCGTGCTGCGGTCTGAATGCTCTAACCACAGTATGCTACCAAACCAAGGATATTATAGCCAGTTCTTCCATTTCTTGAGGTGCACCCTTCTTGAGTGATCTCTGACTGTTTTTGAATTCAAATACATCTCTCAAAAATAAACTTTGCAATGCTGTCTTTCAGAGATGACTGTGTGCTCTTGATGGATCATCAAGACCAAAACATCTGCCTGCAGCCCAGTCTCAGAAATGCAAGTGCACTTCCATCCTCGATGTTTACTTTTGGCTAAGAACTCTTAAGACAAGGAATCTGAGCTTCACTCAAACTTTTTGAGATAGTTCAAATAATTGAGAAAAAAGAAAAGACAAAACAATCTTTAAAACAGTCATAAACATTCCTTATCTTTTCAATGCCCTCCATGTAAGGCTGCCTGCTGAAAAAAACCCAACCAAAAAACCTACAAATCCCCTTATTTTCCAACACGTAGTATTTTATTATTTAACTGTCTTCACTAAACTGTAAAAAAAAGAAACTTATTAACCTCTCAGTCCATTTCTCAAAATCTTCTAGCAAACACTTATTGGGTTGCATGTAACATTACATAAATGTCAAGAATAGCACAAATACAGACTAGAGAATAGTGAGTGGGCAAAGAAAAGTGGAAGAGTGAAGATAGCATCCTTTAAATAATAAATTCTAAATAATATTTAAATTTAAATAATAAATTGTGTGCTTTTTAAGGATAATGAACTTGTGCTAAATTATAATATGTATGTTAATGAACTGCAGTTCATCTTTACCACATTTTAAAGTGAGAGTCTAGTTTGCGGGTAAAACTGGATTCCATACTCATCCTGTCACAACGAGAAGCAAACCCAACATTTTCAGGTTTCAAAATCTTGCTAGACCTCCTTACCTTAGCTAACAGAACAACACTTAAACAGTGAACTATTTTATAGTTACCTGGTTTGATGAACAAACAACATCTTAAAGTAGTTGGAGAAAGAAGCAAGGACCGATTTGTGTGCCTTGAAGTAGACATCACCAATGGCAACTGTGCAGTCACACAGGAAACCGAATTCTCTCTGAGCATTTAGTTGCTGCAGCAGAATAAGTCCATGGTTGGCCAAATCCATTTTTTACACTCTGAAAAGCAAATGACATCCATGTAAAACTTAACAGTAGATGCACAGATGCAACAGTAGATGCTTCTTAACAGGTATTTTCCTCTAATATCCACATGTCAAGCTTCAGCAACATCTCTTAATCCCAAGCTACTGTATAAATTATATTTTACACACATTGCCAAGGATCTCTGTTTCATGATGAGCAACGATTCACAATGACGCAACTGATCTGTCAGGGTTTAAAGAGCAAAGCAGAGCCAGGACTAAACAGTTCTGAAAAGCCATACAAAACCACGAATAGCTAAAGGACAGGAAGTTAATAAGTAGGAAAAAACAGAATCTGCAATTGGAAGAAAAAAGTATTTTGGTTTCCACCTGTCTGTTCAAAAAGGAAAAATAAACCTCCCTTCTGGTATCAGTCACTCTCACTTAAGTGGGTGAGAGAGACCGGATCAGAGCCCAATAAAATTGTCTAACTTCTATACAAAAGATATACAGAGATACCAAAAATTTGGGTTAAAACTATGTCTCCATCCAGCTGAATCAAAACCCAGCATTAAATACTAAAACATTTCTGATGGCTATGCCCTCTCCTGGGAAACACCAGATATACACTCAAGTTTTTCCGGTCTGAAACATGGAATTAATTCTAGGTATTGGCAAGCCTTCTGGACTGTTAGAATTGGAAGGGACAATCTTTTCACTCAATAACAATCTATTTATTTTTTGAGATCAGCTACAACAGCATTTTGTAAACAAGTCTGTGTGCTGGAATGCCTTAAGCTTGCCTGGCAAATCAAGAAACCAGAGGGGTGAGATGTGTAGTTCTGTCTGTCGCTGTCCATCAGCATAATGCAGGATAACCAATGGTGAAATGTGGCACCAACCTGAGCCCCCCTAAACCAGGGCTTCTGCAGCACCCCGTACTTCCCTGAACCAGCTGCTGGAGGCTGCCCTAACAGGACTACTTAAGAACTATAAACTTTTTCTCAAGGATTTGGGGGTAACCTTGGAAGGAAGTATTGATAACTTGGGGAAAAAAAAGCCAGGGAAACGCATTAGGGCAGTCGAACAAGGCTGGCTGGATGAATATACAGCTAGTAAGACTAACAAGTTGGATGTAATCTTAACCAAAACAAATAGAGCTTTGGGCAGAAAAAATGAAAGTAGCCATGTAAAACAGCAGAAGTCAACAAAACACCCGGGCGCGTTATGCCCAAATCAGTGAAGATGCTCTATGAACAGAGACGAAAGAGAAGGTAAAACTAACAGAAGTGTATCAAACACAGCAGATATATAAAAAGTCTTGGGCTGTTTTCCCCTTCAGATTTAACAGGAAGTTATCAAAACTTGAGGTGAGGTGCAAACAGATTGTTTCTTCTACACAGTAACAGCGTAGCTTTTAGGGAAAGAGAATAAATGTGTATTCCACATATGCCAATATGCCTAGTCATAGGAGAAACAGGTATTTCTGCTTGCTGGAGAGTGAAAAATGCCCTTGTATTTAAACCAATAACCAGGATGACCAAGTACATTCCTTGTATTCACATAAGATCAGAATTCATGAGTCAGGGGTGTAAAGGCAAACAAAGAAAGACAATTTAAGACACAGTTGATTAGTTTCTGACAGTAAGAGAAAAAAGTTCCAACTCTCTTCAGGTCCATCCTCTCTGCCCTAAATTACTGTTTGAATACTTATATTTGTACAAACAATATGCTAAAATCTTCCCCCTCTCCAAGAGGAGATACTCGTCAGCAAGAACAAAAATCATACTCATCATTATTTAATCCTGCAAGACGCTCCATGCAGTTAAGACTTTGTGATGTGACAGAAAACACAATAGATTTTTTATAGCTTTAATTTAGATTGTTCTGTGCGCTACATTTTTTAATTCATCAGTGTGGAGTCTGGTTTGCACTTAGGGAAGTTTGTCAGGCAAAGCAAACCATCGATGTGAGGGGACTTGAAGCCAGAAACACATTCTGTTTATTATCATCCCACGTTAACTTAGCTTACAGTTTCACCCTTATCCAAACAGCACTGACTGTGGCAGCAGAAGCTGTTACCCCTCATCCAAGCCCTGAATTAATTATTATCACAAAATGATTTGGTGCTGGTACAGGTGTGCGGCAATAAGTTTTTTTTGTGTATTTAAAAGGTATTTAAACATTTTGAACTGAAAGCACCGGAAGAATTGCTCTCTAAGGAAATCACACCGCAGAGGAAAAGGTAAGGAAAGCACTTTGTCTCTCCCATCCATAAAGATGCGAGAGACAAAGTGTATGTTGAGGAGTGCTACCTAAACAAAACCAGGATTAACACCAGCAGGGCTGTATTTTAGAGCTGAAACACCTGTGCCCCCAAACCCTGCAGGGACGGCGCTGCCACCGCACGGCCGAGAAACCACACCGGGCCGAGTCCCTTCGGGAAAAGCCACGTTTATTTGGGACACCATGAAGGGAAAAGGCCGGTGGAGACGGGCCGGGGGTGAGACCCGAGAACGAGCCGGTACGGCACCGCGCAGGAGGCGAGCGGCGGCGGCGGCGGCAGGCGGGGGCCGCGAGCACCCAGCGCGCGGGAGAGGCGGGGGCGCGCGCCCCGCTGGCGCTCCCGCCCGCGCCAGGGCCGGAGGGGGGCGTGGCCTGCTGCCCCCCCCCCCCCCCCCCCGGAGCCACGCTCGGGCCTGTGTGGCACAGCTGGCGGCGCCCTCCCATTGGCCGCCGGGGCGGAAGGCCGGGCGGCCGCGCGCCGCTCTCACTGGCTGCGCCCCGCCCCTCCCGCCCTCCCGCTCCTCCCCTCTCTCCCTCTCTGCGCCCGCCTTCTTCTTCTTCTCCCCCCTCCCTCCCTCCCTCCGCCCCCCCCCCCTCCCCTCCCCCCCCGCACGCACGGACGGAGACGGCGCGAGACGCAGCGCGAGCGGAGCCGCCAGGGCGCGCGAGACGGGAACCGCCGCCGCCGCCGCCGGGGCCGCCCAGCCCTGCGAGGAGAGAGAGAGAGAGAGAGAGACAGGCGGGGCCGCCCCCTCCCGCTCCCCGCCCCCCTCCGCCCAGCCCTGCGCCGCGCCGGATGCCGCCGGGAGGGGCCGCCCCGCTGCCGCCGGGCCCTAACCGGCCCAGCCGAGCCCGGCGACACCGGCCCCCGCCCCCTCCCCTCCGCGCGGGCCCATCCCCCTTCCCCCTCCCCCCGCCCCCCCCCCATCGGGCTGGGGCCCGGATGGAGCCGCCCGGCCCGGCCCGGCGGGGGTTTGTCAGGAGGCCCCGTAGCCCCGGCGGCGCCGCCAGACGCGGCCCCCCCGCTATTCCTCCTCCCGCCCCGCGCCCCCGGACTCCCCCCTCGCACACAATGAGGGAGGCCGGGCCGAGCAGGCCCCGCCGCCTCATCCGCGCGGGCCGCGGCCGTTGCGGCGGGGCCGGGCGCACGTGCGGGCGCCGCCGGGATCCCCCCCCTCCCCCCCTCCCCCGCATCCCCCCTCCGTTGCCCCGCTCCCCTCGGTGCGGCCGGTGCTCACCTGGGAAGGGGGGTGGGGGGCCGCGGGCCGCGAGGCGCCCGGTGCCGCGCGCGCCGCCGCCGTCCCCTCCGCGCGCAGCAGCAGCAGCCGCAGCAGCAACAACGGAGTCAGCGCGGCGGCGGCGGCGGCGGCGGCTTTTCCTGTCCGGTTACGTTAGGGTCACATGACCGAGAGCGGAGCACAGAGGCTGCAGCGAGCAGCCCCCGCCGAGGGGGAGGGGAGGCGGCGAGCGCTTGTGGCGGCGGCGGCAGCAGCAGCAGGAGCCACCCCAGCCCCCGCCCCTCCCTCCCTCCCCGCTCCCGCCTGCCCCCCCGCCCGCTCGCTCCGCACCGGCGGGACCGGCCCGGCCGCCGCCCTCCTCCCGAGCACCCACAGCGGCCCGACGGCACGCTGCCCCTTTAAAACTCCCGGGGGTGGGAGACGGTGCAGCGGGCTGCGGAATAACGGGGGGGGCCGGGCCGCTCCCCTCGGTGCGGGGACGGGACGGGGCGGTACCGTGCTGTGCTCGCCGCTGCCACCGCCTTCCTGGCGGCCTCGCCGCGGCGGCAGAGGCTGCTCGGCACCGGGTGGCTCCTGCTGGGCGCTGCGCGGCGGCCAGGAGAGGCTCGGGGAGGCGGGATTGGGCTGCCTTCGAGTCTTCCCGTCGCGCGTCCCTCCGGGGCACCGACGGCTATGGGAGCGCGGGGAACGCGGTGTCCCGCGGCTCTCGGGTGCCTGGTGTTCTCGCCGGCCTCACTCTGCCTTTTTCCCGGTGTCATTCAGAGTGAGGTCTGCGCTCGGGGAAGGGGAGGCTGCGGGGCTTTGGAGGGCCAGGTGGTGTGAAACTGCCCTGGCGTGGCTTTGGTGGAACTCGCAAATGGGAGGTGATGAGTTCACTTGTCAAAAAGAACCATTCAGGGTACAAATGTGGAAAGGCTGGGTTTGCTTTGTCAGTTTAAGTGGACAAGTTGTTTCAATTGGATGTTTTTAATTTGGCTTTTTAAGGAGGGGACATAGCAGGCTTTCATAAAAATCTGCAGCAGCACAGATTCAGTTGTAATGGAATGTGGAGGGAAGGTGGCTTTAACCAGGCCTCATTTTATCGAAGCCTGAGGCGTGCTTTGGAATTCACAGGTAGTTATAAAGCTGCACAAATGCATGCACCAGTGGACACTGCGACGTGTGAAAAATATGTCAATCTTGTGAAAGTTGTTAACTCAGAGTTGTTAGTGTGGAGCAGGGAGGTTGTCTTCGGCAAGAGGCGGGAAGTCCCTAAAGAAACTGAAGGGTGAGCCCTACTTCAGGCTTGGAGTGCAGTTTCTTCAAGTTGGATGAATCAGTGTGGGCATGATCTGGATCTGTGCCTTGTTGAAAGGTGGCATCCACTGACTGGAGCAGTGGCGCAGCCAAAACCGTTTTGAGAAGGAAACTTTGTTGTTATTGAAAACCTTGTAGGAAGATGTTAGGCCAGCAATTTTGGGGTTCCTTTGCAGACCCTGACCCAAGGTCCTGCTGCTGCTGTCAGTAAGCAGTAAGTAAGTTTCTGTTGTATGTTGAAAATATGTCAAAAACATATTTCTGTTGTTCTTTAGGAATAGCATATACAGCAATGTGAATGGTTTGGAAAAGGTTCAGATTATTATTACCTTTTTTGAGGTACTTAGCAAGATTGTAGCAGTCTAGCTGTAGCTGGGATATATCCACAGTCATTAAATAAGACTATTGGAAAAAGGTCTGAACTCTTCTAATTTAGTGTCTTGACAGCAAGTGTGCTGAGAGAGGGAGGAGTCATCTTGTATCTTGTCTGGTTTGTAGAGCAACAGATGATTGCAGTCATCCCACACTATTGTTCTTTTTACAGGGTGTAAACTGATTGAGGACTAGACCAGTTCTACCTGAGTCTGACTCTGCCGTTGCCCACTGAAGTTAATGTCTTGACAGATACTACTTGAGTCCATTTGCATGGTATAGCTTGTGAATATTATTTATCCAAGTTAAACTGCACTTGAAAACTAACTAGTTAAGTCCTAAAACAAACACAGCCTGAAAACCCAACAACTTAATTTTAGTGGAGCTGAAATCTGATAGTGTGTTCACTGCTAGTGTAGTATATTGAATAAAGCAGCTCAACACCTCGGCTGCCCGTGATGTGCAGAACTACAAGGGATGTATTTTTAACAGCTCTCTGAGTTCTGCCATGCCAGCGCATGGCAAAAGTTTAGAGAGTGCATTTAAGCGATCTACCTGGCATTTCACTTGCATTTCAGCTCTGCATACTAAATACAGAGTACATGGAAGATGGTGAAGGTGATATAATTTTTTGTTAAATTGAGTGGGCTACTTAGCAAAATCATTGTTTTTCTGACAGGCATTGTGACCCGTTTTTTTCCTCTTCTGTGTTGCACTTGTGTATTACTTCTGTGTCAGCATTCATGTGGGATTCTCCTCTGTGCTGTCTCTGAAACTGGAGAAAAAATACCTTAGTTATGTTTTTATTAATAGCTCATAATTCATCTTTAAAGCACCTTTGTTTGGACCACAGTACTTTAATCCAGCAATAATGCAATTCTTAGTTTAAAAGTATCCCATCTGATTCAAGGTCCGTTGAAATTGGCAGAAAGATTTCTGTGTGCTGCCAAACTTCACACCTTTGATGCTTACACCTGAGAGATGTCATCAGTGTCAGAGAGCTATAAGCAGTTCATCTGTTGCATTTCGGACGTGTGACAAGATATGAACCTTAAGATTTACTTCCGGCTCATCTTTTGAGTTTTTTTGAACATAGTTACAATCCATGCAGGTAAAATTATAATTAAAATTTACCCATGTCTCGTTAAATGTATTATTGTGCATTTGGTTTTTGTGTGCTTTGTTTAGGACTGCTTTACTTGTTTTGTGACTTTTTGAAAGGACAGTTCAGACTGATTCACGTATTGCTACACACCTAAGTGCATTCTTAGTTGTGTTGCTGTTGATGATAGGATCAGTCCCTACGTTTTTGGTTCGGCTTTGGTCTGCATGTACCCAGATTAAAGGCAGAGTTTTATCTGGTAATATCACATTTTGCATTGTAAATGATCATACAGCTGATAATTTAAATGTTAATAGGATGACTAAGGTGTCTGCTAATCTGAGTGAAAATTCACTTGAGCAGCAGCAGGAAGTTGATCCAGGCAGACCCAAGTCCTGCTAGTATGTCTTTTTGGTTTAAATCTGGAATGGAGTAGTAGATTTTTATTGTTACAGTGAAAACATTAATGCCTCTTGTGAGGTTAATTAGGCTCAAACTGCTAAGATTTTCAGTAAATTTTCAAACTTCTCAGCACTGGAGAAGAGTCCCTGTTCTGAAGAGTGCTCTGCTCTCTGTGGCACTGTTGACCCACGCCTGCAGGACTGTTGCTGGCTCTGCCGAAGCCTTGGGGAACTAGAAGCCTGTGTCCTAGGCAGTGGGTGGGAATCCTTCCCTGAAGATGTGGGGCACAGCTTCCATGCTGCTCATACTGCTATAGTAAAACACAGTGTTTATCAATGCTGCAAATCCATTTTATTAGCACAGCTGCCATTTCTAACACTTCCACTTCTGATTTATGTTGGTGAGAAGGCTCAGTGGGAACCGTGACAGCTGCAGTAGCTTCTCACTAGATGAGTAAATATTGTACCTCTGACAGTCTCCAGTCTTTTCATCCAGGGATATTCTCCCTCCCTGTTGGAATTTTTCATGCAGTTGGTCCAAATCTCACTCATCTTTCATGCAACGTTGGAAGCATAAAGCACATAGAAGTGATCCCTAGGGAAACTGACTGACAGGTACAGCAGCAGTTGCTGCTTTCTCTAGATTTGGCTTTCTTGGCACAGGGATGCTGTTGGGATATATTGGTGGTGAGTGAGTGGTCAGCCCCCAGTAGATCTGAGCTTTCACATTTTTCTGTTGTGTGTCCTAGAGGTGAAGGAGACTTATGGTGTGTAAACACTTTTTGTGTCTGCTATGTGAGGTGAAGCAAGTAGGTCTTTGTCATTCTGTAGGCTAAGCTGTTTTTCTGATATCAATATATTAATTAGGAATCATTTCTGTACCTGGTGAAGAAAGCTTTATCAACAGCTAGTGAGTAGTTGTGATTTAGATGGGGGGTATAATAATATCCTTTTGCTAGTACAACGTATGTCATCTAAGGAAATGGCTCAACTGTACGTATAGAATTTTTCTTGTTAGGAGTCCCTTCCTCATCAATAGTTGGTGTCACTGAAGCAGCACGGCCTCTGCAGTGCAGGTCAGCCCTCTACTTTCTGGCTTTGCCATAGTCCCAGATGAGCTGGTTACATTGGCCCTGCCTGCTTTTAACTGGGAAAGTTTGAAATGTGACTACGTGTTCTTGGCTGGAGTGACATTTTCAGTGGAGCATGACTATGAAGTTACAGTAATATATGTACTTGCATGTTGTGTTTTCCTTAGGAAAAAGGATCCGAGCTACCACTGTAGTGAGTGCATTTTTAAAGCCTATGCAGTTGACGAGTTCTGTAGAGAAATATGCTCTAAGTGAAACAGTGATGATGATATGTGACGTTGTCTAAAGGGTGACTTTAAACTCATGAGATACTTTAATATTAAACAGTTTTGAATAAATAAGTTTGTCAGCATTGACTCAAGCTTAGTTAGGAAGGTGTGACTCAAGCTTAGTTAGGAAGGTGTTCGAAGTGTTTGGAGGGCAATAGTAATTTGTAGTTACCATTGTTTAGTAGTCATATTTCACCAGTTTGGAAAACTTGTTTCTTGAATGGAAGGAGCTTGAGGACAGACATAGATGGGCAAATGACTGAGCACTAACAGAGAGGTAGGATGAAGAGACTTTCTTACATGTTGTAGTGTTCTTGTATTTTTGTTTCAGGCAGGTTTTTGAAGTTGGCAAGAATGTCATCCTTCTCATAGAAGCTCCTATATGCTGGCTGCACTGAAGATGCCTTATTTTGGCAAAAAGAAAAATGTGAGTTCTTTGCAGGGAGGTTTCACGTATGTGCAGTTCACCCAGCCAGCAGGGTCAATGTGCTGAACAACACAATTAAGAACAGGGACTGGCTCTGTAGCCAGCAGAGCTATTACCCCACAAAAATGGGATAGGAAGTCAGGAGCCCCGACTCTCAGCATTCTTTGCTGCTTTACAAATAGCTGGTCATGTCACAACTTTCTAGTTGATCTGCCAAAGAAAATGATCTGTAAGTTGTCCTTTACCTCATCTGATGGCAAAAAGCATAGAAGCAGTCGGCATGTTTGGGATGCCTATAAAGATGGTCTAATGAAGTTCCATATTTTGCCTTCAGTCTTAGTTTTGTTAAGAACATTAAGATTTTAGAGCTCTGGGTATACCAGGACTTCTCTCTGCTTTTCCACGTGTTCTGTATTTATTGCTGTTGCATTTTTATCTTCACTCCTCAGGCAAATTTTACTTGGAATGGACCCATTTTGGTGAAGACTCGAACTGTGCAACCTGTGTAGTGAAGATGGTTCTTTTCAGTTATGCTATGAAGGCATGTGGTGGGTGAGCAGGTGAAAGACAGGCCTATCACAGCCAGGACAGTTTTATGTTGCTCCTGGAACTGGAGTCCTGTCTTTGCCATATAACTTCCTTCTGGTCAGACCATGCATATACTTGCACAGGGTCCCCAGGAGACCTCCAGATTCAAGCAGAAACCAAGATTGCAGGCAGGGAGAGTTTCTTAAGTGCTGTCTGGTTGCAGGAGGCTCTGGTCTCTGTGTATATCATGCTGTGAAAGCTCAAGTTAGGTTCTTGACGCACTCAACTTCCTAGCTTGGTTTTGGTTTTCTCTGTGTAATATAGTGAGAAAATTCTCACTTTGTAAGAGATTGTACCATTAATTGCTAGAACAAAAACCCCTTATATGATGCTGTTGCCACTGAGTACATTGTGAAAAAGATGGATACGTTTTAATGTACAGTTGAAGCTTAACTAGAGCTGCAAAACCATGAATGACTACAGAGGATTGGGCTGGGGACTTGGCAGAAGTGTGATTTTATGGATATGATTTTATGTGCCAAAATAAACTGATTTAAGGTTTCAAAAGTAGTCATTTTTCTTTTGTTTTGAGGCATTTGGCTTGGTAACTCTTAAGTATAGTCCCAAGGTGTAACAGTTGAGATAATCAAGCCTAGACACTTTGTATTTTAAAGAGCATTGAGGAGTCCTCAAATGACTTGGTTAAACCCTCTTTTCTTGATGCAATTGGCCTCCAAATGTACATTTTTAGCAATTTAGCTGTGATACTGGAATATTAAATGTGAGGTGAATGGGAACTTATGTTCTTGAGTGTATTATACTGAGATGGGGAAAAAAAGCCTATTTGTCTAAGGGGGTGAAAAATATTTGCTAGATTAAAATGTAACCTAATTCTCTGTTACTGGAATTAAGTGGTGTTTGGTAAATTTTTCTACTGCGTCAAGGTTGTAATGTACTATTTCTGTAATAACCCTGTGTAAGTCAGGAGATGGATGCTGAGCTGTTCTGCAGCGTACTGCAAGACTTTGTCACCAAGCAGTTCCTCTGACTGTTTCAGTTCCTTGAGTGGGGCCAAGGGTTCAGACTTTCTCAGCAGTTGAGAGCAGTGGTAGTTGAGCTGTTCCAGAACCAAGACCTCCACGTATTACATGTTCTGTGGAGAATGCCTACTCTTAAGAGGAGCTGCTGCTTCTTAAGAGGTTCCTGCAGCACTTGTAACATAAATTATGGCAAAATGATGGGTTTGTAGTCAGATTTCCTGACTCTCTTCTCTTCCCTATGTATGTGTTTGTATTCAACAGGAGTCTAATATCGCACCTGGAAATTCTTTTTTCAGCTTGAGAGAAAAGTAAGGTTCTGCAAACATAATCACACTTCTGGCCTGAATTTAGTAATTGTGGCTTGTTAATGATGCTTCAGGAGCTTTTAACAGAATTCCTAGGTTATGTTCCTGAGGCAATACAGTGGACTAACCTGATTTTCAAAAAGGTGATAAAATGGTAATTGTGTGTATTTTCTGAAAACATGTTTAGAAAGAGAAGTTGCTGGGGGCAAAAAAAAAATCCCCTCAATCCTCTTGTAAGAGTAAGTGATAACATTATGGACATAGAAATCTACTGACCTGTAGACCAGGAATAGATTGGAAAAAAACAACACACAAGCCCCAAACTTTTCACCTTAAGGGATAATTAAGACATCTTAACCTGTGCTAATTCACTCCTTGCAACTTGTACTGCTAAGACTCAAGTAACAGGATAAGGTGGGCAGTCCAGCAGTAGAGCTTTATGAACATTACTATAGTTTCTCATTCTGCTACAGCTTCCTGTGACCTCAGCTAAGGCTCAGCTAGTTCCCATTTCGTATGAATGCCTTCTAAATAAGTGTATTCCCATTAAACTACATAAATGCTTTCCTGTGATGGGGCATAACATAACATTAACTACACCTGCCAGGTATATTAAAATCATGCCAGGTAACTTAAAGAGGATAAATAGTAGTGCTGTTTCCAAGCTTGGGATAGCGTCACACCTATGCAAGAAGGAGCTGGGGAAAATAAGGGAAAATGTCATCATTGGTCAGAAATGCAAGAAATAGCTAAGTAACTCGGTCCCAGCAACAAGGCAGTAGGGTCCTTAACCACCCTTGCACAGTCAGCATGGAAGGGATCCACTCTTCTGTCCTTGCCGATTAAGGAGATCTCTCCCAGCATTGGTCCTGCGTGCATCTGGGCCTACTCGCTAAAATGCATCATTAGTATCTCACCTTTCCACTAGCACACCCATAGATTATGACTTCTCTAACAGCACTAGTACAGCAGTTAGGAATAATGCTCAGAGACTGATTATTTATTTTTTTATTAGAGTAGAAGATGTGTATCTTTATCAAGAGAGACATTTCCATTATTTTCCAGAAGCATACGATAGACAAGAATTTTCTGGGCCGCATGGTCTATATGGTTTCGTCAGTTTTCTTCTTCCTGAGTTTACTCCGTCATCAGAAAATTACCCTTGCAAGTTCAAACAGAACCTGAGGAACAGCAAACACATTGATATGAATTTTTATTTGATTTAATAATCTTTAAAACTTCTTACACTGTAAAAGACAATCTGAAAAAAACCCTTTAGCTACAATTCAATGTTACTTGCAAAGAACTGAAGACTAATCCCCTTGTACAGTACATTAATAAAATAATCTTGATTCTCAAGTTATGAAGTATATAAATTGCATTTGTCATTGCATTTTCAGTGTGAAAGTGGAAATAAACCCCATTAACCTCGATGGTGATGAGTATTACTATCATCCACTCGAGACGCAGAGCATGCTTTTCATTCAGGTGATTTCTCATTAGGTCTGTCAGCTCCGTGCAGTGCTGAAGCTTTTCATTCATTACCTGCAAGAGATTCCAAATATATGGGAAATCTGGATTCTGCAAGTGGAATGAAACCACTAAATAACATAACATGATCCACAGAAGGGCTCACTGAATAGAACTAGAAAGGTGTTAACACACTCTTCTGCGAAAGGACAGACCATAATGTCCTGTAAGGGAATGTGCACAAGCGACAAAGTTTCAATATAAACGAGTGTTATTTCAATAGGTTCACAAAAATAACAGAAATTTAGATATGCATCTGCAGATATTAAAACTGTTTCTGGGTGATATCTACTCATGAAAACACAAGCAAAGAAGATGCAGCATATTGAAGTGCCTCAAAAGTAACTATTTAAGGTTGCTGTCCCTCCAGAAGAGGTAGGTTTTGTGCTGCGTATTCTGGTACAGCAGCAAGATTATGTCGCCCTGAACTGACCTGAATGATCATGTTAGTAAGAAGACTCCTTCACGTCTCAGTTTAACAACTTCTCTTGCACACATTTCAGAACAAGAATTAAATCTCCTCTTCCTATAACTATTTAAAGCCTAATTTAGTGGCTCAGGAAATATACAATCCATTGCTGTGAGGCAGCATTGTTAACCTAAACTGGGTAAAAGATGTGAGTGGGTTATGAACACATGGAAAATCAGGTAACGTACAGGAACCTATTATTCTTTATTCAGTTCCTCCAATCAAAACAGACATTCATGGAGCAGCCTGGAATCCTGCTGAGCCAAAGGCAGCTGAACTGAATGTGAAGAACTCTTAGAACAGGAAGACACCTACCTTAACTCTGCGATTAATGTTGAGAAACTGGCAAGTCTTGTCATAAAGCTCTTCCAGCTTTTCTCTATCCCAGTAGAAGTCAGGTGTTATTAGCAGGTCTGAACTCAGATTTATACGGTGTCTAAAAAGAATGGGTACTACAGTAGTTCAAACTTCCTTTTGGTGAATATAAAAGCAAATATTTACAAAGCAGTTAAAAGGAAAAATTTAATTTTTTTAATACTGTAATTTTAAGTAAAATGTGAGAAGAATCTTTCATAATAAAAAACAAATGTAGTGATTGTTTAAAATTGGTCACACCTATTGAAACTTTTCTGAGAATACTGTTTTGAGCATAAATGACTTTTGCCTTCTGGCAACACTGCCTCCTCAACTCATCACCTTTCTTAACTTCTGATATCTGCAAAGAAGATACAGAAGTCCTTGACTACATTAGTCATCACTGAAGCAATACATAGAATTAAAGTTACTGGGGAGCTCCTTAACAGCTTGTTTTAATCTCAGAACTCCTAAGGGCGACTGGTACTGCATGCTGGCTATGAGCATCACACACCTTTCAGAACCAGGCTGCTGTCTCAATATTATAAAGGTTAAGAGCTAAAATCTCCCACCCTCAATCTACTTTGGACACTTAGAACATCATTCTGCATTACTAAACGGTCCTTCAGGTAGGGACATAAAATCCAATGTTTATAATAGGAATTGCCTTATAAATGTACCTCTTTATTCACTGATTTTGAGTTTGTTTTTTCCTTTGTAGAAGCGTGTGTAATAGTCTGTATTCCAAATGGCCAAATTTCACTCCAGAGGGAAAAAAACCTTACTGAAATTCTTACAATGCAGCAGTGGTTTCTGAGTAAGTCAAGGGAAGAACAGAATGCTGAAAAGTTTTACTAACTCTAGGCTGTATTTAATAGTTCTCCCTACCCCTGTGCTTTCTCCCATTATCCTCTGCATACTCTGGTACCTACTGTAATTACTGGTTATGAGATATACTTTGCTGGACCCAGGAAGGGAAGAGGCTGTGGAATCTGTCTATTTACAACAAGCTGCTTAATGCCTGTCTATAGTTGAAAGTCAGTGTTGAGATGGTTAGCCTGCATGTCCTCTGACTAACATACAGCACGCAGTCTCCAGCCAAAAGAAGGCTGGAGGAATTGCCCCCACCCCACCCCGCTGCATTTAATGTATATTTTGGTCTTTCTATCATGCATAACTTAATTTTTAAGTTCTGTGTAATACAATGTCTTGGGTGTAACCGAAAAGTTACCTTAATGCGAAGAGTTCTCCAATTTTCTGCATTACATCTGCATGAGACAGTTTCACCCTCCTTCGTGATTTCAGTATCTGCAAAGTAACAAGCTTTTCACTGCTTGATCAAGGACTAGGAGTTAAGAAGTCTAGAGCTCTACAGCCTGAAGTACGTATGTGAGTTAAAATCTGAATGCAGATCATACTAGCATTTGAGCTTTGTTTACTTAGTGCCTTGCTTATCTAGCTTTGCAAGAGTATCACTATACAACTGTTTATCCAGGCTTTTCAATAAATCACTGAGAATGCCATCGGGATCAATGCAAATTCCTGGAACATTTTCTATGAATGATTTCCTGAACAAGACATCATTTGTTTTTTCTTCCTACTATTGTTATTTTTAAGTCATGACAGCGTTCTTTTACCTTGTCACAACCTAGCCTTTAAAGACTTTCTCCTTACAACAAGCAGGGTATTACCAATAAATATGCTTTCTCATTTGAACTCTAAGGATTTAATATTGGTATGTGACATCATATAGGCTTTGTACTTTTAAGTGTTCTGAAAAACTGTGCTTTAAGTAATTCACTCAAACTCTTCATTATATACAAGTTAAAGCACATTAGTTTCAGCCCAAGCTGCCACACAGTGTGTTTGGCCAGGGTTTTAAATGCTGCTTGTCCTGTTACACAAACACATTCAACAGCAGCAGGTGACAGTAGCACAACATGGGAAACATTATTCCAATGCAAAACCCTGCTCCCCGCCCTTTAAAGACCCATTCCTTGTCCCAGCACTTTGCAGGTATTCCGAGCTCTACCTGGACTGATCTTTTACAAAGTTCAGGAGAAAAGGAGGGGAGAGGTATAAACAAGACCTCACCTCAGGAATTGACTGGATAGATTCCACAAAGTTATCCAATAATGACTCCCAAATAGCCAGTTTTACTGGAACACAAGAGATGACAAAGGAAAATACTGTGAGGAGTATAAATGCCTTCAAGTGATCGTAACTTTAAACCTGCCAATATGCTGCTTCAAGACATGTTGATACACACAACCGTTACTGGTAGCAGGTTACCCTTAGTACTATACAATCAATGTCCATAAATCTATGGACAAATCTGGGCAGGGCACTGACACAGCTCTGCAGAACCAGGAGTGCAGCTTTCTTCTCCAAACGATCACTTCAGGTCCTGGAGAGACTTTGCTTCAGCTCAGTAGCTGCGTGTTTTAAGTGCACTACCATATGTACAAAGCCTTTGCAAACTACCTTCCAAGGAGGCTGGAAGTACTGAGCTGTGCTGGAGTCAGGCTGACTTTGCGTGGTGCCACTCAAGAGTCTCCACACCTGCAGAACTCTCATTCTCCAATTATGCAGTATTTGATGCAGCATGCTCAAACCATGGAGTTCGCTTGCACAGACACCCCACCTGTGCTTGCTGAAGCTAGATTCAAACTAAGCAATTTCCCATTTTATTTTTAGGTGAATATACAGTTCACTGAAAATATGACTTCTGTGGAAGCTGTTCAGCACAGGCAATGGCAACACAAATACTATGCTTCAGTCTGAGCCTGGAAAGATGTTTCTACAAGAAGATGATATAACTCATGTCTTTGTTCTTTAGTCTGCAGATTCCCAGACAAGAATGCATTAGTTACAGATCAAAAATTAACCCTATTCACTCAGAAAAATTAATGAGGGAAGATTCAATTGTCAAAGTGAACTCTTCTGTGGTGATAATCCATAGCATCATCTAGTCATGCCACTGATAGTAAATGCAGTTTCTCACACTCATCCTTTGGATACAGAGGCCGAATTCAAGTCAGTGACTTAAATGACATTTAATGTAGCCCCTGAGAAAAGCCAGTAGGCATTTCAACTGTCACTGATTATTTGACAGAGGCTGGTTTCCCCTGTGGTACAAATTTCACTTGGACTAGACTTGCATCCTTTATTTTATTGAACATTATTGAACTGCCTTCCTTTATGATGTGCAATGTCTCTTAACATAAATCGGTATCAATTATCTCCTGGGAGTCGACCGCTTGTTCCATTATACGTGGCACTATCTTCTATGCAGTAGCTTTATGAATAGGAAAACTATAGAGAACTAAAGGCTGTTTTACTCAATAGCTCTTCCTTCAGCAGTCAAGAACCTTCAGCAGTCAAGAACCTTCAGCAGTCAAGAACCTTCAGCAGTCAAGGTGCACTTCCCCAAATACTAATTCCTGTAAATTACCCTAAAAGCAGTAGGGGTAGACAGACCAAATTTCCTTTAAAGGTTTTTTCAAGGAGGGCCTTTACTGCCGGTAGCTTCCATTCCCACTTCCTACTTATCTCAAGTCTGAAGCAGCAGAGAGGTGTATTTCCTCAAGCAGCAGCACCACTGCTGAGCCTGAGTTCTTTCCAGTGCCTCTCTCAACCTCCTGACGGAAATACCACCTATGGCACTCAGCCATGGCTAGAAAGCCTGAGAAACATTATCTGTGACTCTGCTCCACACCTTTGACAGTGGTTCACCTCCCTGGCTGGAATCTGCTGGAGGAAACAATGTCAGGAAGAATTACCTAAGATTACTGACAGGTTTCTAATACTGGACTCTACACTGGTTGTCATCATAGAGTAGTTCTGCAGGGTGGTGAGCAGGATGCTCAGAAGACTGTGTTATCTTCTGCAAAGTATGTTTCTTAATGTGTTTTATTCATCTTTAAGACAATTTACATTGAATGAGGTAATGCCATTTCAGAAAAGAAGGTAAAAGCTTTTAATATGAATCCTCCCACTGGAAGCAAAATCAATCTTCACACAGTTTGCCTAAACCAGACACTGAGTCTTCACCAATCTGTCACTGTACAAGTCCTACTTATAATGACACTTCACAAAATCTGTAGCATAGGCGGCTATGAGAAACAATACAAACTTACCAGAAAGACAGAGGGCATTTGAAAAGGCAAATTTCTGCAGAACAACTTCATCACTATCCAGCTCAGAATTTAACAAGATTTCTCCTTTATGAAGCTTTGACTGCCCTCTGTTAAAACAGGATTGAGACATCTCCATTGACTAAGCCACCAGCAAAGGCACATTTAAAGAACAATCAACAATGCGAGAAGGGTTGGTTATTTATATAAAGCATGCTACAGGTATATGGATATCATCCCCATCCTTGCATTTTACTCATGTCCAACCTGAAAATAACCAAACCAAATCACTGAAAATTAGTTCCTCGGTCTGAGACTAATATTATGACCAAATTTTCTAGGTTGAAATCAAACTGCAGCATTACTATATACACAGAGATAATTCAGAGTAAGCAGGATGCTGGCCTCTCTCCTGCATTAACTTTCTGTTTCTGTTTTCTTCTATCACTTTTATCACCATTACTCCCTCCCTGCTACGATGTGTGTCAATCTCACTATGCTTGCATAAACACAATACAATATGTCAAGAATCACAAATTACATAATTGGATAGAACATGCCGTTTTCAAATGGCCAGGAGAAAAAAAAGCAACCCAAAACCTATCCTCTTGTCAGGTTGCGTTAAGAAAAGCTCAACCTCATTAGCTCTGATCCTAATGTTACAGTGTCCTGTCTAGGAGCTGTGCTATTGGAAAATCACAGGTTATTTTTATACTAATTTACATTGAGAAATATTTTGATCTTTGCTTTCCATGATAAAAAACTATTTAACAAGACAAGACAATTTGCCGAGTTTATCGTTCCACAGTAATCAAGTTCTAACTTTCCTGGGAACATGTGAAGAATTACACAGGAACCTAAAAGGCACTAAGGAAATCTTATGTAAAAAATCCTCTTTAAAATGGGATTTGTCTCCATAATGCATTTTTTTTTTCTATGAGGCACACAGTTTCTGTTTGGGATTGCTGAAGATCATATTCAATTGTGTGAGCATGGAGCTTCAAAATTTAGAACACCTAGTGCGTAGTCAAGTCACAAAGGCCATTTTTGTAAATTTAGCAGTTAAGCAAAATTTGTCATTTGAGATTTATGGTGTTCTCCTTTCCTTACTTTACTTATTTGAAAAAGAGTAAAGAAAAGTCTATTTTTACTAGCTGCTTCTGCCTGAATTTGTTTTAGATATCTATTAGCTTTTATATCAAGAGTGCCTGAAGATACTTACTCTCCTATTCTATAGTTCATCTCTTCATTCTGCCAGTGGACCAGTGCAACTTCATATGGCTGAATTTCATGCTGTTCTAGCACTCGCATTATATTCTTCATCTAAGGAAAAAGACAAATGCACACGTAGGAACGGTTACCATGCAGTACACTATCACTCTACAAAGATCTAGCACGAAATAGGTTGACGAATGCAACCTTCATGATGAAGTTACATAAATAGCAATGAATGGGTGTGCCAAGTAAATCTTTATTTGAAAGAAGTGATTAACACAGATAACTCCTCAAACTATCTGTAGCTGTGTGGAAGAATTTGTAGCCATGAACGACTGCAAGGAATCTGTGAAGACTAAAGTGTCATTTAAAGTCCACATATGTAAAACAGGGGAAGAATGAACCACAGCAGCAGTAATGACAATGTGGATGTATTCAGTATGACAACAATGAGCTTACTAGACTTTGGCAGATGCCTGAGTGTGGGAATGAATCTTTAGGACAAGTCCACGAGGTGGCTGTTTCTGCCAAAATTAGGAGTTTGCTTCTAAAATCAATAATTTTGTTTCAGCTACCAGAGGTTGGGTTACATCAACAGAAATCCTTTACAACTACAGAAACATATAAAAATGGTTTCAGATGCCCACATTCAATCCTGCGAACAGTTAAAAGCACAATTTTACTTGCAGAATTAATCAAATTGTCATTTAATTCTCGAGCACACTACCACCTGATGCAGGAAGAAAGAGCCCTTTTCTCTCGCAAAACTTTCTCCTCTGACATCTGATGTGGGATCCCTCATCTTGTTCCTTTCTATGTGCTATAAGGCTGCCGTCATAAAAATCATTCTGCAATTAGAACAAATTCTGCACTAGAAAACCCACTCATCTGTAGGGTTTCTAAAGACATCTAGCTACAGAATAGCTAATTAAAAAACCCCAACAATATACTTTGGATGCTTAAATTCTTTAAAGAGGTGAATCCTCTAGTAAGTCATACTTAAAACACTCTCTTCAAAATAACAGATAATAGTTAATCTTTTAGTGCAAAACTGTCTGCTAGTAAATTGTTCATGAATGTCCTGTTTTTGGCTAGAATAGAGTTAACTTTCTCCCTAGTAGCTGGTACAGTGCTGTGTTTGGGATTTAGGATGAGAGTAACGTTGATAACACACTGATGGTTTAGCTGTTGCTGAGCAGTACTTATGCTAAGTCAAGGACTCCTCAGCTTCTCAGAGTCCTGCGAGCGAGAAGGAAGCTGTGAGGGAACACAGGTGGGACAGCTGACCCCAACCAGATATTCCCCACCATATGACATCATGCTGAATAAAAACTGGAGGGAGCTGGCTGGGGACAGCGACCACTGCTTGGAGATGGGCTGGGCATCAGTCAGCAGGTGGAGAGCAATTGCATTTTGTATTACTCTTGTCTTCATTTTCTGTCCTTAAATTGTCTTTATCTCAACCTGAGTGTTAGCTTTCCCCCCAATTCTCTCCTGCACCCCACCTGGGTTAGAGGGAGCGAATGACTGTGTGGTGTTGAGCTGCCTGCCACGTTAAACCACAGCAAGAGGGATCTTCCTTGCAGTGCTACCTTTATTACTTCAAAGAATTGTGTTGATACTATCTATGTAAGACATGATAACATTCTTCACTAAAAAAACCCCAGCCCTAAAGCTGAAACTGGTTGTTTCATAATCCTGAATTAAATATTAGCATGAACAGTACCTGGCATATATTCAGAGTCTTGTGGTAAAAAAGGTTATGAAAAATTATTTTCATTTCTGAAGCAAGGAAGTGTCTGCTGTTAGGCCAGTCAGGCTGGCCAGTCAGCTCTGCTGTGTCCTCAGACAGTTCAGCAATGCAAACCGTGCTAAAACAACGCCAGAGTTAATAGCCAATCCATAACATGCCAGACTTCACGAGTGCGTTCACTTAGATCAAGTGCTTCAGCTGACTTTGTGAAGTCATTACTAATACAGCAATAATTATGCTGTTAATAGACTAACAATCCCTTCCAACACTGCACCCAGCTCAGGCTTCCCAGGGCCAGTACAGAGCAAGACTTAACAAAGCTTTACAGACCGTAACCGATCCTGTGAAATTCATGTGTCTTGTAATATGCACACTTCCAAAGTTCTTCCATTGCTCTGCATAATGAGAAATTATATTTCAGTGGGAGCTTTTTTTTAATCTATTCGGAGTGATAGAAAGGCTTCCACTGACTCATGAGAGTGTCTTCCAGGCCCAGCCTAATTTTATAGAAGGGACTACCTGTGACACAGAACATTTAATGCAAAGCGACATTCTGGATTCAATAAATGCAAACTCTTGCTATTACAGGCAATAATGTCACACAACTTCCTTTAAAAAACCCAAATGACACCCCATCTCAAAGCTAGTTTTGCTTTTCGCTTGCCACTTCTGGTGGGGAAGCTGTTGCACAACCACCCTACTCTGGCATTTCAAAGTGGTATTTTGCATTTTCCATTTCTATTTATGATCAGTCTGAATTATTACTTCTGTTAAACGTCCATTAGTTTAGAATAGTTTTTCTCGTGCTACACAGTTATCCTGGAGTACTTTTAAAAAGCAATTTTGTCCCTTCACAATGACTCTCTAAGTTCTGTTCTACTGAATTACTTTCAGTTTCTGTTCTACAGAACAGGGTATTTTTTTGTTTTGATTTCAGTTCATTAAATGTGTGCATAAAAATACCTCCTCTGTTTGAGCAAGCTGCTTGGAAGTTAAAACTCTGACATATCCTTCTTGGTCAGCAAAGGGCACCAAATTATCACATGGGGTGCATCATTTCAATATCAACATATTTTAAAAACTACACCAACAAAAAATCACCAAAACCAACAAAAATCTTCCTTCAAGAAAACCGCTAACTGGTAGAAACACAAAACAATATTAAAAAGTCGCTTACAAATTTTGTCTCTTTCAAAGTTATCCAGATGTATATTTTGAATAGTTTAGACTTAAATGCCTCTAGAATGATCCTTTTCTTCTAATATGTTTTCTGTTACTTTAGTGCCTTTCCAGCAACCATTTACAGGTTGATTTCTGTGATCTACTTCTTCAGAATGTAGAGATGCAAGAATTTTACTTTTGCCAGTCTCACTAGATTAAGGTTTCAGATTTTTGGCTTTAAGTAGAAAACATTACCTGCTTTGTGTGTTACACATATATTTGCTCATTTTGTGCAGAGAGTAGTTTCTAAGGTGATACATCAGAAACCCACACACTTGAGGGCAGCAGCAGGCAAGCATCTGCCCTCATTAGGAGAGGAATCAGCTCTGTTTGTTCATGGAAAGATCCAAGCTCCCAAACAAATCCCAAGCACGCTCAGCTTTGTGGGACTGACAAAACATCTGCTTATGATGTTTTAACAAACAGTTTTGATTTACTTACACTTTTCTCCTCCACATTCCAAAACACAACAGCCCCTTCCCTGTGAACCAAGTAAAAACTGGGGTGTAGTTATACTGTTTTGATTTTATTTCAATGCAATACTCAAATTGTACAGTGGCAATTTTTGTCATTGCGAATCAAGAAACTTAACAGTCTCTTCATAAAAACTACATAATGGTTGCTTTTTTAACTGCACTTTAATGAAAAGATACATTATTTTTTAATCACTTAAATAATTTTGTGGGTTTTTTTAATCATTCTGATTGGACAGTTATTCCTCGAGTTTCATGAGGTAATATGAGGCAATAATCTAGCAAGCTGCACTACTACATTGACACTGTTAACTAACATTATTAATAAAATAATGTTTTGAGCATGATTTAGAACTTACCTGAAGAAAAAAATCATGCCGGAGTCCTCATCCTTTGCAGATTTCTCAGTACCAATCACTAAAACGTTTGCAGCATCTGAGTTGAAATAAATGAAAAAATTGAAAAATTATTCAAACTTCTAAACACGAAGCCATAAGCACATAATCACAGTTTAAACATTACTTGGCAGTCAGTCCCATATTTTATTTTTCTGATAGAAATGTTTGCCAGGAAGCAAATACAATACCAAACTGTGCTGCTCCTTTGAAGTGTTACACTCTAGACAGACTCTACTGCTATGCTGAATTTTAGTGGAATATTTAGTTTATGAAATGTAACAGCTTTGAAGAAAAAAACACTTAAGGGAAAATGGATTCAGGGCATAGTAAACATCCAGGAACAAAGTACAGAAGTGGACACTTAACGTGAGTGAACTATGGAAGTCTGCCCACAGTTGCAGAGAAATTACCATTCAAATCTGCTTGCTTAGATCTTTCTCTTTTCTATACAGCAAAAGACTAATCTGCAGGCAAATTTTGCTGATTTTGGTTTAATAGTCAGAAACTTTAGACAGAGCACACCCCCAGGACAGGAGAAAGTACATCTACATTCTCCTTTGGATCAGAAGCATGCTTTTGAAACCAATCTTCCAGCCACCTGCATTTACCACTATATTGGTACGCAGAGCACACTGCAGAGCAGTGTCAGAGTACACAAACTGGGGTTTTTTTTGGTATTAAATTAAAATGAAAGAGGAGATCAAAAAAAAGCACCTGTGGTACTCCAACCACTAACTAGTATTGGTTGCAAAGGACCAGACTTGAGACAGTGTAAGCAGATTGCCCCAAAACTGACAAAATGCAGATGCTGGGTTCTCAAAACAGTTTTGTTTCTTTCCCTACAGATCTGCTCCACTGTACTACTTGCTAATGCAGACAAAGTTTTAGAAGTGCTGATGTGGTTTTGACAAAAAAGGTTACTTTCCAGCATGATTCATTTTGTTGCACAACTAGTGGTAGTTAGAACAGCAAAATCCCCCCACCTCTATTATTCTCGGCAAAGAGGAATTTGCAGGGCCTAACAACTAAGCCTTAACAAACTCAACCCCTTTGCAGAAACATCACAAGTCCAGCGAGAAGGCATCAACTTCAGCCTGGGTATGAATTCCACCCTCTGTTTTACTGCTTAACTCAAAGATGCCAGGTAGACTAAGGTGTCAGAGAGAAATGACTACGTATAAGACCTACTTTTACCAACCCCTGAACTGGGACCACCACATAGCTGGTCCGTACAAACTCTTGAAAAGCTTTGCTTTCACTTGCTATTCCAGTTCAGAAACATATGATCTGATGAATCACTAGAGCAAGTTTTGGGTGTGAAGCTTGAGTTCACCATGGAAGAAAAATTTGCCTACTTCTTCTCATTTGCCTTTTCAAATATCACCCTTATCTTTATTTATCCACTCCAGCCAAATAATACACAATTGAAGAGAACTTGATCTACTGTAAGCAGAGGTACAGGATCTGCCTCTGAAATGTTTTTAAAGTGGTTGAAAACAAGAATAAAGCTTAGGAAGACCACTACAAAGGAACAAATACACACACTAATTGCTGATACAGATTTCTACGTGCTAATATTTTTCAGTTTTCCAAGACTGAATGTTTGGGTACGTGCACGAGCCAACCATCACAACACATCAGATCTGCTAACACAATCCAGCATCCTTTCATCGTCACTTCCTCCAAACTTTTGATAAACAGAGTAGCTACTGTGAGGAATGTAAACACACCGTGAAGAAATGAAAGAACTGGCAAAACCCACACTCCCAGGGTAAAATACCAACAACAGCAACATTTGCCTTACAATAATTCACAGTCATGATGGGGATTGTACAAAGTTTCTATCCAGAAGCTGTGATACCAGTGTCAGTTTTAATACAAAGGAACTACATAGGAACATGGAGCCTATACCTTGTCTCTTCATGTTCATCTTTCTGAGCAAGATCATCAGTCAATCTTGTGTTTAAAAGAGACTCACTGGAGCATAATTGCACTTGGATTATGAAGTGTTCGCGAGGCAGCCAGATATTTGATTAACCTCTACTGAAATGCCCATAAACACTATCTGGCATTCTCTTAGCTTCATATAATCAGTTCATTCAAGGAAAAAAAAGTAGCATTCTACTGCCAACACATGAAAATCACAGCTGTTCTAGGGCATAAGGTTCCTTCAGCTATAAAAAGCTCCATTTGTTTTTCTCTTGTAGCATACTTCAGCTATTTCCAAGCTATACTTTCCCAAGTCTTCAGAGATACTTTGTATGGAATCCAGAACCAATTATTTTGCTGAAGCCTAAGTCAAGCATTCCAAACTTGCTAGGATATATTTGGCACAACAAAAAAAGTATGAACTGCATTATCTTTTCTAGAACTAAGCCTTTATAGGTGTATCTTTTTCATTTCATTTAGTCAGCAAGATTCTCTCTTGCATGCCTTCCTCTCCAGCCCTTAGTGACTTTAATTAATAGAAGTGTGGGTATGGAAAGAAGATGCAACATTTCAAATTATAGATCTTTTTTTTCAGCTGAAGCATTATGGTATCGCATTACTGAAAGATTAAGTAAAATAAAGAAAACTTTAGATTTTTTTCAGTTAAGGAATTTCTACAGAAAATCTCTGTATCAGAAAATCTCCAAATTTATTTATTCTGCATATCTAATTTTTCAATACTTTTAGTGCAACTGTAAATTTGGGAAAAATTATCACAGAGTAACAGCTAATGCTGTTTATATTGCTATTCTGAAAGGTTTAGTTGTGATAACTAAGTGGAATTTTTAAGCAAAGCAATACTTTTTTATAAGCAGTATGATATAATCCAGGGTATTACCAGAATAAGAACACACATGTTATAAAAATTATATACTTCACCCGTATTTCATTTCCCAAGGTACAACATTGCTTTTAATACATTTCAAAAATCTACCTCTAGGCAAACTTGTTATTTCAACATATCCATGTGAAGTCAGGTCATGACACAGATTACCAAGATGATATTCATCTGCTGTTGCAAAGGCTGTGCACTGCATCAGATTCTGTGCCAAAGGAATAAAGATTTGAGTTAGGGAAAGGCTGAAGCAAGATGTTCATAAGACAACTGTTTGCCTCAAATTTATCATGAGAGTGACTATTTTCACTTATTCACTCTTTTCTATGATATTGTTGCCATGCTGTCCACCCATGTAGAAATATTCATGAGATTACTTGCTTCCTGTTAAGTGGGAAAGCAAATCACAGGCTGAGCTCAAACCAGACAAAGCTGCACCAAAACACTTTGTGACACAGCCACTAAGTGATCCTTTTCTTCCCTGAATGCCCATCAAATGCTCTAACAGTAAAGCTACTCTTGCTGTTGATCTCCCATCTTGTGACATACTCAGCTGACAGCCAAAATCAAAAGCAAGAGACCCCCAATATCACCTTCAAGGTGTAGATTTTAAAGATAAATGGAGTTCAACTACCCTAGTGTGCTTATGCTGTTGCAAACAGCATGGTCTTTCAAGCAGGTCTTTCAGTGCCCAGGTAATCCCCAGGCCAGGAGCTGCTGCAGCACAGAAAGTCACAGATCTTCTGGGCCAGTTGTAGGTGTTGCAGATCTACAGTGTCACCCGGAGCTGAATCTGGCACTAACAACATGGTCCCAACTGGGATCACAGTCCATCAGTATACAACACCCTGAGTTTGTCTCAATATTACACAACTGTAAGTAACTAAAATGCCATAATCAAACAAATAATTGGAAAAATGATACTGACTGGCAATGAGACTGACTCATGCATGGCAAAGAAATCAGAAAGTCATCTGTGTAAACATTTTCTTGATTAATTAAACAAGTCACAAATTCTACTACTCTTATTTTAAGAGGATTTCTTTGTTCTGATACCATGTATGTCCCATGATAATGTGTTTCAGTACAATATAATGGAAGATATCCAGAAAGCAATGTGTCTCATTGAGGATCAGTGACTTCCCAGCTTTTTGTAACTAATACAAATGGGATGTAACCAACAACAAATGAACAAAAGAACTGTACTCATCTGCAAGCATTTATACCCACTGTACACTTCAACTTTAAATCCACATGATATTCTCACAGCACTCACACTATGAAAGAGCAAGACTTAAAAAGGTGTTCTGCTCCTTGGGAGCTTGTTTGAATCACAGTCACGCATTTAAACCTTCTTTTTTTTTTTAGTGTTAACATTCTGTTATCATTTCGAAGCTTTGCTCACGCATCATCTTAATTCAGTGACCACTAACAGAAAATAAACTTTAGAAGGAACTACAATATTCAGTGAGAGATTTTGTAGGCATATTTCCACAACTGTGCTTTGAGGATGAGCTAACAGTGGAACAGGACTGTTTTCAGTTACCTTGTTGCAGTGCCTTAAAAAAATTGCATTATCACAACTTCATTTGTATAAATATGTTATCAATCTCTAAATGGCAAATGCAAATCATATATTTCAGATTTTTCCAGAAAATTCTGGGATGCTCTGCCATGAAACTATTCTGTTGAGAGTTAAGGGAGCAAAATTCTACCTTGCAGCTAGTACATAACAAGAAAATCTCTATCCTGCTCTATGTTTCACATAGTTACTACTTAGGCAGTTGCCCATTTCAAGGCAGATGCACCACAGGACAGAATTTGTCTTATTGCTGCAATTTTAGTTTCAAAGTAAAGACTTCACATCAAGTTAGAATCGGAAGTTTTCTGCTGCTACATGCCTGAAATAGAGCTCTGGATATGCAACAGTTTGTTTGTTTGTTTTTCACTATGTAGCATTCCACTCAAACTTTTACTAAAATCTTTTTTGATGAGGAAGATTTGAATTGGGTATAATTTGAGATCAAGACACCTAAAATACACGAATCCACAGTCATTCTATATGTCTACGCTGCCATGATACCTGGTGGGAGATGCAGCCAAAAAGTCTATAATTAGAGCGATTCAGCTAATCAGAAAACGTATGTGTTAACTGGCTGATCAAACTCCATCCTTCATTTCTGCTATGTCACTTTCACCTGCACACTTCAAAAAAACAGAATACAAGATCTATACAGGTGCTAGAAAGGAACTCCAGCTCCTCACCACCCAGCCTCCTCCTTTCTGCTACAGCTGGGGCTGCACTGAGACTCCATTCAGAGCACCACAACAGCTGTCCTTAGCAACAGTCATCCCAAGCACTTCAACAACTCATTTTCCATATCTTGCCCTCAATGGCTGCACAGGCTTGTGGAACCATAACTCTCTTTAGCCCTTCCATGTTAAGCACACAATTTTTTTTAAGTAAGAAAACCTGTAGGATATACTTAAATCCTCACATCACCATAGGAATCTGTCTTTATCTTAGGAATAATATAGACCATAGACTTCATATTTAAGCTTTTTCTAGACTGCATGGCTATAGAGGCTTTTCATGCCATCAGACCTTACATAAAAGATTATCTAAACTGAGTAGTGGTACTGCTCACTGAAGAACTGACTAAACCAGTCAACTGCTTTCTGATAACTCCTTCTCTTTCCTGAAAAACTGGTCTCACAACCAGCTGTCATTGCTGGTGCTCAGCAGCTCCGCCTGTGCAGAACAGAAGACCCACACTGAAGAGTGGTGGGAAGGACCTCACTCATGAACTATTCTGCAAAAGAAAGATGCCAACCATCAAGCCCTCCCAGACACAAAACACCAGATCCTTGGGGTTCAGAGCTGGCGTCTCAAGGGGCAGAACCAAAAGAAGTCACAGCAGCTTGCCCTGCTAACACGGTCTGGATTACTGGAGGGCTCCTGGTAACCTACACACGCACACAAGAAGGCAACCTTTTTCATGACACCAGGATTTAGAGCAAATCGAGAGCGCACTTAAAAATAACCTCAATTTTTTTTCACCTGTGCTACTTCTATTACTCATCTTGCAGAAATCAGCACATGTGTTCAGAGGAGGGCAACGAAGATGGTGAGGGGGCTGGAGCACAAGCCCTATGAGGAGCGACTGAGGGAGTTGGGGCTGTTTAGTCTGAAGAAGAGGAGGCTCAGGGGAGACCTCATTGCTCTCTACAACTCCCTAAAAGGAGGTTGTAGTCGGGCAGGGGTTGGTCTCTTCTCTCAGGTGACCAGGGACAGAACTGGAGGGCATGGACTTAAGCTTCATCAGGGAAAGTTTAGGCTTGATGTGAGGAAAAAGTTCTTCACTGAAAGGGTGATTGGTCATTGGAATGGGCTGCCCAGGGAGGGGGTGGAGTCACCAACCCTGGAGGTGTTTAAGGGGAGACTGGATGAGGCACTGAGTGCCATGGTTTAGATGATGGGTTGGTGTTGGTGTTATTGTAGGGTTATAGGTTGGACTTGATGATCTCAGAGGTCCTTTCCAACCTTGTAATACTGTGATACTGTGATCTTTAAGTAGCTTTTCTACACTACATAGCTATAAGGAAATATAAAACCAGGGTAAATAAAGGCTCAATGCAAAATACTGTCAGCTTGCAGTTAAGGTGATGGCCTGTTTGTACCCCTGCACATGGGGATATATATATTTCAAAACCACATGAAACTTATTCAAAAATGGCAAATGTTTCTGTTAGGTCTGCATTTATGTGATTTCTGGCATAGCATTTTGTCACGTGGAAGCTTCCTCAGAAAGCATAGAGTTATTTCAGTATATCAGGCAGGATTTTCTCCATTTCTTCACAATGGAAGAAAGGAAAAATAGCAGTCACTATCACTTGCACACATATATATGAAAACATCAAACAAAGAAACTGTTTGCATTCTATGCTGCCATTTAAAAGCCTCAAGAATCTAAAAAAAACGTCACTCCTATTCACTCAGCAACGAAAATGTTGCTCTGAATGTAGTGTTGCAGCATGAACAATAAGCTTGAAACATTACACGATGTTTCAGGGCCAATATTCTCCACTTTTTTTATCATCTACAATGGTGCCTTCATGTTACATTAAAGCATACTCCTGCTCATCATACAAAATATTAAATAGAAGCTTAGATGACAAGAAGGCAAGGATTAAAACTTCAGTTTCTGTGCTCACATTCAGTAGATCATGTAATAGACATTTTGCAATGTAGAAGCTATTTCTGAAAGCAGTTTCAGTCTTATCTATAATACTATTTTATTAACAATACTCTGGAACTCAGTTGTTGTAGCTTAAGGAGAACAGTAACACTTCTGACACCAGAATATTCCTTAGGGATCTTATATTTAATGACAGCTGAGATCTGCCATGGCTACTACTGCAGCTTGTAAAGGACTACCTTAAGGAGAAAGATCCACAAGTATGCACCATTCCACTTAAAACATATCTCATTTTATCCAAAACAGTTTGTTGCTGCAGTTACTGTGTAGACCTACAATTCAGGAGATCAAGGTGCTATTTCTACACATGGAATAATCTTCCTCAAGTAACACAGGCTATGTCTGCACATCATTTTCCCATCTGAATATAAACTTTACACTATTTGCTTTCATCTTGACTTCTGCTTGAGTAAAGCCTTAAAACTGGGTACAACAAGACAAGCAAGGATACCTAGGGACAGTTAAATTATTCTGAAAGGTAGACTTTGTTTCTCAATATTAAATGTGATTTGAGAGTACTGGTTATAGTTATTTTTAATGGATTTCATCTTTCTGCTTTAATAACCACTTATCTTCCCTGCACTTCTGCTTACGCATGACTAGTACATCTCCATTTTATTTTCAAAATACCAGACACGCTGGTTTCTGTCAAGCTTGTTTTTGTTTGCAGAGTTTCAACACTAGGGCAAATAATGAAATTCTCCTTGCCAAATAAACATGTTAATTTCATTAAAATGTTAAACACAAATGTGAATTAAGTTGATCAAGTTCCCTTCATGTTATCAAGACTGTAAAAGTATAAACTTTACCTCCATGTCTGACAGTAGTGGCTGGTTGGTTCTGGATGGCTGCTTGGTCCTTGGTGCCTTCGGTGGCCTCTTAACTGGCTGGTTATTGTGTTTTGGAATAATTTTACCAGCTGGTACAACTGAGTAAAATCTTGATGATATGTTCCAACGCTTTTTAATACGCTCTGTACCGAGCTTGTAGTTCTCCATCACTGCCACACCAAAATGTTTCCAGGATGAAAAAAAACCATCTCCACTCTGATAATTTTTTTTTCTCAACGCTGACTCATTCCCTTGGAGCAACTGGCAGTTCTTGACTTGCACACATGGACCTGTCAAAAATGGTGAAGCGGTTTCCAGAGCATACAAATTCCATGACTTTGCTGTTCTGTCAACTTCATTATCCAGCTTTAATAGCAGACGTCCCGCTTTATTAAAGCTTTGGCATCGGCATATTGTTGTTAAAGCGTGGAAAGATCTAGTCTGGAGGCGCAGAAGTTTCAGTCTCATTGCTTCCCTCAGACCTGCATTTAAAATAAACAAACAATCATCTATCAATCCTTGGGAAAGAAACAATATAATTTCCCCCTTATCTAAAATGTAACACATACTCCTTCTGTGTACGTCAGTACTCCTAAGCACATTAACATTGGTGGGATTAAAGAGCTTTTTTTTCGGTGCTGTGGAACTACTCTAAGATCAAAAACATTATTGAGCTGTGTGCTTGCAACACATGGTGAAAAAGGAGAATATGTAAGCAGGAATCTTTTCCCTCTATTGCTCACTCTGAGCAGTCGTATGCACTCTCAGTAACCCCACTGATGAAATCAGTCCTGAGCAAGCACACACCTTAAAGAGGACAGACTCTGTCAATCATTATTGTTTGCATAAGAAATGCAACATTTAGAGTACTATGTGCTCTAGGAATGTCACTTACGGAATATATACATTGACCAGCATCAGCTGAAACTGCTCTGTCACAAACAGCCAAGCAAGTTATCAACAACAAAAAAAAGTTGTTCAGTTGTATCACTTTTAAAAATTGCTAGTTTCAGAATATTTTTCACAAACTGTGTAAAGGACCTTCAGTACCCCACGTACATTTAGCTTTATAGTTCAAACAAGCATCTTCTTGTGAGAATAAATAATTGTGTGCCAAATGGAAAATCCGTCCACTCTGACAAAGATAACTAAATGCTAGCACAATATACACAAACTGGAAAAAAAGAAAAACCAAAACCTTACCCTGACATAAACTTTTAAGCTATCTCAGAACATGTATGTGATATTTAGCATAATTCTATATGTTCCTCACTTGTAGCTTTTTGCCCAATTTGTAAACCTGTTATTTGCATACCTATCAAACTAGCTATTATTTTTGTTTAAAACTTGTCCTGTACTTAAAAAGTGACCCAGAAGACTCTGACCAGGACAAGGCACGTTTATCTTTTTAAAGGCCTGTTAACTCTGGATAATAAAGAAAGCTGAAAACCCAGTAACCGTAATGCAAGGCGGTCAAGAACCAGGACAAGGGGAGAAATCTCTTGTAGTGTGGGGTAATTAGCAGAAAGAGACTCACAAATGCCAGTAAATCCGTACTTTCCTGGCCAACAAAACCTTGGAACAATCACAGTCACCTCAGGGTAATGTTTCAACTGCACATGCTTACAGCAGGTTACAAGGAAGGAGGGATTACATGGACTAAATTTTCATTGAGGAGCCTTGACACCAGATCTGGAGCAGCAGAGGCACATAGCCAGGAACAGCAGAGTCAAGAAATCCAAGAAGTAAGCGGGCTAAAGAGCCCAGAAAGCCAACAGTATCCTGGGCTGCATCAAAACAAGCATGAGAGAGGTGATTCTTCCCCTCTACTCCACTCTTGCAAGACCTGACCTTGAGTATTGTGTCCAGTTCTGGAAGCCCTGACATAAGAAGGATATGGAACTGTTGGAACAGGTCCACAGAAGGCTATGAAGATGATCGGAGGGCTGACTCTCCAAATTACAAGGCTGTATATTCCCTGCATACTTAAAAAAAAAAAAACCCAAACAAAGATAAACACCAACAATACTGGAAATATAGTGTTAAAAACTACCTTAAGCTCTCTAAGCAATCAGGCCTGAATGCTGGTTATCAGTCTACCTGCAAGTCAGCTTCAAAGACCGCAGAATACAAAGTAGAAGAAAGAGGACTTGTTTCTGTCCTCAGGGGTCACCTGCAGTACTCAAAATAGGGACAGGGACACTTATATTACCAAGCTGCCACCTGCCCACTCTCTCCTGGGGCAGCCTCTCCTGTCCCATCTCCCCAACCCTGCTTCAGTCTCGCCAGACTCAAATGTAAGCTCTGCTGGGATGCAACAGCAGAGGTGGGAGCTGCCAGGCTTTGCAAATGTGACACACTCAGTGCCTAGGGCTGGAGGACCTTGGCTATGAGGACAGGTGGAGAGAATTGGGGTTGTTCAGCCCAGAGAAGATAAGGCTCCGAGGGGACCTTATAGTGGCCTCCCAATACCTGAAGGGCTACTACAGGAAAGCTGAGGAGGGACTTTTTACAGGGGCCAGTAGTGACAGGACCGGGTGGAATGGCTTTAAATTGGAAAGGGGGAAATTTAGATTGGACATTAGGAAGAAATTCTTCACGGTGAGGGTGGTGAGGCCTTGGCACGGGTTGCCCAGGGAAGCTGTGAATGTCCTCTCAGGAGATGTTCAAGACCAGGTTAAAAGGGGCCTTAAGCAGCCTGATCTGGTGGGAGGTGTCCCTGCCCACGGCAGGGGAGTTGGAACTGGATGATCTTTAAGGTCCCTTCCAACCCAAACCGTCTCTGAGCAGCAGAAAGCTGTGCTTTATTTCCCAACGTCTCTTTAATACAAAACACAGTTTATCCACGCCTGTTGCCTTTCCACTCGGGACTCTCAGCTTACTGCGGCAGAGCCAGCAAGATGTACGAACAATCGGGCGGGCGGGCGGACAGACCGGCCCTGCTGCGCCCAACCCCCCCGGAGCTGCGGGCGCCGCAGCCCTGCCCTGCGGGAAACAATGGCGGCGGCGGCCCCGCCCACTCCCCGGGGACGCCTCTCCCAGTGCGCGCGGGGGCAGGGAAGCGGCCGCTCCCATTGGCCGCCTGCTGGAGAGGGCGGGAACCCCGCCGCCACACAGCCAATCGGGAGCGACGGCGCTCCCCGCCTCCGCAGGAAGCGCGCAGCCAGCGCCTCCCCCGCCCGAGGCGGCAGCGGGGGCGCCTGGGCCCCGCCCGGTGCCCGCCCGCCCGGCCGAGCGCCACCGCGCGGGGCCCGGCCGCTCCCGCTCCGCACCGCCCGGCTCCGAGGGGTGGTGTGCGGGCTGCGGCCCCGCGGCGCTTAAGCACGATGGGTGACCCCGTAGGGGCAGCCCGGGGGCGGGGGGAGGGATGCAGCAGGAAATGACACCCCCCACCCCACCCCTCCCCCGAGCTCCTTTGTCACCCCTGGAACTGCCCCACCCGGCCCTGCCCGCAGAGGGCGCGGGGCTCTCCCGCTCGCGGCGGGATCGGAGCCGGCGGGAAGGGCGGGGAGAGGTCACCTTGGCTCTGCCCACTCCTTCCCGCAGGCGCCCGGCGGCTGCGGGAGATACCAGGCCCCTCTCCCAGCATCAGCTCCCCCCGTAGCGCAGGGGGGGGGGGATCCCAGCCCCGCTCCCCCGGCATCAGCTCTCGCCGCAGCCCTTGCGGGTGGCTGGGAGCCATTAATGGCAGCGGCACCGCTCCCTTCCCCTCCCCTCGGCGCGCGCGCCCGCCCGCCGCCTCCGCCGCCGCCGCGGGAGGGAGCGGGGGGGGGGGGGTGGGGGGAGAGGCGGTTCCCGCCGCGCGCGCCAGCACTGACCTGCAAGAGGGGGGAGGGGGGGGGGGGGGGCCGAGCCGCTCTCCGCCGCGCGAGCCGCGGCCCCGCCCACCGCCCGCCGAGCTCCGCCAGAGGCGCGCGCGGAGCCGCTCAGGCCCCGCCCGCTCTCCCGCCGCTGCGCCGTGCCGGGCGCGGCCGAGTCACCAATAACGTCCGGCCGCCCCGCCTCGCTTCCGGGGGGGGGGCGGGGCCTCTCCGGCGCGCGGGGTGGGGGCGGAGCAAGATGGCGGCCGTGGCGGCGCTACCGGTCTCTCTCTCGGGCAGGTTTAAAGGGTCCGTCGCGGCCCGGCGCGCTCGGGCGGGGGGGGGCGTAGGAGGGAGCGGAGGGTCCGAGGGCTAAGGGCGGCTGTCGGCCCGCTCGTGCAGCGGGGGGGCCCGCCCCTCGGCTGGGGGCGCCTCGCCGTGAGGCGGCGCTGTGGGCCTCGGGCCGCGGTGGGCTGTGCCCGTGTCCGCCCTAGGATGCCGCTGTTAGGCAGTGGGGAACTGCCCGGCTCTGGGTCCCTCAGACTGGGGCTCCGGCTGGCGAGGTGGAAATGCTTAAATCGGAGTAAAGCTTCACTCGTTCTCCTCAAAAATAGTGTTTGGGAAAAATGTAAACGAAGTGGATAGTGGAGACCAAGCTGTATGGAATTTGTTCTAAACTTTAGTGACACAAAGTACATTTAATCAGTTGTCTGTGCTTTTAAATTATTTTTATTTTACATCTCTGAGCAGTCAGGTTGTGCATTTTAGCCTTAAATTAACCGTAGTATTCACTTTTTTTGGCAGGACCAGTCACTTAGCGTTTTCTTCCCTGCAAACACAACCGTTTATCTTATTTTTTTCAAAACTAGACCTAAGAACCTAACTAATTTGAGGATTTTTAAGATTAATCTCCAGTGTTTTAAAGATGCATAAACTTCTAACATCTTTATCTAAAACATAGAAGATATTGAATCATTTTGTCTCAATACTAAAACTTGGATCCTCTCCTTCTTAGATCCTTTGCATATTTTACAATTAAAGACAGACTCCCCCAGATCCTCACAAGAGTTATTGATACTTTGCATCGACATAAAAACGAATTCTTTGAAGAACACGGCGAGGTAAGGGTCTTTGAGATTTCCCCCACACCCTCAAGATTCTCTGCCTTGCTTTTACTGGTTTCTTACTGTAGTCGTTACTTGTCTGTCTATAACATTTTGTCTTTTTTTTTATCATCTTTCTTGTAGCTATTTTTCATTGATTTCATAACTCGCCTTTGTCTTAACTTTTTTTCTGATCTGCTTCTGCGTCTCAGGCTTTCGTGTTGATGCAGTGTTCCGTAGGCTGTAGCATCTTCTGAAGATGGCAGTGTTTCAATATTCTGTTCCCCTGTAGTAAGCAAGAAGTCCAACCTAAAAAGAAGTTCCGTCAACGATTTCTTTTAGGATGTTAGGTGGATTTTGGGTTTCATTTCAACCAAACGCTTTTTGGCAATTGATCTCTGATTTCTTGGGGTCTCATATTTGGCCGTTAAAACTTGTCACTTTCATTAAAAATTGATCTGTGTCTCTACAGGGATAAATGTTCAGAATAGGAACTTTTGTTCTCCGCTTATTTCAGAAGGGTGTTGAAGCAGAGAAGAGAGCTATATCTTTCCTGTCCAAACTGCGGAATGAACTACAAACAGACAAACCAGTGACCCCTTTAGAAGATGAGCTGCCTGATGCTGCACTGTGGAACCAATACCTTGACTACCAACGTAATTTGTCAAATGGAAACGGAGAACCAAGTTGGTTTCAGTCACCTTGGTTGTATGTAGAGTGTTACATGTATCGAAGAATTCATGCAGCATTAGCACAGAAGTAAGTGTTTACTAGCTTGGTCTGTTTTTCTGCAAAACATTGTTCTTTACCTTTTTCATTTTAGGAGAAAGGAAGGGAGTAAGATAAAGGAAAACCTTAAGCTTTTACTATATTCCTTTTCCCTCGTCTTGCATGTCAGATTTGAAGTTAGTACTTTTTCTTACATGCAGCAGAATTTGAACCTTATTAGTTCTTTTTTTTATGTTTCAGTTTCTGTGATTTGGTTTACACAAAAACTCTTAAACTTGATGGAACAGTTTGGTCTTCTTGCAGACAAATGCATTGTGATCTGAAAGTTCTTTAGCGTTTCTAAGAGGCTTATATTCTAGAATTATCTCTTAAGATGTGTATTAACCCAAAACTCAGAACGAGAGAGCCACTAATCTGTTGGGCAGTCTTAGCTTGTTTTACTGCTTGAAATCAGCAGTTGGAGCTGTTTCTTATAGCAGGAAACCCAGTTTAAGCAGGCCCTGTTGTTCATTCTACACTATCTTAGTTACAGCAGTGCTTGCAGACCATATGTTGGGTCAAACTTTGGGAGCTGATCCTAGTTAAAAATAACTTGGCAGGAAGAACTTGTTGCACTGGTACTGTGGAGAGGTGCCAGTGCAATGTAATGAGGTAGGAATGAACAGTTTTAAGTTCCCACTGCTGCCAAAAAAATTGAAAGCTCAAAGAATATGGATTTGCCTTTAGTATTACCGAGATGGCAAACACAGTAATGGGACTCTGTTTCTGTTGCTATATTGCATAATGTCAACTCTTGCAGCAAAAACTTCCATTATGAGATGGATTTTCTGGATTGCACTTAAAAAAATTAAGCAGTTGCTTTTCATCAGTGAGCTTTAAGTTTATCTGTATTATTTGGCTGCTCCTAATACTCTTGGGTGGAGGTTTCAGTCATTTGTCCACAGGTGTACCTGCAAATGTGTCTCTTATAAAACATAAGAAACATATCATTATAAGAACTGAATTATTTCACCATCTTTTTCATGTTAATTTTCTAAAGTCCAAGTTAAAAACTTTTGTAAGAATACCTTCACATCACTGTAGAAGACTTCAGTATGGAAAGTACGCTTCAGCATACGCAAAAATGCTTAAAATTGGGTCAGCTATTCACTACATTAGTTCACTTGTATATTACAGTTCTAGTTCTCCCTGTATTTAGTCTGGAGTTCAAAATTATCACGCTATGTACAGTTTCCATAATTGTTGTGACTGAACACTTGTTCACTTTCTGAATATATTGCTGGAAATATAAAGATGTCTTGTATTCTGAGTGTTTCAGTGAGATACAATACCAGGCTGTTGTTGAGATGTGATAATCTGGTGTGACAAACTAGAATTGGAATATCAACTAGGGCCCATAGCATGGCCTAAAAAAACCCTGAGCTTTGAGCTTGCCTTTTTAGGGGTGTTTAATGTACTGTCATGGAAAATGTAGCAAGTATGTTAATATATTTTTCTCTCTTTCTATTTTTAGCCCACCTATTGACAACTTTGATGTATTTAAGGAAGGAAAGGCTCAAAATTTCTTTGAATCCCAAGAGGCTATTATTGCCTTATGCACTTACTTTCAGGAACTTCTTAAAAACATCAAAGACCTAGATGAAAAGCAACTTCAGGAGGAACTTTTTAAGCTATTGCAGGTAAACTAGTAGTTCTTAACATGAGAATTTAAACTCTCCTATGTAACAAACAAAAACTTGAGGTTATAAAGAATCTAAACTTCATGTGGAAATTAGAACATAGTTCTTCTGTCTGTAAAAATGCCTTTAAATCCTGCAGCCGTACTGTATTACTGTGACTCTGGAAGTATTTAGATTTTGGTTAATTTATTACATGTGACATTTTCATTTTACTGCTGGTCTTTATTGTGTATTTGAAAACCCAACTTATTCTCCCTCAAAACCACTATCTCTAAAACATTTTAAGTCAAGTTCCAGATGGCCTTTTTGTTATTTTAACAATAACATTTTAAAACAATTCATCTTATTGGCATTCTAAAAATTTTTAGACTTGTTTGGCAAAAAGTTAGAAGTCAGTCTGGGCCAGAAGTTGTTTAAAAGCTTCGTAACTGCATTATTCTTGGGAAATAATGCCTTTGGGTAGAATACAAAATATCATAGGATTACAAATAAATCTGGCCAGCAACACAACACACCAAGTACTTGATAATCTTTATAAAGACCTCATTAGTGTGTACTTAAAATACAAGTTCTTACTTGGCTGCATGTAATAAAAAAACCTCCTGCTTTTGTTGCTCCTTTTTCTCTGTTTCCACTGATATTTTCTGGAATTACAGTATGGAGAACATTTGTGTTTTAAGCTTTGTGATCACTGTAATTATGTTGATCTAATTCTTACATCCTTTTCACTTCTGCATATTTCTGATGTATAAATAACTACAAAGCATTGTTTGGTGTCTTTTGCAAAATCTTGCCCATATTAAGATTTATGTACTGGAAGTTGAATTTTATTGGATCTTGGAGGAAAATGTGGAGTTAAAGCCTTCATGTCCCTAGAAAAAAAAATAAACAAAATTTTTAATGTATGTGAAGTTTAGAATGTAACAACAGTGAGACTTAGCAAACTATTTTTTTTCTTCCTAGGTGTCATTGTGGGGCAATAAGTGTGACCTTTCTTTTTCCGCTGGTGAAGACAGCTCTCAGAAATCCAGTCCTTTACAATCCCTGGAAAACCTGATACCTTACATCTTGGTGAATGATCTGGAAAAACTTTGGTCACTGCTTGTAAACGCCAAAAAAAGAAATACAGAAAAAAGTAGTGTTAGAGTTGACATAATCTTAGATAATGCCGGTTTTGAACTTGTAAGTGATCTTGTTTTGGCTGACTTCCTGTTATCGTCAAAGCTAGCTGATGAAGTCCATTTTCATGGAAAAAGTATTCCATGGTACGTGTCGGATACCACAAAGCATGATTTTAACTGGACTATTAAAAAACTGCAGGCAGCCAATCACATGTGGATGTCTAGATGTGGGATAAACTGGGAGGGCAATTTGAAAAAGGGAGTTTGGGTTTACCATGATCACATGTTTTGGACTTTGCCACATGACTTTTCCAGTATGGCTGAAGTTGCTCCTGACTTGTATGCTGATCTACAGAAGTCAAACTTGCTTCTTTTTAAAGGTGATCTAAACTACAGAAAATTAACAGGAGATAAAAAATGGGAATATAGTATTCCGTTTCATCAAGCCTTGAACAAGTTTCATCCTGCACCTCTCTGTAGTTTGAGAACACTAAAATCTGACACTCAGGTTGGCCTAAAACCTGGACAAGGTGAACAAATTCAGGCCTCTGATCCTGAGTGGATGGTAAGTGGAAAATATGGGGTAGTTCAGTTTGATGCTGCTGTCTAGATGAATGGTTCCTAAATTCTGAAAGAGACATTTAGCCTGATTTTTAACTACTTTCTCTGTTCCATGGTTGGCTTCGGCAAAGGTTCTTTGTTGTTTGCACTTTTTCCTCCCAGGTGGTTTGCTGTTTTTGTTCCACTAAAGACTTCAATGTTGTGCAAGAGTTTACAGTCTGTATATATAAATCAATCTGCATTTCAATATATTTTGTTTTCCTCATGTCCAGTTTCAGCAGATGCTGAGGATGAACACCTGTTTGTTCATAATATTTTTTCCTTCATTAGTGGATATGAGAGTTTGTGAGTAACCAGTGAAAAATCTGCTTCAGAAATCATTTCCTCAATCCCACATTAATGTGTGTCTACTTATTTCAGGATAATTTGTGCTCCACATGCCATGCAGTGCATGAAAGTTAATATTTTGCAGAACGCACAAATTAATTCCAGATGGATTCTTTGAAACCCTGTTTTAAAACTGTTAAAGATTGAGTTGATTTCTACCAAGACTTCATTGCATAAATTGCTTTTTACTTGCTTCTTGTGTCCATGGACAAAACAGCTTTTGATGTTTTAAGTGTAGTTTGCTGTACGTTACAAGAAGAGTTCTTGGGTGATGCCTTGGAAATATTAATTTAGATTTTGAAGATTAAATTTTGATTTTAAAATACAAGTGGATGTTGCTAGCCAGTTTGGCTGTGGGAGAGATTAGTCCCATATGGTAGGAAGATCAGCTGGAAAAGGGAATAAGAACCTCTACCAAAAGAAGCACGCAAAGAAAACCCCAAATGAACCAAGCAACTGACTCAAACAGTTATATTAATTGGATTTTAGGTTTAATACATTTTTGAATTAAAGGTGGTCTGTCAGCAATGTTTGTGGTTCAAGCACTGCTTCCTCTTCCCATTGTGGTAGTTCTCTTTATTTGTCAAGCATGTTTATTTTTTTAAGAATGATGCCATAGTTTTCATGGGGGAAATATAACCCCAGTTGCACTGAGAAGTATATGCTAGAGAAGCATATGCCATAGGGTTGCTGCTTATTGGAGTTAGGTGCCCATGTCTTCTCTTCTGCTTAGCTCTCAACTTAGAAATTTTTTGAAAAGTTAGGGATATTTAGTGGTTTTTCAGAGTGACATGAAATGAAAGTGGAAATGCATTGTCCATTTATAAAGGAAAAATTAAAAATAGATTCTGTCAAATTTCAAAATACTTTTGTGGTTTGAAATAGAGCCTTTGGTAGGGGACTGATGTAACGCCGGGGATAACCACAGGTTTGTTAGAAAACGGTGGCAGAATTACTCAGAGTCTGATGGGGTTATGCTCTTTTCTTGAGCTGCTAAAATGAGGTGAACTTGCCACTGGGAACCAGGGTGGCTATGTTACAGAGAACAGGAATGGACAATAGAGAAACTTCCTCTTCTATTTTATGTAAGTCTTGTGCAGAGAAGAGGAGGCACAGAAGTGGCCTTATGTGTCTACATTCTGGAAGTGGTGCTATGGCAAGGGAATTAGGGTGACCATGTGGTGGAAAATGGATTTAAGAAGACTTTTGTGCTTACTGTTAATTTAAGACAAGGGTAAGCTTTGGCAAGCCTAAAAAACAGGGAGAGGGAGGATGGGGGCAGTATTTTGTACCTATTTCAGGCTTTGAAAATGAAGCTGGAGTACCCTTCTGGTCAGTGAAATCACTGGCTAAGTATGGCTTCTGAAGTGGAGAGAATCAGCTGTTGCTTGTTGTGTTCATACAATAAAGATCTGTACAGTGGATAAATATGCTTCAACTGCTGATGACTGATTATTTGTGTTTGTGTTTTTCTTGCATCTGAAAGTACATTAATATTTTAAAGTTGCAAGGTCAAGTAGTCAGCAACTAAGATGCTAGGAATTTCAGGAGGCAATGTGATATTACAGGTAGGGTTCTACTTTTGAGACCTGGGTTTAGTGTTCTCATCTCCTTTTTCTCTGACTGTGTTCTCCTGAGGGATGATTTCATGCTTATCCTTAGGCACCTGATTAAGCTGCATAAATGAGAAATCCAGTCAAGGGAGCTGAAGACCAGACTGCTGAAGGTCTCTGACTAGGGAGAGCGCAGAGGGACTCCAGCTTTGGTACTTTGATTAAATACATCTACAACATGATAAATTTGGGCACTGCAGCCTCAGTTTCTCATCTATGAAAATGCTGGTAACTTGTTTCAAATGCATCTTGAAGCAACAGCTTTAAGTCAATAACAGAGGGATGGATGTTGTGGAACAAGTGCAGTGAAAGCTTCCTGCCATGTTCTGAGAGACAAAATAATTGGGGAAAGAAATCTGCTCTGTCTGTGGACAGATTGTTTGTAAGGTATTGACTTACTTTTAAACCTCTCCAGCACGTTGTGTAAAGGACAAGAGGAGAAAGGATTGTTTCACTGTTGATGCCGCCCTCGAAGAATAGATTTGCCTCTTACACAATCCTTACACTTGCTGAGAAACTTGGTTTCATTTTTCACTGGTTGTTTGCCTGTCTCTGTTGCCCAGGTTGCTTTCAAGCTGTTGTTTCTGGGAGCTCAGTGTAGAACAGTGAAAATTTATATTCTGAAGCTTTGATAAACATAATGCTACAAAATGCTGGATCATTTAGGAGATGCAGCAGTATTTGTTCAGTATTACTGAATTATCTCATTGGAGATGGCTGCATTGTTTGTGTGGAAGTAGGGTCCTCATTTCATGAGAACCATAAGATGTGTAATTGTTAGATTAGCATTTGAATAGTAATAATATAAAATGTAATGTCATGCTAAAAAAAAAATTATTAAATTAGTTCTGTTCTCCAGGTTAAGTGAGCACTTTTCATCTTTTGCCCCTGACAAAGAGAAGTTTATATGGTAATATATGTTGTGAATTGATTGAGTGCACCCTAAGTAAGTTTGCAGATGACACCAAGCTGGGTGGCAGTGTTGATCTGCTTAAGGGAAGGGAGGCCCTGCAGAGGGATCTGGACAGGCTGGATCCATGGGCTGAGACCAACGGGAAGAGGTCCAACAAGACCAAGTTCCAAGTCCTGCACCTGGGACACAACAACCCCAGCATTGTTCCAGGCTTGGGGAAGAGTGGCTGGAGAGCTGCCTGGGGGAGAAGGACCTGGGGGTGTTGTCTGACAGGAGCTGAACATGAGCCAGCAGTGGCCCAGGTGGCCAAGAGGGCCAGTGGCATCTTGGGCTGTGTCAGACACAGCGTGGGCAGCAGGAGCAGGGCAGGATTGTGCCCCTGCGCTCAGCACTGGTGAGGCCACACCTCGAGTGCTGGGGCCCCTCAGGACAAGAAGGACATTGAGGGGCTGGAGAGTGTCCAGAGAAGGGCAATGAGGATGGAGAAGGGGCTGGAGAACAAGTCCTGTGAGGAGCAGCTGAAGGACCTGGGGTTGTTTAGCCTGGAGAAGAAGAGGCTGAGGGGAGACCTCATCACTGTCTACAACTACCTGAAAGGAGGCTGTGAGAGAGTGTTGATCACTTCTCCCAAGCAACAAGTGACAGAATAAGGGGAAATGGCCATAAGTTGTGCCAGGGGAAGTTCAGACTGGATATTAGGAAGAATTTATTTACCCAAAGGGTTGTCAGGCCCTGGCACAGCTGCCCAGGGAGGTAGTTGTGTCTCCATCCCTGGAGGTGTTTCAAAGACAGGCAGATGAGTTTTTGAAGGACATGATTTAGCAGATGATGGGTGTGGTTGGACTCAATGATCTCAAAAGGTCTTTTCCAACTCGAAGATTCTATGATTTTGTGGTTTAGGAAGGGGACAGCTACAGCTGGACTGATTATCTCAGAGGTGTTTTCCAACCTTATGATTCTACATAGTTACGTGAGGAATGCACAGCCATAACATCCAAATACTTAATTGCTTGGCTTCTGTAGCTGTAATTTCAAAGTGCTATCTACAGACAGAACTGAATATGCAGCATACATTTCTGGTGATAGTGTTAATTACTTGTGTAATATATGCAATACTTCATGAAATGGCAGCATGTGCCTACTGCATTTGGGTGGAATTTACTGTCTTACATTATAAAACATGTTATAACAATAGCATGTGTGATAATATAGCATCTTTTTCTTTGCTCAAGAAAGATGCTTCTGTGCATCTGTGTTACAACTGATTGCCCAAAGGGCCTGCACCAAGTAACTTGGGAACTACTGAATTGAATACCCAAATTCTTGAGGTTGTAATTTTATGTGCCACTTGAATATTTATAGCAAAACCAAGGGCATTTTCAGTAATTCTGAGGACCACAACAGACCAACATCTTTTGACTTCTATCTTTGAACAGACTGTACTTGTAAATCAGTTTTTGTGTGATAGCAATGATTTTTCATTTCTGATGAAACAAGGAAAAGTAATATCACAGGCACAGTGAAAACCAATACACATCTGACTGAATACCTGGTTAACTATTTAGATAAGATATATACAAAAATTCTGTATATATATAAGGCTTCTTATTTATATAATTAATCCACATCCTGTCTCAGTTTTACTGTTGTGAATTCTGTAATGTATCATGAGAAGGGGTTTTATTTACACTTCTTTCTGAGGTTTGGCTCATCTGGCTTTGTTTCCACTGGGAAAGAAATATAAAATGTCATATTATGATCATGTATAATGAATAAACATATTCAATACTGTATGCTGCATTTGTTTATCACTTTTCAGTAAACTAAATCATTGCTTCATGGGAACTTTGAAAGACTGTGATTTTCATGCTTATAGGGATTTCTTCTACCTTTCTTGGGATTCCACTAACTTTTTCCAAGTCTTTAATGAACTGAAAGATTAAGAGCTGAGCAGACTAAGGTAAGATACATATTACAGGCTTTTATTGTTTGCTTTCTTAGTGTCAACTAATTGATCACACATGAGTAATGTGTCCAGTTCTGGAATCCCCAACATAAGGAGGATAAGGAACTTCTGGAATGGGTCCAGAGGAGGCCACAAAAATAATGCAAGGGCTGGAGCACCTCTGCTATGAGGACAGGCTGAGAAAACTGGGGTTACTCAGCCTGGAGAAGAGAAGGCTGTGGGGATACCTTAGAGTACTTCAAGGGACCTATAGGAAAGATGAGGACACACATTTTAGCAAGGCCTTTTTGTGCCAGAACAAGGAGAAATGGTTTTAAACTAAGGGAGAGTAAATTTAGACAGGATTTAAGGAAAAAACTTCTATAATGAAGGTGGTGAAACACTGGAACAAGTTGCCCAGGAGGGTAATGGAGGCCCCATCCCTGGGAACATTGAAGGTCAGGTTGGATGGGGCTCTGAGCAACCAAATGCAGTTAAAAGATGTCCCTGCTCCTGCAGAGGAGTTGGACTAGATGAGCTGTAAATGTCCCTTCCAGCCCAAAGCATTCGATGATACAGTGCAAATGGATGATGGAGTAGAGGCAGAAGGCATCCAGGCCTCCTGTTCCATGCATGGAAATGCTGTACAGAAACCCTATGTATTCAGTGTAATGCAGCTTAACAGTGATGCAAGGCACAGGAATATCTCCAGACTCTCACCCCTGAAGTTTCAGGCACCTGCAGAGAAAGGCTTTCTCCTCCCTTACCTGTTTACAAACAGAATATTATGCCAGTGGTAATCACTTAGAGTTTCCTTGAAATAGCTGAGCAAGGCTCACTCCTTACAATGGTTGTGTTTGTGAACTAACAGCACAGAAGGACCTGCAAACTGTTAAATCCACGATTTCCTTCTGAGGGAAAACTTATCACCATGTGACTTTTAACTTTGAATTTTTTCTGGTATGTCCATTCTCATTTACTTATAGAAAATTCAATTAGGAGCAGATATTTAGGAACCTGCAGACCTATCTGAATTTTGAGGTATGATTTTTTTTTTTGAGTGTACTGTCTGCTGGAATTGGGACTTCATATCCCAGATCAGTTTTAACATCTTTCCTCAACATTGAGCTCATTCAAGGAAGGGAAAGATTGTAGTAAATTTTATTATTACTGTTTTCTGTTTTAAAATTAAAGTGACTTTATTAGGTAGATGTTCTGCATCATTCTTTGCTCAGAAAGGCTGTTTTCTATAACACAACGTGCAGAATCTCATTCATGAAAATGATTCCTTGAAAGTATTTTTAACCAAAAGTCCTGAAGTAACCCTTACTGAGACGTTATTTCCTGCCTCTTAAGGAAAAACAAACATAGAGTGCTTTTGAGAGATCTACTTGTAGTATTTGGCAAACAAGCCTAAACTAGCATCCTGTAATGATGCTTTTTCTTAGTCAAATGACTTGAATAGTAGGTGTGGCAATCCCTCAGACTGCCTCATTCTTTTTCAGAGTGCTATATGAATATTCTGCTTTTCTTCATCTTTTTGTCCTCGCCTCTTTTATCTTTACTCTAGCTACAGTCCAAAAATTTCAGCATTTTTAAAAGCTGAGTAACTTTATAGATCTACAGTAAGATACAGCTGTGTGAGCACTCTCCCCATCACTAAGGCTATAGAAGTGGCTGAAGTGTAGCTCTTGAACCAGCCGTGGCACTGCAGGACTAGAGATGGGAAAGTGTGCTCAAACAGGAGCTTAAGAAAGTTAGGATGCAGTTTCACAATCATTTAATCCTGCATCTGCATGCTGCTCTGGTAGTGGGACAGATTAGGCTGTAGTCAGATGCTGGACAAATCTAGGATGATATTTTTGCCCACATTTGCAGAGGGCATTAAAACTTGTGCCAGATTTATGCTGGTTTTGTGTAAGACTGCCAGTATAAATTTAACCTGTCAAAAATACTTAACAGATTTGAATTGTAGAATCAGTTTACACTGGATCAGCATTTTTGTATCATGCAGGGGCAGCAGCTTTTATCTAGTATTGCAGGTCCCCCATTTAAAAGAACAAATAGTTTTGGTTGGACTCCCTAGCCATCAGCATGGGATGGTGTTTAATAAGTCCAAATGTCGGGTACTTCATTTTGGACACAACAATCCCATGCAGAGCTACAGACTGGGGACAGAGTGGCTGGAGAGGAGTCAGGCAGAAAGGGACCTGGGAGTGCTGGTGGACAGGAAGCTCAACATGAGCCAGCAGTGTGCCCAGGTGGCCAAGAAGGCCGATGACATCCTGGCCTGCATCAGGAATAGTGTGGCCAGCAGGACCAGAGAAGTTATTGTCCCCCTGTACTCGGCACTGGTCAGGCCTCATCTTGAATATTGTGTCCAGTTCTGGGCCCCCCAGTTTGGGAAAGATGTCAGGATGCTGGAGTGTGTCCAGAGGAGGGCAATGAAGATGGTGAAGGGGCTGGAGCACAAGGCCTATGAGGAGCGACTGAGGGAGTTGGGGCTGTTTAGTCTGAAGAAGAGGAGGCTCAGGGGAGACCTCATTGCTCTCTACAACTCCCTAAAAGGAGGTCGTAGTTGGGCAGGGGCTGGCATGGACTCAAGCTTTGTCAGGGAAAGTTTGGACTTGATGTTAGGAAAAAGTTCTTCACTGAAAGGGTGATTGGCCATTGGAATGGGCTGCCCAGGGAGGGGGTGGAGTCGCCGACCCTGGAGGTGTTTAAGGGGAGACTGGATGAGGCACTGAGTGCCATGGTTTAGATGATGGTTGGTGTTAGTGTTGGTGTTAGTGTTGGGTTATAGGTTGGACTTGATGATCTCAGAGGTCCTTTCCAACCTTATGATACTGTGATAGTGAGATGGTATTTGGGGTACCTTAGATAACAGAACAGTCACAGACGTAAAAGGGGAGGGGGAAGGTCAGGAACCTCATAACACCATCAAGGCTTTGTGTTAACTGAAATTTGCATCACTTTGGAATAAACTTTGGCTTGGGAACTAAAAGGAATTAAACTAGGAACTAGGGATTGCCTGGGCATTTCTCTCTGAGCTGTAGGGAGACAGCCTGGGTGCACACTTCCCCTCTGGCCAAGCCCCCCACTCTTTTCCTCTAGACCCTTTCTTGCCTGGCTCCCTTTGAGAGAAGCACCACATAACCAGGGCCTCTCCTCCCAAGGAGCAGTTGCTGGGCTCAGGAGATGTCTTCTGTCAGAGGAGCTTGCAGCATACACTACTCAGTTACCTTTTCCACACCCACATCCTCTCTGTCAGCACTAGGTCATTTTAGTTCAGAAATGCCCTACTGGTTTCACTCTTTTACCACAGCAACAATAAGAGCCCTTGTGTAGACGATGCTCAAATTAAAAGCTTTTCATAGTACAGGGGGTAGATTTGGATTAGATGTTTAGGAAGAAATTTTTTACGGTTAAGATGGTGAGGAACTGCAACAGTTTGCCCAAAGAAGTCATGGAAGCCCCATCCCTGGAGGTGTTCAAGGCCAGACAGGATGAAGCTTTGAGCAACTTGATTTAGTGGAAAATGTCCCTGCCCATGGCAGGGGTGTTGAAACTGGATGGTCTCTAAGGTCCCTTCGAATTCAAACTGTTCTATGATTTTTACATACCCTCTGTGCAATGATCAAGGCTCCCTCCTTGTTCACCCTCAGGCTGCTCCTTTCACAGGATCTGGGAGGGGAGAAGGAAACCCTACCTGAGTAAGAATGCACCACTGTTCAAATTTCATCTGCTTGTCTTGCCTCTGTTTCACCTTTTTTTTAAGAATGTTTTGAAGTTTATAAAATTTTGTTGTGTAACATTTAACAACCCCACGTAACGCTACCTGGAGAAGACTTGGAGAAGAGTGGCTGGAAAGCTGCCTGACTGAGAAGGACCTGAGGGTGTTGGTTCACAGCTGGCTGAATATGAGCCAGCAGTGGCCCAAGTGGCTAAGAATGGCCTGTGTCAGACACAGCGTGGGCAACAGGACCAGGGCAGGGATTGTGCCCCTGTACTTGGCACTGGTGAGGCCACACCTTGAGTGCTGGGGTCAGTTTGGGCCCCTCAGTATAAGAAGGACATTGAGGGGCTGGAGAGTGTCCAGAGAAGGGCAATGAGGATGGAGAAGGGGCTGGAGAGCAAGTCCTGTGAGGAGCAGCTGAAGGACCTGGGGTTATTTAGCCTGGAGAAGAAGAGGCTGAGGGGAGACCTTCTTGCTCTCTCCAAGTACCTGAGGTTGTAGCGAGGTGGGTGTTGGTCTCTTCTCACAAGTAACAGATGATGGACAAGAGGAAATGGCCTCAAGTTATGCCAGAGGAGTTTTAGCCTGGAAATTAGGAAAAATTTCAAGCATTGGAACAGACTGCCCAGGGAAGAGGTGGAGGCAGCATCCCTGGAGACGTTCAAAAAACATGTGGATGTGGTGCTTCAGAATATGGTTTAGTAGACGTGGTGGTGTTGTGTAGACAGTTGGGATTGGATGATCTTGGAGGTCTTTTCCAACCTTAACGATTCTATGATTCCATGGTCCATTTGAAAAGGAGCATCACTCTCTAAAAACTCTTCACCTTCACGTACCGAGCACTGTGCCCCCCTCTTCTTCCCAAACCAGGGGACCCCCGGTGCGGTGCCCCCGCCGGAATCCCCGCCCCGGGCACGGGCGGGCACAGACCGCCCGCGTCCCGTTGCCATGGGGACGGCGGCACCGCGGCAGAGCCATGAGCGGCGCCGGGTGCAGGGGCAGCCGGACGGCGGCGGCGCAGGTACCGGGGAGCAGCCCCGGCCCTGCGGGGGCTGGAGGGGGCGTCAGAAAGGGTAGAGGGGTTTGCTTGCTTCTTTGTTTGGGATTTTTTTGGTGTTTTGCTTTTTTTCTTGTTGTTTTGGTTTTTGTTGTTTGTTTTTTTTTTTTCTTTCTATGTTTCTCTCTTTCTCTTTCTCTCTCTCTCTTTTTCTTTCTCTCTCTCTTTTTCTTTCTCTCTCTCTTTTTCTTTTTCCCTCTCTTTTTCTTTCTCTCTCTCTTTTTCTTTTTCCCTCTCTTTTTCTTTTTCTCTCTCTTTTTCTTTTTCTCTCTCTTTTTATTTCTCTCTCTCTTTTTCTTTCTCTCTCTTTCTTTCTCTCTCTTTCTTTCTCTCTCTTTCTTTCTCTCTCTCTCTCTTTTTCACTCTCTCTCTTTTTCTCTCTCTCTTTCTCTCTCTCTCTCTCTCTCTTTCTCTCTCTCTTTCTCTCTCTCTCTTTCTCTCTCTCTTTTTCTCTCTCTTTTTCTCTCTCTTTTTCTCTCTCTTTTTCTCTCTCTCTTTTTTTTCTCTCTCTCTTTCTCTCTCTCTCTCTTTCTCTCTCTCTCTTTCTCTCTCTCTTTTTCTCTCTCTCTCTCTTTTTCTCTCTCTCTCTTTTTCCGCTCTCTCTCTCTCTTTTTCCTCTCTCTCTCTCTCTCTCTTTTTCCTCTCTCTCTCTCTCTCTTTTTCTCTCTCTTTTCTCTCTCTTTTCTACAGTTACAATCATATAATCACAGAATGGTCTGGGCTGGAAGCGACCTTAAAGCCCATCCGGTTCCAATTCCCCTGCCATGAGCAGGGACACCTCCCAGCAGCCCAGGCTGCTCAGGACCCATCCAGCCTGGCCTTGAACACCTCCAGGGATGGGGCATCCACAGCTTCCCTGGGCAACCTGTGCCAGGGTCTCATCACCCTCAGCGTGAAGAATGTCTTCCTAATGTCTAATCCAAATCTTCCCCCTTCCAGTTTAGAGCCATTCGCCTTCATCCTATCACTACTTCTGCTTGTAAAAAGCCCCTCCCCAGCTTTCCTGTAGCCCCTTCAGGTACTGGGAGGCCGCTATGAGGTCTCCCCAAAGCCTTCTCTTCTCCAGGCTGAACAACCCCAACTCTCTCAGCCTGTCCTCATAGCAGAGGTGCTCCAGCTCTCAGATCATCTCTGTAGCCCTTCTCTGGACTGGTTCTGACAGTTCCATGTCCTTCTTATGTTGGAGATTCCAGAACTGGACACAGGACTCCAGGTGGGGTCTCACGAGAGCAGAGCAGAGTGGGAGAATCCCCTCCCTCACCCTGCTGGCCACGCTGCTTTTGATGCCACTCAGGACACAGCTGGCCTTCTGGGTGCGAGTGCACATTGCTGGGTCGTGTTGAGCTTCTCATCAATCAGCACCCCCAAGTCCTTCTCCACAGGGCTGCTCTCAATCATTTTGTCTCCTAATAGAGAATAAACCTGATTTTGAGAAAACCACACACACACTCTGCCATCCCCATTCTGCCATAGCTTTTTGTCTGCTGTTTCTGCAGAGGGTGATTGACATTGAGCTGACTGTAACACCCCCCCCTTGCAAGTTATCTTTTCATTTTTAAATTTTATTTTGCCTTTTTTTTTTTTTTTCCAGAAAACAGCTCTAACCAGCAGTAGATGCACTTCAGCTGATTGTTACAGCTTATCTGTACAGACTCAAGGACACAAGCTTTTTTTCTTATTAAGTGTTGCAAAAGGGAGTATCTTTCATGGAGTAGGAATTTATAGTTATCTAAGAATTTCTTCTTTGCGTTTCTTCTTCCTTTGAAACTGGTTTGCTGGCTTTGATGTTAATTTAAAGGATAAGTGTGAGGGTATTGCTTAGAAGGATTAGACTCTTTAGTACTAAAGACATATCACAAAACATGTAACAGTTCTGTATTCCAAAGGCAAACCAGTGTATTATATGAACAGCTTAGTAGCTGAATGTCAGTTTTTTAACTATGCTCTATCGTTCTGAGACAAAAAAATACAGAGTTTTGGTAGTTTGGTGTGGTAAAATCAACTGCCATTGTATTAAATATAACTATTTTGACCCGATTACAAAGTTTTTGTTAGCATTGCTTAGTTACAGAGTTAACAGTAACCTGCTCCACATCCTACTGACCTGAAATCAAATAGTTTGTGGAGGTTACTTTTGTGACACAGATGAACATTAAAAGCTATGTTTTTATAAAATGTGGGTTACAAATGGCAAATGAAACTACAGTGCTAATCAGTCTTAATTGTGTATAAAGTCACACACTTACATATATGTGAAATATTTGTCTTTCATTGACTTTGGTAAATTATAGTAGGCATTGCAGGAAAACTATGAGAGTGTTGGCATTGCATGATCGTCTGTTTTTTTAAATCTCTCATTTAAACTATTTTCTTACAAAAGTCATTTAACTCTATTCAGCACTGAAAGTAAAAACAGTAACACATCAAATGGTTTTCAAAAATCCCTGCAGAAGTACTGAATTTTGTCATATGTTTCTCCTCAATTCTGTCTTGGCAATTATCATTTTTATTATTTTGAGACTAAACACTGCAGCTTCTTCTTATTTTTAATTTTGGAAAAGCTGTGAGACAAAGTGTCAAGGGACATCCAAATTCCTTAATTTAACCGTACAAGCAACTGAAGAAGTAAAACAAAAAAACAGGTGAAGTAATATTTACAGAAGGTCTGTAATTATCTTGAGATGACTGCTGTCTTTCATCATATAAAATGCATTTATTACATTTAAATACAAAATCACCTCGTCCTAACAGGAAAATGAAAGACGAAAAAATCTTTAGCTGCTGCTTGTAGTAGTAGAGGGTGAGACTACAGTTTTGATTCTTGTGAAGCTTTCATTTGGCTTCATTAATCAAACTTGAAAATGGTGTCTTCAGCAGAAGAAAAACACCAGAGAGTGTTTTTTATCTTTCACTAATACCTTTCAGTGATTACTGCAAAGGGAGGAGGGTAGAGCTAAGCGGTACCCTTCTGAAAGGAATTTAGAAAAACCTCTTTCATAATTTGTTTGAACTGTTGGGAACACTTTACTGATTTTTTTGTGTTTCTGGAACAGTGCACTAATGCATAAAAACTCCACAGGTTTGTAACAGCAACACAAAAAGAACTTTTCAGAACTGCAGGCAGTGAGTTGGGCCTAGTTACAGGTGGAAATTGGAGAGGGGAAAGAGGGCTCCACCAAGTGGGAAGAGATCAACAATAGTTGGCTATTTCTGGCATTTTATAATGTGAAAGAGATACTGACAGAACTGGAATGGTTTTGAAGCATTACTTGCAGGTCTGTGAAAAATTAATGTCGTGTGTCATCATATTGCAAATCCATTTAATTTTAAACCTCTGGTTCCCCCCTTCCCTCCCAATTTGTTTTTGTAGAAGCAAAGGAAGACTGTAGTTGATAAAGATTTGTAAATCATTATTTTTGGTATGCCAACACCAGTGTACTTAAGTGCTTTGGAAGCAGGAAGAAGAAATCTCTGTCCTGAGTAGCATCTGTCCTCAGGTTAGTGGTCATTATTTATGACCACTTAATGCTTACTGAGGTCTTCCTGTTTCAATAGAGATTTTTTTATATGTATATATTTTGGGAAAGGGAGGGCAGCAGTAGGGGCAGCTGCATTTGCCAGGGTTGAAATAAGAAATGTAGCACGAAATCGAAGAAAAGCTGACAAAAGCAGAGTGGGAATGAGTGACTGAACAGTTGGCTGCTGTGAAAGTATGTGGTGAGGTGTAAAACTACTGACTGTTGTTGGAGTTCTGTTATTTCTGAATCAGGTGAAGTTTGCCAACTACAGGCTGAGTTACAGGGAGGTGAAAATAGTTATTTCATAAAAACTGAACACCCCACCCCTCCCATAACAACAATCTTATGCTGTTGATCTTCTAAAGAATACGTATTGCTAATAAAACCAAAGGTCCAAGTAGATATTGCTCTTAAGTGTTGTAAATACAAGACTAGTTTCTGTTTAGCATTTGAAGTGAAATGAAAATATCATTTTCTTGTGGATAAGTGGAAAGGGTTCAAAAAAGTTAACAAAATGAATGGGAGAAATACTGAAATCCTGGATTATTTAGAACTGATCAAGTAATAATATATTAAGACTTTTCCTATCTACTGCCTCTTATTCTTTTAACACTTCTTTTGTTCTGCTTTTCTAAACAGTAATCAGTATAAACTAGATGGTACTCATGAAACATTACAAATCTGATTTTTTTGGAGATACAAAAATGCCACATCTACATTGCAAGTGTTACCCTTATAGTAGAGCCATGCCAAATTAATTGCATTGTCGTGTGTGATTAAGGACCAAGCTTGTAAATGGCTGCTGGCAAAACATAAAACACTGTTTACTTAAAGCATGCACGTTTCATGCCAAAAGTATGATAATCATACCAGCTTCCCTAGCATGGTGTCACCACGTGTGATTAACTTTGTATTTACTAAGGCACTGAAAGATGCAGTTTCTGTAAATCTCACCTAAGACTATAAATGAAAGATTAATTTCCGTTGTCTTTGTCACCCTACTTCATTTAAACATCTTTAAATCCTTCTGGATGTGTATCTGCATCTTTAAAGTGCTCATCATATTAAAATCTAGATTTCTATGAATAATGTAGGTTTCAGAAGTTCCAGCTATAAAGGGTTTTCTTATGTTGATTATTGCTGCTGAACAGGGAACTTCTTTCTTCAACTGTGATCTGAAATATTTTTGTTTCATTGGTTATGAGATATTTTCTTTCTGTACTGTCAGAAGTGGTTGTGTTTATTTAGGGAAGAAAAAGAAAATACATGTCAACACAGTAATAGAAATATAACAAAACACATAAATAACATCCACAGAGTAACTGTTTGCAAGCTCCTGTCATGGTTTTGGAGAATTCCAGAATTCCAGAATGAAATAAAACCTTCTCAAACAAAATAGCAAAGAGATGGCATGTGCATTCCCTCCCTCAGAATGGTGATGAAGTGTTAAGAAAATCAGCAGCCCTTTTGTCTCAGAGACTGTGTGCTGTGTTGTACACGGCCGTGAGCTGTACTACAGGAATCAGTCTGCCTTGGTGAGAGTGGCAACTCCTTTGTGAAAAGGCACAGCTGAGGTCTTTGAGGTCGAAGAATGCGATTAAACTTGGTGGATCTAATCCAGTGTGTGAAGAAAGATTGAAGACAAGAGCCTATGATATTACAGAAGTAGTTCATCTTCTATTACAATCCAAACTAGTAGTTCTGCCTTATTCCCCAGAGATTTCTGTGTGGGTTTCTTGGTAGAGGCTTATTTTACTAGAGGCTCACCTATTTAGAAAGCTGTCCATTTTTTTTTCTATTTAGAGTGGGTAAGAGCTGAACTTGTAATTTATCTCAGCCTGGAAACCAATGCTGATGTAGAAGGGAATGAAGTGAAGACATCTTGTCTCTGTCTGCATTGGAATATCTTGTTTCAACAGCAGTTACTAGCTGAGGGAGATTTGCATTTTGACTGTAGTTTTGTTTCAGTCCTGTGTGGGAGCTGATGGAATAAATATCTCATGTTCTGTCTTCTGCCTTGTGAGCTCCCCGTGTCACCTGGACGTGGTTCTGTTCTGAAGATGGGTAATTTCATCATTTTGTAGTCACTATTGATTGAAAAAAATCTGTGTCTAATGAAATCTCCATCAAGACCCCAGGTCTGAATTTTCATATTGAGGGACTCAGGTAACAAAGGTCAAGAAATCCAACAAGTTTCTGCTCTACTGTAGAAAAGCAGAACCCCACCAAATTGAGAAACCTTACCATGAAGAATCCAAAAAGGCATAGCTGAAAGAGGTGGTGTGAAGGAGACCGTGCTGGAAGTACAGTACTTGGCATCTGCCAGAAAAGCTTGAAAAAGGATGATGGGAAGTCAGTATGGTGACTGCTGATGAGAAAGTGTCATTCAGAAAGCTGAGTTTATGTCCAAGTGAGAGTTCAAAAGGAACTTTGGCTTTGGCAGGTTAGAAGTAAAAGAACGTATTTGAGCAATCTGATCTAGTGGAAGGGGTCCTCCTCCACAGCAGAGGGGTTGGAAGTGGATGCACTTTAAGGTCCCTTTCAACCCAAATGATTCTTGGGTTCTCATCTTTATTCTTTATGGCAAGCCAAAAAATGTGACTTTGAGGAGCAGGTTATGAGATTTTTTTTTTTCTATTTAGAGTGGGTAAGAGCAGAACTTGTAATTTATCTCAGCCTGGAAACCAATGCTGATGTAGAATAAACATGAACTCTTCAACCTTGTAGAGAGACCATGGAGGGTGAGATATGATAGAAATCTGAAAAATCATGAGTGGCATGGAGAAGATTGATAGCTATTGCATTTTTTCCATCATTTTTTCCAAAATAAAAATGAGAGGGCATGTAATGTGACTCACATCTAAAACCCAAAGTGTTTCTTTGCATGAGATACCTGAGGAGCTCCCTTTGGGTGAAAGTTTACATGGAATGAAGGAGTGACTGGATGAGTTTGCAGAAGAGGGACCTTTTGAATGTTGCTAAATACATAGAAACTGCTGGAAATAGCCTGAGCTGTAAATAGTGGGTGGCCATGGGATTGCTGAGGGGGAATATTTACGTGCCAATATAATTTAGCACTGGTGTTGTGGCTGAACTTGCAGATAAAAGTGGCCAGTGGGAGAAAAGCGACTGGTTATCCTGTTTTTCAGTGAGTGTCAGTTACTCTGGGAGCAGTGGATTTAGATTAAATGCCCTTGAGCTGGTTAATCAAACAAAAAAGCACTGAAGCAGAAATGTCCAAAGAATGCGATGTGTAACGGTTTTGTTTTTGTGCTGTCTTACCAGGAACCTCATGATCATGTTCTTCTGGATATTCCTGTCACTAGAGAGCAGATGAATCACTATCGAGCTGCAGCTGAAACTGCTCAAAGTGAGCTTGCAGTGCTTTCAGTGAAGTATGATCGTGCCCAGTCAGAGGTACATTTAAAAATACTCCTAATCCTCCTCCTGAGGATTCTCTACAGTTACTTTCTGCAGAGAGCAGAAAGCTTGCAGAAAGTCTCAAACTTCTTGCTTTTGATACAGCACTTTTGCTTCTCATAACAGTCTTCTTTTTAGTAAAAACTGGGTAGTTTTTACTCTTTTTGCTTCTCTGTTTAAAAACTGGTTGTGAGTTTATATTTGAAAGATTTTGAGCAGTCCAACTTTTTGTCATCATTATCATGTGAATGCAACTCTTCTTAAATTAAAACTGGAAGTTAATATTTCTAAATTGTGCTTGTGCAATAGCTCTGAAAGATGTCGTCCTGTTGTTGGTGGTGAGTTAAGATGTAAATTCCCATCCTCACCACTTTCTCCATGTCATTGAACTTACAGCTCCCCAAATTTCCTTTGCTTTCAAGTTGTGTTGAGTTCATGAGGCTGATTGTAAGTAGAGAAGCTAAAGAATGCACACACATCCTTTTCTGCTCTCCCTGCTGTGTGGATGGTCCTTCTGAAAAGAGAGGATTATATTAGAGGATATATTAGAGGATAATTTGTAGAGTTTCTGTATTTTCACACAGATGATTTTTTTTAAACATATGACAGAATAAGATTGATTTGATCCAATTCAGCAATGAAGACAGTGGTCAGTTTTAAAATGAAGTCACATCTGCCTTTGGAAAAAGTGAAATGCTTACATTTATTTGCATACCTAGACTTAGGTGTATATATTCATAAATATACATAGGTACATTAAGTTCAACGGAAACTTGTGAATATCCATCCAACTAATTGTTTAAACATCTGTACATATTACAAATGTGTATTTCTGTTGCACATTGTGAGGTGCTTTGTGATATACTTGCATTAAAAAAATATTACATTAAAAAAGGCTGTATCAATTGAATATTTTTTTTTGAAGTTGTGGATAGCTGAATATGGGAAACAGCAAGAATATGTAATATTATAGGAGAATGGATTGTTATCAGAGTATCCAACCAGCAGTACAGCGATAACTGTCCATCAGCTGAACTGGAATCTGAGCAGTTGATTCTGAAATGAGCCAGCAGTGTGCCCAGGTGGCCAAGAAGGCCAATGGCATTCTGGCCTGCATCAGGAATAGTGTGGCCAGCAGGACCAGAGAAGTTATTGTCCCCCTGTACTCGGCACTGGTCAGGCCTTGAATACTGTGTCCAGTTCTGGGCCCCCCAGTTTGGGAAAGATGTCAGGATGCTGGAGTGTGTCCAGAGGAGGGCAACGAAGATGGTGAAGGGGCTGGAGCACAAGCCCTATGAGGAGAGACTGAGGGAGCTGGGGCTGTTTAGTTTGAAGAAGAGGAGGCTCAGGGGAGACCTCATTGCTCTCTACAACTCCCTAAAAGGAGGTTGTAGTCGGGCAGGGGTTGGTCTCTTCTCTCAGGTGACCAGGGACAGAACTAGAGGGCATGGACTCAAGCTTCCTCAGGGAAAGTTTAGACTTGATGTTAGGAAAAAGTTCTTCACTGAAAGGGTGATTGGCCATTGGAATGGGCTGCCCAGGGAGGGGGTGGAGTCGCCGACCCTGGAGGTGTTTAAGGGGAGACTGGATGAGGCACTGAGTGCCACGGTTTAGATGATGGGTTGGTGTTGGTGTTGGGTTATAGGTTGGACTCGATGATCTCGGAGGTCCTTTCCAACCTTGTGATACTGTGATACTGTGATACTGCAGAAGTCCCCTCCGTTTAATGGCTATCCAGGATCTGTACTTTGAATTTAGATTTTAAAAAGCCATACAGAATCTCATGTTCTCATAGAAAGAATTTATTACTGGAACTGTTGAGTGGCTTCATTGCCAGCATGACTGACTGATTTATAGATTCTTTCAGCACTGTGCTTGAAAAAGTGAAAGAACAGTCAAGAAAGCAAGTTAATGTAGACCTTCGTGACCCAGCTGAGGTCAGAGCCCTGTTCTGCTGAGTGCTCTGTAAAACTTATGATATGGGATTATTCTTACTTTTTCTACTATTGGAACTGACCACAAAGACAATGGACAGAAGAAAAAATATCACATTTTGCAGATGAGAAGTTGAACCACAGAGAAATTTTAAGGTTGTGAACTCTTAAATCTACAATAGCTTGGTCCAGCTGCCAAGCAAAGCAATCGTATTGTTCTTTTAGCTGTTCATTTCCTTCCCCACACTGCTCCATCCCTTGTGTTGGCACAGACACATGTGTAGTCTTACGGTGCACTGTGTTGTGGTGGAACTGATGCAGCTGAAAAATAAAACCTCTCCTAGGTGTTTTTTTAGCTGAATCAGTTTCCCAGTCTTATTTCACCTTGTAGCCATAGAGGTGCTTCTGCTAGCTCAAGGAAGAGGGTGCGGCAGGGAAGTGAAGCCTGTGAGCCTGGGAAAAGGCAGAGCTGCTTTTCTCAAAAACTCAGTGCTGCTTTATGTCAGCTCCAAAGTGTCCAATAAACCAGTGCTTTCAGGTGAAGCACAAGCTCATCACAAACTGTGCTGCTGCTGCAGCAGTGAACCTCCTACCTGACTTCACAGTCTTAACCTTTTCTCTGTGAGATGGCCAGATCCCTTTCTTCCTCCTCCTCCACCTCCTCCTACTCTTCTGCAGAAAGTGAATTGTTTTCTGTCAGCTCTATTAGTTAAGTTGTTTGTGGAGGAGCCAGATAAATATCAGAGCTGGTGGGAGGGAGAGGACAGTCCTGCACGGCTGAAGCACATGAGAAGCAGGACCTCTTTTTTGCAAGGCAGTCACTGGCTCACTGGCTTCCTGGCACTTCTGAGTGTCTTGGGTTTGGTCACACTGGAAGCCTCTAGAAGAGCAGTGGATTTCTGACATCCTGAACTACAATTTAATGTCTTAAATATTTGTTAACTTGTGGCAAGCATTTTAAGGTAAAAGCCCTAGCACAAGTCATAAATAGCATTTAATGTGTCTTAATGATTTGCCTGTTAATTTTAGGTAGTAGGAGATAGGTGCTTTGGATTGCATCTTGCTGCTTATGGTTGATATTGTTAAGAAAGCTGAAACATGCCTAAATACTTCTTGTAACAAAAAAAACACTCTAAATTACTTGTTGCTTTTAATAAAATAAAATACACTGAAATTTTGTGTGCTTGGTGTGTTTTTCTCAAGCTCAGTATTCTAGAGAAGCTTGTAGCAGAAATAGTTCAATGGAAAATGGTATTTTAAATAAAAGAGAGAGAAAGTAAAGAAAAACAACTGAACTCCGTAAACTATTGGGAAGATCCAGCATAATTTCTGGAACAGGTCCTTGACATTTGGCAGTGATGTCCCTCCTCCCACCCTTCCTTAAAAGGCTCTCTTGCTGTTTCTGTGTAAATCCAGCTGCATTTTATTGGTTTATCAGACCAAAAAAATAACTGTTTCCATAAGCTGAGAAGAGGTTGCCTACAGCAGAATTCTCCAAAAATTTCTTTGCCTCTGAATATGCTGCAAACCATCAAAAGGCTCCACCCTCATAAACTAGGGTACTTTGCTGTTAAAACTTCTCACAGCTATAAATTATCTGTGGAATTTTCTCAGAATTTGGAGCAGGGAGGAGACAGGCAAAAAAGAGGGAATAGTGGTGTCAATGGGTGTATTGTAATGCAGATGCAGGGAGGAGATGAGTTAATGCCATGCAGCAGAATTTAAGGTGGGCTCTTCCTAAATTCTGAGAATTCTGAGTTTGTAAATAAATTTATATCCCTGTAAGAATTTATCTTGAAAAGTTGTCTTGTATTACACAACAGCAGCTTTTGGTTTTACAAACCACTTTCTGCTATTACTTTTTCCTAGTTTTATGAAAATAAAGTTGTGTGCTTCCACTCCCTCTTGTAGTGATGGAAGACTCAGTCTTTTATTCCAATATGTATTTCTTGTTACATTAGTAAAATTATAATGCAGTCTACTTCAGCCTGGGCAAAATTATTCTTACTTTTTTTCATGAGTTTTCTCCTTTTCTATCTATAGCTTCTTGAACTCAGGTCCAGAATGGTCTCTAGAGAAGCTTCTTTCCAAGAGCTGAAGGCTGAAGCTGAACGCTACGAGGAAAACAACGCGAGACAGAGGTCTCGCCTCCAGTCTTTGCAAACCCGAGTTGAGGAGATGGAGGAAGAGGCATGTTTTCTTGCTACTTCTAAAAATCAGGCTGAGCTGACAGCTCAGATGGCACTCAAGGAAAACCAGGAGCTGAAGGAGGAGCTTCATGAGCAAAGCGCCAAACTTAAGTAAGATTCATGTGAGATGAAAAATTTTGTTTGGGATGACAGAACATTGTGGTTGCTGATGCAGAAAAATATATTGGTGGACAGACTTTATTGCAGCTCTGAGTTCTGTTACAATGCCTTGCACCCAAGTGTGTGGAAGGTATTGAAATTTGAATTTTGGTTGAGTTATTAGCTCTTAAAAGGGATTTTGACTGTTTTGTCCTTCAGAGGAGAAACGAGGATATGAGTCAGTAACCTCGTTTACAAAACATGGGTGCAGAGGGCTCTGTCTTAAGCAGTAGAAACAATACATATGGTTTCCTCATTCAGGTATTTCCACCTGTGGCACTGAGGCAAACTTTGTGGTCATAGCATGCTTGTGATGGGCAACACCTGCAATTATGGTCTATCTTTATCACGTGGCAGACATTTACCTGTCATTTACCATGGTGCACGGGCTGTGCAGCATTGAGTGACTGTACTGCTGCACCAGTCTCATCTCTTTTCCTCTCTTCTGTGTCACAGCTGAAACTGGAACAATGTCAAGTGAATTTCTTCCTCAACGTAAAGCTATGTTAGGAGCAGTGTAATGAATAAAATATGGTATAATTCCTAGCTAGTGGCATAGTGAAGGGATCATTGTTAATGTTTGTTCAGCTTTCAGAAATGTTAACTTTTTCTCACTGTTTTCTGCTTTCTTCTGGACATTGTTGCATGAGAATTTCTTGTTGCTTTTCTTTTTAAATTCTTTTAACATGCCTACTGATGGTGTAAAACTTTTAATAAAAGATATTATCATTAACTGTACTGTTCTTAACCCAATGTGTCAGAGTACTGGTCTGTCAGTTTTGCATAACTGCTGATATTTCGGGTCTGTGGGATGGAGGCTGATAGCAATATTGATCACAAATAAAATTGATTAGTGTGTTAATATTCTGAACTCTAAAAGTAAAAAAAATCAGCATCAGTCGTAGTATATTAATAGACACCTTGTAGACTTTCATAATGTTTTTTTTTTCCACCATTGCAAGGCTAATATCCATATCTTAACTGTCTAGTTAAGAGCAAGGTGAGTGTTCACCAGATATCTGTATTTCCCAAATCAATATTTTGTACAGCTCTTCTAGGCTTTGTCCATTAGAAGTGGATAATGAAGTTACTTTAAAATCTAGAGAAATCCATTGCAGTGCACTTGTCAGCTGATTTGCCAAAAGCCCTGGCTGGAGAGTGCTGATATTGATCACTAAAGATTTTAGATATGACCCCAGTATAAATGAGGAGATTGCTAAGCCAAGAAGTGTAATATGCATCTTAGCAACATAGAAAACATCACAATCTCTGAGGTAATGGTTGTTAAGATTCTTTAAAATGCTACTTTTGGGGGAAAAAAAGAAGAAAAAGGAGGAAAAAGCCCCCTCCTATCCTGTTTGCCTGACTCACTGGGAGAAAACTGCCGAAATGCTGTGTATCTCACAAGCCTATAATTACAGTGATATGATCAATTTTATGTGGCATAAATTTAGGCTGTCTGTCACTCCCAGTGCAGGGACAAATGGAGAGTGAGTCTGCTCTTTTGGAAGGAATGAGCACGTTGGCTTTGTCATGAGTTTACAGTGTATGATTTTAAAGGTTTTTCTCACTTTACTAATAGTTACATGTGCCACTTTGTACTCATCAGTGTACTGACTTAATGAACTTCAGCTGATTAGTCTGGCCACCTGAATAGTACGTGGCACATTAGTCCTAATTAGGTATTCAAGAAAGATTTTCACTGAAAGCCACTAATAAAAGGGAAGAGCAATCCAGTAGGCATGAAATGCACATTTACATCCTATACCAAGGGATACAGTAAAAAATGTTTAATGAATTCTGTGATTTGTTCCCAATATGCACATCTCTCCTGTTGAAAACGCTGCTTTTCTACTCTACAGGTCTATTGCTGAGACCAAGTTTTAGAGCTTGAACTGAACTGTGAAAAGTGTTTCTTTTCTTCTCTTTTTTCCCTTTCTCTTTGCTCATTAGTTCTGAAGAGCTGACACAATTGTGAAAGAGCTGTGTTCTACTCTTTGTATCTGATTGCCTATTTTCTGGGTGCTCACACCTTTATGGCCCTGCTGGAGCAATCAAGTTATTTGTGGGGTTGTCAAGTATGTGCTTTGTGTTTAAGATATTGTTTATTTTTAGAAGGAGATGTGTTTCTGTGTGTGATTTGCCTTGGTTTTCGGAGCCACAGAAGAGTTTGAGGGGTTGGTGGTCAATCTCATGTAATTTTCCAACAAATAGGCACGCGTGTATGGCACGTCTCACCGTTTCACTTCTGACATACCCCTCCTCAGGAAGGTCTTTAGTGACCATCTCACAGCTCAGTTGTGCTGGGGCTGTGGAGGAGAGGAAGGTGCTCAGAGGTGAGGAAGCTGTGAGGCACTCGTTTTCTGAGGGCCAGCACCTGCTGCAGAAGGCAGAGCTCTTTTCTCACAGTATCACAGGATCATAAGGTTGGAAAGGACCTCTGAGATCATCAAGTCCAACCTATAACCCAACACTAACACAAACACTAGCACCAACCATCATCTAAACCATGGCACTCAGTGCCTCATCCAGTCTCCCCTTAAACACTTCCAGGGTCTGAGACTCCATCCCCTCCCTGGGCAGCTCATTCCAATGGCCAATCACCCTTCCAGTGAAGAACTTTTTTCCTAACATCAAGTCTGCTGTGCAGCAGTACACTCAACTATTCTCATCCTGTCCTGAGCAAAAATTAAGCTTTTCCTTTCATCTCACATTCTTTCAACACTTTCCCACTTTGCAGCATTGACAACAACCATGCTGATCTCCCACCTAAGGCAACATCTTAACATTTTTCATGGACCATCTCTTTGCTTAGTATTTTATAGCCATTTACTGTGTGGTGTTTGCACTCACTGTGTGTTTATGAGTCTCATGTTGCTTTTTGCTTATGGAGTGATACTCCATTGCATGTTTGGTTGCCAACATAGAGAGGAGGAAATCAGAAATGGAAAAGAATGAGTCCAGAAATGACTAGCATGCCCACCTTGAACACTGATAATAGTGCTATGCTCTGATAAACAAGAGTTTCAATAATAATTATATCTAACTTTAAAAGTTCATTTTGTGGTGTGAAGAAGCCAGCAATAATTTTGTGATAATTTCTTTTGCTTAGAATTCTGTTTCAGAGAACATTAATCCTGATGTGTGTAATTTTTTCCTCGTCTAATTAGTAAATATTTGACTAAGTGTGAAGAAACCGTGACTCACGCTTCTAAAATCAGCAGAAAGTATGAAGAGTTCCTCACACAGCTTTCTGGATTCTTGGACACAGACATCACAGAAAAAGAGAAAGCACAAGAATATTTAATGTCAAAGGTGATTTTGTAAGCAAGGGTTTCTGTATAGCAATTTAACAGAAGAATATTTGGTTGTCAAAGAAAAAGCAAGTGATGAACACAGGAATATTTGTGTTTAAATGATGATTTGCAGACAGTGCTATAATTTAAGGTGGATTTTCTTTTCATATTGGGCTGATTTTCAAGGGTGCTGTACTCCAGTAAGCCTCAGTCAACTCAGTCTCCTCTTATCTGCATAAATATTTTATCAACCTATAGTTCTCAGGTACAGTCCTGATTACATACTTGGTTGAAAGCTTTCCTGAAAACATTAACACTGGGAGTTCCTAGGTGACGTGTGAACTGTACCACTAGATTAACTCTTATCTTGACCATTAAATATAAAAACCTGAAATGGCATACTCTAAACCAACTTTAATTATGCCCTGTAACAAAATGCTGTAAATAACTGCATGTGTGGTGGTTTTGAGACTTAATTATAGAACTTCATTATTTCTCTACAGAATACTTCTGAAATTCAAAAAAACTAAGCTTCTGTTTAGGAAAGAAAAAAATTTCATATACTGTTTTGACTTTTATCAATGTTGTTGGAGGGCAAGTTATCCCAGTGTTATGCATTTTTCTCATATTCTGTCTAGTCTTTGCTATCCCTGTTTTTCTTCACTTGGGGGCACACTGTGTATTTTTGGAAACTCTGTTTCATTATATTCATATTATTATAAGAGTTCTGTCCCTAAGGAAGACTTGATGAATTAAGATTATTTAGGTATATACCAAAGTGATTAATTACAAGCACATTGAAATTGTAGTAGGTACACTAGCAGAACTTGGCTAGTTGTCATTAGAGGCAAAGATGTTTGTATTAAGCTGTAACTGTTACACACTTTAAGTTAAGGAAATAACTGGAGCTTTTTTTTTAAATTATACATTGATATGTTGTTTTAACAATCTGGTAATAAATCTAATTGGGAAACCTAATTTGTGCTGAAAACTGTGTGCATTGGGAAAGCTTAGCAACGCATGCTTTAGTTTGGGATCTTTTCCACATTTGATTTTACTTTAGACAGAGTTTATCTGGCTTAGTCTTAATAAACGTCTTGCCAGTAGGAGTCAGTGTACATTTATTACCTTATGCACTCTTTGAAGTGTCTACATTCATCTGTTCCACTTCTTGGAAATATTGTAATGTACCAAAACAGCTGTAGAATCCTCCTGGAAATGACTCCTTGTTCCAAGGTGTTGGCTGCTCAGAACAGCAGCCTACTAGGTATTTGGCCCTGCCCTTGAATATGCTCATGAAATAGCTGCTAGTAACTCAAATCTCCCTATGCCTCAGAGGTTTCAAGCATAAAATACAGCTTTCAGTTTCTCCTTCCAAATAAGCAGCATAAATCTTAACGAGCCAAACTGAAACAATTTGTTTTTCACATGAACTTAGCTACGTGATCGCTTTTCGTTTTCTGACCTGCTTCAGGTCAAGCACAGATACCCAGTGGCAGTAGATCTGCCACTGATAGTTTAATGCATCATGAAGATTGTGTAGGAGTAAATCTGAACCCTCACGTTAAAGTGTAGGTTTCTAGTGAGAACATGGTTCTCATCTTAATTATCTTTTTACTCTTTTTTTTACAAAGAAATGGTAGAGCTCAGTTATAAATCTGACCTAAGGGTCACCAGAAACACTGTGTCTTTATTAGGATGATTAGGAGGAGGTGTATTGGGATGAATACAGGTAATTGTTAAGTGCTTTAAAAAAGTTACTAATATTTGAATTATTACTCTAGGTCTCTGAAATATGTCAAGAAAATCTGACACTGAAAGACCAGGTTGCTGCTCTTCAAGAAGCTATCAATGTCCATGAGATGGAGTCCAAAGCTAGCAGGGAAACTATCATGAGGCTTGTTTCAGAAGTGACCAAAGAACAGAAAAAAGCAGCAGGATACTATCAGGACATGGAGAAACTTAATAAGGTAGGTAATTGCATGATGTGCGTGTTTGTCTGGTTTTCAAGTGTTTTCTCAAAATTTCAAATCAATTTTCAGTAGGAATTGTATGAGAAAAATATTCTGAAAGACTTCTGATGATTAGGATCTCTCCTAGAAAGGAGATTTTCTACAATTATTCCCAACTTTTTGAAAGCTTGAGAACATCTGGAGTTAAACAAGAATATGGTATAAAATAGGTCTGATTTGGCTTTAATATCTTCCGATGATGCTTGCAAATTTTTATTTTTGCTTCCTTTGTATTGTTGCAATTTTTTCTGTGCCTGGACAAAGAGGTAAATAAACAGATGATTTTTAAAGCAGTATAAACCTATAGAGCTGATGAATATACCTGAGACACAACTATGGAACAATGAAAGAATGTTCTTTTAAATAATATTTATATGATATTGCAGTTTTTTTGAGAATTCTACCTAGTTTCTTTAAGAATTCTAATGAGAAATTTAAAGATATTGAAGAAATTAATTTAAAGAAATTAAAGAAATTGAAATTATTTTATCCTTTCTCTTAAGGAACTGGAAGCACAGAGTCTTGGCTTCCAGACAGCCTACATTATCTTGTTTCACAGTGTGGTGCTTGTGTTTCATAATGGTAAATATTCTGTTGACTCATACCCTAAAACTTGTAGGTGGTAGGATGGCTCTTACAGGACAGCATTGCTGTGGGGAACCTGTAGAGGAAATCTGTGCAGCAGAAATGGTGCTGAAATGAGAATTTTAAGTTAAGTATTAAGTCATGTATTCACCAGATTCACCTAGATATGATTTAGAAAGGCACAGGATGTGGTTTAAGGATTGAATTCCTCCAGGAGAAGTCACAATTAAGAGTTTTTGTAAATTGCAAAGGATGAATGGACAAAGTTAAGCTTCTGTAGCAGTTTTCCTTTGTCAGTTTGTAACTGTGGAAAGGGAGCAGTGTAGAAAAACTGTAATGAAACATCCCACAGGTAGTGGAGCAGTGGTGTTAAAGAAAAAAGGGAAGAAACTTAGACTGCCAAATACGTAGCTAACAGTCTTTGACTGAGTTTTAGAAGCTTTTAACAAGGCAACTTTGTGCAATTAAGTTTTCAACTGTCATATAACATTTTTTCCACCTGGCATTAGTTTTTTTCCTGAACAGAAGACCACCACTATGCACTTTAAAGGATAAAGTGTTCTGATTTGGTTGTAAGCAAAATACTTAGGAGATGAGAAATAGCTGACAGTGTGCTCTGGAAAAGAAAGAATTTGTTGTAGGAAGATAAATATTAAATACGACAAGGGTCGTAAATTTTAGTTAACGCTGAAAATACTCCTTACTGAGCTGTGTCAGATTTTCTAAGACTTGAATGGAACTGAGAGAGAACCTGTACCAAAAACTTCAACTGGTCTTTTTTGAGAACATTTTGTTCCCGTACATCATTTCAAACACTGGAGTTTGAGGGAGAGCAGAGAGTAGGTTGCTCACTAAGTAAGCCAGAATCAGGAGATGTTTTAAACCAGGATGAGAGCTTCATTGGTGACTTGTTTTGCTCTTACTGCCAAAACATTTCCAAAGTTGAACTAGTTGTATGAAAAATATTTTCCTATTATTATTTTGCATATGCCAAATACATAATTTATTTAACCCATTTTACAGAAACGTCTTGCTAAATTATTAGCATTGCCTTTGAAATGAAATGTGTGCCATTAGGGCTTATCTAGAGACTGCTGATTCCTCCAGTTCTGTTTCAGTTTAGCTGCCTAAATTTGCAGATACTTAGTCAATCTGTTGAGAAGGTTTTTTGTTCAAGGAAGTGTATTATGAAATTCAGTATTGAAAAAATCAGTAAAACTCCCAAGCTCCTTTAAATCCCCATATCTGAAGGATCACCTGATGAGTGTCTTATTTGATTACAGGAATGGCATCAGTGGAATAAAGTTGGTTTGACTTTGTCATATGTTTTGCTGCACAGTCTAAATAAGCACGTGGACAAAATTGCACGTGTCTTGATGTGTTTCCCTGTGAAAAGGAAAAGCAGAACTCCATAGTGATCCTGTGCTGGAAGACACACACACATGGACTGTTTTCTGAGCTTTAATTAATGGAATTGCATCCAGTAGAGTTTACCTAGCGTGGACTGAGTCGAAGTGATTCTTGCCTGTGCTTGTCTGAAGATCCTAGGATTGAACATATTTGCCATCTTTTGTATTACAGATTGAGATGATGGCCTGTTTCCCTTAGTTTTATCTTAAAATTCTTCCTAAGTGTTCTCCAGCAAACCTGCTGCCTCTCTGAGTCATTAAGAGTTTTTCTCCTTCTCAAGATTTCTCTGAGCTTCCTCTCTTGACCAGGTGCCTTTCTTTATGTCCCAGGAGGAGGCAGCTATCTAATGATCAATTAAACTAATTGTGAATTCTGAAATGCTTGATGAAGAAAATGAAAGCTAGGTTGGTTACATTCAAGCAATACTTTCTGCAGGTTCTAAGGTTAATGTGTAAGAGTAATTCAGAATGTTCTATAGTATATTTGATACTCAAGTATTTGTTGCAACAGGCTGGGTTTTGTTTGAGCATCGTTAGCAAGGAAATGGTAATTTTACATATTCACCTTTTAGTCTCACTGCATCACAATATCAAAGAGCAACCAACAGAAACTAATGTAACCTCAGAACTAATGTAAGTGGAAAATAACAACCCATCAAACTGTTTTTGTTGTAATCTATTGCTTTTCTTTTAGAATTCTGAACTTCTTGCCTTTCTGACCAAATATTACAAGAGCTTGTTTCTGGAATTCTGAGAATATTGTGCATACCTTTATCCTGGCAGTGCTGGATATCAAATTTGCATTTGATGGAAAATAACTTTTAAAAGGCTGCCCAGATGTCTAGACTGAGAATCAGAATATTTGTTCTTTCTGTATGCCCAGACAGGGATTATTGATTATGGTAATAATAATTAAAGAATTATGACATTCTTTGAGAATGTCTGTAAGCCTTTGTAAAATGTCTTGTTTGCTCTAAATCAGTTTATTTCTAGTATTTAATAAATTCTTATACATTATTTAATTAAGGTGTAGAAATCTGGGGGAAAAAAAAGCCAGTCTTTACAGTACACATAACAGTGTCCCTGTTACTAAAAGGGTCTTTGAATTTATTTCCTTTTGTTCTATAGACAAACTGAGATCTTAATTCCACAGAAGTCAGGGAAACTTTTGTGACCAGTTTAAGTCAAATATAAGTTTAAGTTTAAAACTTGGGATTTCCCCTAGAATATGTTAGGTGCAAAACTGTTGTCGAATATGAAATGAACTTTCAGAAGAATAATCTCTCTTATAGTGTTTCTGTGAAAATAATAATTTTGTTTGACATTAAAAAATGGTGTGCAATGTGCACAATCAATATAAGGTATTTTAATAACAGAACTAAAATATAGTTTTAATTTGGATCTATAACTAATTAAGGAAGAGCTGTAGATGGTTGTTCAGTTGATAACTCCTAAAAACTTTAACCTACAAAAACTTTTAGGTTACATTGCCCCTTGCTTTAGCCATGGCAGAGGTAATAAATGGAATTCAGGTGAAGTATGTCCACATAGTTTGTCCCCAGGGCTCCTGGGTGATACTTCTGTGATTTAGAAGGCTGTGTTCTGCATGCAGTCTGTGGGGAAACCTCTCCATTTTAAGGGGAACAACAAATGATGATTGAGTTTCCCTTCCAGTTAGAAATTATTTTAGAAGCTACTCCATGTGTAGGAACAGTGAAAGACAGAATGGAATGCTCTCTGTTCCTGGAAGATTGTCAATTAGAGCTTGACAGATCATCAGTGGGCTCAGTGGAAAGGGAAGCCTTCATGCCATTGTTTCTTCTGCAGGGGTTTTGTTGGAAGACCTTTGCAGAGCTTCTGAAACTAAACATTGTCAAACCTGCAAGCATCTGGGCTTCACTTCAGCATGTAAATGAATAAGAAAATATGTCTTAATTTTTTTTAACATTGGAAGCCCACATATTTTAAAAAGTCAATAAAAAAAATTCCTCAGCAATTTAAAGTTGAGCAAAGTCACTCCTAGTACAAAAAGAGTATTTTCATACCTTCTTTGCTATTATTTTTTTATTTCAAAGCTAAGATGAAAGCTGCTGCTGGAGATAAAAATCACTGTTATCATAACCTCATCTGCAAAGACACAATTGTTACTTTTTTTAATAATGTGACATAATTCTGTAATGTCATACATACAAAATAAGTAAACAATTTTCACAGCTTATTTTAATCTTTGGATTAGACGAAAATAAAGATTTTAATTTTTGCATTGTATGGTTAAGTAAATGGGTAATTAAATTTGTGTTTACTTACAACCATCACAAAATGCCACAGTGCTTTTGGGATGTAAACATGTTTTGTTTCCTCTGAATCTGCTTCAGTTATGCTGATAATGGGTATATTTTGTGTTTGGTTGGGTTTTTATCTTTAGGAAGGGCGAACTAGAGGAGGTAAACAAAGCTCTGGAAAACTGAGTTTGTACAGCTGAATCACTTTGGAGTAGGTAGTGTTTATTCAGATGTTCTAAAGAAATTCAAGGTTGAAACTGATTAATTATTGGTTGTAATATGTAATCTGCACTTAAAGCTGTGTCAGAAATAGTGAGTAATTTGACTAGGATCCACTTCCAAAAAATTATTGGATGAAATGACAGACGAACAGACTTTATATAAGTATAGGATATTTTAGCTGAAATGCTGAGAAATATGAAAGAATAGAGTATATTAAGGAAGAGTTACCACAGGTTTAAAAAAGAATGCCTTGTAGGTATTGAGATGAACAGTGAGGATATGTATTAAGATATATTATTAATTAAAAGATCTTATCATTCCCGTTTCCTCTCTTTCAGTTGTCACCCTGATCACTTTTACAGTGTTAAATGCAACTCTTTTAGTTTATTAGAAAAGAGTCCCCCACTCTCTCTGCTTAAAAGACAGAAGTAATTTTCCCCAACTGTTACAGCTTGAACACATCCTCTGTGAACACAGCTGACATCATATTGAACATCTGATTTCTCGTGAGGAAGACCTTGCCAGTGGCTTGTGCACTGCTCTGGGTACTCTTACACCTTGCCTAGTCTAATGCAGGTAGGATGCTGGCAGGTGAGCATGGGTAGACTGAATGAGTAACTCTTAAGTATGGCACTATGCCACAAGAGCCCTTTTGTTCTGGTCTTGGAACCTTCATTGCTGCTTTCTGCTCTCCCGGGTGAGTGTGGCCATGGTTGATGCTACATCGCTTCTGTCTAACGATCAGGCACTGGTAATCAGTCATTTACCTGGGGTTAACCCACCTGACATCTAATCCTGTTTTATTTGAACATCACTTTCTGTATTTATTCTTATATTCAAAATTTGTTGTGAGTCAGTGTTGGGCAGTTTTTTTTGACCCTGCCAGCTGCATACTGAAACATTCGTATAATTCCAAGCCCTGGAGTATGAGCCATAAACGTTGAGGAGCCGAAGAGAAAACACAAGCTGTTGCAGTTCCATCCCTTCAGCCTTCTGAGGGTAGAAGTTGTTTTATCTGTCTGCACTGATCACTTAAGCTCTTAGAGGTTTAGTTCTCATTGGGATACCACCTTTACACATGGCAGTGTCTAGATTTCTGGATACTGTTCAACGTTCAGGCTGACCTTGCTGAAGACAGTCAGTGTAAATATTCTGTATTCAAGAGAGGTTTCAAGGAGGATTGTTCATAATTTTGATGTTTCAAGTTTTATGGCTTTTCATTCTGTAAATTACTCGTGAGGGTTTTTTTTTGTTCTTAATGTTTGGGCATCAACAGCCTTTCAGTTCCTTATTATTGCAGCTCGATCTTTTGATTCAACTGTGTGTGTTTGCAGATGTTCACAATTTGAAATCAAGATTGTGATTAAGTCCCTGGTACTGGCAAACTACTTTGCACTGTTTCTGAAAGGAAAAATACACACTGCTAGAAACTACAGTTGAAATAAAGCGCTCTTTATTCTTCGCTGTAATTACCATAATGTAATTCTAAGCACAGGTGGGAATTTTCTATTAATAGGACTTGTTTAGAATAAAAAAGACAAAATGGCAAGGAATCATGCCAAGATTTGTTTCCAAGAGAGTTCTACAAGTACTTTAAAAAGGAAAAGTAACAGTTTCCTAAATGACAGGGTTTATTTTGGTTTGTTTTCACTTATGTGTTTGCATGTTTGCCTTTTTGAAGCTATTTAAAAATTTTAGCATTTTTAGTATTATATTTGATTTTCTTTCCAAGAGTGCCTCCCAAATTCTTTTTTTGTCCATCCTCCCTTCTGATCTGCATAAATACTCCCAGACTCACTATTTGATTGGCAGGTATTCCATTAAAACAAATTGCTTACTATGACACGTGTAAGCATATGCAGACCCTGAGAGTCCCCATAGTGATCACAATATTCAATAGCTGCTCCAGGAACAATTCTTTAGCTACAATGCACACAATCTTAGTTCATACCAATCCACTTACTGACCCTCTGTTAAACAACTGAAACTTTCAGAGAAACTTAATCACATTCTATAAATATGCCACCCTCTGCCATAATTTTGTGTCTCGTGAAGTAATATTCTTTCCAATTTCTTCCTATCAATCCAATAATACCATGGGCAATGAAGACTTAGCCTTTGCTATGCTTTTAGTTTGTTTCACTGCAAAATTTATTCTTGTATATGAATGTGTAAGCGTTCTTAATATTGGCATTGTAGGGAAAGGAAATGGATTCACAAACTGACTGAATCAGAGATTTTTTTATCTTTATGTTTAGATGGGTTAATTTTCTTTCATTTTTTTCTATCGTAAATTGCTTTTACATCATCATGGGTGAGGATATGTGGTTCTGTCAATCTGCTCTGCCCTGTTGGGTCAGAAGGAAAGGATCATGGGTGTCAGGGGCTAAATGAGAACCACAACGAAATACCAAGGATCTGAGGGTATCCCTGAGCAGTAATTCCTCTGGGTTACTCACCAGATAGCCTTACCTTATGGTACCCTGTCTCCGTACTGAAAACCATGTTGTCTTTGAATATATTACCTTACAGAGGGACCTGGACAGACTGGAGAGCTGGGCTGATTCTAATGGGATGATGTTTAATAAGTCCAAATGTCAGGTACTTCATTTTGGACACAACAATCCCATGCAGAGCTCTAGACTGGGGACAGAGTGGCTGGAGAGGAGTCAGGCAGAAAGGGACCTGGGAGTGCTGGTGGACAGGAAGCTCAACATGAGCCAGCAGTGTGCCCAGGTGGCCAAGAAGGCCAATGGCATTCTGGCCTGCATCAGGAATAGTGTGGGGAGCAGGACCAGAGAAGTCATCGTCCCCCTGTACTCGGCACTGATCAGGCCTCAACTTGAATATTGTGTCCAGTTCTGGGCCCCCCAGTTTGGGAAAGATGTCAGGATGCTGGAATGTGTCCAGAGGAGGGCAATGAAGATGGTGAAGGGGCTGGAGCACAAGCCCTATGAGGAGCGACTGAGGGAGTTGGGGCTGTTTAGTCTGAAGAAGAGGAGGCTCAGGGGAGACCTCATTGCTCTCTACAACTCCCTAAAAGGAGGTTGTAGTCGGGCAGGGGTTGGTCTCTTCTCTCAGGTGACCAGTGACAGAACTAGAGGGCATGGACTCAAGCTTCGTCAGGGAAAGTTTAGGCTTGATGTTAGGAAAAAGTTCTCCACTGAAAGGGTGATTGGTCATTGGAATGGGCTGCCCAGGGAGGGGGTGGAGTCGCCGACCCTGGAGGTGTTTAAAGGGAGACTGGATGAGGCACTGAGTGCCATGGTTTAGATGATGGTTGGTGTTAGTGTTGAGTTATAGGTTGGACTTGATGATCTCGGAGGTCCTTTCCAACCTTGTGATACTGTGATACTGTGATATTAGTTCTGAAACACAAGAGACTGGCTTCTTGGGATGGCTCAGGGTGGAGAGTTACAAGGGTACTAGATGGAACCACTGTCCCACTAGTCCTTCCCCAGTCATGCTTCTGCACACCAACAGCTCAGCTGAGCAGTTGTAGGCTCTGTGCAATGTCTCAGCTCTTTATTCACTTTCTTTATTCCTCAGGCAAATTTGGCCTTTTGCTAATTTTGCTTTCTTCAGCAGCTGACATAGCTCAGAATAATTCCCTTTTTGATGTTTTTTCTGTGTGTTTCACAATGTAAAGATTTCTTCTTTGAGATGAAATTGGTATTTGAGCACTTGCACCTTTTTGTACTGTCTTTTTTTTTGTTTTATTTGGCCTCTCACTCCCCATTTCTGTGTATGAATAATCTCAGGAATTTTTGTCACGTTCAGGTAAACTGATTGGAGATCACCTCTAATTATGCTCTTAGTGCTATATTCATAAAGTTAATATGTGTTTTTTTGGTCAGGCAGTTGGAATAGATGACTGTTGTCAGTCCCTTCTAACCAAAATTATTCTATGTCGTGCCGTGCCATGCTGTGCTGTGCTCTTGTATGCTTTCCCCTCTGAGGTGTAATACTTTGGTTTTATTTGTGTTACATTTTGTTTTCTAAGTCATAGTATCTGAAAGAAAAAACAAGGTAACCTCTTTATAATAAAGAAAAATTGTTTTTGGTTTATGTGCAAATTTTATAGTGTATGACTTCCTGCAGGACACAATTCTGTATTGTGATTATAGCAGGCTTTGGGCTTTCATTAATTTCAGTAGTTTTCCTATGGAGTCCTAATCTTGAGCCCATTTGAGCAATATGGGTCCTAATTTCTCTATCTGCTGTACCTGCTTCTGAGCTATTCCTTGCTTTGTGCATGGAGGGGAGGGTTAATGACAGACTTAAAAAGCCTTGTTTAATCTTTCTTGTATTTCAGGATCTTGACAGCGCTGTGATAGGAAGGCAGAGTTTAGAGATGGAGATCAGAAACCTCCAAGATAAACTGACTGCTAACCAGAAAGCTTTGGATGCCTCAAAGCAACAATTGCACAATCTGAAGAAATCTTCCAGTGAGTTGGATGGAAGCCTGAAGAGCAGCAGAGAAGAAGCTAGGATTGCTGAGAGCTCTTTAGTGGCTTTTAAAGAGCAAGTCGCTGCCCTACTCAGCAGTGGATCTGCAATAGTTAAACCTTCTGAGAAGGCTATTTTGGAGAGAATCCAAGAAATAAATTGCCAAGAGGAGAGTAAAGAAATAGTAAGTCAGTAACTAATGCACACGTCTAATGTTTGTATTTTTTCTCTTTGGATCCATTTTGTTTCATTCATCTGTGAGAGCGTTGGTTCCTTCTGCTTGGGTTTGGCAATTACAGAAACCTTTGATTTTGTTGTCTATTGATTTGAGAAAATAGGTTAAAAGTGTCTGTGTTATTAAGTAGGAAGAGGTCAGAAATGAAATTAAGACTAGGTGCTGTGAACAATAAAAAAACATGGAATGGTCTTTCAGTTAAGAGATGGAAATTTGGTTTCAGTGCCTCTTAGCGGATGTCAGAAGTGTCTGCGTGGCCACTATGATGTAGTGGAATATGTGAACAAGGATGGATTTGCTGCTACCATAGTGACTTCAAAAACTGACCTCAAAGCAGAAATAATTGATAAGGCAGCTTCTTTCCCTCCAATCCTCAAAACCTGCACTTAAGAAGAAAAAGAAGCACCTTTACACTTACAGTTCAACATTGTTGAAACTGTAACTGTTCACTGTCCAGAAGAAAGGCAATAGGAAGGCAGCTGGGTATTCTAATGCTCTGCCTCATGATGTCTTGGCTGGTAGTGTTTGCAAAGGTGTGTTTCCATGTACAGGTAGAGAAGGGACAGCTCAGGAGGAAGGGGAGCCAGAATACAGACTGACCAATGTAATTATCCTGACACTGCATTGAATTTTCTCACTTGCTTATGTGTGCATGTATTAATTTTGTCAGTGAGATCTGTTATTTAATTAAAAATCTCACTATATCAAAAGCTGTTTTCACCGAGCCACTGAGAAAACCTTCTGTGTCACTGCCAGATTTTAAGATCTCCTGCTGGTAGTTTTTTATGTTAGCAAATGTTTGTGTATTCTGTCCAAGAGGAAATAGGTCTTGAAAACATCTCTGTGCATTTTGATTAAATGTTTTGTTATAAAACACAAAACATCTCCTCTACACCTTAGTTTGAGAGTGAGTATGCTGAATTTGAAGGAAAACAAGCTTTGTGAAATGATTAACATTTGAAAGTGATCTGCTGAAGTGGAAGTGTGGCAGCAACTCTTTAATATAGAAACTCTTCACAGTTTTTCGACATGTCATGGACTATTATTTCTGTGAGCAAATAGCTTTCAAATTTAAGTGTAATGAGAATTTTATGTGCATATGTGTTTCTATAATTTGGTGTTTTGGCATAGAGCACGCTGTTGAGATGCTGATGATTTTGAGAACTGCTGAGAAAGGCAGGTGACTGGTAGCTTTTGAGTAAAATGGTTTTGTACTTGGCAATGCTTTCAGGTGGACTTCAGCTTTTATAAGATTCAGTTGCAGCTCAGTCCATTCTCATACTCTGTTTTGTGGATATATTACAGTACATGAATAGTATGTGCTACTTAGATCTTATTGTTCCTGATTTTATTCCTTAATATTAGCTTCACATGCTGCGTTGCCCACTTGATCATCCTGCAGAATAGCAGTCTTGGGGAGGATTCAAACTTGGTGTTGCAGATACACAGTTTTCCAGCTGCTTGAGAGGAATGTGAATCCTTCTCCAAGTAACAGCATTGTGGAGAAGTCATGTTTTGTTAGAGAATACTAATGTAAAATATAAAATAATCAGCTATTCTTTTTGTAAATGGCTGTGATTATTCTTATTTTGGAGGTGAAGGAAATGAGCAGCCTAGGCTGGTGGCAAGCGTCCTTGTCCATGACAGGGGGGTTGGAACTAGATGACCTCTAAGGTCCCTTCCAACCCAAACCATTCTATGATTCTATGTCCAGAAACAGGCAGTTTTCTCTAACAGTGTTGAAATTCATTTGAATGCTATGCCCTAGCCATATCCCAACCACCTCTTCTCTAAAAGACCTTTTAACTACTTTAACTTTTAACTATTGCAATAGAAAACAACATCTCTCCCCTGCTTTTATTTTGGTCTGAGGATGCTGTCTGAGGCCTGGTGCTTCCACATGTCCTCTTCTTAGCACAAGACAAAAATAAAGCTTAGCACAAGAGAAAAATAAAATTTAGGAGGATTTTGCTAAGGAATATTTAGTTGCAGAATGGATAAACCTTGCTGCTCCCGAGAAGGAACTGCCTCTGGAAATGAGTATTTGCAGCTTCTTGTCAGATGAGAAATAAAAGGTCTCAGTTTGAAATTACCTGGTAGCCACATTAAAACAAAAAGCAGGAGGTGTTTCTTTGCAGGCTGGCTGATCAAGCTGCACGAGTCATTGGCACAGGAAATTGTGGAAGTCAGAACTGCAGGACCAAAAATGCAGCAGTTGTAAATCGCTGGATACAGGCATGGAGGGGTAATAAAACTGCAACTCTGTTTTAGGAAATCCCTCAGTTATTGATTGTCCTGAAGCCAAAGTTGGGGGTTACTCCAGGATGCTGTGGAAGATAAATTGACAGCTTGGTGGTTTTGTGGTCTCACCTTATGTGGTCTGAAGGTCCTTCACCTTCTTGTGTTTATGATGCCTGTAAAGCCCCATGCAGCGGGGCTTTGCCCAAAGCCACTCTGCAGCCTCATAAAGGGGCTCTGAGTTCTCTGGCACTGAAAGATTTTATTTTCCTGCTGAGTGACACGTGTTGCAGAAGAGCATAAAAATGTGTGTTTAGGGTGTTTGCAGTCTTATTACTGTTTAGTGTTTTCTACCACAGCTGTAATTTCTCAGTATTTTTTAGTTGGGTTTGGTGGAAACAGTTCTTTGTATTTAATTGCAGTCTAAGTTGGGAATGTTTTTAAAATTAATGGGAGTTTTTTGTGCTTATTGTTCATTTTATTAACAGAAGGCAAACAGATGCTTAAAATGAAGAGAAATGAGGGTCTGAACACTGAGTTACAAATGCAACATAATTACACAGACAATTATATGACAACAGTAAGAAGAAGGAAGCAAACAAGTTTTTGGATAGAACTGTCGTTCAGGATTTGGCAGTAGTGTAATCAGATGCTTTCAAGCATTTGATTTATAACTAGTTTACAACTTAAAATCCATTACATTGTATGTGGACATTGCAACTTTAACAATGTAGAGCTAGAGGTGTTTTCAGAATTGTTAGTCTAGTTTCTTGTTATGTTACCTTTTTAGCCTTAGGTTTTGGCTAGAATACAAATTTTCTTTTTTTTTTTTAGTAAAATCATTTAGTTAAATGATCTTTAAGAGCTGACAATTAGGAAGCATTTATCTGAGTCTTAATTATCTGTAGCTACATTCTCACCTGCACGCTGCATATATTTTCTAACTAGCTCTTACCTACTTTTTCCACTCAGCTCCTTGATAGATCAGTGTTTTTATTGGCTTATTTGAGACAGTGTTAGTTGACTACCAGGTATTGCTGGTTTGCTAACATCATCAGAAAAATTGTGTCAAAATTAGTTTGTATTATTTGTTTATAGATATTAGCCCCTTTCAGTTGATTGGCTCCTCTTAAATGTGGTCTCTGCTGTTCACTTTTGGGTGTCTTACATAACACCACTTCTGCCATTTTCTCATAGTGGTTGCAGCAGATTTTTCTCTTTTTGTCTTTTTTTAAATGTATGAATTTTAAGGATAGATATTTTACCCTATTTTTAATAATTTCAGAATGCATATTTTATATTTTTCAATATTTCCACATCCACCTAACTCCATGCTTTTTGTTTGTTTGCTTGCTCCTTAGACAGTATCTCAGCTTGAAACCCAAATAGCTAAATTGACTGAAGCTTTGGAAAATCAGACCAGATTGTACCAAGAAGCTCTGGAGAGGAGCAGGAGAGCAGAAAAATGTTCTGAGAGTTTCCAGGATCAAGTGAAACACTTGGAAGAGGAATTACTGGCTGTAGATCTGGTGCAAGATGGTCTGAAGCTTGAGAAACAAAAAGTAGTTGCATGCATTATTTTCTTTTTCATAAAAGTCAGTAAATGCAGAGATACAGCCACTTGTATTGCGTTGATCAGCTGGAGGGTTACAGTACTGCAAGCATGGTGAATTAGCAAAATCAAGCTTCATGTAGGGAGTAGCAATATCTTTTCTTTGACCATCAATTTTAGCTGGAAAAAGTATCTACAATTATGAGTTCCAAATCCATTTAATGAGAAAAAAACCTCAACAGATTAAAAGAAGTCTCTGTGAATAGATAAGAAGTCAGTGAAGGATTCTTTGATCTCAAAGCTTTCTCTGATCTCTCTGTCTTTCTCCAATATATCATGTGATCCACAGTCTCACAAGATCTTCCAGTCCTTGATTCTTTTATATCCTTAGTCCATCAAGGCCATTGAGATTTTTTTTAATTATATAAATGACTACACTGTTATCCAATAGCACATCTGCATACCAGAAATTTTAAAAATGACATAGTACCTGCCAGGCAATACAGCTGAGAAAGGCAAAGTTATAGCATGTTACCAGGACAAGATCAATGCTTAGAAAGTTGAATTTGCAAAGAATCAACAATTTGTTGCTGTCTGTTTTGCTTTAATCTATGATACAATAAATTTTATGAATGAAGCATCCACCATATTGGGAGCAAACCAGAAAATGGAGCTGTTTTATTCCCCTCTTTTTCCCCTGTGGACAACATATGGCCCCGTTTTCTTAATTTCTTTCTAGATTTTGCTGAAATAAAGAGATTTTTGGTTTAGTGTTTTGCTGTTAATGAAAAACAGTGCTTGCTGCTGCTGCTGGCTTTAACTTTTTGAACCCAAAGCATCACAAAATAAGAACTCCTTGCTATGTTTTATCATCTTGGGATGAAGCAACAGTTATGGAACTATTTTGTTTTCTTTTTTTTTCCCCTTTGCTGTTTCTTTGCAAAGGTTATTACTACAGAAGTAAGAGAAAACAAGGGCAAACAGTTTTTAGAGAGAGTGATAGCTTTGGGTCTTGGAAGAGAAGCTAACTGAGACCAGGGAACTAATGTAATTTTTAAAGAGCTAGCACAACAGGACAATAGAATGAAAAAAAGAGATTAAATAATATTTGATACCTGTATGTGTTCACATCAGTAAACCAGATAGAGACATACACGAAAAATAATCTTCAAGACAAATTCTAAACTGTTATCTCAAAAAACATGCAATTCCAAAGAAGGGAAGAAGACCAACCATGTTATCATTCTTGCATCTCCTCAGCCTTCACTGGAATTCACCCACCCATTGGTTCTCCCTGGTACCAGTTTTATTTGTTTTAAAGCTCACAGCACTGGATAACCACAGCACTTGCAATTAGTTGATATATAGCTGTCTTTTCTAAATTCTCTCTGGCAGTGCATGGTCCTGTAAAGCACAGATGGGGATGGGAGTCAGAAGAAGACATGCGCACCTAATGCTCTTCTTACTGCAGAGGAGCAAAACCTAATCTGGTCTTGCTAGGGAGGTAAACACTGTAGGTCCAGGGATTACAAACAAAATGAATGTGGGTTAAAAAAGCACAAATGCAGAATCTGCAACTGTGTCAGGAGTGTGCATTATAAATATACCCTTTTAGTACATCATTGCTTGTGACTGGCAGACTTGTTTTCATATATAGTTTCTTGCCAGTGTAGGGGGAATTGCTTTTAAATTGTACTTCAGGGCTTCTAATGAAGTTTTATTATTCTTTTACCCACTTTTCTGCATCTTATCTTAGTATCTGAAATTTCTGGAGCAACTTAATGAGAAGATGAAGCTCGATAGCCTAGCAGCAGAGATTGGATTGGATATGAATGTGGATGTGATTCTAGCCCGGGTAGAGCAGTTAATGAGAATGGAAGGTGATGCAGTGGTGGAAAACAAGACTATGGCATATAGCCTAAGGAGGAAGGTAGGCAAAAAGACATACTGTTTGTTTCAAAGATACACATTGTTATAGCTCTATTTCTATAGTGGCTTTCAATCAGCAGATTGAAACTTTCTATAGGTACAAGGAATTTCAACGATACATACAAAGAAGATAATAAACATTTGCAAACTGTGCAAACGGACTGCATATTAAAACAACTAAAACCAGTGGTTAGTTAAATACATGATACTGCTTTTCACAAATTCTTAAATAAAAGTGTAGAGTTATTCATGTTTATATAAGTATGTCTGTCTACTTTCTAATAGACGTTTTTAATATACTCCTGTAAACAGCTACTGTTGATATTTAAAACTGAAAGAATCTCCTGGGAAGGGAGGGCATCTTACACAAATTTCTCTATAAACTAGCAGGACATCAGTTGTACTTCACTAAGAATTTCAGCATTTCCAATAAAAACTGTGCTCCTTTAGGGGCAAATCTGTTCAAATCTGGTCAAACACCCCTTCATCATCCTGTTCTGATGGAGTGAAATCTCCTAATTTTAGGCTTATCAAATAATGTAGAACTTAGAATTGGGTCTCTTACAGGTTTAAAACAACATTATTATTTTCTTCTGGAGCAACAACCTCTCTAGCAGGGAGTATGGTATGTATGTTAATACTGCTCATATTTCCAGAGTAAAGCCTGGCAGTTCAGCTCAAGCAAACTGAAAATCAGTAGCACTTAAACACCAAAATAACAAACCTAAGCTTCTGGTCTTTGCTTTGGATTGGTGGTGAAAGCTTTCTTATTTCTGTGTTTCTTGTTTCTTGTACACTAGCCTTAATTAACTGATTAAAGATGGAAATAGCTTGAACTACCACTGCTGAATCCACCATCTCCTTAATGAATGTCTTTTAACATCTTGCATTTGACAAGTGTCTTATTTCTATCTCAGATGTTACGAATGATGCACGAGTATTTATGGTCAAATGGGTGCAGCCTATTTGTAAATTAACTCTAAGAGGTAGTGTACAAATTCAAGGATGGAAAAACATGATGAATCAGTAATATAAGAGTTATCAAGTTAGTGTATATATGTTTATAATTCTTTACAGAGTTTTCAAGAGAATAGGAGTTCAGGATAAATATGTAATGTGGATTAAATCTGAAAAAGTGTCTGTGTAGGACCATTGTCTTTCACATACATTTTTTTTCAAATATCCTTCTGTTTGGAAAACCAGCTGAAGACTCAGAAAGAAAAACTTGAAAGCAAGGAGCTGCACATGAACCTTCTGCGGCAGAAAATAACCCAGCTGGAAGAAGAGAAGCAAGTAAGGACCGCCTTGGCTGTGGAGAGGGACGAGGCCAATCTCACTGTCAGAAAGTTACATAAGATGACAGAGAGGTTACAGAAGCAGCTTGATCTGGCAAGGGAAACGAACACTGATCTCAAAGCCAAGCTGTCTGAAACCAATGATCTTAAGGTGAGTTAAAAGGTTACTTTTGTGCTTCTATTCAAAGCTGCACGAATCCATCTGGGTGAGCAAAGCAAATGTAATAGTACAATGTTTTGGGTATTTTGCAATTTGTCTTTATATATTAAATAGCATCTGTGAAGCAAAATGTAAAGTTTCTGGCTAGTGTAAGAAAAGTACAATATATGCATCCCTTTATTTCCTATTAATATGACTGTAATCTTTTATTTTCCCATACGTTGCTCACAGAAGATCTATTATGATGGGTAAGTAAGGGAGAGAGTGTTTATCCCCACATAAAACAGGCAAGATGCTAAAGTTTCATTCTTCTTGTGTTTTATTACAGCAGCAATGAATTACCTGCTTTAATTCAGGTGAAAACAAGTAGTTTGCATTTATAGCTTGCCACTGGAAGAAAGGAAGATTGATTTTAAGTGAGTTTGTGTCTTGTGGCTGAGCGAGTGAGATAAGTAGGTGCATGATCCAACTGAAGGATTTGTATCAGAATAATATTTGGCAGCTCTTTTTCATACTATTTTTCTAAGGGCTAGCAGTGAACTCTCCCTGTGTATTTTTGTCTGTCAAGTTACCTCTTTTTACAAAACCTTTAGAGCATTAGCTGTCTTTGAAAGAAAAATCTTCTTGTTAAATGAGTTGAAATTGGCCAGTCTCCTTTAATAATTTTCAGTTCACATATGCATGTGATTTCATTAAGAACCCATAAAAAGCACATTAAAGTATTTACTCATGATTACTCTTGATATTTTTATTATTCATTTGTGTTAGATGAAGAAGTGTGACAAATTTAACATTATGTTATTGCAGATCAAAACTTTGGAGCAGAACAGAACAATAGAAGAACTCAGTAAGTCTCAAGGCAAGCTGGAAAGAATGAAAGAAAAGGCTGAGAAACAACTTACCTCTGTCAAATCAGAACTTCTTTTAAAGGAGCGTAAAGCTGCTGAAGACAAAGAAAAAAACAAAAATATGTTAGAAGCAATTACCAGTGAGATGAAGGTGCTTAAAACAACCCTTACAGAACTAGCAAAAAGAGAGAGACAGGTAGGTGTACAGGTATTTGACAAGTGTTAACAGTCATTTGGAATATGAGTGCAGCACGATCCATCTGTGCTGAAGACTTTTGTGAACATTATCAAAGAAGGCAAAGCTATTCTTCAAGTTATGGATGCAAGAGAGTTAAAAATAAATACAGGCATTGTTTTCTTTGTTGCAAAATATTACATTGCCTTTTGGAGAAGTATAAAAATGCCCTAATAGGTATGTTTTTTTCCATATATCTAAGGTATAAAACTTACAGTGGATAGGCCAGAAATTCAAAACATGTCAGAAAAGATTAGAAAATAAAAACAACAGAAAGCAAAACAAGCCAGATTAATACTGAATCTAACTATTTTGGACTGATTTGTGACATGTAGCTCTGTTAAAGTTTAGGTAAGAACATTTTTTTATAGTAATTCGCCTTGAGGAGGGTATAAGGAGTTGGTGGGAAACAGTAAGTGTGCTCCATTGTAATGTAAAAAAAAATGTGAAGTATGTCTGTAATTGCCCTGCATATTGTATTTTATACCAGCCAATGGGATGCTTCTTTAAAGTAAAAAAAAATGTAATTTCAAATTCCTTATTCTAAATTCTTTGAACTTTGTTAGTTTTTCCATAAAATTGTTATGTTATATGTTGGCCTTAACAGTGACCCTGGATGAAACTTAAGAATGTTATTTCAAAATATTAATCTAGAAACAATTATTTTTTCTCACGTGGAGAAAAGACCATCAACCAAGGGATCTTTCTTCCTGGAAAGTTTTAGCACTGTTTTGTTTTGTAATGAAGATTATGAATTTGGCAGGAAAATTCATTTTCTTCGTATGCTTCATGAGGAACCAAAGCATAACGCAGACAGAAGTAGTTATGAATTATATACAGCAAATTATTACGTGGAGTCACTGCTTGCTAAAAAACCACACGTGTTGAAGTTTTTTTACTGTCAGAAACCAAGGTATTTCAGGCCACTTGAACACTGTTGCAATATTCTTTGGCTAAATTTGAACAACAGAGAAAAAGTGAGGTAAGTGGGCTGCAAGTGCAACATGCTCCAGCACTATTTCTCAGGCTTTGGGGGTCAGTGAAAGAAATATCAACTTACAATATAGCAGCTTTGACAATCTTCTGAATCACAGGAACACCTCAAACACCTGCAGGTGGAACTATACTGCTGAACTGGGAGCAAAGCTGTTTGCAAAACCAGTGCCTGGTACTTGTGCAGTGCTGATTAGCAGCAATGGCATTTTGAGAATATGAGAATTATCAGTAATATTCATAGTACATTATCCTGTGTTTTAGCAGTTTTCTTAGCTAAATCTCTCCTTAAAATAAAGCTACTGTTGCTAAGTCAAAGAATTAATTCTAAACTCACTCTCTCACTAATTAACACGAGCTCTATTCCTGACTTCTCCCAGACAATTGCCCAAGGAAGATAATTCCTTCCTTATCCCCAGCTCTGGTTACTTCTTCACCTGCTTTGGACTTGCTTGTTCTTCTTTCTCAGGAAAGATAAACAAGACCAGAGTCTAAATTGTATTAATTTCTTCCCTTTTGCTTCAGATGATTTTACTGCATGGGAGATGTAAAGAAAATTTATCATGAGTGCTCACTGCTGTAGCAAACCTTTGGTTTTAAGTCTTTATTGATGTTTGTCTTTTATTGTTTCTCTCCTTTACTTCAAATTGTGACTGTCTTGGAAATATTAACTTCTATTGAGGAAAGCCTTAAATAGAGAGTTAGGTGGTACTTCTATTAGCTTGTAGTATTTCAACAGAACTGCCACATTTTAAATCTAAAATAGGTTTCTCATCTGATTTTTTTTCCCTAGGTCTTATGTTTAAGAACAACATTTAAAAACCTGGTTCATGATGTGCTTTCAGCACTGTACCCACAGTGTGTATACAAACACACATCTTGCTCCACGTGAGACACGCGATAGCTTTTCTAAAGAGAATCTATTATGTGGATTTACCAGGCTACATCTTGAATTTTGGCTGCATCCTGATTCCAAGTCAAAGTCAGGCTGAAGGATGTGCCAAACCTCCACCTTCCAACGTCCTCCTTTCTGCTGTGGTTTCCACAGGAGGGTGCAGGGTGTTGGCAAGCAGTGGTCAGGAGCTTGAGGTCAGGAGCAGCACCATAGCCTGTGCTGTGGGATGTGCCCACCACAGTTCCCAGTTGTTTGTAGTTTGCAGTCATCTAGGTCAAGTACAACTCTTGTCTTTTCCTCAGTTTTTGCTGTTGATTCAGCAGGGAAGATGTGCCTGTGAAGAATAGTAAAGAACATTTCGAACTGTTTTGTGTTCAAAAGCCTTAGCACCTCAGCCTCTTTAGCAAGAGAAATTACTAGATTTTGCACTGCTAACTATATAGAAACACTGCACAAATATTTGTGTTTGTATGTATGCATGTACATATATTTTTCTCCAGGCATCTCCTTGGTATTTAAATTATTAGCAATTCCTTTCTGTTTGTTCTTGCAGCTGGCAGACTTCCGAGAGGTGGTCTCAAGGATGCTGGGCCTCAACATTGCAAGCCTGGCTCTTCCTGACTATGAAATCATCACACGTCTTGAAAGGTTAATTCACTCCTATCAGCACCACTACTTTCCCTGTGTCTGCCTCAAAGATGTGGCAAGGGCACCAGAGGAATATTCACAAAGAAACATTCAGCTTCCTCACTGAAACACACATTTTGTAAGGAGGCAGAACAAAGTAAAATCTTTTGTGCTTCCCTACCTGCTAGGCATACTTAGAAAACACATCTATTTCTGTTCCCTAACCTAGAGATACCAACTTGGGCTGATGTTTCAGCAGGGAGATTGAGCTGAATGGATAGAGTAAAGCCAACAGCCTAGGGATGGTAAACAGGACATCCCTGGGCAGCATGGTACTTCAGTTATGGAAATGATGGGCAATATGTGAACATCATAGAGCCCTCCAGCTTCTTTGCCATGCAGGCATGGGCCACCCGAGGTCGCTTGGCAGTTTTGGGAAGTACTTGCTAGTGAATGTCAGCTTCAGTGACATTCCTTGAGCTTTCCCTTTGGGTGATGGGGGTAAAATAAAGTGGGGGTTGTCCTGCTGCTGCATTTTTATGCACAAGGACTTCAGCTTCAAGACAGCCAGCTGGAAGTTAGGGGACTATCACAATTTTGAAACAAGGGCTTTTTTTACTTCTGTTGTTTTCCTCAGTCTGCCCTTGTGCCAAAACAAAAAGTTAAACCTTTTAAGCAAAGGCTTTTTCACAGGATCCAATCATGTGGCAAGTGTAGATATATTTGGTAAAACATCATATAGCCCATGGTCATGATGCCTTGAAATTTTTTCTTCTAGTTGCTGTGTTCCTTGGGCAATTAATCCATCAGCCAAGTAAGTGGCAGTTCTTCTGAGTTAATAAAAACTTATCTTAAGATGCTCATCCACTACAGAAAATTGTTGAATTGTTAAACTCTTTATCTTCAGAAAAGCAATAATGATGTGTCCAGAATTACCTCTTAATCATAAAATCTGCTTGCCTATCACCCCTTTTGACTGTTGTTAAATGTAATGATTTTTTTAAAAAGAAATTTGAACAATAAATCTGTTTTAATAGCACCTCAAACATGGTTCTGTGTTTTTCAGTTGTCTCTTCCCATTATATACTTATGGATGTGTGGAATTTACCTATTTATGTCTGACCATTGTGGACTTTCTAAGGTATCTCAGTAAATAATAACACACTCACTAAAACTGAGCACACTATTTTAAGAAAAATTAGACTCTTTCAAGTAAGTGTGGTAATTTTGGTATCTGGCTAGGGACTCAAACCATTATTGGTTGCTTTTATTTTACTTGCCTCTCAAGAATAATTTCTTAGTAAATTGTCAGGAAAAAATTTAAAAAAATCCAAGTTTTGCAAAATCAGTCCTTTTAGGAGATATTCTAAGTCATATATTCTTATGCTTCTGTGGCTACCTGGATTAAAATCAATTTCCTTTCTTGTTTTATAAAGTAACATTATTTTTTAGGTAATATTTAATTAAAGGAATAAAGCAAAGAGTAAATATTAAATTATATAAACTTAAACTAAGGAAAGCACCAGAATTTCAAAGCAAAATAAGAGATTGAAGTGTATGTACTTTTAGGCATGGTATTTTGCTTGGGAATTTAGATGGTGGAAAAGGATGTAATATTTTTCTAATTCTTTTCGAGAAAATAGAATTATTTTCAGCTTGCATTTTGCTGGTTCTATAGGCAGATTTCTTCTACTTGAGTTATTGCTAAACAACAAAACTTTTTCTTCATCCACATTAATAAACATGATACAAGGCATATTTTAGTATATTTTGCAAGTTAAATAAACTGCATTAAAAAATCAGGTCCGCTGAGCCCAGATAATACATTCATTACTGTAAGCAATAGTCTCTGAGAGTGCCAATCATAAAGTAAATATGCATATTTGGCCATATTTTATAGTTGTGAGATGATTTCCTAATGACGACCAGGAGACAGACACTCTCCTACAGCGGTCCTGTCTCCTGCTGCCCTGTGACCAGCTGTGACATCCGCAGTGAAGCTCCAGAACCACCACCAAAGTTCTCTGATTCTTGCAGAGGAGGATTTTCATACGAAGTTGGCAGTAAAGCTTAATTACTCTCTTGGATGTTAAACCAACAGAAAGTAGGGTGAAAGTTTTGTAATGTATCCTTTTTTTTTTCACAGTGGATCTGTATTTTTTAAAATATTAATGCTAATAATCATCAAGGAAAATGACCTCTTAGCTGACTATGCATATTATCTGTGTTTGCTTTGCTTTTGGAAGAGTAACATCTTTGTTCATTTAGCCAAAGCAAATACCAAAAAAAAAACAAAACTAAAGAAGTGATTTGACAAGAACAAAGTTCAGGTGATTTTTGACCCAGGTAACGTAATTAACCCCTGAACAAAGTTTAAACTCTCAATCTTTTTTTAAGGTCTGTTTCATGCAACATGAATAAAAAAAATCTAAACCAGAGTTATCATTACTTTCAACATTTGGTTCAAATATTTCCTTTTTTAAACCAAGATGTATTTAGCAGAAGACAGACTTGATGATAGAAACCTGCAAGCGTGTACTAAAGTTTTGTTTGCAGTGGATTATTTTTAGTTGGTTGGTTTTTATGAGTGAAAGGTATGGGATTAAGAGTTTACTATCTGTTCATAATTACTCTTTCATTGTAGTAAAATATTCTTGATTTATAAACAGAATACATATTAAAACAAAGAAGTAGTATGTGTGAAAACACTGCATGGCACAGTTACAGAGTTAGACTTTTTCTCCAAATAGTAACTGAACCCACTCAAATGAAGACAATTTCATTATTTCAGATTGGCTGTGTTAAAAAAGGCAAAACTCAACAAATTAACATGTTTAAATTTTAGACATTTAAATGAAATAATTTGAATGCCATAAACATTGTACTAATAAAACCACAATGCAAACAAAAAAACAAATGTTGTAATGTTATGAGTGTATTAAAAAATATGCAACTGAATTTTCATTTATGCAGCATATTGTTGATAATACATTCTTCCAAACATGAATTAATGTAGTAGAACCATGATTCCTCAAAGAAATGCAAGTGCAAGAACATTTAAATGCTTTGCTAAATTAGAATTAAGAAGCATAATGACAGATCACATGAAATTACTCTTCGACTTATGTTGCTTTAGAGTTTATCATTATATTAAGCAGGTGTTTTTTGCTTTTCCACATTTTCTTTTTGTGGATGATCTGTGCATTGTCCACACTTTCCCAGACTCCTCATTGCTGGATTATTTAGCACATTAAGGTGGTGCATGGGAGGTGCAATATGGATGACCCAGCTCATAATAGATTTAAAATAATAAGCAGGTGGGGAATCAGGTGCATTTCTAGAGAAGAAGACTACTGGATCGTGTATTGTCCTAAAATTTTCATATGAAATAGAAGTGTTTTTCTCTTGACTATCAAAGAGAAAAAAAAGGGGAGGAATGGAAAAAAATTAAGTGAAATTCTGTATGAATTTAAAGAAAAGAGATCTCTGGTATGACTGAAGTGCAGAAAACAAATTTAGTTCACTATATGGAAAACAGGAAAAATGAAAGTTTGCCAGAATAGGAATTGGAAAGAATGTTCAAACCTAATCCTTTTCAAATGGAAGATTTCAGATTGCTTTGTTCTGTCAAAACAAGTAAGAATCCTCTATGGCAATGACTTCTTTTCCTGGAAGAAAAGGAGGATGAGTTTATTAGATGGTATTCATAATTACTTAGGAATAACTGAGTCAGAAATAAAAGATCTACAAAACACATCAATTTGCTTGAACAAAATAGACTACTTTTCTGACAGTTTTAGTTTTAGCTAATGAGCCATGAGACAAAGAAAAACACTTCTTTTCAGCAGGCAATAAATAAAACTGTTGAGATACGTCTTCTTATTTTTTCCCCTGTGATTACTTACACTTTAGTAAGCAGGAGAAACAAAAAAAAAAAGAAGATTGCAGTGTGAGCAAACGGTGTCCAAACTATTCCAAGTAGTACCAGGTAGAGAAACCAACTGTGAGATTGTTTTTGGTAATGATGGGGTTAGGACTGGAGAGCAGGAAGACTAACAAAGCTGGGAGCTGAATAGGTTTAGGCCTCTGGATATGTTCTTATAAAATCATGATTTGGGCTTCTTTTTTTTTTAAAAAAAAATGGAATGTTGATACATTGGGTGGGGAAGAATTTAATCTGAAAAAAAAAAGAACTGTTAGGGATCTGTTCCAAAAGAATCAACTTAATTTCTTGTTCTCAAATCAGTGTGCTGCCTGCTGGGGCAATTGTTCCTGTCAGGTTCTTTCCTCTTCTGGTCATGTTTTCACACTGCCAGGAAGAGCACGACCACAGCAGCTCTGCGGGCTGGGCAGGGCATTAAGAAGAGCCTTGCAAATGGGGCTGTAAGTCTAGACAGGTCGAAGCTCTGCCTCTGATCCCCGTGGGGAGCATCTTCAGCCTCTAACCAGCTCTTTGGCTGGTGGTCAAGCTCCTCTTGGGCTCAAGCTGGAGCAGCGAAGGAATAAGAAACACTAACACAAAAATTTCGAAGCATTTTGCCCGTGTATCATTCATACAGCAGTTACAGTGGAAAAATATGCAGTATAAATTATAAAGTAGCAGCATAAATTGATATGGACAGCCATTCTGGCTGACTTCTTGCCCTTAGGGGTGGTCAGAGACTCACAATTAACCTGGCAAACATCCCAAAGGATAAACAGAAATACAGCAGCAGCAGGCAACTCTCAGACCTTTCTTTAAAGTCATTTGTTGTTTTTCTTAGCCTGTTAAATTTGCTCTCATTAGCAATATCTTCCTCACCTTGATCTTTCCCAGATCACTTACCTGCAGTGAAATCTCTGTGGTCTGCCCTGTTCTTCATCCAGTGAGGTTTCAAGTCCGTCACCTGCAGGGAGACCCAGCGTCAGCTGGGCTGTGTGGGGCTGCTGGGCAAATCTGTCCCTGCTTTTGCTCTGTTGCCACTTTCTGTCCCTCAGAGCCCACGCAGCTCCCCTCCAGAGGGTGTGATGGGACATTTGCAGCGTAGCGTGAAGCGCAGCGGACACCGAGGTACAGTTCACTTTCTTGTGTGAGAGTGCAGAGCCTTCCAGGTGGCTGCAGACACCTGAGGATGCTTCATGCTCCTTTTTAGGTTTTCCAGAGGTGCTGGGGTGGAAGCAGTAAGTGTGCTCTTGTGTGGGGAGGAGAAAGAGCAAGAGGGTTTTGGTCAACCTGAATGGATCTCAGGAAGCAGCAGGGCTTTGTCAGGCCTATGACCACAAGAGGACTGATATGAACTGCTGGTTTGTGGTAGGGGAGGTGGAGCTGCAAGAAGAAGGAATAATAGGAGGGTAAAATGGTGGGAGCAGACAAAGTGCAGATGTTTGTGAAGCAGACAACAATTATCTTTATAGCAGAAGTGCTGTGGCCACCAGTGTAGAAGAAGGAATCCTTCAGGTTATGGTATAAAAGTTCCTTAGAGTTTTCCTTGGAGATCAGTCCAAGCCAGGCAGAGTAGAAAAGTGCAAGACTAGTGCTGAGATTATCACAGTAATATCAATGCCCAATAATTTTGCTATTGTTTGGTTTTGGAGATATTTAGAATAACACTTCTATGGTGTCACTTCAGCACATAACACCATTAGTTAGGTCTGCCTGCCTTTGAGAATGTGGACTGAGAACAGCTGCACAGAGGATAGACATCAGTCTTAGCAAGCACCCATCAGGGATGGAGAAGCAGTGTGACTCATATGATATTTAGAGATCCAGATTTGAGTGTGTATTGATGATATTTAGCTGCCTGAGGGTTTGTGGAAGGAGGTGGGGACAGACAGTATTTGAGATGCATCTCACAAAGTCATGGAGCTAAAGTTTCGAGTGGCTAAAAATATGCTTGAAGATGATTTCCCTTTTTTACTATTAGTAACTATTCATCTCAACTGTTCAAGAGAGCAGGCAATGGAGAGCACAGGGATCAAGAAAAAGAATAAATATTTGAAAAAAACAACTAGACTTAGACTAATGATCTAAACAGAAAATAATGGAATGGTAGAGTTGCACAGACAAATTCTCTGGTGATAAATCTTAACTGCAAGGCTTTATAGACTTCTCTTGACTTGTGGATGAGCTTCAGGATACAAACAAGAGGAGTAAGTTTCTCTTGGAAATCTACCTGTAATGTAGAGGGGAAAAGGGAAGCTGGAGCAGGAGGAAGAGCTGAAGAAGTGCTCAGGGACTGCTGCCCAGGTGGTTTTTGAATCAAGGTAGGTAAACCTCCTTTCAGTCTGATGGAGCTCTACTAATGGCAATGCCTGTGCCAGCAACTGACAGAGATCCAATATCCCCCCAGTTAGGATAACAGTTTTTTACAACAGCTTTTCTTATTCTTAAGCAGTGTTCTTTCAAACACTTCTAATCTAGTTCTTTATAGTGGCTTCCTGGCCTGAAAGTCCAAGAAGAGGTTTAGTTTCTCAAAAAATGTTCCCTCTGTGGTTTTTCTTAAGAAATTCCCTACTGGTTTACATATGTGTCTGTAGCACTAGGATCATTGCCTGTAGCAATATGATGCTTTGCTTTTATTTACAGGAGGAGTGAAGTCTTCCATGTAGGCTGACGGAATTTATTTAAAAAATCAAGCCAGAATGATTTAGTCCTTCCTAAGAACAAGACTAATGGAAAAACTATAATTTTCCTATATCCAAAAATAAAAATCTGGCTATTTGGAGCAATTCAGGCCAGAATAAAATATTACCTTCTTTATAACATGTGATCCTGGCTACTCTGGGCTGCGGCAACGGCTGATGCATCTCTGCCCCCAGTGCCATTCTCACAAGAGACAAGTGGGAGTTAAAGGAGTGGTCCAGCCCAAAGCCACAAGGAAAAAGAGACAGACTCTGGAGGGAAGTTGATACAGCAGGTTTCACAGGGAGTGGAAGAGAAAGTAAATTTCATGGAAGAGATACAGAAAAGGTGGGCTGCAAGGGAAAAGAAAAAGGAAAGGTGAAAGTAGCTGGGTAGGGAAGTGGGAATGTGCATTTGGGAGAGCTGAAATTTGGGAAGTGAGCAGCAGGTGTCAGTGAGGATGTGAGCAATTTGGAGTTTCCTATTCATTGATGAGGATGAAGGACAGGGGGAAAGCCAAGGGAGGGAGGCTGAGACTGTTGAATGCGGTAAGGGGAGAACTCAGGAATGGTAAGAGAAGTCAGCACTCCCATGCCTGAATGAAGGAGGAAAAGTGGGAGGAAGCAAGGTGACATAGGATGGAAAAAATATACAAAGCAGTGATTTCTTGTGCAGGGACTCTCTTGCTTTGTGTGCATCACTGCTGCAAGTGTCTTCTCGTAGTGATGCTTACCGCTGGACTACTTCTTGGCAAGTGCTGTTTGTTTCCTTGTGGACCTTTCACAGGGACTCTCTGAGTCAAATCTGTTTAATGAACAGCTCTACTCTCAGCATTTCACACCAGCAGGAAACTGGTCTTTGTGAAGTTCTTCCATTGTGTTCATGTATATATATGCTGTGTGTGGGGAGGCCTTTAATACCTGGTTTTTGGAGGTGCAGAGAACCCAGAACGGCTGTTAAAGATCAATTGGAGTTATGTTGGTGAATATCCTCTGGAATGCTTCAGGGACAAAAATAGAGTTTGAAAAAACAGATACAACCAGAACTAAAACAATTTGCTTCCTGCTTCTGGCAGACTTCAGCAGCGTTGTCAAAATGGGGGCGGGGAGAGTACAAAGAAAAAGTTGGTTTGAAATACAAGTTTTTGAAACATAGGAATTCCTAAGACAGAAATAACTCTATTCTCTCACCTGGCACATCTCAGCTTTTTGATTACTACAATGGCAACTGCTGTTTCATTGTGAGAAAATGAGAAATCAATGGGAAATCCCTCCCACTGCCACAGTCAGAAAGCTTTCACCTATTAATACTCAACAGGTGACCAAGCTACAGTTTTACCTCATGATAGTGGGTGCTGTGGTTTGAGTTTCCCCAGCAAGGCTGCTGATCCCTGCTTGCACTCCACCGCTTGGCCTTTGCATGAAATGTGTCAAAATACTGATTAATCTATAGGGAAAACAGCAAAATTTTCAGAAGGTAGTAATTTTTTCATGAAAAAAGAGTTATCATGAAGATGAGGAATTTTTCCCCCTGGAATAATTCCTACCCTTCCAGCTCTGGTGGTGGGAGAAGTTGGGAAAAGAAAGAGGATAAAGATGTTGCTTTTGACTTGTGGCTTGTGCCTCAGTGAGTTCACCTGGCTTTGTCTGGATGAAACACTTAACTGCAGGTTCTCCAATCAGATTGTTATTAAACCCAAAAGGCTGGAGGAAGTACAACTTTGGAAAGCAGCTGAGAATTCTGTGTCTCCTCCATACGACAGAGACATTTTATAGTTTGTAAAAGAAGCAGGATTCTAAAAGTTTTTTCTCTGTGCATTCAATGAGAGATAATTATAATTGTACCATCACAAAGACTCTATTCAACGAAACAAACTAGTAAATTTCACAAATTAATGCTTCCTACAGGAAGAAAAAATCAGTGATGATTACCACATGCCCTTATCAGTATCAACGGGGTAGTTCACACAACATAACATCACTGTTTGCACTACTGTTTTGGAAATGAAAATGTCATGGATGTCAGATATTTAACTCTTCCATTTGATGAATCCCAGCAAACAGATATTTCCCCATTGGCACCCCAAATCCTGCAAGTTTGCCTGCTATTTTGTCACAGACATGTTTTGTGACTTAGCATTTACATAAATCAGTCTTCCAAATGTTGTGATTATCAGAATTATTTTACATTTTAGAATATGTGAGAATATGTTTTTTAACATCTTTTGACCTTTATCACTGTCATAGTTACAAATACAAAATTTGCAAGCTATTTTTTTTCTAGAGAAAAGTGTATTTATATTTTTTTTATAATAGGAGACCATTCCTTTCTGCTGTATAATCTGAGGTTCCAATTCTGGAAGGATTAAGCACTGACACTTTTATTCCCTGTTTAAAAGGAAGGTAATTACAGTTGCCCACCCACCTTTAGAAAGTTCTTTAAAATTTTCACAGATGAAGCCTTAGAATATTATGATTTTATGTTTGGTTACATAAAAGACTCCCTATAAATTGTTGAATTTTTTCTTTGGAAAGATTTGGAAATATGGTACTATGTTATTTGCTTCTAGTTTTTCTTTTAGCTTACAACAAACAGTAATGACATTTATTGCTAAAATGGATTATAATTTTCACATCCCCAAAATTGCAGCCTTTCAATGTTAAAAGAATCCTTGCTTAAGCTGTGCTAAAAAGGCTCTTACAGATGACCACATACTTTCAGTGGCAAATTGGGTCACCTTGGAGAATGAATTTCTAAACACAGTACACTTTAAATAAATATATCAGAAACAAGACCATGTTTGTCTTAGAGTTGTAGCCAGAAGTTAACATTTCCTTTGGTTTTATTCCTCCACTGTTTCTCAGCTGGGCTCAGGTTAGTGATCTTGTTATTTAGAGTTAAAGAGAAAATGCCTTCTTATGAGGGCATATTCATATTTTTATAAAATCAGAGTAAAAAATTGCAGCAGCTGTGCAACTGCCCAAGCCTCTGCTATTTCCTCTTGAAGCTGGAGTTGTGTTTCTGGAGAAAAATAAAGGGGCTTTGGTGTGACACGTCAATATTTTCCTTTCCATCACCTTTTTGAGAACCTACTGTAAGGGCAACTCTCTAACTAATGAACACCATGTTAATTTACTCCCTTAATCAGTGCCTCTCCTGTAGACCTTAAGCGCAGGTTTAGCACCGTTGCTCATATGTAAATTAAACAAACATTGTAAAGAGAAATGTCAGAACACAAAATATTATGATGTGATGAACAGAAAACACTGTGTTGTCCATCAAATAAAAGCCCTATTGATGATGATAACAAAATTATAATACTGATCTATTTCTAACAAACACATTTCTTTGGAAATGTTTTAACAGTAACTCACTAATAGCTACAAATATAATCAGACTTTTAACCTGCAGTAATTAATTGTGATTTATTAATTAGTAATAAGACTGTGCCCTGACATACTTTCTATGGCAATGTCTATGGTGCTTGGCAAAGGACTGCTGGCCCATTGTTTTTGTCTTTACAGACAGAGAAACTACAACAAAGTGAAGCAGCTTGCTAAAAAATGGAACAAAGTGCAAGGCGGATGGAGTGCTGCACCCTCTGATTCTGTCCTGGTGCTGAGCCACACATCTGTGCAGCACCTGGGCCTGATCCTTCACTGCTTTTCTTAGGCTCCTTTTCCAGTTGAATTTCCTGACATGGAATTATTACAGATCCTCCTGCACTACAATAGAATGTCCAATTTAACTATTGCTAAAGGAACTACATTGGCTTCACTGAATAAAGATGCATTTCTTGATGAAAAGCAGCTCAGCTGCTGTCTGAATGCCATCAGTTAAACTCCAGTCAGTTTGGGGACCATATAGAAAGGAATTGGAATTATGCAGGGATTACATTAAGCAATGTTAATATTGCTTTCACCCTCCCTTGTAAAATATCTAAATATTATTGTCACAAATACTTGTAAATAATCCTAAAAAGAAGGTGTTTATTGACATCAGAAGGCCTAGAAGAATTAGAAATATAAACAGGAGATATGGTAAAATCCAGTTTATAAAAACATGGTATTTATTTTTCTAAGAGAAGAGAACTGAAATGGCATTCACAGTTCAGTGAAAAGAGGTGTTTTTTCACAGGCAAGAAATTGGAGAACAAATGATAGAGAAATATAACTTCTAGAAAAGCAAATATGCAAGGGTGAGGCAGTAATTAGTTACCAGCTGATAATGGACCAATCAACCTGTGTAAAGAACCAGAAGGGAAGAGTGAGGGAATATGAGGGTTGAAGAGCACCTTATTTTTAGAGGGAAAGGAAAGATGTTTTGGGCTGTAAGGTCAGCAGTGGCTGAGACAGCACAGGTGAGCTTTGTTCCCATGCCATGGTGACCACACTGGCCACCAGTGCTGCTGCTCCTCAACACACTGGGAGTGAAGAGAAACCTCCCCCTGTGGGACAATCTTAACTGGAGCAACCTGTTTATAACCTGCATTAGAGGACTTTACATTTGTGATAAAGAGTAGTCAAAATATTAAAATTCAAGATCTTCTTGTTACCTCAGAATATATTTGGGTTTGTCTCTCCTGGAAGCTTACCATAATCTTCCAGCAGGATATATAATTTTTCACAATTCTACATGAAAATGAATGTATATTTAATACATCAGATCTAAAAAAAAAGGCAAAAGGTTGAATACATTCAATTTAAAGAAGGGATTATATCTTCCACCCCAAGGTATGTCTGCAAAGGCCTGAAGAGCTGTAAAAGCCCAGAAATATCAGCAGTCATGAGGTAAGTGAATACTGGTTGCATAAATAAAGGTTGTGGGGTGGTTGAGAACAGTTGTCCTGAGGGATCAGGATGCTGGTGGCATAGAGGTGTGCAATGAAAAGAACCAAAGTGGGGTTTTGGACCAGATTCCAAAGTGATTAAGTAATGTTGGTGTCAAGACCCACCCAAATTGCTGAAGATTCCACATAAATATGATGTATAAGTATTCCTGATATACATCCAATCCTGTGATGGTCATTGATTTCTAATACGTAAGGGCTCCCAGTTATGAGGCTGTGTTGTGTGTTCATCAAAAAGGAGAAGGGAATGTTTGCTCTATCTAACCTGGCCACAGTTGATTCATAGGTAAAATCAAGTATATGGTGTTTTATTTTAGAAATCCAGAAAAAATGCCTGCTTAAAGCAAATGATGCTTTTCAGTAATTTGTGGTGCCTTCAAATTCTTTCATCTTCCCACTGAAGGTAATTGATTTAATAGTTTTTGTTGCACTTTAAAAGACTAATAGTAAAGGAATGGTAACATCTTGGAAAAAGATTGGTAAGGAGCATACTGGTAGGCCAGCAATAAACAGGCAGAAAGGAGGGGCTTGTTTGCCAAAATGGTCATTAGGCTGGAAAAATCTGTCCCATGAACTCATGGCTGTGCCTGTGGTTAAGATATGACAGAACTATCAGTAGGACAGATGCATACACACCTGAATAGAACCTGATTATTCCTACTGCAAGAAAGAGACTGAAGCAGATGGATTTCATTTTTTTTTCCATCCAGAAGTGCATAAGGTTGGTAATATTTTCAACAATATAGCCAGCTACAGCAGTAGTTTGTCCTACTGTTTCTGTCCTCAGCTTTGCAGCTGTAGTGCAATATTTTACCCCTAGACGTTTTTAAAGACTTTCCCAGAACAGGGTTACATTTCAGCTGACAAATTAAAAATTAAGAGAACTATACTCTAGCTATAATTTAAATATTTTGGATATTGTGGGTTTCTTATTCCTAGGTGTTCTTCGCTGTGCTTGGAAGTCCAGAACAAGTGGAACACAAAATCCCTTAAGTTTTCAAGTGCAAGCTCTTTAGTGTGTTACGTTATATCTGTACTTGTACGTTTTGGTTGGTTACTAAATGCCTGTAGGAAAGTAAAATGGGTACTTACTCCAGATGTCATGTTTTACTCTTTGGACTGAAGAGCTATTGTGAAAAAGGAAAATATGCTGGTAATGTAAGAAATAATGGAGGAAGATGAATACAAGTGCATAAAACAACTTTAAAGTTGTCTGTGTAGGAAAAAGCCTGAGAAGTCCTTTGCCTGATTTGTTTTCAGAGATGATGGACACTTCTGTGGCAATTTTCAGGGGAAATACACAAGCTAAGAGGTACAAAGTCTGCACGATGCTGTTCTTTAGGAAGTGGGCAGCAGCTGTCACTGATGCAACACAAATTCAGAACAACTGACAGGAAAATATTGACTGTATAAATAAAGAACAGCCAAAAGAACTGGGAGAAAAACCACTATGGGTGCTGTTGCCATCATATACTGAGACTTGGAGGCTGTTGCCTAACAGTCTCGTGTTGGTACTCGTGGGGATGCTCAGTTGGTGCTTCAAAAGGTTTCCAAACTAATTAAATCAGTTAGTTGCTATCACAGGGCTACAAGATCAACATATTTTATGTGATAAGTCAACTGGCTGCTTTTTCCCATTGCCATTTGGTCAGACCACCCATCAGATGCAAATAAGTGGGTCCAGCACTGTTAGCCAGCAGAGGCTGCTCCCTAAGGTCTTGTAACTCTGGAAAGAGCAACATCCTGAAGAGCTGAAGGTATTCAGTATCATGGGTATCAGAATTTGGCCTCTTAAGGCCAGCTGAGTTAAACCTGATGAAAACATCAAATTATGTTATATAGGCGACAAAAAGAGTTCAGTTGTGGATTCTTATTCCTGGTGCTCAGAAAATGTGGGCATTAGTAAAAATAGCCCAGTTATTAGTGGAGTAGAGATTTTCTTTGAGTAGCCTGCATTTTTAAATCCCTGCTGGAAATAGCCCATAGCACTGGGTTCTATTTATAGCATTGGTATAACTTTTCTGAATGCAATTATGGATTTAAATTTACATTTATTGCTAGTAATTTAGCTAAATATCAAGAGAAAGAAACTTGATTCTAGAAAGACCTACAGCAACAAAAGAATTTTGAACTAAAATAGGGCCTGATACACTGCTAACCAGTTAACATTTTTATTCTGGGGATACACGTTTACCTTTAACAGCTTGACTGATGAAATCACTGTCAGTCAGCCAATCTGATAAAGGCCATCTATTGAAAACCCAGTCTGTCAGCACACAAACTCAGTGATGTGGACAGCCATTAGCTCATCTGTTCTTTTGAAAGGAAAATGCACTATTTTCATAGATGCACCTATTGCACTTAAAACCAAAACCTCTAATGAAACTTGATGGCAGAAATATTATCATCAACTTTCCTAGTAGTACTTGTTTTTCCTTGGGGGATCTTTGGGTATCTTGGCATCCACAAACTTGATTTAAATAAAGTGATGTGGTTTAATCCCTTGAAAATATTGTTTATTTTTACTTTAGTCAAACAACTCTTCCAAACAGTAAAACTGACTGAATAAAACTCCTGGGGGGTTGGGGGATAAAAGGAATACGGAGGCTATTCCTCGTATAGGTGACTATTTTAGGTAGAGATTTACAATTCAGGTTGTAGAATAAAGCTTTAACTGCTTTTTGTTTACCTAAATTTGAAAAGATTGAAAACTAATTTAACTCTCTACAGAGAGTTGGCCTAGAGAGGACACAGTTGTGTGACCTGCAGAGCCAATCAATATTCTGCCTTGGCTGGTGATTGCTGAAGGGAAGGGCCAGTGCTGGTTGCCACAGGCAGGGGATAGTTGTAGAGTAACTTTCCTATGCAAGGAAGTTTGCACAGTAATAACCTGTCAGTACAAAGATATTTCCTCATGTTCTTGGAAAGTAGTTGGTTTATTTATTACTGTCTTGGTTAAATCCCTTTTAAGAAAAGAATTAAAAAAAAATTCATCATCTATATGCAAGTGCCTGTGGTACCATCAGCTGGACACAGGTTTAACTCCAGAGTGAACCTGAATATCTGTGTCACCATGTTATCTAAATATCTCCATCCCATGCTTGCCCTGAGGGGGGGTTTTGTGTCCATTGCAGAGTTCTTCATAATAGACAACAAATAATATTTCAAGATGTATGAAGCTCTTGCTTTTGTAGAAGTTTCAGAAACCCACATCTCCCAGTAAAGCTATCATGTCAACCAGAGGTTTTGTCTCAATAGGAAATTTTATATTTATTCTATTAACATCCATTTTTCATTTTTCCATTTTCATCCATTTTTTTACACATTCTTTATCTGAAAGAGTGGAGCTACTTCCCTGCTAAGCTGAGGGTGCCTTCAGTAATTTCTTTTGTCCTCTGACTTTCCGTACTTCTGGCATTCGTTATCTGCAGTTGCTTCTTTTGTTAAGGATGATGTTTTCTACATCCATGCTCTCCCTTTCAAATAGAAATGAAAACCACTACTGTGACTTTACAAAGATCTTAAAGGTCTTCAGATTCATTCTGTCTTTAAGACAGGATGTAATCACTTTTTAATGGAGATGGGAATTTCATGTGTGGCTTCACAGAATAAATAACGTAAATGTAGTGTGAAAGCAGTGCACAAAAATCATCAGTAATAATGCTGAATATATCTGCTTATGTGATTCTCCTAAATCCATATGATTACTGAAAATTTCTGCCAGCTCTTCAAGTGCTGGAATATTGCCAGTTTCAGTAGCTTGAAAATGCATGTTTATTGTTTGTTAAATCCTGATTTTATGCTTGTTTCATTTTCTACTTCTGTTGCCTTTTGAAGCTGGAGACCAACAGAATTATTTCTGATTTATGTGGTTGTTTGTGAACAGAATCTTTCCTAATGCAAGCATAGATGAGGAAAAGATATTGATACCTGCAGGCTACAGAAGGAGCAAGATAATATTTTTCTCTAGTTTATACAGTGATGCTGTGTGATGAACACATACGTGAGTACACAGCACATATTAGCAGTATGTTGTATGCATACGTGTGGCACAGAGATTCGTGTGTGTGAAGGTACAGTTTTATCTACGGACACTTCAGCTGCTCTAAAGTGGTTTGGCAGGAGTCAAGCTGGCAGTATTTTGGGGCCTGAAGCCTTCTGTTGCAGCACATCACATCTATTTCTTTCACATTTGGCAGCTTGCTGTACCCCAGTTTTCCACTATCTAATAGACCTTTGGGGTTCTGTCTCATCTCTCTTCCTTTCTTTCCCATCTTTGTCCTTAGTGTCACCAGAAAGGTGTGGGGAGAATAGCTGAGGGTTGGCACCCTGATTCCTGTCCCACAAGGGTTCACCCCATGGAGCTGTGAAGGAAGGAATTTGTCACCCTGATCCATCTAGAAGTTGTTCCTCTAACATATCTTTCAATTTGCAGTAGTATCTCCCTCATCAGAGGTTCAGAAACATGTAGCCTCCCCAAAAATCCTGAAGGAAGAAAGAAAACATAGCAATACAGCAGAAGCTACTGATGACATGTTTTTTTCAGCCTGATTTCTGATTTACTTCTGAGTGTGAGTGCGTGTGTGAGTGTAAGAGTGATGATAGATGTTTTCCTTTTCTAGGCTTAGGAAAGTGAACAAGAGACAAGTAATTTTGGCCTGAAATTAGAAAAAACTGCTGCCTGCTTAAGATGTGGAGTATGGTGATTCACAAACCCTGGAATTCACTACTGTTTCATGGTCTCTTATCTTTTGTACATGTACTTTGAACAGTTTTAAAATGTGATTTCCACAGCTGACCTATATGTACATCAGTATGGTTAATTATGTTAGTCTTCTGTCAGAGTGCAGCTGTTGAAGAGCAGAAAGAACTATAGAAACAATCTGAAAAAGGTTAGAAAGAAGAAACGTGAAAAAAAATATGGCTATATCATGTTTTTCTGAGTCCTGCCTACATAGAGGGGAAAAAAAAACCCAAAACATAGATATTTATTTGTGAAAATTTAGAGCAGGGGGACTGATTATTGGCTGCTTGCATGAAACAGTCATGATTGAAATGAGTCAGGTCTGAATACACTTACCTGAACACATTTGCCTGTGACACACAAAATCAGTTTGGGAAAGATTAAAGAGTTTGACATATCCTAGAAATCATAGAATGATTTGGCTTGACAGGGACATATCCCATCAGCCCAGGCTCCTCAAGACCCATCCAGCCTGACCCTGAAGATCTCCAGGGCAGGGGCATCCACAGCTTCCCTGGGCAACCTGTGCCAGGGCCTCCCCACCCTCACCGTGAAGAATTTCTTCCTAATGCCTAATCTAAATTTTCCCCCTTCCAGTTTAGAGCCATTTCCCTGTTGTCCTATCACTACTCGCCTTGTAAAAAGTCCCTCCCCAGCTTTCCTGTAGCCCCTTCAGGTACTGGGAGGCTGCTCTAAGGTCTCCCTGGAACCTTCTCTTCTCCAGGATGAACAAGCATCATTCCGTCCTCATAGCAGAGGTGCTCCAGTCCTCTGATCATCTTTGTGGCCTCCTTTGGACTTGCTCCCACAGTTCCATACCCTCCTTATGTTGGAGATTCCAAACAAAATACTTCAGGTAGGGTCTCATGAGAGCAGAGTGGGAGAACCCCCTCCCTCATTCTGCTGGCCATGCTGCTTTTGGTGGAGCCCAGGACACGTCTGGCTTTCTGGGCTGTGAGTGCATTGCTGGGGCTGGCTCATGTTGAGCTTCTCATCAGTCAGCACCCCAGGTCCTTCTCCCCAGAGCTGCTCTCAGTCACATCGTCCCCCATGCTGTAGTCATCCTGGGGGTTGCCCCTACCCAGGTGTAGGACCTTGCACCTGGCCTTGTTGAACCTCATGAGGTTCACACAGCCCCACTTCTCCAGCTTGTCCAGGTCCCTCTGGATGACATCCCATCCTTCTGGTGTGACCACTGTCCCACTCAGCTTGGTGTCATCTGCAAACCTGCTGAGGGTGCACTCGATCCCCCTGTCTGGATCATCAATGAAAATATTAAACAGCACCACTTGTCATGGATCTCCATCTGGACATGGAGCCAAATGTGACTGTCAGCTGTGACTCGGGGCAGGGGATGAAAATTTTTGAAAATCCTTGAGAAATACAGATTGAGGACTTTCCTGTACTTTGAGGATTATGAAGGTCATGCCCAGTGAGGACGTGAAATCAACTTACAATTGAGTGTATGCATCAGTTCTTTGTGATTTGAGTTGGTTTGAATTGTGCCAACACAATTTCTGAGTCAGACATATCTCAGAGAAGAATAACTTCTCAGGCAACAGAATAGGAAGAAATGGGATGATATCAAAATTGGAAAACACATTCTGTGTATTGAAGTAGTTCATTACAAGAAGAAGTCTGACAAGTCCTGACAATACTTCTCCAGGAAATGATGGTTTGTAAGGTGGTTTTAGAAGTGATTACACAGTGAAGTGAAACCTGAGGTAGAGGAAAGTTTTGAGGCAAAAAGGCAATAGCTTTAAACTCATTTTGATGCTATGAAACTCACAAGTGGGATAAAAGATATAAAATACTTGAAATTGACCCAAAAAATTCCATTTAAAAAAATTATAATGGTCTTTGCTTTCTTGCTTTTTTTTCCCCATTGCGTCTGTATATAAACAATACAAATATTTTTCTGTGTCCTTTTGTGTATCTGAAGCAAAGACCTCAACTTGTGCACATCGAAGTGTTTTTTGCTAAGTTCTGTAGGGGTGTGCTGGGAGATACCAACCAAATAGGAAACAGAGCTAATAATTCTTTCTACTAATGTCCACTTATTTTATGTCTCAATTATACCTATTATAAAAAGAAATGTAAATGATGCTTTCTTAACCTAAGAAAATTGAGGCTGTGACGAGGAGAAATTGTTTAGGAATCTTCAGATGCTGTGGAACAAGAATCCACAGAATTACCTGAGCCTTAACCCACCTGATAGCTACTGTTCTCTATTTTTTATGCTTTTGCAGGATAGAAAGGTTCTCTTTGTGGAAAGACTTGTCAGAGGAAGAAATCAAACTACAGATTTGTGACAGTACTCTTTGTGTGCTTGAGTCCAGTCAAAACAGTTTTCAGGCAAGAGTTTAGAAGTGGAGGAAGATATACTTTGTTTTTAATTCCTCATCCCTTTCTAAACTTACTTTGCATGAGCAGATATCTGATGGTATTATTATGAGATGAAATAGCTGTTTCTTACTCTTTATCCTTTTCACAGATCTAAATTTAATGAAACATTTATTTTTTTTAATATGGAGAGAGCGAGCCAGAGCAAAGAATTTAAAATGTGGCTGTAAAAACTTTGTGGAAATGACATTTACTAGGTCATTTGGGCCAGCAGTAATGTCCTGATAATAGAGAAGTTTATTGACGTATTAGTGAAATAGAATAGATATAGTGAAGTATCAATTTTCTAAAAAATAATTGTAGAACTATTTTAGTCCCACATCAAAGCATTTCCTGTTGACAGTGTAATTTTTCCTAGAAACAGCAAAAGTTTTACTGCATTCATTTTTCTGAATTGATTCCATGGTTGGCATCTGTAACAGCTACATCTGTTGTTCAAGTGGAGGAAATGAAACCAGCAGACTGCAGAGAAGGCAGAACCCTATTTTGTCAATCAATTCTGATCTCATTTGCACTTTGCAATACAGGTGTTGACATCTGTTTCTTAACAAGTGTCTTCCAAAATAAGACTGTGTGCCTTTAAACTGCTTAAATAAGGTCTGTGCTTCTGCTTCAAGGACCTCCTTTTTCTTAGAAGCAAAGTTAAACTGTTTCAGGAAAAAGGAGGCAGAAATGGAATCACCATGTGACAGTGGGGAAGGGCTCCACTGGCAGAGAAGAGCTCACCCCTTCCAGGGTCACTTTACAGAAACCTCATGTTTCTTAGTGTTGCAATGGCAAGAGGTGACAATAAAATATGTACTTTCTAGGGGCATAGCAATTGTCTCACAGTGTCACATTCTATCTATGCCAGCCACTGTACGTTCACTCCCAGTATATGGTTAACTCAGCAATATTTTTATTTAACTCAAATAACTAAAAAATCCCCCCCTGCATGAAATTGTTTCTACATATGAAGATTTATAGTGCTGGGAATAAAAATCATCCTCTGGACTTCATTAAGATTTCTCTTTTGGCAAGTAATTAATGCTGAAAGTATGTTTTGATCAAGCACCTCCAAGAGCAGCAATGTTAAGTGAGCTAAAAGCTGCTAGCATTATAGAAACAGGTCTACATGGTCTCTTAAAGTTTCTGCTAGTTTTTCCAGCCCTCAGCAAATGGTGGTGCTAGCACCTCATTTTTCATTCACTGTGTTTCCTCATTTCATGGTCATATCAGCCTCTTGGTGACTGCCAATGAGGGGATCTCATCATAGCTGAAAATTCAGGAACATGTGCAAAGAAGCCACCCAAATGGGCAAGAAATTTGAATATTCTCTCTCCTGGCTTTTTGCTTTAAAATGAGAAGACTGCAGGTATGAATCTATCAAAGTAGGTAATTTTTAAAAAAATTTTTGTCTGTTTTGAGTCTTGTCTGTTGTGACTTAATTGCATGTCTATATTTATATGTACAGAAAGTCAGTGTATGTTTTTCTATGCTGTACCTATTGTGTATTTGTGTTCTAGACTGTGAGAGCAGGAGTCTGTCCCGGTCTGCTTTTTGGAAAACTGGCTTCTGGGGCAATAATCAGTAAGATATAGGGTGCCCTTTTCCCAAAACAGCAATGACAGCTTATCCACTGTACTCCAAGCAAAACACATCATGTACAGTTCCATGTTGCAGAAATACCCATTGGCATCATAATAGTCTTTTACATTGAGATAACCTTACCTTTATTAATACATAATATCTATGTCTAGAGTCAAAGTGTGTTTCTTGAGTATATCAGAAAATACCTATCAGCTACAGGTTTAGGTTTGGAGAAATTTTGAGAAATTATTGATGACTTAGAACATTTAATGTAGCAGCAAGCATACAACTTACTGTTAATTTCGCCCATTGAAAATCAGAAGCTGGAAAAGCCGTTACGAGTTGTTTTGAGAGGTTCATGTTTTATCATCGGCTTGAAATTGTGCTTCTGACTGTTAGTCACTGGGCTGCCAAAATTCAAGTGGCTTGAAGTGTGGAAGCTACTGGATCTGCAGGGCAATAACGGGAAGGGGGTTATTTCATGACTGATCTCCCTGCATATGTAGTGTGTTTCCCTGTGATAAAGTGGTTATATCAGCCCCACCTATTGTTAAAGTTGCCCGGCACTTCCCATTATGGACTTTGTTTTCAGATGCTTATAATATAGTCAAACTATAACTGTCTGAGTTGAAATCTGACTTCTCCTTATGCTGGGGTACACAACTGACACAGTTCTTTTGGAAAAATTCTAGCTGAAGAGTTTCATATAGAAATGGCTCAAAATTAGTCTCTCTTTTTTCTTTTCTTTCTTTTTTTTTTTAAATGAGACCAGAGAAATTGTTTTGCACAGTGAAGATAATCTTTTCTTTGTGAAACTCTAAATGTAGCTGTGGGACCTTTGATCTGCAGGTCATCATTTCATTATCTCATTAATGAAAGGAGAGTCAGTGTAGGCTTTGTATCATTGTACAAAACGTGGACCCTAATGGATTTGTTCACATGTACTCTGTGTGTTGCCAAAGGTATTTTCAAGTCCTGCTTGGACCTCATTAAAGGAAAGTTTCTTGTCTGAGTGCATCTGTGTTTTCTGAGTCAAGGCTTGACACTTGGAAGAGAAGTGGCCATTGGCTAAAGGACAACTTTTATATCTATGAAATCAGCCCAAATCTGGCAAAGCTATAAGCTGCTCAAAGGACACATAATTCAAAAATGCTTATGCTTGCTAGATGTTTTCAGCCTTATTCCCTAAAGTTTATCTCTGCATGCCCAGGCTGGAACAATGCAGGGTTGAGCAGACCTCTCCTGTAACTGAAATTCCTGGAGTGTTGCTGGTTATGCTGGCTCTGGACACCACTATAAAGATCAAGTGTTCTTTCTCTTCATTGCCTGTATTTTATAAAACTATAATATAAAATGATATGATTGAAAAGAATAACAGAGGACAGCCAGGGATCAAGGCAAGAGGAAAGATTGGGATCTGGTCATGGAAGATCATGAATTACAGTGACTGGAGGCTTGTGGGGCAGTGGAAACTGTGTATTGGGGTTACTTTGCTGGGTAAAAGAAAACCTATCAGCTGGACAAAGAGATATAGCCATGTAGCTTAAGCAAGTGCTTCCCATGGGTGACACTGGAAATATCCTGCGCAACCTTAACTTGGGACTCTGTTATATGCATCTCTTTGCCTAACGTATGCACAAAATAGGGGGATTGAATAGTCTGAGAAAACTCATGTGACAGTTCATTTAATGTTATTGTCAGTTCAACAGCAAAGGATTTTAACAAAGAGTGAAACTGGCAGTCACTAAACTACCCTGTAGACAATACTTAAAGGTGTGTAAAGGCTGTAGACAAATACCGTGTGAATTTGAACCATGATGTCTGATGGGTACTTCTGAACCACAAGATCAATATTTAATTAAAGCACATTAAACTCTAGGGTGCTTATTTTCCCCTCACAATATTGCCAGGTGTGCATATAGTTTTATTTTACTTCTTGAATCTGCTTGGAAGAATAAAATGTTTTGTATCTATTTTTTGTTGTGTTTATTTAGATCTTTATTCTTATTGTTTCTTACTAGGTGATTTGTATCTGTTTCTGTTAGAAGATTTTTGACTGCTGAATGAGTAGAAAATGAGCTCCCTGGTGGAACAACCCCCTCTCATATTATAATATTCTCTACCTGAAGGTTCATATTTTAAATTAAATTACCTAACTTGGGTACCAGTTAGGAATGGCCCATGAGTTGTCTGCTCAATGGAGATGGTTTGGTTTGTAGTTGAGTACCCACCTCATTTCATTAACTATGTAGGAAGCTAAAATGAGATATGCATATCAAAAATAAAGTTACATTGTCAAATTAAAATTCACCAGTGTGATATCTCTCAGTAGTCATCTGTTAGTGTCTAGTGAGACACTGTTCTTCACACTTATTGCACATTGTCATGTGAAGGCCTTAGTGATGAGCCTAGTTTTCATTAGATTCAGCAGCCAGTGCTCATACACTTCTTGTGAAATCAGGGCAAATTCTGACACAAGCAAACAGAAGGTGTGTGATTTTGTATTTATGAAGAAGTGGGATGTTTATAATTTTGGATAATGTGCTGAAGCTTGAGCTCCCATTAGGTCATGGTAATTGTAATGATAAGCAGAGAGAATCGGCAACCTAAAAAATGTGTTTTAATTGGAAAAATGTTGCAATTATGCCAGTTCCTAAGAGCGAATTCTGTTTGACTGTGCTGAGCCCCTTGATGCACTTAGCAATTTGGAAATTTTGAATTCGGAATAGGAGCTTCAATTATGTTATTCCCCCTCTTTGTATGCCTTAAACATAAAGAATCAGCAAAAAGTGAAAATGTAACTTTTTCAAACCAAGTAAAGGAGAAATAAAACCATATGACTATGAACAATAGCTCTTGTGTCCTCTTCCTGCTATGTGCAGGTCTGTGTATTGGTCCTTTGGCTAGCCAGCAGAACTCATATAATGCTTTTAGGCAGCTGCATCCCATTAAAACCACATGTTACATCAATAAGAAACCATAGAAGTGCAGAGCTGACAGGGATTTTAGAAGTTATTTTTAAGAAGTGGACTTACTTATCTCTATAGACTGGGAAAGGATCAAGCATGCCACCCTGGAAGATATTAAAAGATCTCAGGGGAGGGGATTCCAGATTTCTTTAGATAGGCTGTTTTGGTATTTCCTTTCAATGACTCTTTGTAATATCCGATCTAAGTGGTTTTGCAAACTTTCTTTCTCATGGTAGACACTGTAAGCTATTGATTTCTGTCCTTTTGTAACACTCTATTACTTGTTGCAAGATCACTGTCATATGTGTTCCCAGCATTCACTTCTTCAGAGAAAAGTAACCCAATTAGTACCGTCTTTTTTTAGCTTTTCAACACCTCTTCTATTTAAATCTAATACAGTTACATTTTTCTGGATTATGATTTCATTTTTTCTTAAATTGGATGAAATTTATTCTTCATCTAAGGAACCATCAGTGACAAATACAGCAAATTAATGGCTTCTACGGGTACATGAAATGCTCTTAATACCTAGGCCACTATTCTGTCTTGTGTTTGTGCATTGGATTTGATTATATTCTATAACTTAGTACTTCATAATTTAGTTTTCCTTAATGTAAAATGAATATAGAACATAGAAATTAATATCTGCGCTTTCACTATGGTCTAAATAAAAGGCATTAAAAAACCCCAGGTCTAACTGTTAAAAAATAATCTTTTGTTAACAGTATTTGTGTTAAAACAACACAATTAGGCATCTGCAGGGAGGAACTTTGTTAGTAGTGCCTCTTAAGGATTGCAAATTTCTCAGTTTTGTTCAAGCTCTGAGATAAAATGTGGAGCAATTAAATAGTTTAAGACTCAACACCCTGAAAACAGATGAGTTAGGGGATATTAGATAGAAATCTACTAAGTTAGGAGTGACATTCACTCCTTATAATTTCTTTCAGTACACCAAAGCTAACAGAAGCCAGATTGAAAACAAATAGAAGAATTTTTTCTTTCTGTGATTTTTTTTTTTTTTGATAATTCACATGTGTGATATTTTATATATATCCGAGGGCAAATAGATAAGATTATGTACTTGGCTAGTAAGTGGATGACTGAGGTTAATTCCAGGAAATACCCTGAGATCAGAATAACTGGAGGGTAGCAATGTGCCATGCCTAATTGTTCCCTGAGCATCCGCTTCTGACCAGCGCTGGAGATAGGACACTAAAAGAAGTGGAGTCTCTGTCTCAACCAACGGATAAATTCCAAGGCTGTCGTGCTGCCAGAAACCAAGGCAGTTTCCTGTCAGCTTTGCCTTTTTACCAGAGGTTTGAAAGTGACTTTTTTTTCCACTTGAGAAGAGAAATACTATCACCTTTCCAGTGGCACCTCTGTATATCAGTTCATCGGGCTGTCTTTTTACCTTCTTTTGGGAGATATTCCAGGGTGAAAGGGTTTGGGCAAACTATGAGTGGTATAGAATGAACTAAAATACATTAAATATTATTATGATTTAGTGGAACAGGAAAGAAAATGGTCCATCCCTCAGAGATAGAGTTAGCTTTGTGGTTTATGAGGTAGTAAGAAGTATATACTAAAAACAAAGAGAAACTGAAGAGGATCACCCCTCCAAAACAGCAGTTTATTGTTTGTAAGCTTTATTCAAACAAAGGACAGCAGTTCAGAGTTAGATGTAACTGTGATATGTATATCACACATGCAGGTCCAAATCTATTCTGAATTTTCTCTGCAAAATACAGATAGAATGACAAAGGAAGGGAACGAAAAGAAATGAAGGCAAGGGAAAGAAGGCTCTACTTGAATCAGAAAACTTATAAAGATCCAAAACTGAAAAGAAAAACTAAATTAATATTTCCCCCTTCACTAGCTAATTTCCTTTATAATCTGACAAGTGGCTGTATCTTTGTGTGTAAATCACTTGTTGAAAAGAGAAACAGTATTAAGATAAACTCTCTAAATGAAGGCTGGGAATGGAAACTAGCTTCTAAAAAAAACCTTCCTCCCCTTTACCTATCAAATCATGTCTGGATGTTGCACCATTGGAAGATGTCAGATTTGCAGTGAAGTCAACGGCGTGCAGCATTACCAAAAAGAGACATCTGTTTTTCAGACCTTGGAAAACAAATAGCACTTTAAAGCATTTGTCTGTGCTCGTTAAGATTGTTCACGGATATGGTGGAGTTGCATAAAAAGATGCCTTAAAAAAAATCCAGAGAAAGTAATTTTTATGTCAGTGAAAATGCAGAGAGGGCAGTAAATTATTCAAAGGAGCAGCCTTTTTTCTAGCTGGTATAAAGAACTAACAGGTTGGGCCTGTCTGCACAAGGCAGAATATTCAGACCAAATTTGTGGGGAAAAAATATATTTTTAAATCCAGGACAAAAAGTAGAGCTCAGGTTGGTTATTCCTCAGCAATCAGATAAAAGGAAGATTCTCCCTGGTTATATGGAGGTTGTGAGAGCTTTCAAATTTAGAACCTGAAGTCCTAGAATAAACAAAGGTGCTCTACAGAGCAAGTAATTCAAGCAGTGCACTGAAGATGTTCCTGGGCCACTGTTTGGTTAAGGAGTACGTAGTTCTGTTTTGAATAAAACAAAATTTGAGAGATGAGAAACTATTTCAGATGGGTTTCAGTAGCTTTGGGTATATTTCCCATAGATTTTATTGTTTTTAAATGTCTGACTTGCTCTAGGTTTAGAAATTTCAGGACATTAGCTGATGACTGACTGCTTTGGAAGACTTCTTCCAAAATCAGGAATATGTCATTGATTCATAGGGATTATCCTTACCTTTCCCTTCTAATATCACCGCGTCCTTTGTATTTATACATCTTTTCATGATGTTAAATGTATTTTCTTCTTCCTTGGTACCTTTTCAATTTCTGAAGACCACTAAAGTGACCTTAAATGTTGCTTAGCCAAAACAGAATATGTGATTTTTCATATCTTTCCTTGTGGGTCACCCATGCCAGCATCTTTTTTATTTCATTTTTTAATTCCACTGGGGACTTCTTCTTGACAACATATGGCAAAAAGAGTTCCCCCAAATTCATATAAGTTCTTGATGTCCCAAAGCCTTTAAGAGAATCCTGTTTTGTTGCAGATGTCTGCAACATAATGCAGCAAATCTTGTCTGTTTCTACATGTTTCAAAAGATTTGATCCTTCCCTCTACAAGCTCACAGTTCATCAGAGGAGCAAAGCTTGAGCTGAATGGAAGGCAGCCCAGAATGTGCAGTGAAAGCATCTCCTGATTCTTGATTTAGCAATTATTGGGTTAGATAGTTTCTTAGAGTTGTCATAGTGGTATGGACTTTCAGTGGATGTCATCCTGCTGATCCAAAATATATATTCTCAACAAGGTATTCACTTTATGCCACAACAATTCCTCCTTCCTCCCATCCATTCATGTGCCAGGGCACACTGTGCAGGGTGCAGCCAGCACTGTCAGGCACATGTTGTCCTCTTTAAAGGTTGTATAGGATACTGTCCTGTTTATTTTGTTGTTGTTTTTTTCTCCATTATTGTTTTCTGCTGGGAACACTGACAGAGTTTGTGGCGAGCAGGTGCTAAACATGGACAAACTGGGCTGAATCATGTCTAAAGCAAAGGTGACAGGAGAATTCACCATATTTTTTGCCAGCAAGGGGTTAGTATGCCAGGAGATCAGAGCCTGGCTCAAGGATCCAAGGAGGAATATCACTCTGCAGTGAGAAAACAGCAGGGTGAGACTGAGCTATGTCTGTTCACACTGGGTTTAAAGAAAAATGTTTCTTTTCTAAGGTTGGAAGGTGATTAATGCAATAATGGAATAATGATGTTGTTTTCTCTGTCTTGTGGATGTTAAGCAAGTTGTGTCTTAAAACTTACCCTACCATCTATTGTGTTCCCTGTCACGAATGTCGAATGGTCTTAACAATGTAACTATAGACAACTTCACTGAATTTGGCAATGTTTCTCTCCAAGTCAGCTGGAATTAATTTTTAAGGTGAGATTTTTATAATATATCAAATGCCTTTCTTACTGTTGTGTAGTAATTCACTCAATTTGCTAATTTTATAACATCTTTTTAAAAAGTCATGGATTTCTGGCAAGTTTTTAATTTTATAATTTAATACTGTTTGATCCAAACAAACCTATTGCTAGCTAGCAAATACTATTTTAGTACTTGTTCCATTTCTTGCTTAACAGTAAAGATAAATTTACAGGAAGATTACCAGAAACATTCTCTTGACTTCTTTTTCTTTTTTTCTTTTTTTTTTTTCTTTTTTCCTTTTTTCCTTTTTTCCTTTTTTCCTTTTTTCCTTTTTTCCTTTTTTCCTTTTTTCCTTTTTTCCTTTTTTCCTTTTTTCCTTTTTTCCTTTTTTCCTTCTTTCCTTCTTTCCTTCTTTCCTTCTTTCCTTCTTTCCTTCTTTCCTTCTTTCCTTCTTTCCTTCTTTCCTTCTTTCCTTCTTTCCTTCTTTCCTTCTTTCCTTCTTTCCTTCTTTCCTTCTTTCCTTCTTTCCTTCTTTCCTTCTTTCCTTCTTTCCCTTTTTTCCCTTTTTTCCCTTTTTTCCCTTTTTTCCCTTTTTTCCCTTTTTTCCCTTTTTTCCCTTTTTTCCCTTTTTTCCCTTTTTTCCCTTTTTTCCCTTTTTTCCCTTTTTTCCCTTTTTTCCCTTTTTTCCCTTTTGGAAAGGAGTACTTTTACTTCTTTTTATCCTTTCTTCTAGTATCTCCCTGGATATTAATAACATTTTGCAAAGACTGTCAGCTCTTCTCTACAAGATGATTCTCATAATTTGCTATGGGGTTCATTGTCTGCACTCGTGTACAGCTGTTATAAAACTTCTATCTGCCTCCTACTTTCCAAAAGGCCTTTCTTTCTAACTCTACAACCAGAGAACCAAGGAGGCTATGGTCTTGACAAATAAAAAAGTGGTCCTGCGCTCTTGGGGAAACTGAGATCCAGTGCAAGTTTTGGAATTGATGCAGCCCATTACCGCAGCCTCAGCTGCTTTCCTGTGTGCTGGGTAGAAAGTTGTTAATCCAGAGGTTGTAGCTAAAAAGGCCGGAAGCGTCTGCGTCTTTGTGCTGTTCAGACTGGGGGAGTCGAAGAGCAAGCTTGGCTGAGATAGTGGACTGTTTATATATGGCTGGTGACAGAAGTTACACAGAGTGTCTTGAAACTATCCAGAGTCTTTATTTTAAGGGATAAAGTCCTCTCCTTAAGAAAAGCCAAAAGGCTTTTTTCTCTAAAGATTTTTTTATCTAAAGCCAAAGATGCATCTTGGCCTGTATCAAAAAGGGCGTGGGCAGCAGGACAAGGGAGGTGATTGTGCCCCTGCACTCAGCACTGGGGAGGCCACACCTCGAGTACTGGGGTCAGTTCTGGGCCCCTCAGTACAAGAAGGACACTGAGGGGCTGGAGAGCGACCAGAGAAGGGAACGACACTGGGGAAGGGGCTGGAGAACAAGTCCTGTGAGGAGCAGCTGAGGGACCTGGGGATGTTTAGCTTGGAGAAGAGGAGGCTGAGGGGAGACCTCATCACTGTCTACAACTGCCTGAAAGGAGGCTTTGGCAGAGTGAGTGTTGATCTCTTCTCTCAAGTGACAGGTGACAGGAAATGGCCATAAATTGTGCCAGGGGAGGTTCAGACTGGATATTAGGAAGAATTTCCTTACCAAAATGGTGGTCACAGCTGCCCAGGGAGGTGGTTGAGTCCCCATCCCTAGACGTGTTTAAAAAACAGTTGATGAGTTTTTGAGGGACATGTCTTAGTGGATAATGGGTGCAGTTGGACTCGATGATCTCAAAGGTCTTTTCCAGCCAGAAGATTCTATGATTCTATGATTCTTCAACCACAGTTGAACTGTGTTCCTTGATACTTTGCATTTGCTTTCAGTAAGCCCAAAGTACTATCATCTGTGAATCAATCCAGATCTGTATAAAATTACTAATTTTCAAATCCTCCAGTATTTTACTTCCCCATCTCCAATGCACAGGTGTGATCAGGTCACTGCTATGTTCACAGACCACTGTGAAATTTTCCTGTGAAATTTACCAAGAAGTGCCAAGTGTCTTATGGAACTGCTCTGCTGCTACATTAGGAAGCCAAAGATGGCTTTGGCTGGCTCAGACAGCGCCCTAGGGTACAATCTATTAAGTACTTGTCTCTAATGGTTGTTGTTTAACATTATCCTCAATGACTAATGGGTTTGAAAATTCTTTGTTGTTAAGAATGATACAAGCAGATCATTCTGGTTTTTCTCCTAAGCTGTTTTTTTCTTCCTAGTTATTGATTTTATCATCTCCAATTACACCTGGAAAGCTAATGAAAACAATGTCCTTAAATCTGGCAATCAGCCATAGGTTTTCCCCTGAAGTCTCCAGGTTAATTTAGCACTTCTCTGAACTTTCCTCTCCGTGCAATTAATTCTTTCCTCTTTGTTGCTGCGTTCTAGTGCTCTTGGGACGAGTGGAAGGAAGGGGAGGATCACAGAACAAGCACTGATTTCTTTTTTCATTTTCAGCTCTTTCTCTTTTCTGCTTAATCTAAACTCTTGGCATATCTCTCATAAACGTTCGACCATCAGCTCAAAGTAAATAGAGTTATTTTCTTCCTTTTCATTCTTCTTGCGTTTCCTCTTCTTTTTCTCCATGTCACTTTTACTTCCTTCTTTTGTCTGATCACGATGGATCATACTCCATGTTGCTCAGGCCTGGATGTCAGCTTTTGCTTGGACATCCTTTCTGATGTGCAGTCTAACTCTGAATCTTTAATTAAAATTAAATTCTATAACTAAAGTGAAATAAAAATTAATAAAAATATAAGTAAATTGCAATTAATCTCTAATCTCATTCAGAGTCTGATACTAGACTGTACTGCACACTTAACCCATTTTCAAGCAGGTGATGTTTTATGCTTTCTCCCAGTGAAAGCACCCCTCCCACCCAAAGGCTGGAAACAGCAAAAATGAGTTTATTTTGAGGTAGGATTTTGAGGTAAGAAATACGCTTGTTGAAGGGAAGGAAATGGGGCATAAGGACAGTTACATCACCTTTCTGTTCTTGTTGAGATGCACATGTGTTGCTTTTCATTTAGCACTTTGGCCTATGTGACATATAAACTATGGTACTACTGCAGAAAGAACCCATTAATATACCAAATAAGTTTTCAAAGGCAGTATTTTTGAATTCTGTATGAGTTAGATCATAAGACCGGGCAGCTTACTGGTTTGTCAAATAAGTTTGTCTAAATAGATAAGCTCTGAGTTCCAGTAACAGCATCCTGCCTGAACTCTATACCTGATTTTAACCTATAAAGTCACACTTAACTCAGTCCTAATGTGATTTTTTTGCTTTTTTAACAGTTCCCTTGTCTTTTTTTCTCAGTTTTCCTATGAGTTTAATTTTCAGGCCTTTCATATCTTTTAGGCAGAATTTAGACACAAATTTCAGAGCAGACTTGCAAGAGCAAAACCGACTCACACTGCTCTCTTTGCCAGAGGAGAAAACCCATGCTGCTGCCACCCACCTGTGAGGGCAAGACTACCTAAGTGAGCAGCAGCTATTGTTGACCAAGCTCACCTGGCTTTTTTTGGCAGCCAAGGAGCAGCAAGGCTGGTTCTTTAGGGCTCTATGCCAGCCTCTCTTTGCCTTATCCTTTCCTCTTTCTTTTCCTGTACTTCTGCCCACACATTTATTCTCCTTCTTGCAGTGCTCACCTGCCTGCGTTTCTGAGAAGCCTTCAGGCAATTTTGTTACAGGTTTAGCTGTGAAAAGCAGATAACTGAATTTGAGAAAAACATCTAGAGGAAACGGCATGACATCAAAGCACTCGCTGCCACTGATAGATTCCGTTGAAAGTTAAGTGTGTAAAGGTTGCTGTTGATTGAGTAAATTTGACTGAGTTGTGCTTCATTGGATGAGTTCATCACTCAGCAGCCTGCTGGGAATGCTGCATGGACAGAGATGCATAACACTCCCTGAGCAAGCTGCTTATTATGTTCATGAAGTGTGAATTAACCTATTAGTACATAATAAGCTCAATATACTCTCCCCCCGCTTCAATCCACCTTCATTTCTGACACGTAAGTACAAATGGAGAACAAGGATTTCTTCTCTTCCATCAGCAATGACTACTCAAGGCACAAGATTCAAGGAGTGTTCTTGGCTTGTGTATTGAAGAAGCATTCATTGCTTCATTGCATTTTCTTCCCACCGCTTAAAGAGTGCGCAGTCCCACAAATTTAGAAATCAGTTTGCATGTCCTTGTACATTTGACAGTGTGTTCCATCTTATTTTTTTGAAGTTTCAAAATAACTTTTTATTCGTATTTTCATGGAGTCTGAAAATAAGAAGATGCTATTTTTTTCTTTAAAAGTGCAATATTAAAAATTAAAAGCAGTTCCTTTTCTTATTTCCTGGTTTATACATAAGGAGATGTCTTTTTTTTCCCCCTGTTGTTAATAGAAAAATGGTTTAAGGATTTATTTAAAATAAAAAGTGTTTTTAAGGATAACATTTTTTTTCTGCAATATTGGATTGGGATCAGAATGGAAGATCCTTGTTTTATTAATCTTCCTTGTTTTCTCTGTTAAGTTTTGGCTTTTTTGTAGATCTTCCCAGGAAAAAAGAAAATACAGCCTGTTAAACTAGAGCTAAGAGGGAAGTACCTGTGTTCTTGTTCTTTATCCTCAAATAACCTTTCACAAAGCCATACACATATTCTGCTTGTGGTTTACAGAAGCTGCATCTGGCTCAGGAAACCTCCATAAATGAAAATAGCTGGAGATTGGGCAAGTATGGGGAGAAATATCACGGTGCTACCTGTTCCTACTCTTCACTAGACATCTGCTTATGGATGCTGTTGGAGACTTCCTACTGGGCAGCTGGCTGACCCAGCATGACCTGCCCTGTCTACTGCCTGATGGCCCATATTGCCTCTCAAAAATTATATATAAACGTCTCTCAATACCTCCAACTTTCTTCTAGTTAAAATTAAAATATGGAAAAACTTATGAAAAATCATTAGGTTTTTTATGTTTTAATGATAAAATATTTTGATGTTTTGATGGAATTCAAATTAAAATGAATATGGAGAACAGAGTTGATTCTCCAGCACTGCTTCTAGTGGTGACTCGTGTGAGGGTCACAATGGTGTCCAAATGGAAACCCACTTTCTTGGGGAACCAAGCATTAAGGGGGATGTGTGTGCATGAGGCTCAGCTGCTGGTAATTAATTTTGTCTGATCTTCAAAGGGAAAGTGAATAAAATAGCTTCAGCAACTGTGATAGCTTCAGCCTATCAAGAAGAAGGGTGTGACAGCAGTTTTTCATGGCATCACCTGACTGCTAGTATTCTGACCAATCTAACAATGAGAGCACACTGTTAGCAGTTTATTCTGCAATCTTCTACTGGCTACAGAGAAACTTGACCTCTTCTGCTTTTAGCTTTTCTCGCTTGTGTTCCAAAGTTTTAGATATAATTTGATACTGAGGGCACTGAGCAATGGACCTGTGGAGGCCTGGAAGAGGCTCAGAGCTTTGTTTTTATTCATGGTTGCCTGTATTAGCCAAGAGATATGGTACAGCTGAAGCTGGCAATGCTGTGTCACCTGAAGATTCCAGGATGTGGATGTTTGCTGGTTCCTGGTTACCTATGCGCGTTTGACTCCTCACCACACTCAGGAGGTTGTTGCCTCAGCTGTGTTTCTCTGTGATAGTCTGTATTTCCTCTTTTCCCTCGCAGAAGTCACAGGAATCTGCATTCAGGGATGGAGTGGAATTTGGTTGTTTGGCTTGGCAAGTCACAGATTAACCTGTGCACTCCGCGCATGTGCTCGAGCGTGAGTCACAGCTCATCCCTTCCATCAAAGCTCATCCCCTCCTTTTGAAGAGGACATAAGCAGGTAGTGAGAGTCAGCAACTATATCTCGGCCAGTGAAGTTTACATTCAATGAACGTGAGGAAAGTTTTGGAATGCAAAGAGAAACAAGAGAAGGATAGGAGCTTTCCATTTTCACGGTTTTCTCAGTTCCTCCTTTGAGAACTTATGCATCACGTTTTTTTTTCATGAATCCTCTTGCTGTTCTTTATCTGCGAACCCTCTCTTCTCCTCCAGCATCCCACTTCTGTAATATAAAAATAATAGGGCTGAAAAGGCTGTGGATGCAAAGCTGGAGAGGTAACACCTGCTTCATGCCAATGGAAGGAGGTACGGGTTGGTGTTGAAAATTCAGCCTCCCAGGAACAAGGAGCCCAGGTGAGTGAGGTGTCTGTCCTGCTTGGTATCCCAGCTGCTGTGCACATCCAGAAGAGCTGGTAACATTACCTCTAATGCTGGGAAAGAAATAAAGTTTGGAGAGTTTGGAGATGCCATGTAAACTTTAAGCAGGTAAATAAATATTTTATAAATGCCTATTGTTCTGTGACAATCAAAATAGTTAAATTCAAAGTGTTTTCTGCTACAGGTTTAAGGCTATGCTATGTGTTGGCAGTTGTGCTGTGTGTTGGTGTACATATTTTTATTAATTTGGAACCTCTAATATTTTAAACAGATCCTGTCTTCTAAATTTTAATCTTGTAGAGGCTAAGTTAAATAATAATAACAGTAATAAAAGATCCTTTTTACTTAACTGTTGACATTAACAAATAGTGACAATTTCCTTTTCCTAAATATACAATTTGAGTCAAATGCACTCTACTACTAATGTGTTGCTGTATTTATAGAGTAATTTGTGTTTATTTTCTAACTCTGCAAGATAGGTAGTTCCTGCAAGGATCACTATCTTGCTATGCATCCTTCTGAGTTAACTGCATGTTTGTTGGAATATTGTGCATGTAGCATGAAATACTTTAATTCCCTGCCTGATTTACAGTCACATTGTACCTAGAATTAGCTAGATAGTGCATTTAGAGAGGGATGAATCTCATGGTAAAATAGCCAATTTTGCTTCTTAAAAATTATATATAAAACTCCTCCCAATTCCTCCAATTTTTTTCTAGTTAAAATTAAAACTAAAACGTGAAAAAAATTATGAAAAATCCTTAGGGTTTTTTAATTTTAATGATAAAATATTTTGATGTTTTGACAGAATTCAAATGAAAAGATGGAATAATGGGGGCAGAAGAGAGAAGGGACATTACTTTTGCTTTTCCCTAAATTTCTCCTACCAAATGTTTAGTCCATACCTTTTTCATGTCTCTTGATCTTCCCTCTTCTCTTTCTTTCTTTTGTTCACCTCCATCCCACATAAAATCATGAAAAGATAATAACTTGTACAGGTCTGTTTTCCCTTGAGTTACTAAGCCTTTTCAAAAAAGTAGCTATAAAATTGAAATTAACAGTTATTAAATCGTACTACTAATTTAAAACGGCACGTAATCATATGTGATTATTATTTGAGCTTCAACTGGAAAATACTCATGTTAACAACAAACCTTGGTTTTCCCTTATTAATGGGTGTGGGTTAGTATCACTATTTAACTGGGAATTTTCATGCTTACTCTAATTAAGATTTGTTATTACATCACTTATAAAATCTTTTTAACTCTTTATCACTTTACAAATCGTTCATCTTTGAGCCTATAATTTCCTCTAACTCATCTCTAGGAACAGATGACTTTTCTGTTTTCTTTCTTTCTTCCTTGTCAGAAAATTAGAGGAAAAGAATACATTTGTTCTTTGTATTCTGTTATGGTAGCCAAAATTATATATTTTAAGCATATTAAATAGGCCTTCAAATTTTGCCTGCTGTGTCTAAGAAAGAAATTTTTTAAGGTGAAATATTACAATCTAATCTCCACCATGATATTCTTTGCATATTCTTTGCAAATTGTCTTTTCTTAGGCTATCTGATTGATGTTAGAAAACTGCACAGTCACATAGACTGGATTTTTCCATGAGGGTCTTTTAGTAAAGCTCTTTAAGTTCTTCACTAAATGTGAATGATCTGTGTGAGTGAGTAGCTTGCTTAGGATGCTTCTGCTCTGTAGAGGAAGTTGGAATTGCAGAATACGATGATATATCCAAACTAACTTCAAACTGCTGAACTACATGCAGCTATGGTAGCATGTAGCCTACTTGAAATTACATATCTAGTGTATATCCAGAACAAAAATTAGATTTTTGTAATTTGTACTTGATGTCTTTTTTTTTTTTTACTGTCTACACTTCTATCAGCACCTGACTTCCATTTTAAAAAAAGATATTTTAGGAATGGGAGAATTCCCTGTAAAATCACATGTTTTGTGAATGATGATGAAGCCATAATTCTTTTCTGTAATGTTTATTTCCACTGTCTTATTTTGCTCAACTTTTTAGACTTTCCCTCCTGTATCTGTTTTGAAGATTGTATGTTTGTAAATGCAGCAAAATAAGATCTATTTAATCTGTGCCTGATTGTGTACTCAGATATGAAGAACTGAAAATCACAAGTGTCTAGTGTCTAACTCGGTAGGCCTCTGGGACATTTCCACTAGTGGTAAGGTGATTTCCAGAGCTGCTAATCAAATAGAGCTGTATTTCCCAGAACATCAGTTCAATGCTAGGAAAATTTGGCAGAAGATATGCCTGATCAAGCTTCTGTGGAAGAGAGTCAAGTCAGTTCTCATTTGAATTAGTCTTGGCACTAAGGAAAAAATATACTCTGTAGCTGGACACTTGAGAAGTGAAACCCATACAACGTAAGTCGTGCTGATTGACCTACTTCAGATACCTCTGCTAGAACCAAGATGTATTTCTGATTTGCTATTAGGCATTCACAATCTTAGTGTTAGGGGACAGAAACCTGTGTCTAAAGAGCTTCTGAGTACTCTTGAGATCATTACAAAGCCCACTGAAGAATGGAATCTGTACGCTGACTTGAATAGATTTTGTCTTCCTTAATGCTCAACAGCTGTAACAAGGAAATTAATTTGTTTAACCTTTTGATTTAAACCATTTCCAATATTACATTTCTAGGAATTAATTTGCTCATATAAATCCTGACCTTTCTTGAACAGATGGTGATAAGGATGATGATGAGATTGTTATTGAATGGCATATGGGAAATACGAGGTTCAAATAATATATTTCATTGCTGATGATCAAGTGAGAGCCTAATTTGGTCCCAAGGATGTTTTATTTTAATAAATCTGCTGCAACCTGAAATTTTCTGTAGAAGTTTCAATGATCTTGACCCTCATGAGTCTCTTAGATATTTAGTTGCTTGGTGCATAGTCTTTTGTAATATTTTTCTCAACATACATTTTTAATGGCTTATTAAAGGCTAAATTCCAGCTGTACAAAGTCTAAATTGATTAGTAATTTTAGATGACAGAAAAAAGTGGGTAAGGACCTTCCTTATTAAAGAGACTGAATGAGTTATTATATCAAAATACCTCATGGAATTGCACTGTTTCAGAATAAACCAACGTTAAAGTCTCAGTTGCTTTTAAAATACTTAAAGCATACGCACGTTTTCACTTTAACTTGTTTAAATTGAAAACTAACCTCGTAGCAATCTTTAAACATTATATGATTTGAAGATCTCTAATCTTTGCAACAATTTAGTGGAATAGATTGTAGTTTTAACATACTGATGGCTAACACAGTAGGCAGTGGATAACACTATATAAGCTGACATTTCCCATTTTTTTTGCTATAGCAGAAATAAGCCAGTATTATGGAGTCCTTATCTATTGAGCACGCTAACTGAAAAGTGGTGGCAAAGCTATTGTCTTCGTATGAAGTATTATTATGTATGTAAACAGATTAAGAAATGTCCCTTCCATTCTCTTCTTATTTGCAGCAAAAATCATACAGTTAGCATTTGTGTTAATATTATAGATTGTTTTATTTGGTAGGGATGAGAATTTACAACAAATTTTAAACAAGGAGAAAAAAGTCTTTACTAGAAGCAACCATCTCTAGAGTAGGAGGGTTAAATTCTATTATTGCATTAGAATAGATTGAATACTCTTTTTATTCCAGGAGGAAGAGAATATGATCTTTAAGTTTTATAAAGCTAATTAGTATCTTCAATCATAGGTCACTAAATGAGTTTAAATATCTTACATGAAGATGGTGTTTTCTAGAACAGTTTGTGAGTAACATATGCATTCTAGTATTTAGATCAGATGTATCACCAGATACCAGTAACTTTGTAGAGATGGTGAATTTAAATAAAATAAGAATGGTATCCTTTACAGAGGATTATCTTTAGGCTCTTAAAGGCCAATTTTAGCACCAGGATTACCACGGTTTGTTCAAATGGCTGTGGATTACAGCTATACAGAGGAGAGATTAAAAAAGAGTGATATAATCTACTCCTGTTTTTATGTTAGTTAAGACTAAAAAGTATAGTAGATTTTTTTTTTAAATGACCAACTCTAAACTAAGTGTGTAAGGAAGGATGAACATGTTATTATTCTATTTCTACATATTTGTACTGAAATTTCCTACTAACTTTATAGAAAACTGTCCCTTTGGGATATAGGGCAACTTGATGACAGCAGTAAGATTTAATTTTTTTTGGGGTAGTGAAAAGGTTGTATTAGTATTGTGAATAGAAAGGGGTCCAAATACTGTGTTGAAAAACAGATGCACAATAACCTGCTAGCCCTAATATTTTACTTGTTATGTGTTCTATTAATTTATGAAGAGACTCCTCTCAGAAAATTAGTTCAATCTAGTCATGCCTCTGGGAAAGAAGTGAACACACACCTTCAAAAAATGATGACTTCTGGCTCAATAAATAAGTTACCAAGAACATAAAATAGTGGTACAGATTTCTAGCAATTTAAAACAGTAAAACTGCTCTGCTTTACAGTTCTCTATCTGTAAAGTGATTTATTTTGAAAATCATAATGTACTGTCAGGGCAGGTCAACATGTTAGTGTTTGTCCCATTAGAGTTTCAGTAGAAATAAAATAATAGATATGTATTGGAGAGCGTTTGACTAAATAAAGTGCCTGTTGAAATGCAATATTTGTTAAATTGCTGATTTGGTGAATGCCTGTTTAAGGGACACACTACTGTGTATATATGTGAGCGTGCAGGAAAAGGGGAAAGTGGGCATGCAGAATAACACAGACCTGATGCCCTGCTTGTGGCTGTGTAAACAGATGTTCTGCTCTGTTCCAAGCATTATTCACCCTGTATCAAGATCCAGGATTTACTGACACTCTTTGTTTTTCCCTAAGGCTCTTTACTGTCTGGTAGATGTGTGCTTCCTCCTTGACATGCTTTTCCCCTGCAAGGGTGCATTTCTTTCCCTACTTTGGCACCTCTCCAGTGCTCTGATTCACTGTCTTTGCCTGCAGGTTTTCTTACCGTATGATTAAATTTCCGACCCGTTATCGAAAGTGGAATATCGTAGCGTTGCCTCCACCTTGTGTGTTTTGCAGCTTTCGTCATTTCAAACTGAGAAATGAAATGAGGGAAAATATGATGCAAAACATGCAGAATAAGTTATGTGTTTGCAGATCTGAGATGATTTGCAGAATGTTTGAGCTGTGTAGTAAGAATATGCCAAGAAAGGTATTAGCACTTACCTAGGCCTTCTCTGAAATATGGTAAACCATGCCATTGTTACATTTAAAATTGATCCAAGAAACGTTTTTTCATCCAGGCTTCTTAAATCAATGAACATTATGTAGCTGAAAATTGTCTTTAGACACTTTAAGAGCTATGACAGAATCCACTGTTGAGTGTATTTATTTCAGCGCTCCAATAGGTCCCTTATTGTGATCAATAGGAAGCTCCCATTGGCTTCAGTTCTGCTACATTATCTGCAAAATGGCACAATTTAAAGTGATGAAATGCTTTTGCTAAGAACACTGGTAAAAATTGTACCTGATAGAATACTTGGAAGCATGTACACAGTAATATGCACTAAGAATTTGATTTTTTTTTTTTCCAGAAAAAAATAAGCTCCAAATATTTCAAATGTAATAGTTTTGGAAAGATTGCCTTCATATTTAAATAATCAATGGCAACAGCTCTGATGTATTCTTCCATTCCAGTCAATGTTCATGTTTCATTTCACAACTGTTAATAAGAACAGGGAAGACATGAAGAGCCTTTTTGTGCTACCATGTTTATGTGGACTAAGTTTAGCAAGTTTGCAGATGACACCAAGCTGGGTGGCAGCGTTGATCTGCTTGAGGGAAGGGAGGCTCTGCAAAGGGATCTGGACAGGCTGGATCCATGGGCTGAGACCAACTGGATGAGGTTCAACAAGACCAAGTGCAGAGTCCTGTACCTGGAACCAGCAGCGTTCCAGGCTTGGGGAAGAGTGGCTGGAGAGCTGCCTGGAGGAGAAGGACCTGGGGGTGTTGGCTGACAGGAGCTGAACATGAGCCAGCAGTGGCCAAGAGGGCCAATGGCATCTTGGGCTGTGTCAGACACAGCGTGGGCAGCAGGACCAGGGCAGGGATTGTGCCCCTGTACTGGGCACTGGTGAGGCCACACCTTGAGTACTGGGGTCAGTTTGGGCCCCTCAGTACAAGGACATTGAGGGGCTGGAGAGCATCCAGAGAAGGGAATGAGGCTGGGGAAGGGGCTGGAGAACAAGTCCTGTGAGGAGAGACCGAGGGACCTGGGGTTGTTTAGCTTGGAGAAGAGGAGACTTTTTTGTTGTCTACAACTGCCTGAAAGGAGGCTGTGGGAGTGAGTGTGTTGTTCTCTCAAGTGACAGGTGACAGGACAAGAGGAAATGGCCATAAGTTGCACCAGGGGAGGTTCAGACTGGATATTGGGAAGAATTTCCTTACCAAAATGGTGGTCAGACCCTGGCACAGCTGCCCAAGGAGGTGGTTGAGTCCCCATCCCTGGAGGTGTTTCAAAAGCAGGCAGATGAGTTTTTGAAGAACATGGTTTAGCAGAGGATGGGTGCGATTGGACTCAATGACCTCAAAGGTCTTTTCCAACCGGAAGATTCTACGATTCTATGACTAGTACCACGTGCACTAGTATTGGGATATCCTGTAAACTGAAACAGATTTTGGCTTCATAATATCAACGTGTCTGTCTTGATTGAAGACATTCTTTATTTGTGTATATATTTTGATACATATGCACTTTTTTTGGGGAGAAACTTTAATCTCAGATTTTCTATTAAGAAAAATTACATTTGTACTTTTTTTAAAAACGAGAGGAGAATAACTTTGGGGTTTTTTTGACTCTTCATATTATTTCCATTTTTCTTGCATGCTGTGAGTCTTCTATGCAGGATTTTGCATGGCATTCTCTGCTTCTGTGTTTACCCAAAAGCCCTTGTGAGCTGTGTGCATTGAAAGGGTGGACATTTCAATATTTTGCCTTATTACTGTGAAGTGAAGGTGATTGCATTTAAGGATAGAAAAAGAAATTACTTCCTGCCTTTGTTCTGTTAACATACGCAGCATATTTCTCTCTTCCTTGATCAGGATCTACCTCCTACTGCTATTTCCATGTTTCAGTAAAGCCTCCTTCTTCAATAACCATTCAGACATGCACTAGAAACAAGGAAATGCTTGAAGATTTATAGGACATAAAACCATAATAATCTAATTTCAAATAAATTAGTGAATGGTGAAAAGTTAAGCATTACAAAAGGTAATATATTTCATGTAAACCAAAGAAATAGAATTTTGCTGGAACTTTTTTTCCACAAGCTTTATAAAGCTGGGAAAGCTGCTCTTCTGACTAGGGTTATTAAACAGCAGTCTTGAAAACAGACTGTATTTTATGTCTGGATAGAATTTTCACTTGGTCACTAATTCATGTGTTCTGCTTTTTTGCCTCTGATTCTGTGAAGCTTCTCTCTATGTCTAATTGCAGATTTACAGTGCATGTTTTAGTACTATGTAGGTCTGGAACCATATTATTTGTTTGTAAAAGAATTGAAAGCAGTTTTCCAAATGTGTTTACAACCCTCCCAATTATCTCAAGAGCATATGCTTTTAAAAATTTCCTTCCTCTTTACATACAAACTACTAAAACCCTTAACCTGTAAGAAATCTTAGCCTGCTAGGAAACATTTCTAGCAGTGGAAATATATTTTTAAATGGTAAGAGATTTATTTTTAAATTTAACAGACCCTATTTTCTTTTAAAGTCTGGTAGCTTGCTGAGATTTATTAGAGTTGTTTCCAGGTTTAGTTATGTACAGACGTGGACTGAGATTTATAGCAGAAAACATTTCCCGTGTGTCGAAAAGGTAGCCGATGCTGGGCTGCAAGCTTCAAGACGTTGCCTGTTTTTCAGTACAGGCTATGTTCCTATCTAAATTTATCACCTTTTGCTGCTAAGGGCAGGTTATTGTGCCTACGATACAACTCTTCTTGCAAATGTGCTTCTGGTTCAGCTTCCTTGCTCCTGAGACTTTTCTATTTTGGTTCCCTGTGTCATGTGATCTCCCCAGCCAGTGAGAACCCTGCAGAAGGAATGGCAACAGCCTGCTGGGATCAATGTAAGTCAGAAAAACTCTTGGGTTTTTTTGCAGTTTCTCTCCCTCACACTCTATTTTAAACAGTGCTTTTACCCCCAGGCTTTGCTGGCCACAATTGGTAATGCCTATGCAAATGCTTATAAGTTCAGGTTTTTTGTTTTGATTTATTTTTTACTCTTTCTAATGTTACTTTTTCTTACTTTGTTCTTTTTTTTTTTTTTCCTGTGTCCTGCAATGTAGTAGTGAAGACTAAAAAAGCAACAGAAACCAAACCAAATGCAATCCAAATACTGCCTGAAGTGCATTTTAAGCTTAATAAGGAATATACCAGGTGTAGTAGTACTTTGTTTAACGTGTGCTATAGACAGTGTCAGAACTTGATCGTTTAGTCAGAAGAGAAACAGTAAACAAAAAGATCTGAAATCACACGTTCGTGCCTTGGCCAATTGGCTGAGACATGATGGTGCAAGGGCTTGATTCAGCTAAAGGGCAGTCATGTATGTGAGGCTGTGTATCATTTCTCTGGTATGAATGAAATACCCTATTTTAATCTCATCTGATCCTGAGCCACGCTTACACTACGTGGTTTTGAAAGCATGTGGTGTTTGTTCAGATTTTTCATTTTCTTTCTATTGTAGAGGCTCTTCCTGGTACAAAGTGTGAGTCCTGTCTTTCTGTTTTATAAGACAGTGTCTCAACTCAGTTGGTAAAATTTATCTGCTAATTACTACTGAATATTGGTTTTGTCTAATTTAACTATATATTTTTTCTTTGATAAATATGATTTTCCAAGAATCCTTCTCCTCCATAGCAGGATATAGGTATGTTTTACTTCTTTTCTATTTAATTGTGTTTTTTTTTTTCCCCTTTGTCTTTGTTTTGAATTGGTTTGGCTTCCTTTTATATTTCTTTCTTCCAAATTATATGTGCTTTCTTTGAAGTTTACTGTTAAGTTTCTAAGGCTTATTTTAAATTTGGTTCCCGAAGTGATACACCTTGATATCAAATAAGTTTGAGAGAAAGTGTTTGTGAGAAAGATGTAATGAAATAAGCTGGAATCTCCTGATTTCCTATCACGGCCTGTAGGCTGGACTCTGTATTGCCTCACTTGGAGGTGCAGAGGCCATATACTACATATTTATTTTGTCTGTTGTTGATCTATACCCAAATGACCAGGCATTAGATGAAGGACTGTATGAAATCTTTCTCTCCTCCTTCAATCCATTTTGAACAAAGATATTTTGCTGGATGACTATGCTGAAGTACAGAGAACAGGGCTGAGATACATAAGTTTTGGAATGCAGTTCCTCTCATTGTCACAGGTGCTTAAAAAGAATTATGTCCCAAATTCTGTGTTGGTTGAATTGCTGGAGAGTTAGAAAAGCAATAGTGTCTATGTATGAATGCCTGACTCAAAGAGAACAATTAGAAAGAGACTTTCTCATTATACATGAATGAAACTTAGGAGCCAATCTTACAGATATTTAAACAGAAAAGTTGGCATTGTTGAGTTTGTTGATAAAGCAAGGATTTCATAGGAAAGAACACAATTTATACTGCTTTTAAAAATACATATTTATTAGATGATAAAGCAAGTACTAACCCAGTTGCCTTTGCTTCATGGGTCTGTACAATACCAATGTGCACATAATGAGAATTCTGAGATTTCACTGCAGAGCTGGATTCTCTGATGCTTCCCACAACTTAATGCTAAGGCTTGTGAACATGACTCCCCAGCTTAAGAAATGTGCCAATCTCTGTGGTAACCAGAGAAATTGCAATTAGTAACATACAGTGAGTTAAATTAGAGGGTCTGTGTTATCACTGCTTTTCTTTTTTTTTTTTAAACCCTACTAGTTTGTTTAATTATCTTCATTTGGGCTCATCTGTCATCATTGTTTGTGAAACAGAACGTAAGAAAAATTTAAAAAAAAAGAGGGAAGATAAAAGGAAAAAACCCAAGCTTATTTGCTTTTTTACTGTGAGGGCAATCAAATATTGGCACAGGTTACCCAGAGAAGCTGTGGATTCTCTGTTCTTGGAGACATTCAGAACCGAGCTGGACTCAGCCCTGAGCAGGCTGCTGCTAACTGGGAGTTTGTGCTTGATTGCACCCCAAGGTCCTTCACAGCTGCAATGATCTTACGAATTTCTGGGAATTTTCCCCTTCAATTTGGAGAGCTAGACTGCACTGTTACTTGGTGGGGAGAGCAGAAGCCACGAGTGGATTTTAATCTTAGACTGTCACTCTTCTATTTTAGAGCTTGTCATTTTACTGCCTCAGTTCGGTCATTAATCATCCGTTCGGAGTGATGGCTGAGTGTGTCTTGCTGGCACAGCCAAATGCACACCACCTGAAAAGTCATTGGCAAGCAAATGGCTGCCGACGGTGAGCAGGGTTTGATTTCCACCTCTTCCTCACAGCTATCCAAAGTTACTTCTGGCAGCATTTTCTTATCCCACGTCTTCTCTCTGTAATCTCCTCAGACACCGTAATGCAACACAACTGAGGGAGGGGACACTGGCGACAAAGAATGAGAAAATTGAGTAAAATTAATGAGAGTACTTTGGGAAAAATGTGAGTAGAAAGGAAAGGGGCAGAGTCAGTGTGAACTGGGTTCCCACATGGGTCTTGTTACTCTACTCAAATATCCCTGTGGAATCTTCAGAAGATGGAAGGGGGTAAAGGAGCTTGCAAAGGTCACACCAGGTCGTGTAGAAGGAAGAGAAGAAGAAGCAAACTTCATGGTAGCCCTTGGAGGCTACTGGGAAAATTAAGCCCCAGTCCCCTGTACTGTAAATGGAATTGTACTCTAGAGGCCTGGTGAGTGGTCCAGGGAAACACGAGATCGTTAGGTAGAAAACAAAAAGGGCAAAAATAGTGAAAAGTGAAAACAAAAGTTTAAAATTTTTATATATACATGTATGTGTGTATACACACTTAAACAAAACATGCACGTGCCAAACGTTCAAATGTAGAAAGCTCATTAATTACCTTTCACACTAACATGTAAATATAAATTTTAAATAAAAATGGTAAAAAGTTAATAACTTGACCTTTGTTTATGAAAGGTGACTTTTAATCTTTCTACCATAATGCTGCAGGTTGTGATTTTGCTTAAATATTACTGATCTTGACGAGATATGAATACTTACCCTGAAAACTGCTACTGACACGAAATCAAGCAGGTGTGTCTTTGAATGCAGACTGGAGCTGGAAAGGTAGATGGGTTCAGCCTTCTAAGGGATGTCTCTCTTTATAAAAGGCACAGTGAGCTGGCTACAGGAGGTGAAGGCTTAGTAGAAAGGATTATGCTCAGTAATTCAGAAGGTCGTTTCCATTTCTGTCTAAACAGTCTAATTGGAATGGAAACAGTTTTCTTCCTGAAGAAGACATAGTTTAAAAATATGACTATTTTTTTTGGAGGGCAACACTGTAGATGAATTTGGAAGATATTTGTCAATGCTTTCTTGTAGATGGATATGAACATCTGACTTCTGAAGAGAAAATATTCCTTGTTATTAATTTTAGGAAAAAAACCTCCCTATTCCAAGGAGCCAGAAGCTGTAGCGGCTCAGTCTGGTGGCGTTTAGTTGGTGCTCCGTAACCACTCTGAGAAAGATAAAAATGAAGGAAAAAGATTTAAAATAATTACCTGGTATTAAAACATTTTTCTGTCTCTGAAATATAGATTTATTTCTTGTGTATTATAGCTTTTGGGATTTGCATTTTTCTTTGGTCTAAAAAAAAAAAAAAGAATCACCCCTTTCCATATCAAATACTACGTTTAACTAAGTAATTTAATTTATAATTTCCCAGGCCTATAATTCGGGTGCCTCTGTTTTTTGTTTATTCTTTTTTTAATAGTTTCTGTTGTTACATTTACTTACTGCAGAAGGCAAATTAACAGACAAAATGATAGAACTTTGTTATTCACCATTTAAATATGTTTCAGAGTCTAAGTGATAAAACTTGATAATATTTTTGAAGCAAAAAGAATCTCTGTTTTCAAAAATATCTTTTTTATGGATTTTTCTATATTTTTATTAACGCGTAAATACTAATTGTTTTAGTGTGAAGTCTCACAGGTAATAAAAATACCATTTATGTTGTGTTTGATTATCTTAAAATTGGAATACTTAAAGAATAATCTACAAATAAATAAGTCTGGAATTATGCAGATATGATTCAAATATTTTGGTTTTTAAATGTCCAATCACATTTTTATATGGAGCTACTAGTTTTGTGTCTATTCAGTTCTAAATAGCTTCCATTCACAATATTTATGGCTCTTAATAGCACATTAGTTATTTTTTAGCTCTCTCAGGGTGGATTGTGGACTATCATAACTGTCTATTCAGTCTTTATATTGCCTATGTCAGCTGATAAATACCATAAAGCCAAAACTGGTCAGATCTGAATTTCGGCAATTTTTTCAAAGCATTTGTTTTATAATCCAAACCAACAGAAAACTAAAATCTTCTTTAGATTTGATTCGTTCTTTGAAAGTTTGTTGGTAACTCTAGAGTAACTGCTTATAGATTTCCTTGTATGTTCTTCCAGGGGAGATAAATTGTATGAGTCTTTACAAATAAGATCACTGAGATTTTGTTTTGCAGTAATACAGTCAGAAGCATTTCATAGCTGGGTCTCATTTTATTAACATCTTCAATTTTGAGGTAATGGACTTGAATGATATTTGTTGGCTCATCTTCCTATATTGTTATAAATCAACAACCGGTCTTATGCATTCCAAAATACCATTAACCTCAGACTGTTCTGCTACCCAGTGTGCAAATATATCCACAACTGGGGCCAAGCTGTGTCCTCACCATCCCAAGGAATCATTCAATTTCTACTCGTAGTGGCTTCCTCTGGCTTTGCCTGAAGGGCACTTTCTGTACAGGCATTGATATATTGCCTGGACACTTGTGGATATGAAAGCAACACTGAAGTCTTGATTTCATTTGGTCATTAGGGAGCTATTGGTGCATTTCACAAGAGTAAGGAGTGATAATACTTCTGTCCCAGACAACTTCATTTTTCTGTTTTGTCAACCTAAATTTTTCCTGTAGTTTAAACTGGGTACATTTCTTGTGGATTTCCTTCTTGTCCTAACCTGTCATGTATTGTTGCCATGTCCTGTTGAGCAGCTGCTTTGCACCAAACATGACTGCATTTTAATGGTGTGTTAGATGTAATTTATTAATGTATGTTGGTGTGTTAGACACACAAGAGCTTGCACAAGTGTACACGTGGATGCTTGTCAGAGGACATCAAAGGCACTACTTAAAATTTTGTAATTTCATGAAAATCATATGAGTTCATAATTATTTCCTTAACATCTCATTTTCTTGAGTAGCCTTTCTCTTAAAAACATTTGATGTTGCTCACTGGTTCAGCTTTGTATGCAAAGTGTCTATCACAAACAATTAAAAAGTAAATTTAGGGGAAAAACAGAAGGTTGGCACATATGTAACAGAAGATGATGACTTCCATAATTCCTTTTGGAGTCATGACAAAGAGCTGTGTTTTTGAAAAAATATTGATTTGTTTTCTTCCTTTATTTCTTTTATCTTGAAACCTAGCAACATGAAGGATGTACTTGTAGAAATGCCTTTAAAAATCCAGAAAAAAGCTAGAGAAAGCTGAGTCAAGAGAGACTTAAAAAACTTCATGAATTGGATGGTGAGTCAGTTGTGATATTTTGTTTTTTTTAAAGGAGGAATAGGCATGAGCAACTAATCTGTCTTCCCTGAGGGATTAAACCGAGGGAAGTAAGACAAACCATTTGGCAAATTTGATCTTTGGTAACTTAAATGATTGAAAGCTAGACAAAACATTGGATGGCTCATAATGTTCAAGGTAAAATTTTTGTGCTCAGGAAATGTACGATGTGAGCTCTTATCAGCTGCGTGGTGTTATACAAGCCTTCAACCCCACCTGTTGCTAATTGAAACAACCAGAGTCTTCTAGACCTAGTAAATGCTGGGCTTGTTTAGTTCTCCCCCAACTTGGCGGCAGGGTTGGGGTAGGACCATGCCCATTGTGCCCTGTTCTCCTGGTATGACCTTCCTGGTGGAATTCCAGCCATTGGTGCCTATCCCTGTGAAGGTCTAGCAGTGCTGAGGTGGGACAGTGAGGGCCTGGGTGTCATGGGTGGCACACACGTGGCTTGAGACTGCTTAAAGAACCAGTCTTGTGTTCAGACCCTGATGGCTCTGTGAAGGGTTGGAGTGTATTTGGCACATTTTTGGAGCAAAGATTTCAGTTTAGTTTACCCCAAAAGGAATCTGGTTTATGCCCACCCCAGCTGCTCTGCAAACCAAGCCAACACAAGATTTGAGGAAATAACTTCAAAACCTCAGTGCTGCTATGAACAAACCTGAAAACACAGCCATAAATTAACTAATTGCTTTCCCTGTGCTAGCTAACTAACCTATCAGTACTTTTTCTCAACACTGGATCTGCTCCAGTAAGTCAAATAACTGCTTGCAAAAGACAGAACCTTCACACTTAAAGCTACCTCTGCTGTCATAGAAACATAATCAAAGGGAAAAGCAGACATTTTGGATAAAAGTGGAACATTCTCTCTCGCTCTCAAAAATGCTTTAAATCTAATTATGTCTGTAGTGATAGAAGTCGTAGTGCATCTGCTATGTGCTGGTAAGTTTTTGCTTTAGTTTCATTTATTGAATCCAGCCTAAGTTGGGTGGCTAACCCAGTATTGAGCTGTCATAGCAACCAGATTGTGCAATTTGTTCACAGTGCTTATCCACATTTATCTTAAAGCCCAGTTAGGCTGTTTTTCTTCTCATGGACAGACTGATTTAGAGCTTCACCCCTCTGGCAGCTGAGAAGCTCGTAATTTCCATTCTAAATTTGTTTGCAAAGCCAGCTTTCTTTATTTGGCTTAAAAACCTTTTAGGTCTTGATGTTTATGTCTATTGTATTTATAGAGAGTAGTCAGATTTACTCTCATCTTCTTTATATTTTTAGTCTAAATAAGCCAAATTTTTTGCTATCATTTGTTTAATATACTATTCAACCTTCAGATCTTTATTGAATTCCAGCTGCCTTTTCATCACTTACTTTATATCGTTAAATCCTTTTCCAGCTCATCACAGTTGGCCCTCACCCTTACTACCCTAACACAGTGTCAGCAGCAAACTTATTTGTATCACTGTTTAGCTCTTTCTTGGTTTCCTGTTAAATTATTAGATAACAGAGGCAATAATAGACTGACTTCCACTGTGACCTCCATCCTTGGAAAAAATCCTTACCACTAGCGTTTGGATTTGTGTTTTACCTTTCAGCCAATTATTTAGCCCCATGGGGCACGTCTGTGGCATCTCAATTGCTCTGAGAGTTCTTCGAGAAGAAGTTTGTCAAATTACTTAATTTCTTTTCACATTTGTATTGACTCCAGAGTAAAAGCCATAGAATCATAGAATAGTTTGCTTTGGAAGGGCCCTTAAAGTTCATCCAGTTCCAGCCCCTCACTTTCCACTGGATCAGGTTGCTCATAACCCCCTCCAACCTTGCCTTAAGCATCCATGACTTCTCTGGGTAACCTGTTCCAGTGACTTACCAGCCTCACAGTAAATATTTCTTCCCAATATTTAATCTAAATCTACCCTCTTTCAGCTTAAAATTGTTACCCCTCATCCTATCGCTGCACTCCATGCTAAAGAGTCCCTCCCCATCTTTCCTGTAGCTCTCTTTAAGTACTGGAAGGCTGATATAAGGTCTCCCCGTAGCCTTCTCTTTTCTAGGCTAAACCCAGCTCTCTCGGGCTTTTTCCCACAGCGTTCTCCCAGAAAACTCGCAGCTCATATCTTGGGCAGATGTGCTCTTCTCTGGGTAAGAAAACTGGCTAGGTGGCTAGGTCCAAAGAGTTGTGGTGAATGGAGTTAAATCTAGTTTCATATCTTTATCAGTGATCTGGAGTAGGAGCTCAAGTGCACACGCAGTAAGTTTTCAGATGACACCAAGCTGGATGGGAATGTTGATCTGATGGTGGGACGAAAGGCTCTATGGAGGGATCTGGACAGGCTGGATCAATGGGCTGAGGCCAAGGGTATGGGGCTCAACAAGTCTAAGTTGTTGGGTCCTGCACTTGAGTCACAACAGCCCTGTGCAAGGCTACAGGCTTGAATACGAGCCAGCAGTGTGGCCAGGAAGGCCAACTGTATCAGAAATGGTGTGGCCAGCTAGGGAAGTGATCATCCCCTTGTACTCAGCACTGGTGAGGCCACACCTAGAATATTGTGTTCAGTTTTGGGTCCTTCACTATAAGAAAATATAAGGAGCTGGAAAAACCTCAGCAGAAGAATGCAGCTCTGAGGAGCAATGCTGTTATGTTTTTCACATCGTTGTGTCTTGCAGTCCCTCAGGTTGTTCTCCTGCCTCCAATTCCTCAGGCATCTCGATGCTGCAGGAACTCATCCCTCTGCTCCAGCATTTCTGTTATGGATAATTCCCACATCGTGAGCACAGGGCTTTTACGGTCCTGCTTTCAGAGCTTGTGTTGACTGAAGAGATCTACTCTGACCATCCTGTCTGACTTGCACAACCTATGTGAGCTCTCTGAATTATTTCCTTTTGAAATTTTAGGTAGGTTAGGAAAGCAACCCTTAGCTTCATTGTAATATTAATTTAAATCACTCTGGACAAGCACAGAGTAGTTTTGTGATAGGTAATTATCTGTACTGTTAAAAAGTGCTATTTATTTCTGGCCTTTATATGTGTTATCCCACTAGATGGTGTGTCAGTGACAAATAGAGGCAAATGTGACTCTTCTTGCTATTCCATTTTTCCCTACTGAGCTATATTACACAAGAATTACTCTAACTCTATGGCAAAGGGTGATATTGGTAGTGCCTCTTCAGCTGTTTCCTAGTACTCCAAGTCTTTGTCAGTCCCTTCTCCTCAGGACAGAGCACTATGTCTAGCAAATGGCTTGTATTTCTGCCTCCCCCCCTCTACCCATGCTTTTATATTTAGTTATAATAGAACTTACGTTGTATCCCCAGAGGAAGGTTATAAAACATTTTTGACTGTTTTTCATAGATAAAAGTAGTATTTTTTAATTTAAAATTCTTCCAGAGATCTTATTTTATTGCATATCTGGTTATTAATGCTGTTATTCTTGCATTTATCACCCTGAGGAAAATACAACATATTACAGCTGCCAAATACAACCTGTGAATTGCTTGGTTGTTGATATTTCTCCATTCACAACTGCATTTTTGAAGTCTAATGAACAGACAATCAAATTGTCAGACTATACTACCAAATGCCTTGCAGTAGGCAAAATACATTACACAATGCTTGAATTAATACCTTGACAATTACCAGAGAAGTCCCTTGAATTGATAGTTATTCAGTTAATTTGAGAGGAATCCCTGTATACTTATAATATCAACCAATAGTTTTTTATGAGTCTCTAATTCTTAATTGAAACCTTGATTTCCCTTGAGAGTAGAATTAGATGTGCCCAAGTAAACTGAGTCATCCTGTTTATCTCTTTAAAATTATGGTATAATAGTAGATTTTTCCCTACAAATTTTAGGTTTTTTTTCAGGATTTATTGAAAATTGTAGTTCATGTGCAGAGAAGCCATTGGACAGCTCTTTTAAGCCTTCCAGCATTTTTTTGGGATGTACTAGCTAAAACTAATAATATCAGTAACTACACCTTAATATTCTTGGGAATTGTTACAAGGATGGAGAGTGATGCAGCATCATCTAGCTTTTCCTTGCAAGCTCGACCAGATTTACTGAATGCTGAGTGTGCTGGGTTTTTTTGCATTGCTGTTACTGAGAATACCAATGTTTCATTCTAAGAACTGCCTAATACCAATATTAGGATTCTTTTTTTCCTCCCACTTAATATTATAGCAAACTACCTTTGTTGCCTGAACTGCTGCCTTCTTCCTGTATCCTTTTGTTTCACTTAGTAATTTTCTACAATTCTTGACATGCTGTCTTATGTCTGTTTTCACTTTTAAAAATATATTCTCTGCACATATTTAAGCTTGCAATTATGGTTTGAGAATGAAAAGTTTTATTATAACAGACTATTATTAAATTTATAAGTTTTCAATTTTTATTCACCTTCTAAACCAAAGGCGAAATTAATTTGATTTTCCTTTTTATTTTTTTGAGCCATGTTATTTTGCTGAATTAGAGGTTTTTCCAGCAGTCAGTGAAGTATGTTTTAAAAGTTTTCACACACCACTCATTTTCTAGGCAATACTTTATTCTCAACTTATTTTAATCCTTATTGCTTTCGTATCTGTGAAACTGTCCCTTTGAAATTAGAAAACTGGTGTGTGTATATATGACTGATTTGAACTTAATGGTATTTACACTTCATTGCAGTGAAATTATCTGTGTGATTGCAAACCTTTTTGTTAAATTATTATCTCTTCTTCTTTTGCCAAAAAATATGTAATTTCCCCCTGTTGGCTCCAGAAATTTTTGATTTGAGAAAAAACTTTGGATGATGTCTAGGCTATACAAAGATTAATTCATACTGAATACTCATAAAAAACCCACCCTGTGACCAGGATGGCTTCTATTCTGTGTTTAGTTTCACTCTAGTCTTCTGCTGACCTTTTTTCTTCCTTCTTTAGATATTATTGCTCTTTGATTTGTTACTTTTCCTTTCCTTGATCGTTAATTCTTCTGTCTTGCAAAATGTGTAATTAAATTTATTTGTAGTGTGCTTCATATACTTAATAACATACTTAAAGAACATAAGAGCTTTTCTGGATCTAGGCCCTGGTCTCTGTTTCTTTCTCTTTTATGACCACTTTTATCTTGTGTTTCACTTTCTTATCACTCATTCTCCTTTTTATATTATTTCCTTACCTTGTCTACACATCCCACATCTCTCATGCAATTTCCTTTCTTGGCTTTTCTTCTCCCCAGCCCTCCTTTTTCAGTGTATTCCATATCTCCTCACAGTTTATGGCTCTGAAGAATGGCTTACATTATCAAAGTTACTATTCTCAGCGTTGTATAAATTTGCAGTGTTACTTTAGTATTAAAATGGCCTACCTTGAGAAAATATCTGTACTTCTGAAGTGATCTGTACATCTAGAAATATTAGGAATGCAGTCATTAGCACCAATTTTTTTTTTCATGTTCCTATTTCTAGTATAACTTCTGGGTTGTAATATTGGAATTAAGAAAACTGTGTATACAATGACTGATAACATTTTTAAAACCCGTTCCCTTTCCCTTCATGGAACTTTTGATGCTGCTATCCTAAAAAAGCAGTCATTGGTGGCACAAAGAAACACTCGAGTGAAATGAAGAGCTAATACAAAATGCATTCACTGTTCTGTATTGACAGAGTTCATACATGCTTGCAAAATCATTGAGACTCATGAACTTTAAGCCACGAACCTTACCCCTTTTTGGCAAATGAGATCATTGACATTATTTACTACTTGATGACAGCTTCTTCTCCTTCCATTTCTCCTTCTCTTCTTCCTCTCTTCCCTCTTACTCCCCCATCCCTTCATATTCCCTCCCTTCCTCTTAACAGACTTGTTCTGCTCATCCTAGAATGGCTGTTAAATTGAAATAGCAGATTAACTCACTTTTCTGAGTTGCCTGCTAACTTTGGAGGATGTTAACCTGTTCAGGGAATCCTTAATTAAAATAAAATAGTTATAAAAGAACATGGTTGTTTGTATTCACAAAGTTTCTTCACTTTTGCTTGGCAACCAAAATGGAAAGTTGATTTTCGTTTCTCTTAATGGTACGTATTTGAACCAACAACTTTGTTTTTTAAGTTGATCCAGATGTTTCAGCCTGTGAGGTATAGAAACTTCCCCTGTCTGTGTTATGTTTTGTTTTGCTTTTTGACCAGCAGGTCAGTTTATAAGGTAATGTGATGCACAACCTAAATAAGAAACAAGGGCCTCCTCCATCCTGGAGAAGGATTTCTTGCAGTCTGCTGCCAAGCCAGCCCTTTCCGCAGAATATAACATAGCAAATGATTATAAGAAAAACCTGAAGTAGTGTTGCTTGTCTTTGTAGCCTTCTTTGTCCTGGAATCAGGGGGAAGTGAAGGAAGAAGTCACCGCTGGCTGAGCTGACTGCTCCTAGCAGTGATGTAAAGGTCCCCTGGCGGTACACAGTCCGGATCGGCTTGGGCTGGAAGGCATGCTCAGCTTTCCTGTCACAAGGTGTGATGCACAGGCTGAAGCACTGTTACTTGTTTCCATATTATTTATCTCCAACATAAGGTTGCAGTTAGCACATAATTCCTGGTTCAGGAGGAAAATCTTTAGCTCCTTTGATGATGAACTTTCAACTGACTGACAGTTGCCACTTTTTTTCCTGATGCTCATTTCCTTCTCTTTGTTACTACCCATTTTCCTTTTTGCTCTCTTTCTTCTTTCCTCCAGGCTTTACCCTCTGCACTGTCCCTCTTTCTGCACCTTCTCAGCTAGTGGCACTGCTGACTGAGAGTTCATTGCCTGCCCTGCATGCCTGCTGCTCCCCGATTCCTTCATAGAATCTTGCTCCTTTCAACAACAGCGTCTGCTGAAGGCAAAGACTGTTTGGAGGTCTCCCTAGAGCCTAAGGTACCAGCTCAATCACCTCTGCAACTCATGTGAGTAGCACAAAGGTTGGCACTTACTGTCTTGAGCAGGGAGAAGAAGCACAGCCAGAGCAGTGATAGGTTTAAATGGCTTAGATGTTGAAATACCAGCCTTTTTTTTTCTCAGTCTTGAATGGATTAGGAAACTTTGATTAATTTCATGGTTCAAAGACAGTTTTGCTTGCAGAAGTGTTTTCAGATAGTACAAAGAATTCAAAAGGAAAATTCAGCTAAATTTAACAGCCTTCAATTTCTGCAGCTTAATCTCACTTCAATGTAAGTCAAACTGCCACAAAAACTGTGTGAAAGAAGTGAATCACAAAGGTGCAATTTTTGTAATTACCTTTGAAGCAGCCTTTTTTTTCTTTGGAGAACAGCTGCTTCCTTCTCTGAGTCTGAAAGACTTAGGCTTCATTCTATAACAAATATATTCATGTATATGTGTGTGTGTTTTTAAATATTCCTCTATAATGAATATTCCTTTAGCATAGGATTATTGTCACATATAAAGAGGTTCATTTTGGAAAGATGCTGCTTAGCTCTTACTCCCCTGCTGTCCCCTCCTGCTGTCCCTCTGAAATCTTTGCTTTCAGACCTGAAAGTGTATTTTGCTTTTGCTCTGAGAAGTATTTCTGTACTCGTATCATCACGTTTCTCAAATATGCATTCATATGTGTTTTACTCAGGTTATTACAGGGTGGCACTGGTACTTTTCAATATAGCTTGTCCTTGCAAAGCTGTATTTGCTAGTAAAGATGATTGAATTCATGTACCTTTGAGCTTTTATAGTCTTTGGTATGGGCAGAGAAGAGGGTTTCATATTTTGCCTGAATTACTTTTTAAATTCCATAATACCTTGTTTCTTGTAAAGGTGATTGGAGGCTGAATGTTGTTGGGTATATAGAGCTGAAATATAAAGTCCAGCAAAAGTGACAAATGTTTATTTATTAGTTCTAAGAGACCTTGTCACAGCTGGAAAACTGGACATAATGATAATCCCAGGTGATGAAATGGAAGAAACCCCTCTTCATTACGGAGAGCAAAAGAAGTATAATAAATAAAAGTTGTATTTGGGAAGGAATACCAAAGCATCACTCAGAGCTTACAGAGGACAAAAAGGTGGTAAAAAAGAGGACCTTGATCTAGGGTGATCTGGACAGTTTGGTTAGTTTAGTTCAAACAAACTCCTCATGTTTCATTTTGTCCACATATGCAGTGATTGGTCTGGAAATAAAGACTGTGCACTGTGCTTGTCCTGAAGTATTGTGGATGTGCACACATTAGTAAATAGTGCAGCAGGAGAGCAACAGCCCCAGAAAGCAAGAGAGCTGAGGATCCTCACCTCCACACTGCATGTGCTTCAGGGGATTTTACTTTGGAAAAGCTGCAGTCTGGAGCTATGGACTAAACCACCCTGTAGGAGAGCTACAGGAGAACATCTGGCTTAATTTCAACCAGAGACAATCAGACTTACAAATGGTGGTGCATTACTGATTTTTATATATGAATAATAGTTTCATAATGGAAACTTCCTTCAGATAGCAGGTGAAGCTGCAGTTCTCCTAGTAATTTTCAAGGAAGAGTTTATCTTTTAGAAAATCCATTCAGATAGACAAGTCATTGTACTAGAGTGTATTGAGGACTGCTTTTTGTCACAGCTGGTGAGTGAGCCCACCAGGGGTGAGGCTCTACTTGACTTGCTGTTTACAAACAAAGATGGGTTGGTGAGTGATGTTGTTGTCGGAGGATGTCTAGGGTCTAGTGATCATGAAATAATTGAGTTCTCTCTGAACAATGTAATAGGAAAAGCCAGGAACAGAATATCAATGCTGGACTTCCGGCGGGCAGATTTTGGATTATTTAAGGAACTGGTCAGGAAAGTACCCTGGGAAATAGCTCTTAGTGGCAAGGGGGTCCAGGAAGCTTGGATATACTTCAAGAATGAAGTTTTGCAGGCGCAGGAGCGGGCTGTCCCTGTGTGTTGTAAGAAGAGTCGTAGGGGCAGACGGCCGGCCTGGATGAGTAGGGAACTTCTGAAGGAACTAAGTAAGAAAAAGAGGATGTATCATCGTTGGAAGGAAGGGGAGGTATGTCAGGTCATGTTCAAGGATGTTGTTAAGTCGTGTAGGAGAAAAATCAGGGAAGCAAAAGCCCAGCTGGAGCTCAAATTGGCCACTTCCGTTAAGGACAATAAGAAGAGTTTTTATAAATATATCAATGGCAGAAAGAAGGGCGGAAGCGACCTCCACTCCTTGTTGGATGTGGAGGGAAATATAGTAACCAGAGATGCAGAGAAGGCTGAGGTACTTAATGCCTTCTTTGCCTCAGTTTTTAACAACAAGGATGTCAGCTCGCTTGACAGTTGGCCCTCTGAAGTGGTTGATGGGGGCAGGGTGAAATATGGCCCTCCTGCAATCCATGAGGAGGAGGTTAGAGACCTGCTGAGCCGCTTGGACCCTCATAAGTCTATGGGGCCGGATGGGATCCATCCTAGGGTGCTGAGAGAGCTGGCGGATGAGCTTGCTAAGCCGCTCTCCATCATCTTTCAGCAGTCCTGGCTCACTGGAGAGGTCCCGGAAGACTGGAAGTTGGCCAATGTGACGCCCATCCACAAGAAGGGCCGTAAGGATGATCCAGGTAATTACAGACCTGTCAGCCTGACCTCGGTCCCAGGTAAAATCATGGAGAAGATAATCCTGGGTGAAATCATGCACCACCTGCAGAACGGTCAAGAAATCAGGCCCAGCCAGCATGGGTTTAGGAGGGGTAGGTCCTGCCTGACCAACCTGATCTCCTTTTACGATCATGTGACTCGCCTGGTGGATGAGAGGAAGGCTGTGGATGTGGTATACTTGGATTTCAGTAAGGCCTTTGACACGGTCCCCCACAGTAGACTCCTAGGGAAGCTGGCAGCTCGTGGCCTAGATGGGAGCACTTTGTGCTGGGTTAGGAATTGGCTGGATGGCCGAGCCCAAAGAGTGATGGTAAATGGTGTTTCATCCAGTTGGCGGCCGGTCACCAGTGGTGTCCCCCAGGGCTCGGTATTGGGTCCCGTCCTGTTTAATATCTTTATTGACGATTTGGATGAGGGGATTGAGTCCATCATCAGCAAATTTGCAGATGATACCAAGCTGGGAGGAAGAGTTGATCTGCTAGAGAGTAGGATGGCCCTGCAGAGGGACCTGGACAGATTGGAGAGCTGGGCCGATTCTAATGGGATGATGTTTAATAAGTCCAAATGTCGGGTACTTCATTTTGGACACAACAATCCCATGCAGAGATACAGACTGGGGACAGAGTGGCTAGAGAGTAGTCAGGTAGAAAAGGACCTGGGAGTGCTGGTGGACAGGAAGCTCAACATGAGCCAGCAGTGTGCCCAGGTGGCCAAGAAGGCTAATGGAATCCTGGCCTGCATCAGGAATAGTGTAGTAAGCAGGACCAGAGAAGTTATTGTCCCCCTGTACTCGGCACTGGTCAGGCCTCACCTTGAATATTGTGTCCAGTTCTGGGCCCCTCAGTATGGGAAAGATGTTAGGATACTGGAATGTGTTCAGAGGAGGGCAACGAAGATGGTGAGGGGGCTGGAGCACAAGCCCTATGAGGAGCGACTGAGGGAATTGGGGCTGTTTAGCCTGGAGAAGAGGAGGCTCAGGGGAGACCTCATTGCTCTCTACAACTACCTAAAAGGAGGTTGTAGTCGGGCAGGGGTTGGTCTCTTCTCTCAGGTGACCAGTGGCAGAACCAGAGGGCATGGACTTAAGCTTCGTCAGGGAAAGTTTAGACTTGATGTGAGGAAAAAATTCTTCACTGAAAGGGTGATTGGCCATTGGAATGGGCTGCCCAGGGAGGTGGTGGAGTCACCTACCCTGGAGGTGTTTAAAGGGAGACTGGATGAGGCACTGAGTGCCATGGTCTAGATGATGGTTGGTGTTAGTGTTAGGTTATAGGTTGGACTTGATGATCTCAGAGGTCCTTTCCAACCTTATGATACTGTGATACTGTGATACTGTGATTATGAATGTGAGCAGCACATGGGATGAGGATCAACTGTGTGACTGCAGTACAGGACTCAAAAGTGAATTTTAGTGGATCCATTTCAGGTGCACAGGTTGTGCCTAGGCCTTGTATGAACCTTTACTACACCTGACCCATTGCCCCCTCACTCGAATTCTTCTGGTTCTGCTGATAATTTCTTGTGTGTCACCTCTTCCCCATGGCCATTTCTCATTTAGGCAGGGGTACTGTTAGATGGCTGTGATACGGCTTTAATTCACGAATAGCACCAGGTTTCTTGAAATCTTCGTGCTGGTAGTGCTACAGTAATGTGAAATGTTGTCTAAGTATTACTGAGCACAGTTCTATTTACGCGCATCCTGGAATGTTTTAACATTGTTTTCAGTTTCTTTTTATCTTTAAAAGACTGTCTGCTTTTAAAAGTATTTCTAGTGGTTTGGAAAACAGCTTCTGTAGCAAACTCCTCAGATGAAAACACCCTCTATACACCTTGAGAATGATTTTACTGACAGCCATCCTTGCTTGGTTTTTGTCCTTCCTCTCTTCTCTTGCCTGTTCATTTTTCTAGGTACACTTAGCAACTTCTTCTTCTAATGGAAGAATAACAATGCTTTCTGTATTCTCAGTGTGATTGAATCAGAAACAATTTACTTGACAAAGCATTTCAGTTTTCAGTCCCACCATTCCTTCTATTATTCTGAACACTTAATATTTTGTATCAAGGAGATCTACAGATTCTTAATCTGCCTTTTTCATACTTATTATTGCAACCTTACTTTGAATTAAGTGGAAAAGTAGTCAACTGTGCATACTAGGATCTCTCTCTGGGTTGGATGATGTAAGTCTTCCCCTTTATATTTTGTATAATTGCATATTATGGATTGTAATCCCCAGAAAAATGGCTTTGAAGAGTTTCTATGTAGAGACAAAAGGGTCAAAGAGTGAAAATTCACTGTTCTTTCATTTTCCTGAGGAATTCTATGGAATAATTGCAGTCACAATGTTTGCACCAACTTCCATAATACTGGAGGCCAGGGGGTGCTATAGGTATATGCATTATAATCTATGCAGGTTTAGTAGATGATACAGAGTGCTCATGAAACCTCTTGTATTTTTTGTTTTCTTGCTGTTCTGAGTGTTTAATTTCTTACAGAAACTATTTCAGCAGCGTAAGGGCTGTATATGTGTTCATGCCCTGGTTTGGCTTTAGGATTTCTGGTACAATTTCTATGTATATGCATTTTATCTGAAAAAAGGAGACCTCAGTAGATTGACACAGAGAATATCATATCTGGTTTTGTTTGTGTGTTAGAGTCTCTGCTGAACTGAATAATTGACTAGACATACTGTTTGTGGGTAGTAAGCCCTGGGCCAAGTTTTTCAACACCACAGTGTTTTCCCAGTAGTAGTTATTTAGGACTGCACAAATTAAATCCTGGACCGCTAGGTTTTAATTGCCTTTTTATCATAATGTCCGATTGCCTGTTCTGACATCCTACATTGCTTTACTATAACTGTTGGAAAGCAATACATGTGACTTGAAAAGGCAGTCATTAAAATAAAGATTTCTTTAATTCCCCCTATGAACAGGGGTTACGTGCACACACCATTCCTGTCTTCAAAGTTACACATAGGCATGTTCTTCAGAAAAGTATAATGCCTGCTCGCTTTCTGTGTAGAGGTGTGCATGTGTGTATGTATTTACACTCAGGTTTTTGCAATGCTTAGATTTGTTGCATGTCTTTCACATGCATTTGAAAATAATTTCACGTGTGGAGGGGTCTGGAATTGACTATATTTAAAAAAATAATAAAAGTAAAACCTAGTTGCTAGTAAAAATATCCTTTCACATACTAAAATTAATTTACCTGTTTTAAAATGAATGGACTACCACCAAAAAGGCTATGGGCACAGCACATTAATATTGACATTTCGTGAAAATAAGTAAGGCAGTGGTTTCATGATATGAAAAGTTTGTAAGCAATGCTGATTTGAGATATTCCTGCCCTCCTACCAGTGATTCTTATAGGGCTTCTGTGTCACCCCTTCAGCAAAAAAGGCTCCACTGCCTACTGAACTGTGCTGTAATCCAGATCAGGGAACAGACCTAAAAAAACTGAGTTGAAGTGTGTAAAGTGCGTGTATGTGTTTGTTTTAATCTTGGATCAGAAGACCATGCAATTCACCACCAGCTGTTCTGGTCCCACCAAAGGAGTTCAGGGAGGACCTATGAGAAAATAAAAGATCAAGAACTCAGTAATTTAGTAAATAAAGTCAGATAGGCCTTTGAAGCCAGTGGGTCTCTATGTGCATTGGAAGGTGCTGACCATGGCATTGTAGGTTTAAAATAGGCAGCAAGAGGGATATGATCAATGTTATTGGTGGATTTGTAAGTCTAAATGTACATATTTTCTTCCACATAAGTTTTTTAGTCTCCTTGTTTCTTTTTAAAATTTCTAAAAGGAAAACCAAAGATGTAAGACTTCTGTGAGTAGAGTCCTAGGCTGATGGCAGTGCCAATAACTGGAGAAATAGTTATGGAAGCCTTTTGACATGAAGCCAGTATCTAAGATTAGGTCAATTTTCTCTGTGGATCTGTATATAAATTATTTGTGTCTGATTTTGCTGTTCATGTTGGCATGACAAGTGTTTCTACTGTGCAAGCTCTGACCTGTCATGATAATGCATGTCCTTTTCCCCCGAAGGCCATCAGTATTACCTACATTCAGTGTCCCAATTAAACTGCAAATTATTTCTTATAGAGCCTCTGTTAGTCAAAATATGTTATTGTTATTATATCCAAAATGATTTTTCTTTCAAAGGTCAAATTTAAGTCATCACCAGGCAATCTTCTGTAATTGGTTACTGTATGTATCTGAACACAGTATAAATGCAGTATTTTCCAAACAGCATCACCCAGGTGTTTTACTGTTTTGGAAGCATTTTGTTTTCATCCTGGTTTAACTCAGGAAGAGAAGAGGGAAACTAGAGAGAGTAGTTTGAAATGAAATCTTGGTTTTACCAGTCTTTTTTTTTTTTTTTAACTGCAAGTTGAGAGGAAGTTTTGAAGAAATTTTTAAAAGAATAATGTGTTGCTTGTGGTTATTCTATAAAAATTGCTTACCTTCCTCTTTCCTCTTTTTGTTTATTCTTGGAATGCTGCTTTGTATGAGAATAAGGAAAGATTTTTTTGTCAACCAATTTGATATTTAATGGCAGATATCACAACACTCCCTAGTATGTCAGAAAATATCCTTTGGCATATGTTACGGCATGTTGCCTGGAAAACAATGTGTTTTTTCTATTGTCATTAAAGTATTCTCTCAGCTGTGAAACTGCATTTTAGAAAATCAAAAACAAAGCCTGCATAGATGCTTATACTTGATTCTTTACTCTTAATGAGAAAGATGCCTTTAATGCTTTTTTTAGTGGTCTGTTCGCCAGGTAAATACTGAACATCAAAGGAAAAATATCTCAAAATCTGTAAGAACTGCTATTCCATTCTTAATTTATCTTTATCATGTATGCATAGAATACGATAGAATTGTAATTACATGATTGCATGATATTTCTTATAAAATCTCCTTTTCAGGCACAAAATATAAAATGTGTAACTGATGAACAACTATTCCATGTTTCGTCATCATTGTGTAATGTATGGTAAAGTCCTTATTTTGGATGTTGCTATGAAAATATTATGGAGATTGCATTAAGTTTATTAATTTTTGTAAGTATTTTGGTATTTTAATATAAGACACCATTTCAAAATCACTGAGGCCAAAAGAATAATATTATTTCTATTTTAGAGGTCATAGATGGAATAAAAATATTAGTAGAATTTAAATTCTTTGGAGATGTTTTTCTTAGGAATTAGCATTATAAATATTCATATTAAATATTCATATCTAAACCTGAGGCATAAGTGGCAGTTTTAAGTTCTTGCTTCCTCTGAAAATCAGACATGGTTTCTAGGCTAAGATTCTGAAGGTGAAGGTGTACAGAGAAGGGCTATGAGGCTGATGAAAGGTCTGGAGAACAAGTCTTATGAAGAGCAGCTGAGGGAACTGGTGTTGTTTATTCTGGAGAACAGAAAGTTGAGGGGAGACCTTATTGCCCTCTACGACTGCCTGAAAGGAGGTTGTGGTGAGGTGGGTGTTGGTCTCTTCTCCCAAGTGACAGGTGATAGGATGAGACGAAATGGCCTCAAATTGCATCAGGGGAAGTTTAGATTGGATGTCAGGAAAAAAATTATTTACTGAAAGAATAGTGAAGCATTGGAACAACTGCCCAGGACAGTGGTGGAGTCACTGTCTCTGGAGGTGTTAAAAAAATGTGTACATTTAAAAAAATGGCAAATCAGGACATGGTTTAGTAGATGCGGTGGTGTTGAGCTGATGATTGGATTTGATGACCTTAGAGATCTTTTACAACCTTAATGATTCTATGATTCTATGTTTCTGGAAAGAGTTTAGATATGATTAAAAAAATCTTTCTTTGTCTCTGTTTTCAATATTAATTTATGATTCAGGCAGGATAACTGAAAAAATATGCGTATGGACATAGAAATGTCCAAAGTTGAAAATAAAGCTTACAACTGAGTGTATTTAAATTAGGATGATTAATAGTTTGAGAGAAATTATTCTTGAAATTCCAAATCTGGTATTTTTTATAATCTATCAAGTTGCAAATACTTCACTTTTATACCGGCAAAGACGGTTTCTGCTATTTGAAAGAAAAATGGGAAATGGTTATCTACAGTCTGACTTCAGTTATGTTCTAAGTTTTAGACCACATTTTGGAGGAAAGAGGGTTTAAAAACTAGATGATAAAGAGAAAATTAATTGAAATGAAACAGTGATATACCAAAAGTTGATTTTGCCACAGTAATGTAATTGTTTCTTTGATAACAAATTTTCCAGACAAAGAAAACTGAATCTGTTTGATCATCATTAATAAAAGCATTTGGGGTGAAATCATAGGAAAGCATTAACTAAATTGGAGAAGTTAAACTCCCCAAAGGTCTATATAAGATCTGTAGTAACTACTGTGAGGTTTACTGAATAGAAAACTTAATTGTAATGGTACAAAGTGGAAGATTGCTTACTTAGCAATAAACTGAGATCTTCCCACTTGAAAGAAACCAAAGTAGTACAGTTCAACTTGTGTGTACTTAGGTATGTTTAGATGTGTGTAGGGACACATTAATATATTCATTGTTAATCAGATGATTATGAACTGCTTCTATCAAGGCAGCTGTAATCAAGGCAGGATGTTCAGGTATTTCAGTGGCTATTTCAGAATATAAAACAAGATACAGACATACTGGAACTGGTCCAGCAAAGGGCCCCAAGGATGATGAAGAAACTGAAGCATCCGAGAAGCAGAAAGAGCTGGGACTGTTCAGTGTGGAGGAGAGAAGTCTTAGAGAGATCTTATCAATATTTATAAATACCTGATGTGAGGGAGTAAAGAAGAGGGAGACAGACTCTTCTCAGTGGTGCACAGTGTCAGGACAAGGCAATGAGCACAAACTGAAACACAGGAAATTCTACCTAAACATAGGAAAAATCTTCTTTCTTTTTTTTACTGTGAAGTTGGTTAGATGCTGGAGCAAACTTCCCAGAGGGGTTATGGAGTCTCCACCTGTGGACATAATAAAAAATCGAGGTGGGCACAGTCCTAAGCAACATGCTCTGGCTGACCCTGTTTGAGCAGGGAGATTGGACCAAGCAGTCTCCAGAGGTCCCTTCCCACGTCAGTGATTCTTATATCCTGTGATATAGGGAAATATCTAAGCAATTGTATAAGGTTCTGTATTATATTACATATAATCTGAGTGTTGCTCAGGTCACATATGTGCTAGAAAATTGGTTTGAACTAGAAGATGAGCAAAAAAATGGATAAACTCTAATTTGAAAGGTGGAGGTCTGGAAGAGGTATTAGTAATATGACAGAAGCCTGTGAGTCAAGGACCGTAATCACAAGGTAATGGATAATGCTATTTAAACTAAAAGGTGGTGTTAGAATAACTGAGCTGAAAGTTGATATGAAAGTAGATGATGTTCTTAAAATTTCCTTCTTAGATTGAGAGATTTAGCTGATAAGAGCTATCTAATTTGGCCAGACTGAAGCAGAATTTCACAGAGAAGCTGAAGACCTTCTGAAATACAGGTCAGGCTCTGTGTTTTTAACCTCTGCTTCAAAATATGGAAGGGTGTGAAATGGTCAATAAAGGCACAATGAAATCTTTAGTGCAGGTGAAATGATGTACTTTCATTAGCATTGTCCTTGAGAATATTGTGTATTAAGCATGGAAAAAATTAGCCTGTGTACAGCACTGCAAATCAGTGCAATAAATTTGAGCCCAAACTGTTATAAGAAGCTGAAAATATAAAAAGAACTGGTGCACAACTTTAATTACTGGCAGTGTTGCTAGACTTCCTATAAAGCAGTCCTATAATGTATCTTGAATCAAATAATAATGTTTTGGTAGAGGCAGCTGCATGAAGTGGTAAGAATTCCAGTATGCAGCAGGATAGAACTGTTTCATATTTATCACTCCTGTTCAGAGCACTTAAAGAAAATAGTCAGGTTTGTTAGAAACACTTTTGATTACTTAATCACTTGTATTTGACAGAATTTGAATAAACAGATATGGATTTAGAATGTTTTTCTGCACATGATAATATTTGCATGTTAATCTTCTAAGACACTGTGCTGAATCTATGGTCCATCCTGGTGCACTCCAATCAAGAGCTGCTGAAAAGAAAAAGGCACTTCTACTCTCTTTCCCCTTTCTCATCTTGTAATGAGGTGGTGTGGCATTTGGAAAGACCTTGGCCATTTGCACGTTATTAACAGCACAGTCTAATTAGGGGACACAGCAGTAGTTGGAGACCTATGGCATAAGACCTATCGTATAGGTGACAGATGTGTAGTGGCACCTTCTTTCTTCTTTCTACACATGTGCTGGAAGTCTCCACTGTGAGAAGGTTATAATTCAGAAAATCTCAAAGCCTGATGATGAAAATGCACTTCCCCTTCCCATTAACCCAACTCTGTTGGTAGCAGGGGGAAGGTAAGAACCATGCAAGAGGAAAAAGTAAATGCTCCCTCTAATACTCTCCCTGCTCTCAGTATTTAAGAATTTCCTGAGCCTGATGGAGCTTTTGAGTGTTTTGTGAACTGTGGTGGATTGATTGTCTAAGTTCACTCTATCTCCCTTTGAATCCAAGTGGACTTAACAGTACCTGGGAAATCCTTTAGCAACGAGCACTATGTCATATGAAGAATTATCTCAGCTTGTTTTGAATCTGGCTCCTAGTGGCTGCATTTGATGCCATCTGGTTGTTGTACTGCTGGAGAGCAAACAAAGTGCACCGTGATGTAGTTGACCTCTATCATACTCCTTCTGAGTTCACTGTTTTTCAAGGTGCATTCCCAGTTTACTTTATCCTTCATCCCTCATACAAAGGGAAAATTCTGTGTATATTCGAGATCTTTTGTCACCCTTCATTGTCTTGAACCTTTTATGTCCTTCTTGCTTAGGAGGAAGTGACCAAAACTGCAACTGGTATTCCAGGTATAGGCAAGCCATAGATTTTTACATAGATTTATGGAAGAGTTCTTTGAATCCTCAGTATCTGATTTGTATTTTTTGACATAAACTGAGCACTGGGTTGAAGTTTTCAAGGAACATCTGTTCTGACCCACGGTAATGGTCAGCTCAGTGTGTATCCGTGGCACCTTACACATAAACATAGGGTAATTTTTCCTTATGTGTCTTCACCTTTACATACTCTGAAGTTCATCTGCTGATTTGTGGCCAATCATACAGTTTTATAAAGGCCTTCAGCAATTCCTCCTAGTTTTGGCAAGAAACTTTTGAAAAGTGATGTAGATTGTTAACTGTATCAAAGAATAACCAAGAATTTAATTTGGCAGGTCTTCCCTAGCAAAAGCTGTGTTGGATTTTCCTGACTACATCACATTTATGCAGATGTTTCTTTATTTTATTCTCATATGTTCTATTTAATTAGTAGTGCAGCCTGCAACTTCACAGACTTATCCTGCAATCTCTTTGAAAAGTTGCAATATTTGCCATTCATCAATCATAACGCACAAAGACAGATTTCTGAGTGTACCCCTCATTATTATAATTTACTTATTTCATTTGTGAGTTCCTTTAAGTATCCTGAGTGAATACCACCTGATTCTGGCAACTCATTTGTATTCACTGAAATCTTTCTACAGCCTTTTTTACAGTCACCTAAACTTCAGACTGATCTTTTTCTGAGTCCCTCACACAGCAAGTTCTGGCTTCCTGTAAAAAGTCTCCAGTTACTTTTACTTATTACTGCAAAGGATGCCCCTTTTTATTCTGGTTGCTGGTTTTGTGCACTGATCTTCAGCTGGCCCTACAGACACCTTGGCAGGCTTCTACTTCTGATATGTTCCAAGAAAAAAAATAGTGTTAGTTTTTCTTCTTTGATTGTTCTTCAAACACTTTTTTGGCCTGCCATATTGTGTGCTTACGCTTAATCTCCTAAAGCCCATTAGCCTTTCAGTTTTCTTCCTTTAGACACTTCTTCAACTTTTGGAAAGTTTCCTTTGTGTTTCTAATCTACCTCCTCTTCCCTTCTGACTTCCCATTACCCTTTCTCAAGCTTTTCCTAAGAAGCTCTGTGTTCCTTCGATGGTGTCCTCAAGTAGCCTCTTCCAAAGATTTAATTCTCTCAGCTCCCCCTGTGGGTTTTTAATATGAGTCTTTATTTTTATGACCTTTTGAGACTTAGGACAGTTGTGAGGGTTATTCTGAGTTTCATATCTCTGCAGAGACATTGAAACTGGACATGTTGTTGCTGTTGTAGAAGGGATATACCATTATGTAAGATTTTTGAACCAAGTCATACACTACGTTTGCTGTCGTGGACTCTCTGTTTGCCTCAAGAAACAACAATTAATGGTGTCTTTTACTTGATCATTGTATTATATCCTGATGCATTTTATTTGCCTGCATAAAGATGGCCAAAATCTGAAAATACTGCTTTTTCTACATGTGTTGCCTCCTGTCCCTTAGCATATCAGAAACTGTGTAATTCCATTTGGTAGACTTGTACTCATCCCTTCTTGCTTGGGCCTGACCTTTCATTCTCAATAGAGTCTATGCTACTTTTTGAGGTGCTTAGTTCATATATTTGTTTTAGTTAGTCTATCTTCAACATACAGAGGTGCTCTATCTGCTTCTGATAATTTTAGTTGCTATTCCTTCTCTTGTCTATTTTGTGTGCTGGCATCACAGGTGATTCACTAAGTTTGCAATATGACCAGGATGTCCATGCCTTCATTTAGGGCCAGACTTTACAGTTCTGCTGTCATGTTTCTTATGTCTTCCACCAATCACGTGGAAGCACATGTACCAAGTTTTTTGTTCTCTTGGCACTCTATTTGAAGTCACAGCTTGTTTGCTCTTGCCTGTTTGACTGCCTCCTCCTATACTGATTACGCTGAATTTTTTTTATCTTCTGCTGTAACAGAGGTTTTATCTTGTATGATCTCTTTTCCTGCATCAGCCTTTTCTTACTTTTTTTTTTTAAAAAAAAAATCTTACTCTTAATCCTCTTTCTTAGTTTTAAGCACAGCTTGGTTTAAGAACAGTCTTAAGCACAGTTTAAGAACAGCTTGGTTCCTGTTTTCTTCAGCTGAAGGATCTTCTTTTGGAGGAAGCAGCCCTAACTCCTAATGAATATGAATCTATTTTCTTTCTGCCATATTCTGAAATAGGTATTAAAGCATGGTACTCTGCCTCTCTTTCTGGTTCTGAGCAGAATATTGTGAGAATTTAGGGAATGACACCATTGAAATCCTAGTCCTCAACTTGCTTCATGGGAATTTATATTTTTCCTTTGTTTCAGTTCAACTATTTCTTAGGATTATGCATTATCTGCATTGTTGAGATGATACGACAATATATGTAGGATATTCAATTGATTTAATCAGGTCAGAGCTTAAAAATGAGTCAAAATGTGAGGGGAAGTTCATCTGATCTTAAAGCTGCTGCTATTTTGGTCATGGTGTTGTGGTGAAATGGCATTTCTTCATCTTGCATGTGCGAAGTGGTTAAGGGAAAAGAGAAATGACCAAAACCAATTAATTTCTAGGGAATCTCTCACACATTTAAGAAGAATGATATTTCGATGCATAAAAGGATATGTCTGTTTCCTGACCACTTTGTCTCAAACACTGCTTAATTTTCCAGAGATACCTAGGCTTCTGAAGGATTTTAAGAAAAAGGAGGGATATTTTAAGAAACACTCCTCTCCTTCCCCCCCCCCGCCCTTTATTTGCCCTTCACTTTTCTAACATGCAGAGACAGCAAATCTCCAGTCATCTTTTTGTATCTTGCAGGAAAGTTACTCATTATAAAATGATCTCTTTTTTTCTTATATGTATACTCTTAGAAACCTGTTGTTAGTAACATCATCCTATTGCTGTATGAATGTCTGAGATTTTACTACAGTTCACAAAAGATTGTAGTAACTTAGGAAGGAGAAGAAGTTGGCAAAGGGCCTGAAAGATAAAAGGAAAGCTTGCTACTTCAGCAAACAAGGTCAGAAGAACACGTACACAGAGAAAATGGAATTGCATCACAAAGGCTAACTTGATTTGTATTTGACTTTTTTACTCCTTTAATTAATAACAATCCATTTAAAATAATGCAATGAAAATACAACTGTCTCTTTTCTTTGACAGGCTTAAGTAACCAAATAGTGACTGTAATCCTATCAAGTTTATTCCCAATATTGCCAGTACTGCCCACAGTCTATTAATCCTAATGCTTCAATAACTCCTTAAGCGCAATGGCTGTCTTCTTTTTTCATAACTTAGATGTTACATGTGAAAATAATTTATCCAACCTTCTTTCTGAATTCCAGCTAGTGGCACAACTCGCTATTCTGCATTGATAGATGGAAAGATGGACATATTTTAGCTCCATTTCCACCACTGTGTCTTACTCATGATGGTAAAGCAATGCAAACAACGTGTGCATTCCTGGTTTTAGAGCAATCTGTAGGACTCCCTGAGTAATGGGGAGGAACCCATGAGGGTTCACCTTGTGAGAACGTGAGGGATAATAGAAAGTGTTCTGTGTGCTGCTAGGAGTTATCCCCTGGGAAGAGAATCTGTGATCTCTCATTTTTGTCAATCCAGTCCCAATTTTTTGCTTGCATTTAGGCAATGCAGTTATTCCCCTGTTTTCCAGGAAGAAGGTGTTAATTCTACTAAATTCTTCTGCTAAATCTTATCCTTTTCTTCCTTCCCCCTCTTTTTATTCAATTGTGAGTGAGGAACATACTGTTGAGTGCTTGGGCAAAAAGTAATGTTGAAGTCAGTGTTAACAGACTCAGGATGAGAAATTTAGGACAGAGACTTGGTGAGAGAGAAGTATACTTGGATTGGCATGGACATTTTAAAAGATGTCCAGATGTCATGGTAGTGAATCTAAGAAAAAAATGTATTTAGATAAGTCCAAAAGGAGAAATAAGCAGGAATTTTTGTGGGCTGGATCAGTGCTTCTAGTTGGGAGGTGTTTGTGTTCCTGTCCATGGTGTGTTTATGGCAGAGCAGACCCCAGGTTGTATCTGTGTCTACTCTGTTGGCTGTATAAAGGGAACTCTTATGCTACGTTGCCATTTTGCTTTTCTGTGCTCAAGGGCTCACACAGCTGTGTATTGTTATGCCCCTGATTTCACTTCTCTCAACTTAGCACTTGCCCTTGTTTAGTTTTAATCATAGTGTTCAGCACTGTTTGCAAACATGAAGCACTTATGTCTCCTGTCATCTTGAATGTGAGAATGTCATTATGACCGTGGGTCACTTTGGGCTGCCTGTCACCTGTAGCTGTGGAAATGAGTTACTGTAATCAAGACTGGGTTTAGCTGTGCCCTCAGAAATCGAGTCTGTATTGAGCAATAGTCTTGCTTTTGTGGCATTGTTTCTGCCTTTTATGCTCGCATACAAGTTTTGCAAAACTTGTAAGTTCCTGGTAATAATCATTTGTAAGTGGCTTTCAGCTTTCAAAGATTTCCATAATAATTTCTTTATGCTTGCTTTAGAGAAGATTCTGTCTGGGAAATGGCCCAGGACCCTGTGCGGATGTGCTTGGTTTCTACAAAAAAAGAAGCTAAGGGGAAGACTCTTCCTGTGTTCCAAGGAGAATGGTGGTTGCACGTCTGAGTTCTGTGGGTGATACAGAGGTTTTATGGCATGTTTTCCTCTGGTTTGAGATTTCTTTAGTTTCATAAACTAATTCAAAATACATCATATAGTCTTGATAATTCTTGTCTTTTAAAAACTGTTATTCTGCTTTGTGTTGCGATGAAAAGATGTAGAGTATTTCTAAGCCGATAATTCTTGCCCATGTACTTGGCTTTGTAAAAATGCTATTCTCTATATTGTTTTCATCAATGGAGGTAGAGAATTTCTAACCTACTCTTCTTACATATATATGTTCTTATACCTTGCTGTCCTGTAATGCACAACATCAAAGATATTTAATTTCCTCCTTAACAGAATTAAGTAGTATATCAGGCTACGTAAGCAGTTTGATTGGAATGAACTTCAGGAACAGAAGTGTGCCTACTCTGGGCACATCAAATGTTTATATAACAAGCTGTCTTGTCTTTGGCAGTGATAAAAGTGGATGCATATTTAAGGATATAAGGACAGAATCCATTTATAATAATATTTCCCCAAGAATACTCCTCCAGTATCCAGCAGTTTGCCACTCAGAATCTTCCTGAGTTAGTTTGCAGTATGTTGCTTTTCCAGAGCGAATAAAGGATGGCCTGGAAGACAAAAAGGGAAAAGAATAGCTGGATGCCAAGTGTTAGTGACTGGTAGGCAAGGAAGGTAGAAGATGGCAGAACTGTCCAATTTTGAAGTAAAGGAAAAGATGTCATTACTCTCTGCTGCTCAAAACATGGTCACGAGAGAAACAAGTTGTGCTGCCAGACGAGACATCTTTCTGTATAAGCTTCGTAATACTTCTCTTAAAATAATCTGAAATGCCAGAGATTTGCAAATAAGAAAGCAGTATTGTTGTGGAAATGGTGCTATCTGCAGACATCTGAGTGGAGCACATTTTTTATTATTTATTGTTTGGTTTTTTTCTCCAACATAATGAACTACGCTCATGACCGGTGAGAATGGAGGTAGCACCTCACTAAAGAGGAGGGAAGTTCCAGGGTCTTCCATGGCAATTTCTGCCTGAAAGACCTTATTTGTCAGAGGTCAGTTAGACTGGTACACTTGTGCCAATTATCTTTCTCTTAAGAGCGAAGGCTGGCTACCCTCTTTTGCTCCAACCTGTAAGGTCAACCGTTCTGCTGGCAACTGTTATTACTGCTGCACTCCAGAATTCAGACATTTGTTTCCATTATAAAGGCCATTTCAAAATTGTATTCAATGGTAAAAAAACAATATTCCAAGTGTTACTATACGTGATGTTAATTCAGCATTATCATTGGGCATCAGTATCTGCTAAAACCCATTGAGAGTGTTCTCAGAAAAAAGCAAAAAGCACAGGTTTTAGTCAGTCTCTGACCAACAGTCACCTAATGTAGGAAACACAAAGCTTTCTGATTTCATTCCTCAGTCAAGAGCTCTGAATCTGTACAATTTCTTACTCTTCATTCCTTTTTTCTTCTCAGACTCTTGGTGGCTGATTGTCCTCCTCTATGAAGTCTGTTCTTGTACTCTTGCTAGAGTTTGCTTGCTCTTTTGGAAGCACTGGAAAGGGGCACATTGTGTAATGTGTTCACTAAGTATTTTTACTTCTAATTTGCTGTGTCTTCAGACCAATAGTCTTAGAGTTTGAAATTTATTTATTCTGTTTGTAGGAGATTTCTTTTACAAACCAGACTTCTGGGTAATAAGCAGTTATCTATCACTTAGCCCCGCCCTGCCCTGCCCAAATGAAGGTTAACATCCACTGTTAGAATATACAACTAGCAGAGCCATTGCAATTGGAGTTTGGTAGCTAAGTCCTTAAATGATTTCTCAAATTTTATAACAATTTGTGTCCTTATAGTGATTTTAAAATACATCTGGATGACATTCAGGTTTATTGCAATACACTGTGCTAAGAATATCCTAAACCTAAATACTCCAAGATAGCTTTTCCAGTGGTGAAATCAAAGGTAGGCACAGGTAATTTACATTTACCTAGTCCTAATTTGGACAGCTGCCCATTTTCCTATACGAAATAGCTCAGCCTTTTACTTGTTTTTTTTTTTTTCAAAACTTGTGCTCTAAGGCATAACACTTTCTGCTTCATTGCTTTCTTGCAGTGGATTACCTAGAGAACATTCTTTGATACTGTATTTTCTGCAAATTTGTCTACACGAGGAAATCTGGCTGCAATAGTTGTTGTCTTTGATCATTTCAGTAAAGCTTTTTCATGGTTGATCTTTCCCACTTAATTCCTCCTCACCCTAGTAAAATTACCTTATTCTGATTTAGCTTAAAAAATATGGGACTTTATCCTACAACAACTGTTCCACCGATACTCTGAGTGGATAATTAAATCTTTCTGAGGGGTTGGTTGGTTTGTTTAGGTTGTTTTTTTTTTTGTTTTGATGTCCCCATCTTGACCCCTGCCCAAATTTTTATTTCAAATGGTAGTCATTATGATGTGTTTTTAGTGAGTGCCAGCTTTTATCTGCTGCTCTCCAAGTTCCTTCTTTTTTTGCAGTTTTTCTCGAGAATGTTCTTTTTCTAGTTCAAATGGACTACTTTTTATAACCAAGATTGCTAGCTCCAAAGTTCTTTCCTAGTTTTCATTGTTAAGGTCTTACAAAGTACTAATTTGAGTTTGAAGTCAAACTACTACTGTCTTGAAAGGGGTCAGAATGAATCAGCTTAAAGCAGTGTGCTGTTTCACATATGCATTCCATTGTCAAAGTTGACTTTTACCACTAGTCATTCTGTCACAAGTACTGGTTGCAGGGGCGTTGTAGCAGTGGCACACTAATTTTAGGCAAATTTTTGCATGTTTCCATTAATTCTCTCCTATTAATTGAAGTATCAGCATGACATTAATACTTTAGTATTGCCTTCGAAGTAAAATCCTGCAAATCCTTCAGAAATTGAGAGTTAAGACATGAAAAGAGTAAGATAGGCAAATTGATTACCTATCTACAGTGACTCATAATCAAGTAAAGGCACACATATTTGTAGAGAAGTTGGTTCAACCTGATTGCAAATGCCATTGCTATCCCTTTTCAGTAGGCTTTAAACAGCATGCAAGAAACATTTCATTCATCTAGATGTCATGGAGTAACAACGCTATTCCTCCATGTAAATTTGTTTACTTGTGCTGGACTGTGCAAAGATCCACCTGCTCCAAAGAAAATAAGACCTTAGGCTGATCTCTTATTGTCTTGTGGGCCACACTGATGGACTAACTCAAAGTTAGCCCTCTCTAAAGTGGCTGATTGCATCCATATTACATTGTGTTGGGACTCAGGTCACCCATGTAGCACTGAGGCACAATTCTTAATGTATTTTATATCCTGGATAATGTGAAGGTTGTATCAGTATACATGAGTGGTAAGATGCATGCTTTTTGTGCCAGGAAGCAGGTGAAGAAGATACAAGTCCTTCTGAGTTCAGGGGAACAGCGCTGCTCTGGAAGGGGAAAGCTAAACTGAGTGTTTTACACATACTGTCTATCTGAAGGGAACCCTGCAACAAATGGGACCGTCAACTGTGCTTGTGTTTCCTGAGGAACTCGGCAGAATTTGCTGTCCTTGCCCTGAGCTGGTTGGATCACTCCAGCAGTGATCCCAAAAATGAAATTTGAAGTGCAGCACTGCAGCCAGACAGGGAAGCAGGACCTTGAGCGTGAATAATAGAATGAACCAAGCAAATGTTGTACTTGCAGATTTATTGTAATCTTATTCTGTGTCTCGGGAAACAATGATTCTGGAAAGAATATTGAGGGAATCAAGCAACCGTGGTCTGCCTGTGCAATAGTGTGACAAAAAAAGCTAATGTAATCCTTGGATGTTGAAACAGGGAAATAGCAGGGAGGATTGACAAGAGTGCTCCAAGCGCACCAGCACATTAAATACTTTCATTTGTCTATGATTTTAAAAGGATGTTGAAAAGTTGAAAAACAGGCAAAAAATGCTTGAAATCTAGTAAGTCTCAGAGTGCAGGATCTTTGTTTATCAAAGTTTTAAACCTTGATAGTGGCTTCAAAATATTATATTCACAGAAGCTTGAGCACATGCTTAAAGATTTTGTTGAACCTCTCGTAATCATTACACAGTAGCAATATATCTTTTTTTGTTTTTATACACATCTTTACTAGATATGATTTACTCTTGTGTATATGAATATTCCAATCAATGTCCCAACAGGTTAAGAAGGGAAGAGAGAACAGATGGAACTTAAACAATAGAGCCAGATTTTAATTAACACATTTGAGTAACCACAATGCTTCTAAATTATAATGAACTAGAAAGGGATTTGATCTTTCAGGAGGTGTATTTTGATGATGAAACAGTATGGGGCTCTCTACATTATATTTGCTAAACATTCCAGTTTCGTTCCCAAAGTACCATTGCTGCTGATATCCCTAATCACACTGGGGAAATTGACTGTCCAACATTTTTGATGTTGAATTACTTATTCCAACTAGGATTATAGAAAATGTTATTTGAAATGATTGCAGAGCTACTGAACTGCAGAGTGGCTCCCAACGTGGCCGAACACTGTGGCAATGGATTGATGTCAGTGATTTGCAGATTTTCAGAATTTCTTTTTTTGCATTGAGAAAAGCCAATTATGATTGATGTAAAATTCTGTCTGGAATAGAGACAAAGGATATTTTGAAATAACTGCCAAATAATGAAATGTTATTTTGAACTCAGTGCTACTATTTTTTTTCGCCTTTCTCTTTTTTCCATTTGTATATTCAGAATAATGAATGTTGTATATGGTAGTTTGCCCCCAGCTCTTTCAATGTACCAGGAGGATTCCTGTATGCAACATGACTGCTGTTGCTAAGTAGCCACAAGAAGAAAACTGCACAATTGGAAAATAGGTCTTAGGGGAAGATGTTTGTTTATTATTTATTTATTATTTATTTGTATATTTATTTATCAAACAGCTTAGAGTGGCTCTCAGACTATTTTGCCTAATCCTACCACTTCTTAGCGGACTTTCATATGGTTCAGCTGCAAATCCTCCAGTGAAATGCTGAGACCCTTATCTGGATTCCAGCACAGTGGCATCTTCCTTATGCTTTCATCTCTGTCTAACAGGAATGGTTACATTTTACAGTTGGGCTCGATGATCTTAAAGGTCTTTTCCAACCTCAATTGTTTTTTGATTCTGAAAAGCGTTTTCACCGGTATTTATCACCTTTGAGCAGCAAAGATAGGATTGCACAGTTGGCTGGCAGAAATATCAATAGAATGGTTTTGGTTTTCAAAAGTTGCTTTATTTCAGCTTCAGATTTCTTAGTTTAGTCAGAATTTTGGATCCTGCCTTTGAGTTGTAGGCTTTATTAATGGGTGATACTCAATTAAGGAATGTACATAGATCAATAAACTAGAAACTGTTACCTCTTCTAGGTTTCAGCCTATTCTGTTACTAAACTTATATGTGTTGGTTAAACCCTGCAACTTCCTTGTGTAGTATAAGGAAAAATATTCATGACATTTACTGTTTATAAACAGTTCTGAGAACACTGTTTAGTGCCAATGTATGAATTGTACTGTTGAGATTGAGACTGGGGCCCCTACAGGATGTGTATTAGATGAGAACACCGTGAACAATTTTGTATGTGTGAAGCTCAAAAGGGTCGTGGATGAATGATTTTTATGAATTACTGCAGTCTGCTTTAGTGAGGACAAGTAAGCAGCAGGCTAACCATTTTTTTTCATGGTATTATAGCACTGGAGTACTGCTTTTATGATATATCAACAGAAGAATGCAATTAGAAAACTAAGCTAACTTTTGTGTGATGTGGCAAATTCACTTGACAATTTCATTAATTTTAGCACTCACCAAAACATTAATGTTATCCTGGTAGTTTAAGCATAAAAATAACTATTAGGTGAAAATTGGACAGGAAGCTGGTCATTAATGAGGATAAATATTCTCCTGAAAAATAGTTTCTGTTTTTCTATTGGAAAAATCATAATTCATGTAAATGTAATATCTTAACCCCTCTGCCCATAAAATATGAGAATGCTTTGTAATTGCCTTCCTATACTTTGAATGGAAGAGTTGTATGTACCATTGTCACCCAGGACCATAAAGAGAATGTGGAAACTGTTTGGCCTCACACTTAGGTACGTGTTCAAGACAGGAAGGTTCCAGAGAGGGCTATCAGAAGAATAAATCTTGTTTTGTGTGTAACAATATTGATCTAGTAATTTAGTTAACATTTTTCCACATTCTGTCTCACAGGCAGAAACTTAATTGTGGAAATGGAGGGCTACATAGCCTGATCCCAGTAGGCTTCTGAGCCTGCTTTTCTCTCTTGGTGCTATGGACTCTGCATAACATGTATACTTTGCATGAAATTATTTGGGCTTAAATAGATCCCAGAACACACTATTGGTCTTGTATTTTTGAGGTTGCACATTGCAATGTTCATCTAAAACTCATTTTGTGAGTTATTTATAAAAGCAGACTTTGAATAAAGTATAAATAGTTCTGGGAGCAGGACCAAAACACAAGTTTTCCCTTTCCCCAGTGAAATTTATAACCACCAAGCTACAGTCTTGCTTCTACTCATACTTTCATCACTTACAAATCAAATCAAATAAGCGACTGCCTCTTGTTAAGCTTTCTTTTAGTATATTACTGTAAGGATTACACTTATTCAGAGAGCTCCTTCAAAATTGTCCATAGAGAATTTTAATATTCTGCCTCTTTTTCATATCACAGCCTGCCTTAGACACGAAACTGGGAGCCCAGCTACTATGGGAGGACAGCTTCAGTGCTGCTGTACCAAAGCAGAAAAGCAATTATGTCCAGGACTTTCAGTTAAAGAGGAGAGATGTTTAATAACTTCATGTTCCTCCAGTGGTCTTCACAGTTGGCTTGATGAGTCTTTTTGGATCCTGACTTTGGATTTAATAAAGGAAATGGATAGACTCTGCATGTTAAGTAGTTTTTCCAGAAAGAGAATGACTCATAGACGATGCAGTGGAGCTTCAAGGAACCAGGTTCAGAACAAGGAAAAAGAAGTAATTTCCCACAAAATAGGGATTTGTGTGATTCCCTGACAAAAATTTTTATGGATGCAAAGTTTGCACAGGTTAAAGGGAGAATAAAACTATCTTGGAAGATAGTTCCATGTGGATTGCTGAATAGATAATTGGATTAGGCTCAGAAAATCCTGTGAACAGAAAATAGAAACTGAGAGGAATATTGCATATATTTGTCCTGTGCTTTCTCTTCACTGAGCATCCATTTGTAGCCACTATTGTTGAACACAACATTACAGGGCTATAGGGATCCTGGGTCTGAAGCAATGTGGCTGTTAGATATTCCACATCTCCTCCAGTCCACTTCCAGTCACCTCAGTCTGTTCTGTTTCTAGATAGTCGTGCTGCTGTAATTAGTTCTGCAGGCTCATTTAGTCAACATTATTGAGTAAAGGTTTCAAATTTATGCATCTGTTTTCAACTAGTCAATATCCTACTTTTCCATGAAGTGCTACCTTTGTATATCATATACTCCATATACTGAATTTGAATCAAATAAGGTTAGTAGATCTGAGCCTCCTTAGTGTATCGAACATTATACATAGGGTAATTTTGTAAATCCAGTACAGTGATTTAACTTTCTTGCAGTTTGGTTTGAATATCATCTCTTTCAGTCAGTTGTAGTTCAGTAAGTCTCCAAAGGATATATGAATCAATGTCAATAATTTAATACAAAATGTTGACAGTAGCCTCATGGGAGAGATTCTTAATGTAAGTGAACTTCTGTAACGACCTAAGAATGAGGCTGCTGAATTGCACTCAAAAGGACTGTTGAATGTTACATATAGAAAATTGTTAACTATATGGATTTGTTTGATATTGTTTCATGTGTCTGAAGGAACTTCTGTGGTCTCAAAAAGAAGGACTATTGACTTGACTTGGTATTATACCTTTGGAAGGATACAATTTTGAAGTTTTTGCAGGAATGTTTGGAAGTGAATGAAACAAAGGTAGTACAGATTAGTTTACTATTCCTCTAAACAATATGGACAAAACCACCCACGCAGGCTGCCTCTGCTCACCTTTTCCTTTAGACTTCTCAAGAGTAGAAGACACTGTTGTACAAAAGCCAAAAGAATTTATAAACACTTAGATAGGGAAATTTAAAACATGAGTTTAACATTTTTAAAATGTTCTCGTGCTACACAAAACAGCAAAAAGCTGTTTTGTGTTGGTTTATGATTGTTTACATATAAAATGCTAACTTCTTGTGGTTTCCTTTAAAATACAGGTTATTCAATTGATTAATTTTCGTGTTGGCACGATATGTAATTACCTACTGACAGGCTGTATATGGAGTGTTTGAGTAGGTAGCTAGAATTAAACAAGGAACTCATGTGGAATTTAGATTCTGGAAAGCAAATGAGATGATGCACTGACAGGCGTTACCAACCGCATAGCTGCAGATAGGCATTTTGCTCCTCCCTTGAAGAGATTATAACTTTGGTAGTGTTCACAAGCCTTCAGCCTCTGGGAGATGATCAGGCCTCAATTTTGATCAAAATTAATGTTCTTCCAATTTCTGCCTTGAAGGCACTAACCTCTTCTGGAGGCTGTTTTCTGCGATGCTACATGTGCTTCTGTCTCTGAAATGAGATTATAGTATCTAAAATTTCACACTGGGATTGTTCACAATGTTCTCTTCTGATTGCTTCTTCCTGAGTTACGGTTTTAAGCAACGTGAGGCTATGAAACTGCTTGAGAAAATGCTTCAAACTGGTTGTGCTGTCGTTTCAGTAAGGAAAGATGGAACTACTTTGCATTAGGGGAAAGGAAACTGGTGACGTGATGCTATTAAGTACCTTACCTGAAATATGAAATAAATGGCTCAACTGCTCGGATCTCACGTCCTCATATCTGTCCTGTGCAGACCAGATATATTGACTTGCAAACACGGTTGCAAGATCAGCATGTTTGGGGGTTTTTAAGAAAGGCTGAAAAAACAGTGTATTAGCAGGCTTGGGCTTTTTTCAGGGTTATTGTAGAGGGTTAGCTGAGGTTAAGGCCTTGTTTTACTTTTTACAGTGGTTTTAGCTATAAATTTTTTTAAGTACTCAACTCCATGTGGATTTTTTTTAACATATTTAGGTAAAAATAAATTCTATAGAATCAGGTAGTCCCTATCACTAAATCTTTTCTTGAAATATGATGCCTTTTGATAGAAAGCCTGCTTTATTTTTGCCAAATATGATTTTAAAGTTGCTGTATATATTAAAGGAAGAGAGCATGAAGTTCAAATGAATATATTTTGTTGCTGCTCTGTAAAATGAACAAATTTATCCAGACTGTTTAAAATGGTAAGATTATTCTGTTTTCCTTCACAAACTTTCAACCATGAGAACAAAAAGTCAAACGCTCTCCAATAGAGGTGTTATAGCATATTTCTAGCTATTACTGACAATGCATGGGAGATTAAAATAAATGACACCTCATTTCTTCAAAGAAGAAGAACTGAGCACTTGGAAAAATAAAGTCATTCAGCTTTGCTGGAGTTCAGACATTACTGCTTCAGTACTTCAGTACCATTTATGGTGTATTTTTCTTTTTTTTTTTTTGCTTAGATTTGTGAAATATAAGAAATCAGTGAGAGATTCCTGTCACAAAATCAACTGTTAATCCTGTCAGTGGGGCTCTGTAACAATATTTGTTCCTGTATTTCTTCAGAATCAACGTTTCCAAGCAGAAACTATCTAGCAGTGGACTTTTTTCTTTTATTAATAAAGGCCATATTATTTTACATAGCATTGTTGACAATTTGTGGATAATCTTTTCTATTTTACAGGGATTATTTATCCATTTATTTCAGTGAGGGCAAAGTCATGCTTATCATAACTATTTTTCAGTTACTTTTTAAGTTTAGATAAAGTCCCTTCAGCCTTATCAGAGTCAGTTCTATGCAGTTTGGATACCTCAGATAAAAAAAGTAGGCATCTGCATTTAGCACATTTCAGTTTTGCCACTGAGCAAATGTAGATTTTTAGTTTTTCATAGAAAAGTACATTTAATGTTATTTGATCATGAACAACAAACATCAAGTTTAAGAATAGTGCACAGGTAAGAGTGGGTTGAACTGCCTGGGTAAATAAGCTGTGTCTGAAATCATGAAACAAGAACTTCCACTGGTAAAATTATATGATGTAATAGAACTTTTTGGAGCATGGATTCCACGCAGTGAAGTTGGAGATAACTTTACAAGTAATCAGTGTTCAACCTGTACTGTGGGCTGATATGCAACCATTTTTTGTGTGTCATCCAAAATATAACCTGACAAATATTGCAGTTGGCTTGAAATTACTGTGCTATTGTTAAGCATATTCAAATGACATAAAACAATTGAATTTATCTCATCTCAATTTTAAAACTGATGACTGATTTTAGATACAGCCATAAAACACCTTTTCAAGTAAATTCCGGGAACTTGCCCTAAAGTATTTACCTTGGTAAATATATTTCAAACCCACATACAGACATTCCATGGATCAGTCCATAAGAAATGGTTCACTGAGATCTTTTCAAAGAATACAAACAAATTTTCATCCAAACTAGAACTGTGAACATAGCAGGACAAAATTTTTCATGGGAAGGATAACTTTTAAATCCGCTTCCAAATTATTTATTGATATATACGATGTGTCAGGACCCAGACTATATAAAAATACATTCTAGCAGTTTTTAATAGCTGAAGATTGAAATGTGGGTATTTTTGTTGGGGTATATTTTGGTGCACAAGCTGTTATTTAGGTAGAATGCTACGTAATACTAATTCTGTTATTTGGATTACTAGAAGATTTCCGGTGAAAGTATAGAAGTGCTCCTCTGTGAGCAGTCGTGGGTGTTAGGGCTGTGCTTTCTGGGTGGTGCAAGTTTTGCAGACTGGAGTTTTTACTAAAGCTTTGGAGCTCTTTTGGTGAATGAACAGTGACCATATGATGGGGGAAAGTAAGGACAAGTATTTTTCTCCTTCTGTAGCAGATGCAAGCTTTTAATGATAGTATGATAATGAATAGTCATTTAATTTGATTTACTCATATTCAGTCTTTCTCTGAAAATGAGAAAAGTAGTTATACAGGAATTGCTATATTAAAGCAAACCATTATTCTATCAACCATAGTGTTTTGCCTCCAACACCCCATTAGATGTGAAACTACCTTTAGCTCTAAAGAAAAATGTGTAACCTACTTATTTTAATATTATGGGTGTACAATTTTTGATCTTTCTCTCACTCATGCTGTAATTTTTATTGAAATTAAGAGTATATTTTACTTCACTTTTAAAACTTGAGTAGTCTATATACTAGATAAATATTTCTCTTCTAGTAAAAAAAATTCAGGACTGTGGAATTTAGTAAAATAATTTTAGTATTAATTACGTATCTTATTCTTTGTCAATAATAGCAAATTACAAACATTTAGGAATTCCTTTTAAAAGTAGTTTATCCTGTTGCTTCTTTTTTGCATAGAAAAAATGAACTTAGACTACTCATAGGTTGTGAAAAGAAAATGCTTCTTGAATTTTTTTAAGCAGGGAGCATTTTTTCTGTTGCAAACATTGACTGTTTTGTCCTTAACAAATAATCTTGTTTTATCTACATAATAGAGATAACAGAAAATAAATCGTGTAATAGTTACATGTAATCCATGGTGTATTTGATTTAGTTTTGTTATGACCAATGTGAATGTGTGGTGGACAAATGTCCCTTTGGCAGGTTGAACACTTTCTGCTTCAGCTGTTTCTCTCTGAGTGCACTTTTTTTAAATTAATCTGAAGGTTGGCTGCTGCTGAATGAGATGGTTTCCCTTTTTCACCCTGGCCATGTGCTTCTGCAGCTTCTCCTGAGCTGGCTCAAGAGCTGCAACAGCATGATACTTGCCTTTCAGAAAACAACAAAAGCTTTTTGCTAATGTCAGTCTCCAGGCGGGAAGCACGGAAAGAGGCAGGAGTGGAAAGGCAGGAGGAGGGATACCTCCACCTTTGTCAACAGTTCGCAGCTAAATCACTCAAACTGTGCTGCAGAGCTTTTATTTTTAAAAGTCTGACAAGCACAAAAGATCGACTTTCCAGGCTGGCTTTTGGGAAGTTGAATTCCCTGGACACTGAAAACAGGGATGCCTTTCCTCTGTGCCTTGCAAATGCTCGCTTGGCCATTTCAGGTCAGAGGTACCCAGTGACTCACTGTGCATGCTCAAGTCATGATAAAGGTGTTGGGAGTGAGGCATACCCAGGCTTTAACCATCAACATTGCTCTTCAGCTTTGGCACCTAATAAGCTGTTTGCAAACCAAGCTTTTGGATCAAGCTTAAAAGCCATGGGCTTAGCCAGAAACATAAATCAAATCCACCCAAGATTATTCCTAGGCAGCTGGACCAATTGTCATAGAATATCTTGCATCTGTGCTAAAAGTTTCCATGAAGTGGTGGATGGCTGCAAATTAATAGGAATTGACCTGTGCATTTTCAGTGTCCCAACAAGTTCAGGGATAGTTTGTTGTGGTGCTGTTTGGCACATGCAAAACATCCCATGGAATATTGCAACAGTTAATTTCAGAGTCTACAAGTATGTCATATTTTTACTAGAATAGAAGTGGCCTGGAGTTTCATCTATCTGTACCTTACTAAAGGCAGTGCTTCTGTGAGGAAGATGCTTTCAGCCTCTTCGTTGCCACTTCTCCACTGCTCAGCCAGATGTGTTGAGGGCGGCCAACACTGGTTTCTTCTCACTAGCCTCCTTGTAGGAGCTCAGCCTCCCTGATGCCACTCACAGTGTCATCATGTTGGTTCTGGGCTGTAGTGTGTCACCAGTCCATACAGCTCTAATGATGCCAGGTGCATTTGTACTGAGAGGAGGAGAAGCAATACAGTGGAGAGTCTATACTACCAAACCCAGAAGGCCAACCATATCGTGGTCGAGGGAGGGGATTCTGCCTCTGTGCTCCACCCTGGTGAGTCCCCAGCTGGAGTATTGTGTCCAGCTCTGAAGCCCTCAGCACAGGAAAAATGTAGAGCTGTTGGGGCACATCCAGAGGAGGGCCACAAAAATTATCAAAGGGGTGGAACGTCTCTCTTTTGAAGACAGGTTGAGAAATTTGGGGCTGTTCAACCTGGCGAAGAGAACACTGTGGGGAAACCTTATTGAAGCCTTTCATTATTTAAAGGGGGCTTATGAGAAAGATGGGGACAAACTTTTTAGCAGAGCCTGTTGTGATAAAACAAGGGGTAATGGTTTTAAAAATAAAAGAAGATAGATTTAGACTAGGTATAAGGAAGAAATTCTTGACAATGAGGGTGGTGAAACACTGGAACAGGTTGCCCAGAAAGATGATTGATGCCTTATCCCTGGGAACGTTCAAAGTCGTATTGGATGGGGCTCTGAGCAACCTGATCTGGAGGAAGATGTCCCTGCTCATTCCAGTGAGGATTGACTAGATGACCTTTAAGTGTCAAACTGTTCTATGATATTTCTTCAGGAAAAAAAATACTTAAAAAATGAATTTATTACAGATGTAAGAAGTCTGTGATAGCAATATTTGCAGCATTTAAAGGTTTTGAGGCTGTAACCTCACTTCCTTGAAAACTGGCAACTAATTAAAATGAACTCTGGTTTTCCTATAGTTTCAAACCAAATAAAACATCAATTTTCTACTACTAGAATTTTCTACTACATCTCTAATGCCAATTATTGCTGCTCCTTCTGGTTTTCAAATTGATTACCGGTAGCTAAGAAATTCTTCTGTGGCTTGTAGTCCTTTATGCTAAATAAGTACGTGGAACTGTGCATTTCACACACCCTTAGGAACAGGAAACCTGTTGCTCTGATGGGGTCCTGACCTTATCGGAGAGCCTGTGTTGCAAAAGAACCATTGCATTAAACTATCGACTGCTGTGTTTCAGGAAGACCTCCATCTTGTTGCACAAAACAATGCAAATGGTGGAAGAACAAATAAAGATAAGGGAATGCTGAAATAATAAATAACTTCGACTTCCCCCCCCCCCCTTTTTTTTTTTATGTTGGCATCCAGTTACTTCGTTTGATCTTCCCTGCCTTAAACAAGCTCATATCTGCCAAGAGAGTGCAACCTTTACTGAATCACTATGGTCCTATTTGTTCCGCTTGACAGATGACAATGCATTTTTGTCTTTCTGCAGAAGCATAGAAGTGACTTTGAAATCTTCCACCAACGAGAAGCCTGTGCTTTTTCCTACCCTGCTTTTCCTTCTTTTTTTTTTTTTGGGTGGGTTTTGTTTCTCATCTCTTGCTGCAGATGGCTGTGTTTATGCTGGTTAGACAACACTGAAGTTGGATGGTTTTGTTGTTGCTTCTGACTATCTGGCAAGAACTGAAGTCTTCAGCAGTTGTAACATATATTGATGCTTCAGTCACATTATGGCTGCTTGTGACTGTCCTTTGCAATTGCCTACTCTGTAACTCCCTGATTTTTTGAACAGTTGCTGCTAGTGCCAATTCTTCAGCTCTGTATAGCTCTCTTGTCTTTGCAGTTATTGTATTGTTTGATAGCTTGATCAAAAGATTTTATTGATAGAGTTTAGAAAACAGGCTTCAGTTTTACTCAACAATTCAACACCATAATGGAAGCAGGTGATACATTAACAGGTCTGTTTGAATTTTGTGAAGAAATGGAGAAACTCCTGGATATTTAAATATGGGCCATTAAGTAAATATTCTTTGTTCTAAGTATACTTTGTACTTAGCACAGCAAGAACCTAATTTCTGATGGTGATCTTAGGTGTTCCTGAGTAGAAATAACAATCACTACAGAACAGTTTTACATTGCTTTTTGTTTCAGGTTCCCTTGGCCGTGCTTGTAGACTTGTTGAGTCAGTTTTAAAATTGGACGGCTTCTCTGCAGCGATGAGTATACCTTACATCACAGAAACAGAATTTTGGAAAGCTTGCAAGCTATTCCCAAAGAATGAGATATAACCTCTGTGTTCGTTAATTTTGGACTTCTCTGATTGTTGGAGATGATGTGTGTATAAGGATCAGAGACTTAGGCCCTGATCCAGCAAAGCACTTAAAGTAATTTTTAACTTAACTCACCATGATCAGTTCTACTGAAGACAGTGACTGGTTCATATTATGCAAGAAGATACAGCACAACCTTATTTAGGAATATATATTTAATACAATCCCTATCACTTTTTTTGCAAATAAAAAATGTGAAAGTATCAGAAAATCAGAAAAGGATCCTTTTCAAGATCTTCCTTGTCCTACATGTCTTCACTTTAGCTGCTGTGAAAGAAGCTACTAATTAGCTCCAAAATGCATCTTTTGATATAGATGGTACATTTCTGCTACCTAAGTGGAATCATATATTCTGAGGGTACTTCTTACTGAGAATTCTCTTTTAGAAGAGCTGAATTTTTTCTAGGATTAGGGAATATTTTGTTAATGGGTGACTGAGAATTTTAAAAAGTGCAGCAGAACAGAACGGCTCCTAGTTATAAAGGTTTAATTAATTATTAACTCACGTCATCTTTCTCTAAGCCTAACACGCTTTTTGCATCTAAAATATGTAATTTGCTGTTACACTTGGAATCTGCACAGGATGACTGCAGCCAGTACCCTCCCTGCTGGACATGAACATTTTAAATGAACTTTTTTCTGTCTAACTCTGCTGTTCTGGAGTATGTGCCAGATGGATGAGCAGGGGCAGCAATGTGGATGGCTGTGGTTGTTGTTGGACCAGTGGTACCAATAACAAGTCAGTTTTTGACATTGAGGACAGAATACAAAAAAATGTACAGCAACACTGATTTGTTCAACAACTGAATACCCCTTGTGGACTTTTCCTTTTGGACTTGAGGTTTGTGAAAACAGGCCCAGAGGTAAATTGAAACACATTCCTGTGTGGCACTGGCTACAGCCCAACGGCTCTGTAATAATCTCTAGTTGGATAGAGAGAGGCTGAAGTATACAAGAGGACTTGTGCTGGCTGCAGGTTATTCACAGGTACATGTGGCTGTGCTTGCAATAACAGAGAAGATTGACAGTGATTGGCAGAATAACTAAAGCAAATCCAGTTCTCTGAAGATGTGCAGAAAATGAAGGACTTCTGCTACAAGACTGGGATGGTGAAGCACCAAGACTTTTTCAAGTCGTTTAGTGAAGAGTTATCTTGTCCTCACAGTCACAATAATTATTTAAAGCAATAGGTTTGGCTTCACCACAAGGACCTTTCAATTAGAGGATCAGCTTCTGGGAAAGAAATGTGAATGTGTGAGGTGTTAAAACCAAATGTAGCATATTTTAATGCCTTTAATGGAGAGAAACAGAATGAAGAAATGAGGTTATGCCAAAACATTGATTCTACACTATTCTGGTTTGGAGTTAGTCTCTAACTTCTAGGCACTTGGACACTGGTCACTTTACTGTACCTGTGTCTGCATCATATATATGAATGGAAAAAATGATAACAGAGAGAAATAGAGCCATGGCATGGCATTTGAGAAGGAGTCTTTTGTTGGAGACAGTCATCTCCATTAAAAGAGGCAGCTGGTTTTATTTTGTGGAAACCACAAAGATGTCTGACTGCTTACTGCCTCAGTCTTGGGTGTTCAAACACGTGTGCCACTGACTGCTGAAAACACACAGGTCCATTACTGTGGCAGTAGGCAACAAAAGTATTGTGGGTAAGGACTGGACCATTTACAGAAATGCTGAAAAGGTACAGTGAGGCCAATAGAGATGATTTTTGTTTCCTTCCTAACCCAGATTATAATAGGGAACTGAGACTCTAATGCATTGATCAGGCCAGCGAGTAAGGATGAATTTGCTGAGGGAGCTTCTTAAGTTCCTTTGTAATTTAGAGAAAATACCAGACCAATTAAAAAAGACAGATTGCTTGATGAGCAGGAGAAGGAAGACCTGCTCAAAGAAGGTATTTTTAGATCAGGTTGTTCAGTGATGCGTCCAACTGAGTCTTGTACTCAAAGCTGAGACTCATCCTCAAAGAACACGTAGTTCCCAGCGTCTCTAGACAGCCTATTCCAGTATTTGACCCCTCTCGTGGTAAACTTTATATCTAATTGGAATTTCCATCAGTCTAATTTGTGTCCTGCTGCCTCTTGTACGGTTGCTGTGCATCTCCAAGATTTTGGCTTTGTGTTTTCTGTGTTCTCTCATCAGGTGGTTGTAAATTGGAATAAAAATCTTGAGGAGATTTTATTAGTACAACTTGAACAGACGCTGCTACTTGAGGCTGCCCTTATATATCTTGACCAGCTTGGGGCCTCTGCACTTGCTTCTTGTATAGGGAGATGCAAAAGGGAGTAAGGATAACAGAAGTCTCACATTGACAGGCTTCATCTAAGGCCTCTTCTTTAAGTGTGGGGATTATAAAATAGCCAAGCATTTGTGCTTCTCTTCAGTTCTTCATCTGTTAGCAAATGTGTCTTTTTAAAAAATAGAGCTGGACCTGGTATCAGTTGCAGTGTGACTTGACACTACAGCAAGAGTTGTGAAAAAAGTAGTCTTATAGTGTAGTGAGAGAAGAGAGCTGAGAGACTTTGCCTGAGGAGAACATCCCCATGCATATTTTGCATGCCCATGGGTGCACTTGCATGCACATGTTTTCAAACTTGAAGTCTGAAAGGGTCTTGTTGCTTGGTTCACAGTCAAGTATTTGGCAGGAAATTGAGTCTTGAGAAATAATGCTGTGAGTGAGGCCAATTAATTATGAAATCTGACTGATTCACAAATGGAACTGACATCCATGCAGCACACCTACTGAAACTATGGAAGATCCTTGTGGAAGGGCAAAGGCAGGAGGAAAAAAAAAATGTTCATATGTGTCCGACGTGCTCTGCCATTCTTCCATGTCAAAATGGTGATTTTTTTGACTAATCCTGATACCTGGAAGTTATTTTTCCCTCATAGATTCCTGTACCATTGACATCCAGATTGGTCTGTGTAGTTCAACAGAGGTACTACCTATCTTTTAAATGATCTGAAGAACTGTGTTATACTGTGTGTTATACTAATGGCACTTATCAGTTTAAGAATTCACTCTTCTGTAGGGATGTTGTACTGGGATGTGTGCCAGTTAGCCTGAAATCACCCCAGGGCATGTTAAGGTTAAACTAAATAAAGAATTTACAAATGTGGAATACAGGTATCAGAGTTACAAATTTATAATAGTATGTGAGAAGCTTCTTCATGTTGTCTTGTAGTTAAGATACACACTTAACCCATGCCTTTTGCAAAGGTTGTGCTGATGAAGTCTGAGGAAGCAGACTTGCTTTTATAAGCAGTCTTTCCTAAGAGTTCATTCAGATGCAAAGCTCTCCCTATGTCCACACCATTCCCACATCTCTCCTCCAACATATCATACTCCTGTATTTAAGGAGCTTCTTTCAATACTTGTTTCCTCAAACTATCCTCTGGCAACTAGAAATAAGTTGTACAGCAGTTGTCTTCTGTGACAGGGCAATGCTGAAATATTGTGTTCAGCTTTGTGCCTTGAATCTCATAAACAGAACTGGTCAGTTTTGTTAATATCACCATATAAATGGGATTAGGTATGTAACTAATTTCTAGGAGCCCAGATATGGGAATATTTGATGATTTTGAAGATGCCTTACCCTTAAGCCAGTCTCAGTAGATACAAAGCTGTCTCAAGATTTTCAAAGTTTCCTTGTTAGCTGTTTTCAGAATGGTAACTCAGTGTTCAGTCACTCACAGTATCACAGTATCATAAGGTTGGAAAGGACCTCTGAGATCATCAAGTCCAACCTATAACCCAACACTAACACCAACACCATCATCTAAACCATGGCACTCCATTCGCTTTGTCTTTGATATAAACACAACAAATAAATACGAACATGGGAGAGTAACCTCCAGTTTTGCACTTCAGAGCTCATTCTTGTTTTTAGATGAGGCTATTGTCTGTTAAGATGTTTTGTTTGTGATTAAGCAAGGAATGTTGCTTAATGTTAAATCACGGTATTGTTGCTTTTGTGCCAGTGAACATCCAAGTGGTTAACATTTTGTGTGGGAAAGCAGAGATGTATCTTTTTTCTTCTGTTTTTCTGCCTCTGTGAAAACATCTGCTAACTCTATGAAACATCAGTATTTGTTAATATCTTTTGAGTTTGTCCAGAGTACTCAGGTATTTTGGACCATTTTATGTACATAGTAATTTATACTCTATGAGTTGGGCACAATTAGTCTTATCCTCTCCCATCTTTCTTAGGTACAGAAAGCTGAAGAAATGTCCAATCTAGTTATATTACAGCATGTCTTCTGCTCCTTTAGAAAAGGGTACATTTCTGCATGTTCCTTTCTAATGCTGAATTGAAAAGGCAGATGGTGCTCTATTTTAGCATCAGGAAATTCACTCTGTACATCTGGGGACTGAAATTCACTATTATAACTGACACAATAATCTGCATTTAAGACCAGACTCATACTCTGCCCTAGAAGAGTAATGAAAGGGGAAAGCTTTATGGTTATTAGTCTGGATAGTAAGATACCATTCACTCTCTTGGCAGGTTTTGTACCCAGTCTATTCAGGACTGGGATCTCAGAGAGTAGACTCAGGAAAGAGCTGTTAGAAATCATAACTCTTAAAAACTTAGAGTTTTGCAAGGCTTGAAAAACTGACCACATGTGGATGGAGTTTCAGAGGAATAGCAAAAGTTGGTTTTGTCACACAGAGTTTCAGCTCTCTGCCAGATTCAAAATTCCTGCTCCAAACTTCTCATTTGCTACAGCAAATAGGGGTTCTTCTTTAAAAAAAAAAAAGGGTTTCTAGTAATCTTTAAGGAGGGAAAAGCAAAAATATTCTCTCCAATTGGCTCAGATGCTTACAAATTATTTTCCCTGAGCTCATCAGTGATGTGTAAAATTTCCATCTGAGGGGCTAAAATTCGATAGCATCATAAATAACTGTAAACCAAGTCTTAAAATTTAAAAAATAAGAACAAAAAGTTATGCTGACAGTCCAGCCTTTTTTTTTTCTCTTGATTATACAGATAGTTTTGAAGTATGTAATTGATCTTTTCACACAAAGAATAGGTAAAATTGAAAGTATATTTCAATGTTGTGAATTAATAAACATATATGCCAAATAAGTGTAGTTCATGGTTGGAACCAGAACTATTTTAAGAAAATGTTCTTGAATTCTCTACTTCTATTAGTCATGTGAAAGCAGAAGCTCTGCAGCCTAAAACATAAATTTAAAAAAAAAGTCTTCCAGCCTAGTGGTGAGTTTTAGTAAGTGTTTTGGGGGTGGAGGGACAAAAACTGTACACATCTTTATATCAACTTATAAAAATTTAAATGTTAAAAACTCCCAATAATAAGGTGAAGCACTTGTCTCCTGCTAAGAGCCTAAGGAATTTTTAAACATGTCTCTTTGCCTAGTGCTATCAAGAACTTTAATTTTTATTTTTTTTTGTTCAGAGAAGATTTGTAAAGCAATGGGGTAGATGCTGCTGTTCTCCTGCTGTCTATCTTGAGGAGTTTCCTCACTGGACTACACACAACATAGTTGCTCTGTAATGTTACAGTGGAATCTTGGAAAAACATAATGTTCCTCCTGTTATGTGCAATAGATTCTTCTTTAATTGCAGCAGCTAAAAAAAGCTTCTATCTTTATAGCCGTGGAACCAAAGCAACGAAGTTTATGGTCTCTCACTGTCAGCAGGTTTCTGGAAAATTTATAGTATATGTTCTAAGTTTACCATTTTTTGTTGGAATACTTACTGAAGCTAGTGCTGAAAAAAAGCCCAGTACAGGATTTCGAGATTTGCTGTCTTTAAAGATTGCTATAATTTGAGTAGTTTTTCTGTAGCATTTTTACATTCGTTTTTTTCCCCTCAAACTGCCGTTTTATCTTGTCCAGAATCTGTTCAGGCTACTTCTTCCTCCTTTTCTTTTTATTTTTTTTTTCTCTCTCTATAAAATAAACTTATTTTTCACCATTCCCTGACTGGCTTTTAGGACTTTTAGTTAATAGAAAATTGCTGATGCCACTGGAAATTCCTGAACGTCCTTTGGGTTATCTAGTTAAGTTAGTTCTATAATTTTTGTTATCTGCCCTTTCCTTTTTATGTTTTTGAGCCTATTTTGCTGGTGCCACATTGTTTGCAATCATTGGAAGGAAGCTATTTCTCTCTCTCTCTCTTTATTTTTTTAATCTATGTTCCAGTTTTGATGTGAAAATAAGTTCATGTTGTCTGTTATGAATTCTGAATTTGTTTCAGTACCCTCCTGTTTGTAGCTGGTGAGAGTGGTTCAATTGAGCCAAAGTGCACTTTGCATGCCTCTGCTATTTTGTTAACAAAAAAAGACAGAAATGTAAAAACTAGAAACAAACTGTTTCTCAATGAAATTAAATGACCAGCTTTTGCCTTTAGAAACATACCTAAATGTTCTTCACCTGTAAATGATGCCAATTTAATAAAAGAGCCACAGAAATGCGGTGTAGCTTTAATGTTACTGCGTTCACCATTTTGTTAGTGTAATTTAGAGCAAATTCCTCACTCTGGAAAAACTGCATTGGGCACTGGAAATATGGGATATCTAGAAAAGTAAAATAAGGTTGAGATTTTAAAAGGGGAATACAGGATTTAGTAACTTCCATTCATTTAATCAATTAATCTTGCATTTCCATGTGAAGGATAATGTCTAAATCCTCACTATTTCAGAAAGTCATCCCTTGACTCAGTCTCAATAAAGATCTCTGTGTATGACAAGGCAACTTCTGCTTTGACCTTCCTTGCCAACACGATCTGTCGTGATCCTTGGTCACAGTGGACTGCCCCCTCCTGTTTCCTCAGTATTTGTTAACTGCTATTCTTGCTTTCTTTCCTGTTTCTTCCTTATTTTAACATATCCGTACATATCACATTTCCATAAATCTAGATGGATCAGAACCAGCATTCATTTTATATGTATATTCCCACACTTCAGTAATGCAGCAAAAGAACAGTCTATGCCTGGTATAAACTTAAGAGGTCTTCAGACTTTGTAGAACCAATTTCCCTCTTTTTCTAAAGCTGTCTGTGGAATACTGGAATAGACAACTTTCTCCTGTAGTATGTGTAACTCCAAAACCATATTAGGCCTTTATTAAGATGAGAGAAATACGTCCAGCTTGGTTGCAGTGGAGGACATATAGATGGATAAATTACCAAATCTGAAAAGGTAGGTTACTCATTGACTAAGTATTTTTTTTAACGCATCTGCACTGGAAATGAAGATGTTGCAGCCAATTAATGTTTAGATTTACTCTCTTTCATTACTACATGTGATTGCTTTAAAAATACACTGTGAAAGAAGCAAGCCATTCTGTGTGATATATGCATGTTTTTAAAGGTGTACATGAAATGGGACTTAGGGAAACCAAGTTTTTGCATAAAATTTGTGTCCAGTGGTAAAAAATACCCAATGCTACTACCACATCCCACATGTATTTCCATATTGCGGTCATGATGTGTAAAATCTGATATCTAATAGATGAGAGTGATTAAAGTGGGTGATGGAGCCATTCCTGACCTTTCAGTACAAAGACCATGTTTTAAAAACTTAAGTCTTGTTTTGCTGGAGCGTGAACCCACAGGCAGACAGATCAAATATGATCTCTAAAGCAGGGGGAATTTGCTACTTGTTAATTTGGAGCCACCATCCAGGAGAAGGAAAAAAACATCCCTCTGATAATCTGTTGCATTTCACAGGTTTTTTTGTGTCTAAAAAAGTAGTAAACACAAATCAAAAATTCATCTTCCTGCTTGCATTGGGCTTATCTAATTCCCCTGCCTCACCCTTGCCCTTTCTTGCTCTTCTTCCCCAGGAAGAGTGAGTCAAACGTTACAAGACGCTATCACAGGGATTCCCAGCCAGCCCCTAAAACCTTGGTGGGACCCATGGTTTTGCTTTGGATATGTCACCAGGCTGTGTGCTGTGGGGACACTGCAGTACCTATTGCTGAGCCCTTTTAGGGAGCAGAACCGTAACGTTCCGCGCTGGCTTGTGTAAAGCTGCTCGTAGGGTCTCTAGTTTAAATAGTATGGAGTGGAATTGATTGTGCTTTTATTTAACCCTAAGGTGTGTTTTAATATTGTTTGCATATCGTGGAGATTTTAAATATTTTGTCTCCCTGAAAACACACAACCCTCCCAAAATAATTAATGAGGCTTTTAAAAACTGCATGTAAAGAGCACTGGGGCTGCACAAGATGAACTCAGAAGTCAACTGTCTGTGTGCACACTTAAATCTTCCATCTTCTACTTAGCTATTACACTAGATCATTTTATTGCATGTCAATATAGTAATTCTAATACAGTGTACGGACTGGATAATGCTCTAAATACAAATTTAAAGTCCATTTCGTAGCACACTATGGAAGCGAGTACTTCTTGTGGCAGGCAGAGTCACATTAATTCTCAGATTATATAATTTAATACGAGATAATGCTTTTTCTATGCATTCCAGAGGCTCAAAATGAAACCTAAAAGAGTGACTGACCTTAAACTTGTAACTGTCATTCATTTCAGTCTGTGTAGCCCAGCAGACTGTCTGCTGAGAGCTCTGCTTGCTCTTTTCTGAATCTCTGCAGATGTGTGTTCTCCCACTCTGTGCAAACATGCACACACTGCCTTTTTTTTCTTTCACACTGTCTGGCATATTTTCAGAATAACTCTTCGAAGACTTTCTGAACTGCTGGGTATGATTGTCTGATTATTATTTTTTTTAACTGGGAACATGTTTAGTCCAGCATTATTTAAACAAGCTTATCTCTTTGATCAAAGTCTACAACCTGAAATTTGAACGGGGTAGGGAGGGTGGCTGGGTGGGTGAGGAAATCTATCAAGTACATATCTGCGTGTGTGCTGCTGTCTTAGCTGTGTGCCTGCAGAGGTACAAATGTATGTTGCTTCAGAATAATCCTGCAAATATAAAAAACTTTAGCTATTTCAGTAGAAGTTCTGAAAGCATAGTATTATTACTAAAACAAACTCGTTTTTAATAAAATTTCTTGCAGCTATTCATGACCTGCATATTCAGTTTTTCAATTTCTTCAGTTTTTTGAACATTGAGTTGAATAACTCTGGAGTTGCTTAAGCACAGCACAGACTTAGCTAGTATTGAAAGCATACTAATTGCAGCCCATATATTAATGCATTCGGGGTTGACATTAACCTATTTCATTTTACTGACTGAGCCACAGACCACAGCAATAAAGATAGAGGGCTTGAAACAGTTTCTAGAGGTTTTCATTTAGCTGATTCAGGATAACTGGTTTGTGCAAAGTTAAAAATACACTGAATGAGATTGCAAGATGAAGCATGAATGCCACACCTTTTCATTATGTTCTGTCTCTTCCCCTTCTCTTTTCCTAAATATAACTTCAAGCAGCATTTAAGTTTATTTTAAAGTGAGTCCCATTTGATTATTTTAGAATAATTGATTTTGATATCAAAATTCAAGTTTGTTGAGCTTTTATTCACAGCACTAGGTAAAAGAATTTCCTGTATTGAATTAATGTCATGCAACCAAATAGTTTTTTTCCCTAACTTTTAGGATGTTCCTGTGACAAAGTCTGAACGATGCTTTGTTTCATCATTTTGCAGCCTTAAATAAAGAAGCAGATAAAATTTTCTAGGCTTATCTAAAGCTTCTCATCATTTTTATTTTTACTTTTACGCTCTAGAAACTTAAAGTTGCTGTTACTGATGAAGTATATTGTAAACCTTTCTTCTATGTAGGGATAATACACCCTTTAATTTTGTTAGCTAGTTTTATTAAGTGAGGCTCATTACACAGGCACACGCAGAGAGATGCACACGCTTACACACACGCATTCTGCTTTGCCCTATCTCAGTTACAGCATAGTCCTACCCAGGGTCATTACAATGTACACATTACATATTTCTAGCAAACATGAAAATGAATCAAACAGGAGGAGAGATAAGCACAGATAGATTGGAGCCTGCTAAGGAAATAAAAGGCACTAATCTGCCTGACCACTGGACTACTCTTCCTGGTTGGTTTTCAGCGTTCTTTCCCGTTAGTCACTGCGGAGCGCGTGTTACCCTGAAGTGAAAAATTAAATGACTACTAAGAATGTAGTAACATTTAGTGGGACAATTGTTTGGTGTAACTCCAAAGCTAATTGTTTCTGAAGTGATGTTTAAACCAACGTCGGCACAAGGCAAGGGCTCCTGGCTTGCCGCCAGCACCTTGTAATGCATATTAGTGCAGATGAGGAGTTCCTAAAAGTTAGAGAGAGGGAGAGGGAGGGAGGGAGAGAGAGAGAATGTGCATTTTCAGTGCTCACTCTGCATTTGTTTGCATCCTCCTCCTTGCTGAGATTAGAGGCGTACCTGTGTAGTGCTGCTTTATTATGATTTCTGCTGAGCCTCAGAATAGGTTCTGGTATTTTTTTTAGGTGGACTGCCAGCTGCCGATCTCGCTGTTGACAGTAAAAGCAGATATGTTCCTTGGTCACTGCCATTAGCACTGACCATGACCCTTCACACCAAAACCTCTGGAGTTACCCTGCTGCACCAGATTCAAGGCACTGAGCTGGAGACACTGAGCAGACCTCAGCTGAAGATTCCCCTGGAAAGATCGCTCAGCGACATGTACGTGGAGAGCAACAAGACAGGAGTTTTTAACTACCCAGAAGGGGCCACGTATGATTTCGGTACCACGGCTCCAGTTTACGGCTCTACTACTCTCACTTATGCCCCTACTTCTGAATCTTTTGGGTCCAGCAGTCTGGCAGGATTTCACTCACTGAACAATGTCCCACCGAGCCCAGTGGTGTTCTTGCAAACGGCACCCCAGCTCTCACCCTTCATCCATCATCACAGCCAACAGGTACCCTACTACCTTGAAAATGAACAGGGCAGCTTTGGCATGAGGGAAGCTGCTCCTCCAGCCTTCTACAGGTAAATGATACAGATATATTTTTTTCTTTCTTCTTTAAGCAGCTGAACTGAGAAACTTAGAATGTGAGAATCTCTATGCCGTATTTATTTTGTGTGTAAAGGACTGTGTGGTTTAATTGAATCATCCACCATATCTAGACCATAAAAAACCCCGTAGAACAAAACAAAACTGTAATTCACAACTGACTGTGACCGTAAGCTGTAAATTTTCAGAACTGTACACAAATGAGAAAAAAATTGGATAATGAGTATAAGTGTTTCCTGGGAAAATGTGAAATCATAGTTGATTAAAGAATGGCAAACGACCTCTCTGGGGTAATATAATAAAATTACTGTCTGAAGTACACAAAAAAAGAATTTCACCATCACACGTTCTGGGTATGAGTGGTTGTTTGTTCAGCTCTTAGATGGTAAGAAAGTTTTTCTCTTCTGGCTTCCTTTATAGTGTGAGAAGTGGCTTATATAGGAAGTAGTTCAGAAGCACAATATCCTTCCTAATCAAACTGTTAGAGCTGACTCAGTGACAGTATTTCAGTCAGTAACCACTTTCATGAGCTCTCCTACGAGCTGTGTACATATTAACCTGCATATTTCATTGTAAGGTTATCTATACTAACCATAAATCAGGCATGCTGCATTTCAAAATATAAGATTTTGGGTTTTTTATCCCTGAATATAAAGGTGGGAATTTTCTTGGGTTTTTTTTTTTTTTGTTGTTGTTTTTTTTTTTTTGTCTGGAATAGGATAAAAGTGTCTTTGAATTGAGGCGAGGGGGAAATAATTTTCTTTGTTTTAAATATTTATTGTCAATTGTGAAAACATTTACATAATTTCTGAGGAAAATGGTGGAAACTGATGAAACTGTAGCTTCCAAGAAAATATAGTAACACACACCAGTATGCACGCCGTTAATATTTGTGCAGTGTTGATAGTTTTACATCAGCTTATTATACTGGGCTTCAGTGTATCAAACTGAACAGTTAGATGTATTTTTTTTCCTAAACTCTGTTTGTATCTGTTTATTTGGATGATACAGGTGGGTTTGCTAGAAATGGAATGACTGAAAAAATAAAAGCAAGCTATTCTTTCTCTCTCAAGGGCCAGACCCTGAGATTTATTTGCATGATATAATGTGTTGGTGGAAACAGCAACATATGTTCTTAAAGACAGCCTAAGAGTAAAAATCTGGCAGCAGAATCTGGTCCAAAAAAACAGATGATGTGATTGCACTTTTCACAGATGATTGATCAGTTTTGGGGAGCAGATGGAATAAAGACTGATGGAATGATAGATAAGGGTTGTGTTGAACTGTCCATTACAGTGATCTGTTAACTGAATTAATTCAAACAAAATGTATTTTAGTGCAACTAAATACAGTACCACTAGAAAGTGTGAACATATGTCGGAGCATAAGGGTCTTGAGGGGTTACTGGTGACTTGAGAGTGAAACTGCACTTTGAGCTGGATTAAAGTGTTTTGTTTTTTTTTTTAACATGAATGTCCAGTACAAACTTATGGTGAAATGTGTATAAGTGACCTTAGATATGTAAACAGTGGAGTAGTGACTTTCTGAAGTTGAAACACACAGTTGAAAACGTACTATAGTCAGAGCATTGAACCTCAGGAGAGTTAAAATCAAAAATCCCCTCAAAGTAGAAGCTGAACTATGGAAATAATGCCCTGTTATTTTTAAACAGAGAAGTGAGGTTTGACACGTCAAAGTAAAAATCAAGATATACTTTTTTAGTGTGATTACTGGAGGAAACATGTAAGGTCAGTGCTGGATTCCTTATTCCCTGACATTTCTGATCAAGGATGGGTGTCTCACTTGGACATGTGTTTTAGCCGTGTGTAATTGATGGGGCATCAATTAGGTCAATTTATGATCTTGGATATGCAAGGGATTTATCTGCATCCAGTGTTATACAAAGGATTTAATAACCCCTTCCAACCATAATTCTGTAAAGTGCATCTTATGTGGTAATAAGAGAGAGTGCTTACTGTGATTATCTTTTGTTCTAGCAGGCACAGTACTGTTGGAATGAAATTGATATAAACATTGCTTTTTTTCTTTTCATTTTTGCAAGATTGTGTTTACAAAGTTATAATCATCACAACATTAAATATTAGGTCTTTATTATAGTGTTTTGGCACAAATCCAATCAGCAATCATCTGTGAAAATAATTTGAATATGTGTTCAGTGTCTGGGAAATAATTAAATAGCTAATCATGGGGTTTAAGAAAAAAATCTTTAAAAAATTGTAATGCATGAATTTCCAATTTATTCATTTGGCTAATCTCATCAGTTTCAACTGAATTATGGGAGAAAAGAGATCATGGGGCAATGAATAAATCAATGCTGGAGATTGGAAGAAGTCTAACTACCAAGACAATTGAGCTCTGGAACAACCTTCCAGTAGGACTGATATAGGGAAAAAGTCTCAAACCAAAAGCCCTAACAAAATTTAAAATGGATCATGATCAGTTTACAATACAGCTGCCTGTTGCTATAACAAGTAATGTAACCTAAGACCCAGAAAGACTCCTCTGCAGTTTCTATTTACCTTCCTGTATAACAGAATTGTGTTGTTTTGCTTGTAAGATTGAAATATTTGCATTGCATCATCCTATTAAGCTATCATTTGAGATGCAAATTATATGTTCTATGATACAAGGGGCTTAGACAATAAATAAACATTATAGGTTGGAACTGGAATTATATTCTATTAATATTGAAATAAAATGTTAGATATCTTCAGTTGCAAAAGCAAAAACTTACCATATGCGATAAGGAAAGTGTCTAATGTAATTTTATTTTATTAATAAGTATTCAAAATCATGATGACAATAGCCACGTATAGAGCTACAAGTGTATTAATTCTAAAGTTATATTTTTTCTTTAAAATTGTGTTTTCTTTTCCAAAAAGCTTTATCTCTTATTGCAAGAATGATGGCAGACTTCTATATCTAGCTGAAGAATACACGACATAGAGAAAAAATGGTTCTGTTCTAGAAAAAAATATACCAGTCTCCTTTTTTCGGGTGTTTCTAAATCATGGGACATCAGAATCTGAGAAAAGAGAAGAGGCTTAATTAATTCAAATTGTGCTGTCTCTAACTTGGCCCTTTTATGTCTGACCTTGTGGGTGTTTTTATTGGGAGCCAAACTAAAATACCTTTCTCTTATCTTACAGCGTCAGTATCTTCCAGTACGAGAAGCACTACTTTTTAATTCTCTTGTAATGTAGCATATTTTATTTTCTTGACTACTTTTAAGGTAGATTTGTTATTAAAAATGACTAGGAGTTTATTGGCACAAGAAATCTGTATTTGTAGATATATTGTAAAGTAACTGAAAGATTTGTTATGTTATTAACTATTAAGTTTGAGTTCTGGCCACTTCTGGTTATTTCCTTGTGCTTTTTGGCAGGTTTTTGTTCATTCAGGGGAAAAAAAAGAAGCAGCCTTTCAGTAACTAATTTACTTCATTAAATCCCTGTAAGCAACAGCAAAGATGAATCCTTTTTGTCCTGCCAGTGTCTGATGTTCCGATGTCATCCCACTGAGTCTGTGCTTCTGGGATTTGAAGTAAAATCATGCCTGTATTGTAGCCTGGGCTTAGGCTGCTTCCTAATTTGGCCAAAACCAACATAAAAATGGACCAAATCTACCAGCTATCTGATGGTAGAGTTGTCTGTCGGTCTGTAGTGAGTGACTGAGGCAGGGTAAATCAGTGTACAAACAGAAATACCAGGTGAAAACTAATTCATTGCTCTCTCGCTTTTAGTATTTAGCTTGGGAGTCTCTTCTCCTACCTAAAGCTCTGGGTTTAAGTTAAAATAATTATCTATTTAGCTTTAGTTCCGGTTATACTGAAATTGACACTGGAATATTTTAAACCTGCTTTTCCAATCAGTGTAACCACAATTCTGATTTTTAATACTTGCTAACACTGAGAAAGGTTACAAGTGTAGGTCAGTCCCTGTTTGCTGTAATTTATAAATCCATCAGACTGAAAAGTTGCTTAATATATATTTTTTACCTTGTTTGATTCATTATGAATCTTTCCAGTTGTTCATGTTGAGTTCTAAACAGAGAGGATTTTTCCAAATCTTAAAATTAAAAGAATGTTACAATAAATGCAAAATTCAAATACAATTTTTCTTACTTTTTTTTTTTTTTACTGTAGTATGAGGTATTCCATAACCATAACATGAAGGAGGACTGTGTAATGTAGTGCTTTGTTTTGTTTATTTTTTTCTCTAAAGCATCAATCTGTTCTGAGGGTCTGTCCTGAACAGTTCAAGAGTTCAGGTAGTTTCTTGAACACTTGGAGTGTTCCTGTTTTCAGCACTTCTGATGCTATCTCTGACAATTTTAGAGCAACAGATGACTGTAATGAAAGAGACAGGAAAACATGGAGTTACTCTGTCTCATGGAAATGTGGTAAAGTTAAACTCTGAAATGTTCTGAGTTACTCACACATTACAATTATGAGAGACTTGTAGAAACCAACTTTTCTGTTTCTGCAGCTCTTCTTAGTAAATGTGCTGATGTGAATCCTGCTGCAACTGCACTTATACCATAAAGTTACCAACTCATATAATGTTGAGAAAACGTCTTCTATGCCTCCTTGTGCCCCTGAATAAATCCAGGTAGGGTGGTAAGGGGTAAAGGAGCTGTTATACTTCTTCATTATCCTTCTTTCTGCCAAAACAGGGAGATAGATCTGACTTGTTCTCTCTGAGCTTCCTTTACAAAGTTTTTTCTTATTGAAGAAAGCTTTTCAGTAGATGCATTTTTTGTATAAACCACAGACCCAGGAAGTGCTTCGTATACCAAGTCCTTTCCAGGTGGATTTAAATCTTGTGGCTGTTCAGGCAGTTTGTGGAATTCATGTGATTAAATGTAGACACCTAGGTCTCTACTCAGTTTTTCAGTGCTTGGGCATCTGATGCCATTTGGGAAGGCTGAAAGGTCAGATGGGTCTGACAGATTTAACACAGGACCTGCTGTCTTATACTTATTGGAGTAGGAGATGGGTGTCAGTGAGGGTCATCACCTGAGCAGTTCTAATGACATGTGGCATTGACAACAGCATCACAGCTTCACATCTACTCCCTTCTTAGCCTGTGGAGACACAAAGAGGCACTGTGAACACACACATTGACTATTTCTATGGTATCTGATTAAAATAAACCACTGCGCTAGGCTCTAAAGGAGCAAGTTCCTCTTTCTATACTATAAAACATGGCTGTAGTGACTCATTCTGGTACAGATGTCTACTGAGTGAAGATGGATACCCACTGGTGTCCAAACTTATATGAAATTAATCCCACCCGTATGTATACTGTTTCTGAAGTGTCAACGTGGTGACCATCTGTATTCTTCCTTCAGATAGACGCTGCAGTATGTCCCTTAGAGGAAGATGGAAAATTGACTCTGTGTCATTGGCCTTCAGCTCTTGCTCTGAGGCTATTGAGACAACAAACACTGCTGGCCATATCTGCTCTGATAGGGAAAGCATTAGTTGCTGGCACCGATTCCTTCAGCAATTGCAAAGTGAACTCCAAATGTCAGCATTTTTTATTAAACCAACAAGAAAAGCTGACCAGAGCTAAGGCATAAATCCAACCCAATGCAGAGGAGAAGAGTCCTGCAAGTGAAAAGCACCCACTTTTAACAAATCAAGATTTCCATAATTTTGGTAATTTGATGTTGTTGACAGTGAAACACTGAAACTAATCATGGTCTGTCTGCAGGGAGTTTTCTGTTATCTGTTCAGGCATCAGAACTGAGATTAGAGTGGTGACGCTGTCCTTCAGTGTTCTTATTTAAAATGTTGCTTTCATTTCACTCATTATGGGGGCTGTAGGTAAAATTTGCTGTACAGAGAGATCTCACATCTGAGGTTGTACATTATCCCTATGTATTTGGGTGGCCTTTCCACTGATCTGCAAAAGATCATAATTTACCACACCTCATTAGGAACCCTGATCAATGTGACACTGGGAAAGGCCAGGCATTTCTACTTTTCTGCCAAGCTCATATTCCAATGGCTGGGAGGTTTCTTACACAGTCTGACTCAAGATATTTCTTATTCTGGTGCAGGTCTATGAAGATGTGAGATACTATGCTAGATTTAACCGACCACATACTTAACAGTGATACCTGTCAGAGATAAGAAGATTGTAAATCTACAGGAAGACCTTCTTCCTTGACAAAGCATTGATAACAATATTGGATTTGGGAGTGATCTGGGCATTTTATTTTAACCTTTTACTAGAACAAGGAAATATGGCCCTCAAAACCCATGGAACTTAAATATGACTGTCCTAAATATAAATCCTATTTGGTAGATGTGCATAACCCTTGCAGCAGTTTTACCACCATTGCAGTGGCAATTTTGATTAATGACACAGCAGCCACCATCTATGTAAAAGTAGAAAAGATGCTTCCCTTTTCCTCAGTGCATGGAGGCCACTAGTAAAAGTGAAAAATAACAGTAAAGGTTGAAAGTCAGAAGCCACTAAGACTAAGACATCTTAAAGAAGCAGTTGGTGACTATGTGTGAGCAGCCGTGCATGTGGTCACTCCATAGCCAGTGGGTGGAATTTCAGTCTACGACGACTGTTCAAGAGTGCAGTCCATCTCCAATCAGACAACGTGGGGTGGAATATGTTGTGTTCTGTTTCCATGTGCTACTGTTCACAACACTGCCCACTGTCAAAACCTACCTCCCACCACTCAGGCAGCACCATCTGCTTAGAGGAAGTGTTTGATGTTACAGGGGAGAGCCTTCCTCTCCGTTCGAAGATGATGCTCTGTTGAGCATCTGGACAGCACTGAGCTGCATTTAATGCCCGTGCATTTCACTTCTGTTTCATGAGCTATGTGGGTAAGCAGTGTGTCTTTCCATCCATGTCCGAATAAAGAAACAGAATTTAACTGAATTTTTTTTACTTCCTTTGAAGATTTTTTTTCAGGGTCTCATCAATCTGCAGTGCAAATATCCAATTTGTTTCCTACGTCCAGTCTTTCCCCCTTCTTATTTTATCACTTGCTATTATGCAGAAACACTGCTTTGATCACTGTGGCCTTCTTCAGTTCTGATTTGTGCTGCTCAGACATGATGACAGAAAACTTTCTAGGTTGCTACAAAAGGGGGCATCAAAGGTAAGAAGAGATTGGAAGGGATATTTACTACAACACAGCAAAAGTCTCAGCTCATGCTAAATAAAAATAGCTTGGAAGGTGCTGTGTAGAAAGCAGCAGCTGCAGAATAATATGCAGCATAAAATTTAGGACCCAAATCCTAATTCAGAATGATGGTGAGCAATCTGATATTCCCTCTAGATAGCTTCCACTCTTTTTTTTTACATATAGCCCTGTTAAAATTGAAATATGTACTGCTTTCGTTCTATTTTCCTTTCTTTTTTTTTTTCACTTTAACTGTAATTCCAGTTTGTGAGACAAGATCTAGTAATTCATAAATCCATAAAATTCTTCCAGTTTTCAGAAGCTTACTTTTTATACCTCTTCAAGTTAATCTATAAACAAATGGAAGATTAGAAGGTGCTAACTCTAAAAAAATCATCATTTAATTTTACTATTGAAGACAAGTGCTATAAAGTCTCAGTTTTGGCATAAATAAAATGTCACATATTACCTTGCCATCTGTATTCTCAATTTATAAAGGTAGTAAGCATTCTTAAAACATTGGTTTTGCAGAGCTATCGTGATCAAAGTGTATCTAGTTATTATTCAGTAACTTGTATCAGCTGGTGTCTGAAAAAAATTAACTCAAATAAATGTTCCTTCTTTGATTATTAGTTATAACTTGAACTTGGCAGTAAGATCTTTGTTTCATATTACATTATTACAGACTCCTTGTATCTAGGAAACTGTAGTGGTGGCAAGGAATACTATTGCTGAGAGTGCATGCCAAATCTAGATATCTTTAGGGTGCTAATGTGTCAAAGAACAGCTTTGTTTGCTTCCATTCTGCAGTAAAATGACACTCCTTCAGCAAAACTGATAAACACAAGCAAGGCAAAATGTGTATGCTGCCAACATACGAGCCATCGTAGTGCATTTACTTCCTTGCAATACTTTTGCATGCTTTGGATTACTTAGAACATACACATTGAAATGTATTTATAGCACTGTCTTGCCATTATGGGAAATATAATTCTAATTTTCATCTACAAGGTATCAATAAGAGATAAAGCGTGCCAGCATGGCTTCTCCAAGGGAAAGACCTGCCTGACCAATCTGGCTTTCTATAATGAGTGACCGTACCAGTAGACACAGGAAAAGCAATGGATGTCATCTCTCTAGACTTCTCTAAAGCATTTGTCCCCATCCCCCACAACATCCTTCTCTCTAAATTGGAGAGATATGGGTTTGATGGGTGGTCTGTTCAATGGATAATTGGTTGGATGGTCACATTCAGAGAGTAGTGGTCAATGGCTCGATGTCCAGATGGAGATCTGTGACAAGTGGGGTCCCTCAGGGGTCTGTACTGGGACCAGTGCTGTTTAATATTTTAATTGGTGATACAGACAGCAGGATCGAGTGCACCCTCCGTAGATTTGCAGATGACACCAAGCTGAGTTTCTTTACAGACAGTTCTAGTAATGCTGATTGTTATGCCTAGGTTTCTCTCTTTTTTGTTTATGATGTTATGCAGCTGTGGCTCATATTTTCAATGCTATGATTGTATCAGGTAATTTTTTTAACATTTTGACAATAAAGGCCTCAACCTTGGAAGTATCACGAAGGGAAAAGAAAATTTTTCTATGCTGATGCAAAAACCCCCTGACTTTTTTGTTGGATAGCCAAGACAACTTTTTGTTATAGATGCATCTCTAATATTTGGTAGCGTGGGGATGCTGTCAAATCCGGTTTATTTTGGTTTGATTTTCCCTATAAAACCTACTGACATTTAAACTACAAACTGCTGAAGCTTCTTGCTGTTCACAGTAGGATTCTTTTTGCCTTTGATAGCCAAATTATGTGAAATTTACTGTCTTGTGCGTCTCCATCCTCTCTTATATATTGACTTGATTGTAAAAGCATCCTTCTCTGACAAAACCTGCGAGGTTGCTTCATTGCACAGCTGCTTGGCTTTGGAACAGGACATTCCCTGTAGTTATTGCTGTGGGCTGAGGTAGGTTACATGAGAATTACAAGGTAATGTAAGTTTGGAGTGACCTCTGTAGATTATCTGGTCAACATCCTGCTCAAAGCGGGGCTAACTTCAAAGTTGGATCAGGTTGCTCAGGCCCTTATCCAGCTGAGTCTTGTAGATATCAAGGAATGGAGAGTCCATATCCATAAAGGATAATCTATTACAATGCTGAACCACTCTTGCTGGGAAAAACGTTTTCCTAATGTATAATGACAATATTCTTTGCTCAAAATTGTGTCAGATGTTTCTTGTCCTTCCACTGTGTGCCTCCAAGAAAAGTCTGGGTCCATCTTCTGTAATATTTCCCATTGTTTAGTTCAAGACAACAATAAAATCCTGCCTTAGCCTTTTCTTCTGAAGGCTAAACAAATACAGTTCTCTCAGCATTTCCTTATATGTCATTTGTCCCAGTCCCCTCCACATCTTGATGGTTATCCACTGGACTTTCTCCAGTTTGTCAAAGACTGTTTTCAGTTTGTAAGTCTCAAACTGGAAGGAGTCTTGCAAGTATCAAGGAGAGGGGAACAAGCTTTGCTCTCAGACTCCTGTCTATTTATATGAGTACAGCCTAGGATATGTTTGGCTTTCCTTGCTGCCAGGGCACACTACTGGCTCCTGTTGAACTTGTCCACCAGGATCTAAAGGTTGTTCTCTGCAAAGCTGCTTTCCTGAACCTCCTGTGATTCTCCAGGGGGCTTATTCAATCCCAGGTGCATGGCTCTGCATTTTCCAGTGTTGAACTCCATGAGACTCTTGTTGGGCCATTTCTGCAGCCTATTGAGGATCCTCTGATTAGCAGGTTTGCTTTGCAGCTTACCCACCACTCTGTGCACCCCTTCCTCCCCTCAGTTTGGTACCATTCATTAACTTGCTAGGGGTGCAGTTTGTCCCTTCATCTCTGTTGTTAGTGAAATTTGCCCCAGTATTGATTGCACAGGAGTGCTACCAGTACCTGGCCAAATTTGTGTTGCTGATAAAAGCCTGTTGAGACTAGCAGACTGGTCATTTTCCACTCCCCTTATAACTTGTCTGTGTAGCCCATCTCTCACCAATTTGGCTGCTACACTAGTCATGAGAAAAAAATGTCTCCTTCTTCTCTTAGGATGCTTCTGCTTCATATGCATCAGCTCTAATGTTTGGCAAAAGTCTCAGCAGTAAAATGCAGTAAAAAACTAAGCTTGCAGGATGGGAAGATAGTATGAGGAGTAATTAAAGGTGGAGAATGGAATGGGGACAGTGAAGAAATCCAGTGGGCCTGTTGAAGTAGAATTTTGAATTTCTGCTGAGGATGCTGTAGCAGGCTGTCGTGAACTGCTAGATAGAACATGGATGAAAAGAGGGAGTTCTCTAGTAGGAGAATGTAAATATTATATATAGGCCTGGAAGAGTTTGAGGTGGACCAGAAAAGTAAAGTTGAAGGAGAAATTCCAGAAGAAGACTGATCTGGAGATAGAGTGGAGATAGAGCTGGAGAAGAGGAGACTGAGAGGGGATCTCAGAGCTGTTCACTGCCTTCTCACAAGGGAGAGAGGGGAAACAGGGGCTGAGCTCTGCTCTCTGGTGACCTGGGACAGGACTGGAGGGAATGGCAGGAAGATGTGCCAGGGCAGGGTTAGACTGGATCTCAGGAAGAGGTTCTTCCCCCAGCGGGTGGTGGAGCACTGGAACAGCTCCCCAGGGCAGCAGTCCCAGCACCCACTCTGCCAGCATTCCAGAAGCATTTGGCCAATGCCCTCAGCCACACGGGGTGAGTGTTGGGAGTGTCCTGTGCAGGGTCAAGAGTTGGACTCAATGATCCTTTTGGGTCCCTTCCAGCTTGGGTGATTCTATGATTCCATGATTCTATGAATTTAAAGGTACTCAGGGACTGAGGCTTGGACTAGGGACAAGAGCTATAATCAGGACTGAAACAGAGCAAGTGCGTGTTGCAGGGCATGGGGAAATAAAAAGGAGAGAAATAAAAGGGAGAAACAGGGAATATGGAACTAGGATGTGCAGAAAAATCTTCCTCCCCACAGGTATATGGAACTCTTGTACTTCATTCCTGTCTATTACAAATTTTCCCAGAAGGTAATGGATTAGTCCAGTTATTGGTTCATCCAGTAGCAAAGTGGTAGATGTTGGTGCTGTAGATATGAGCTTCAATCATTCCTAAAACATCAGCAGCCACTCGGAAAGTCCCAATGAGATCATAGTTTGGGTGTTCATTCTTTAATTTCTTTAAAGCTTTGGTATTTCTCATGCATATGGGGAAAATATAATAAAGTTACATCAGTAGGATTGTAACATCATCCTTCCCAAAGATGAGGCATGCCAGAACTAAATTTGTGTGCATATTTCTTTCTCTGCCTAATGCCCTGACATGTGAGAGTGAAGATACCACTGCTTTACCACACAGGACTCCTATGAATAACAGTCATTGGTGTCTGGGAAGTGTCCAACTGTTATAATGAAGAGTGTTATTGAAAATCAGCAACGCTTTCAGAGCAGACTTGAATAAGAAAGAAGACATGAGGATACATATGAGCAAGTGTGAAAGCATCCAAAATATTGAGGAAGGGCTCAGTCAGTGAATATGATTTTGGAAACTAACAATGATGTTAATAAACAGGATAAAAATGTTTTACAGGCTGTTAAATATACATACCCAGCATTTTTCTCAGAAAAAAATACAGCACAAGTATATTTCTACTTCAGACTTCACATGGAATTGCACGTTCAGCTACCTTGCATTCATTTATTTCATAGTGAGTTAAGGGCTGACTTCACAGAAACAAAGAGTTAATGCACCAGTTTTTCATGTTCTCTAATTTGCTTCTGACACGGACTCTGAGAGGGACTTTGCTGGTATTGTTTCAGCAAAGCACTGGAGATCTTGCACTTCAGAGGGAGAGATGCATTTCAGTACATAAATATATATTAAATGCTGCCTCTACCCCCTTTTTTTTTTTTGAAGAGCATTTAAGAAAATTGCCTAGGCCAAGACTGCTTTTTCAAGAAGAATGAAAAGTCACTGTATGGCTAGCATCAGCTTCTTTATTATTTATTAAATGGCAACATTAGATATTAATAGCTTCAAGCTGTTTTCATGTATGTCCCATTTTCTGACTCATACACGCCTGATTTTCTCTCTCTCTACTTCCCTTTATTGTCAACAAATGTGGATCTGTCTGGAAATGGCAAGCAACCTGAAAGCTGCATTACATAAGGACAGTGACCCCACTTCTGCATTGTACCTCCAGGTTGTTCTAGAACTAAAACCCAAGAGACCAGAGCAAAATGAATTGTCTTGTTTATTACAGGGGAGCCATGGTAAGAAATAAATGACAACAGGCCTCCAGCAGCTCCACTTCATGACTTCTGACAAGAGGCATATTTAAGTCACATAACAAACTAAAATGAATAGAGTCAGGAGGTGGTCTTTGTAGGGTAGACCTGATACCAGATTACTTGGAGGAAGCTTCTTTGTCCCAGAGAAATTCCTCAATCTGTGTCTGCTGACTACTTGGTCATTTGTTGGTGACATCAAGGGGCAATTTTTTTAAAAATAAGGATAAGGTTCCTGTCCTGTGAAGAACTCTGAATTCCAGATTCAAAATCAGAGTTTTCATTTAAACTTTGAGTGTGGAAAATGATTCACTGTTTTTGTGAGAACTGAGAGTCCTTAAATAGTGTAATTTTAGTCCTACTAAAATATGTCCAATAGAAATAAAATAAGAAATATTAAACTAATTGTAAGGAGGTAAAGCATTTTACCAGTTTTATCATACGCCTCAGTCATCTCAGTATAGTCAAGGTTTTATGTACAGCATACTGTGAATCATTACGTGGGAATCCCTAGAGAAATGCTTAGAAATGGTATTTCTGCAACATATAAGTGAATGGAGTGTGCTGTCCAGTTTTTTTTTGTCTGTGTTAGGCTCTATGCTAAAATTGTCATGGGGAACAACTAATTAAAGAGCTACTTTTATTTCTTAGATTCCCATTTTGATACTATCGGCACTCCCAATCTGTTTTCTTTGCCTGTTTAGTCCTCGGATGTTCTGACGGCGTAAGGTGCCGTGTTCCTCCCATTAGACAGGTGCACAGATGCTGTGTAGAAGGAGCAAGCCTTGTACAAGATGATATAGCAAAAAAAATAACATTATACTTCCAACGAGAAGTTCTGAGGTAAGTTTGAAGTTCTGTACAGATTCAGATACACAAAAGATCTGATATTAATCCTCATATTGAGTTAGCTGAAGTTTAATACTTAACTGAATTAGCCCCCCACTAAAGAAGACTAATCTCTATTGAATATAATTTTGCATAGATCTAATCTACAAAACCATTTCAACCGTATTTTCTGACTAAATGAATTTGTAATGATGGGGACATACTGTATCCATGACAATCTGTGATTCATAAATTTAGCAAGACTAAGACTTGCTAAATCCCTGTACTTACCACAGAGTATTTTTGAGGTAAATTTAACGGAGAAATAAAATATTGAATTAGAAATCATGCTGCTAAACTTGAAATTACCTTTTTTTCTTTTTTTTTTAAATAATAATAACAATTGCTCAAGGAAAACCTTGAGCCAGTTCAATCTCTTGTCAGAGAATGTGCCCTTTTGCTTTTTGTATCTGTGCATATATATCATATATAACAAGAGGATTAGCTGAATTCCTTCTGACAAGTTCAGAAAAATGTCTCCGGTCTCCCTAAACACAAAAGAACCCAAACCATTTGTTAGATGGTGCTTTGAATATGAATCAAATGAAATCTAACCCCTAACCTACTTGGAGGTATCTATTCATACATTATAAATTTAACTAAGAGCTGATGCATGTTATGTACACTTGATTTTTGTGGGTCTGCAGAGCTGCATAATATCAGGGATGATGTTTATCTCCTTTTTCCTATATCATTTTTTCATCTCCTGTCTCACTGGCATGAGCAGCAGCAAGACTTCTCTTGGGCAGCATGATGCAGAATTACATGTACTTAACTTTTCAGAGTTAAGTGTGTGGGATGTGTGCTCCAGAGTGTGGAGCTTGAGAGGAGCTCTTAGGTAAGAATGCAAAGGGTTCTCCACATTTTATCAGCAGGTGAATGTAAGAATCAAGACTATGTCCAGTGTGGCATTTCCCATTCGGTTTTGTGGAGCAGTGCTGAAACTGGAGAATGAAGAGACATTTAAGACATTTTCAGTCAGAATTTCTGCACTTGTTGGCTTAACTTTCCATTTTACATATTATACTTTCCAAGGTAACCTCATTGAAAGTAATGTTGGATTCTGGATTTGGCAACAAACTGATATTGTTTAGAATTATTTAGCATGTGATCTGTAAATCTATACAAATATGTATGTGAAATCAATTGACTGCTGTTTCAAGCATGGATATCTAAGGCTAAATGCTTGAATTAAAAAATAAGTACCTGAGCTGTTAGATGGAGCCATATGAAGAAAGACACTACAATTTTAAAACTGTACTTGACATTTCAGAATAATCTTACTAAGTTTAGAACAAAATTAAAATCAAACCAGATGTAAATAAAAGAACAGAGGCTTTTGTCAGTAATTCAATTATTGACATATTTGTCTTATATACTTTCAAATATATAGGATATTTGATAATCAGTCATCAATTTTGAACATATTTAATACCACAGTAAGCCTAGATGAAGAGCCTGATGTTATGTCCTAACCTGCTACTCATTCGGATCATATTCTTGAAGAAAACCGTCTGAATTAGTGTTGGAAAATTTTGGGACCATTTTGCTGCAATGAAATGCAAAAATCTGTTAGGTTGTTTTGAAGAAAAGAGAGTCATAGCTGCTGGCTACTGCTCAGTGAGGTGATCTCTTCTCCCTTGTGACCTGTGACAGGACTGGAGGGAATGGCAGGAAGATGTGCCAGGGCAGGGTTAGACTGGATCTCAGGAAGAGGTTCTTCCCCCAGCAGGTGGTGGAGCACTGGAACAGCTCCCAAGGGCAGCAATCCCAGCACCCACTCTGCCAGCATTCCAGAAGCATTTGGCCAATGCCCTCAGCCACACGGGGTGAGTGTTGGGAGTGTCCTGTGCAGGGACAGGAGTTGGACTCGACCATCCTTGTGGGACCCTTCCAGCTCAGGTGATTCTGTGATGCTGTGAGTCCTAACACCGTGACCAGCCAAATGGGTGTGAGCAGATCCTGCTGGCCTTCCCAGAGCAGATGTGAGGAGGATTGTGCTGCTCCCAGCCTCAGCTCTACTGAGCTACTTCCTTCCTGTTGAGGCTTGGATTGGGCCATAGTGGATTAATAGACTTGCCGTGCCAAGCTTAGTGCAACATCCACTTCCAGCGTTCATCTGTATGCAACAGAGGATGTTTTGGCTAGAAATGAGTAAATAGATGGGTTTTTTTGCCATAGGTAGCCATTAAAGAATATTATGCAACAAAAAAGTTGAAACTTGGGTGTTTTTTTTTCCCTTTCATTTGTAAGAAACATGTATGTCTGGAACAGAAAAATCAGGTAACATTCAGCAGGGCTTCCTTGTGTATAGTACACTGGTCTTTTGTGTGACCCATGTAAACAGGTAATAATATGTTTTTAAACATCATAAGAGAAGTGCAGCTGCTGTGTCCACGATACTGTACATTTAATTCTGCATGAATTTGTCTATTTAATAGACTTTTCCCTTCCTTTGTGATTTATATGGCAGGGAGCAATTGCTGTCTGCCAACAGAAACTGAGAAGACTAATGCAGTGCTGTATTGTGGCACCTCTGAAGTGTTTGAGCTTATTCTCTGTTGTTGTGAGGAATAAGAAATGACACATAGATGGCAGGGATTTGTCAAAACAAAATGCAGCATTTAAGTGTCTTGAAACAAAGTTGTAACCAAAGCAAAGGGCGAGTGCATGGATTTCTCACAGATCTATTTTTTTCACACATTTATGAATAAATTTCCCCCCCAAATATATTAACAAGCAGCTGGCTGCATGAATGAACTTCCTACCTACTATGAGCCATGCTCTCCATGATTGCATACTCATATGCAAATTTATACATAGACATTATTTGAATGAATAATTAACTATTTGGGGATAATTTAGATAATGTAGATGTGTAAGACAAATATTTACTATTTGCATATGAAGAAAGACAAAAAGATTGCAGTCTACAAGCAAGAAAGAGAAGATGCAGAAGAATGAGGGAAAGAACACAGTCCAGTTTTTCAGTCTGCTGTTTCAATATTTTGTACCATTGTAATGTAACCTTTAGTCTGAGCAACTGAAAGCTGCCACTGAGAGAGTTTTTTTCCCTGTCACATTTCTGGTCATGATTCCTTTGGCTGTATTAGTAAGCCAATGTGACCACAGAGTTGGGATCTTCCCTTCTTCACCCTGCATTTTCTGTCCTCTCTTGCCAAAATTCTTGTGACTGTGCGTTGAACAGCATTAATTTACTACTCTAGACCTAAGTCTCTACGGCCAGAAATGAGGGGAGAGGAAGACTGCCTGGTCTGGTACCAGGTGGCAGATACTGCTTCTTGGACATAAAAGAAAAATCACAGCATTTGTAGCCTTTAATATTATATTTTCAGAAGTGGTGTACAGGGGTTACTTAGAGAGGTGCTGAACCCTTATGACTGTCCTTTAAGGGAAGGAGAGCTGTAGGATCTAAGAAATTTAAAATTTGATTAAAAATCAGTTTGGTAGAGGTGTCTTAAATTTTATCCTTTAACAATCTGTTCAGGTTCTTTTTCTTATTAATTTCATTTTTTATTTTTTTTCCATTTTCAGCTATACTTTTAGCATATGTAATTTTCTCTTTCTGGAGATCCTCTCTGACAAATGTAATAGACAATTTTTGTTCCACTGTGTGTCAACAGGGCCTGGCTTTAATAAATCCAGCACACACCCAGAAACTAAGCTATGTGGCGTTGCAGACTTCACTGCTCTTTTTCAAACTATAATGTGTTTATCATGTGGTTTACTGCTCATTAATATTGAAAGAATGAATTGGAATGCAAAGTTGAATTTAGCACTTCCTAGAGGACAAGTACAAGTCAAGTACCTCAGGCAGAGCAACATTTTCCTGCAAACTACCCAGATCTTGGGAGGCATCAACTGTCTGTGCATCCATCTCGTCTTCATTTTGACTGGAAGGACAAACTAAAGCGAGCTCCTTTGAGGTCTGAGTCTTCCCCACCAGGGCCCAAACCTCTCAGGACTGAAATTTGACATAATTTGTTATTAATTTTTCTTAACAGAGGAAGAAAAGGATATAATAAGCTACAAAGCACAGCTATTCTGTTGGCCTGCCAGCATTGACATGCTGTGAATACTTTCAGCAGCCCAACTTTGCAGGTGAAATGCAGCCCTTCTCATATGCAATGACTGGTTGGTAATGATGTCCTTTCAAGCAGGCTGTTTGCCTTCTGTCATGCTGTTGTCACCTGTCTTCTGGTCAGTTACACTCAACCATGTGCTTTTGTCCCATTTGTTACACTTGTTATGCTTTCAAGCATATGACTGTCAAGTCATATTTGGATTTCTGGGATGCATATTCAGCTATGACTTGATGAAGCGTTGCACCACAATGTGCCTTGTGCTTGCCTTGGACTGGTTTTTCACCTGTTGCTGATAGTCCAGGCTAGCCCTGTCCTGCAAGGAAGTTAATGCCTATTAGTGGGATCCCATGTGCTACTAGTTTGGTTTGATGAAGCTGGCTTAACTACAAATGGGCCCATGTGTTTAGGAGCCTTTTTTTGCACTGGGTCCTGGACTGTTTACTGTTAGTCCAATGACTGCATGGGTCTGTTCCTACAGTTCACTGTTTTGGGGCAATAACAAGTAACCTCAGATAAAACATGTCATCTGGGGCAAGTACACAAACATTTCTACGTGCAGGTTTCACATCTTCCCAAGTGCCTAATTTCTTCCCTGCTGCTCATAACATGTTTTTGGGCTTGATGCTTCTGCCTGGTCTTTCTCCTGTACCTTGCTAGCAGCTGGCACAGAGTTGCTCGTAGATGGCCTGAGTGGTGAGCTCTTTGGGAGAAGATTTTTGTCTCTTCTTAGTGCTTTATATCAGTTGGGTCAAGAGGTCTGAGTGCACTCTGATGAACTTAAAAGCACTACTTAAAGTAGCCTTTTATTTTGCCAGGGTTTATTTTCCTGTGGCCTAGAGCCCTCTGATTTCTTTGTTGGGACCATATGTGGCTGTACAGTGTTTTGTTTCAAAAGGTCATTTTCAAATGCAGTGTACCTCTTATAGTTACATTTTCAGTTTAAAATGTAACTTTAAAGAAAAAAAGGCCAATTGAAATGATAGATTAGATTGGAATTTTTGAAACAATGGTATTTAAATAGTAACTTGTTATACAAGCTAAATTATTATTTAACATTTTTTTGAGGTTGGTGTAAAAGAGAACATCTATGTCTTCCAAGCATTTTTCTTTAATAATGTCTTACTTAAAGTTGGACATTGAAAGATTTTACTAGGAGTTTTATGAAGCTTTGAGTAACTTGTTTAACTGCAGTCAATGCATGCATCTGAAATATTTGGAAAGAGAACTTGCCCAAGAATAAAAGGAGCACGCGACCCCATAAAAGTCCTATAAAGGCATTGTGAAGGAGGATTTATGACTGATTCTTGCATTTTTTATGGCATTTACCTTTGAAATAGTCTGGAGGTAAGTGTAAGAATCTGACAGCACTTCCTGAAACACCATTTTCCAATCTATTGAGTGCATTTAAACCTTTTCTTTCAGATGGTAGGATTGTGTTGTTATATCTGAACATTAGGAAAGAAAAAAATATCCCACAGTTACTGAATAATTCTGAAGAAAGTTCACTAGAACCAGTGAAACATAGAAAGATGACTTCTATGTGTGTTATAGTCTTATATGAAAGGCTGAACTTCTGCTTTTTCACAAAAGCTGTGTTTTAATTCTAAGATTCATATAAGAGCTGCAGTGATACAACTTTTCAGCTTAGTCTTTGAGGCTTAGCACAGCTTTAATGAAGACAAGGGCAACCACTTCTAAAAATGTGAAATCTGTAGAGGATACATCAGAGATTGCCAATTGAAGCTGGCCTTTTGTTTTTTTTCATGCTTCCAGCTATTCAAACGTATTTTATTTTATTCAAACTGTTTACACTGAAGTGAGAGGTCCTGTGTTCACGTTTCCAGAGTGTTTGCTTGCTGGGCCCTCCACTTTGACACACTTGTGGGCAGAGTGGATTGCCACACTCAGGCCCCTGTGGCTTCTGTCCCCAATGCCACATAGCCACACACCAACTCAGTATTGCTGCCAGAAAATCATATTTATGCAGTGCCCAGAGGCACATCGTCTGTCAGCAGTTCTTTTTCACCAAATTTGGCATGCTTTTAGGCAGTGGATGAAGGTGTTTCCTCAGATTATATGACTCTTCCTACACCGGAGTCGGTAGGAGTGCCTAACTGATGAGAGACACAGTGGCAGAGACAGATAGTGCCCAAGGTAAAACTGTGCCTGGCAGGAGGGAGAAACAGGGAGAGAAACCCTGACCTGGTCATTAGTTTGCATCCTGGGGAACTGGATCAAAGTGTTTATTTCACTGGTGGTGTTCCTTGAAGAGTAGAAGGCTCATCCAGTGATCAGGGATTCAAAAGATAGATAAAAAGAAGAGAGATTTTGTAGAGATTTTGCTCCAAAAATAAAATAGTAACATGAATGTTTAAAACTAAAAACCATTTAAACTAAATGGTATCTGCCAGTTGTTAAAAGCAGCGGAGATCTGTAAATGGGACTGTTGAAATGTAAGTATGTAAGAGAATGTTTTTCTCTTTCTGCTTACCACAACAGAATCTGAAACATTAAACATTTCTCAAATTCACTAAGGGTCAGTGCAGTGCCCAGCCTTTGGGAAAGAGAGATCTGATGCACAAGTACAATAACTGGGGAATTACTGAGTAGGGAAAAGGACTGCAAAATAAAAAATAATCTGAGGGGTAGAGAAGAACGTACGCTAAATAGAAGTTAACAGGGTAATCTTTTGCAGAAATGGCAGATACTGTTCTGTGGACAGAAAAACAGATGAACATACCAATATGCTGTTTTAGAATAGCCTGGCAAAGCCTCCTTCACACCACAGTGCCCACCGAGGTGCAAGTAAAGTCCTCCTAAGAGCAGAAAGAGGGTGGGAGAATTAGAGAGGAGACTCTGGAAGGAAAGCTGGAGGCTAAGAAGTGACATAGCAGGAACCTTACAGCAAAACTAGTACCAAGAGGGCAGCAGCTGAATGGATCTTCGAGCTAATTAGAAAAAGCTGAGGACAACTGAGTCAAATTTCCAGCAGAGAGGACTTAGTGAAGCAGCACACTGTTCTCAGAGGGGGGCTTAATCATTGGGAATGTTGTAAGGGCAGGTTAAAACAAGTTCCCGTGGGGCAGATTTTGAAGCCATACTCTGTCCCTTCTTTACTGAACGGTAGAGTATAGTGATTGCAGACTATGTGATTTCTGTAGGTCTGTTTATGTCACTGTCTTATTGAAACTGTGGGGAAGTTTGACTACTGGTAGAGTTTGCAGCAGCTTCTTGTCCTGCTTAACACTGCAGAACTGTACCTGTAGAACTGTGTGGAGCTTTCTTTTTATATTATATTATGTTATACTTTTATTTATTTTTAAATGTGTATTGCATGAGAAGAAATGTTTTTCTGCTCAAATATACTTCAGTTGAAAATTTTTAAAATCAGATTTCTGCAAAAGGAAATTCCCACAAAAAATATGTTTACCTTGAAAATTAAAAAAGAGGAATTTTCTTGGATGAGTTTTTCCTTTACAGAAATGAGATTTCTATGCTGATTTCAATGGTCTTCAAAACTTTAATAAGAGGACAATGTTTTTTCTTATTTCAGAAGTGAAATTCTAGCAAGAAATATTATGGTATTTATTACATATTATGGCTGGATTTCATGGTATGTCTCAATTGGTTCTTCAAAGATCAGATTCTGGCCCTCATTTTATCCCGTGGGCAGTGTCCTGGAATGCAGAACATTAGGGCTCCAGTGGGAGTAGTTACTGTGATAAGGACTAGCCTTAGTCCAGAAGAGAAAATGCAGAAGTACAAATCATATAAGGCAAGGCCCAACACGTAAATGATAATCCAAAGTTTTAAAGTTATTATAAAGGAAATGTTGTGATTTTATTTTTTTAACCTTGAAATATTTTAATTCTGTTTGGACTGACTTGGAGAATCATAAGTTTTCTTGTTGATAGTTCATAGCACTTATAATGAGCTGCTCACTACTGAATTTCAGAAATTTTAAGTTCAATCTTGGTAAAAAGAATATAATTTTGACCATTTAGGGTGAACAAGTTATACCTGGCCAACAGGTATATAACAGGCCCTTCAAGCCTTTAGTTACAAATCTCAGTATGTGGTTTAGAACTAGTTGGGCAGGACAAAAGGAAGTATGATTTTGTATTAGAATGAACAGGAGCTAAATAATCATGGCACACTGCGTTGCAAGGGTACAGAGAGAAAAAAACAGGGCAGTGATCCTGCCCAGGACGTGAGGGAAATAAATAGACAATGGAGGGAGGAGGAGAGCAGTGGATGAGGTGCCTGTGGGGAGTCTGGGCAGAGTCAGGCCAGGCACCCGAGAAGAGGAGTTTGTCCTTTCAGGTCAGAGAAACAGACTGGAAGGAAAATCTCAAAGGTGGAGGCAAGTGTAAGAATGGGACAAGAGGATCTGGGGCAGTCAAGGAAGAGCACTGGACAAAGACTAGCTGTGGGGGACAGAGCAGACATTCCAACTGACAGCAGTGACAGCAACCACTGTGTATTTACTAGCCTTTACTCCTTATCCTAAACTGGAGTCGAATAAAGGATATGTAGTGTCACAATTTACAGCTTTTACAAGATATTACTAACATCCTTCCTCTGGTGCTCAGGAATGAGTGTGATCTCCTGCCATCACCTGTTACGTTAAGGCAAGTGAGAGGTGCACCAACATGTCCTAGCCTTGCTGTCTGTGACTATAAATATGAGGGAAAAGAATAATATTTTAGTCTTTCTAAATGTCCTCGTTAGAAGGTGAGAACCTACATGCAGGAAAAATGTTATTTGCAAACTTGTGTTTTTAATAAGACCAGATTAAGGTCACCTGTGCAAATCTTATTTGGTTCCTTTGTGCCTTTGTGATTGGTATTATAATAATTTTCATAACTAAGGTAATCATAAGTAGACAACTGTTTCAATACATGAAAAGGATCAACTCTGGAACATGCCATGCTCACATAGTGAAATGTATCACTGTAAATTCTCTACTTATTTCTCACAAAGACTAGTAACTAAAAGAAGAAATGAGGAAAAAAAAGTCAAGTAGCATTATGTGAAAGCAGCAGATTGTTGACCTGGAGAACTAACCTATGTCTGATTCTGTCACAAATGCTTCTATGACATTCATTTGAATCAAACTCCTCACAAGTATTCTTGTGTTGTATTGTAATTTTCTTTGTGCTGAATGGAATTCCTACAGTCTGATTGATGTAAGTATTCAACATTTACCTTTGCAATTGCAGACAAAGAAGGTAGCACTCTGAAAATTCAAAATGCTATTTAGTGGTGGGTACTTAAAAAAATTCTGGTTATACATAACTCAGTATATAATTTTGACCTTAATCTCTCTGAGCCTCATTTTTTATTATTTCAACTCACAGGAATATTGGAAAAATACATTCATTAGCACCTGTTAACTGCTAAAATACTATAGTGATATGGAAATACTGGAAGGAAATTAATTCTGATGTTATTCAGATAGTGTGCTGATAGTAAGGCACAAGACACTGAACAATCAGGAAAAAACCCCAAAGACAGAATAGCTACTCATTTAATAAATTATTTTTATTGTGTGCACTGATGAGCTGTTGCCCTGTGAAAAGTATGGTCGTATAATTAAGGTTTCATTGCATTTGCAAGGTGCAGTTCAACCATGTACTGTAATCAAGATCTTCATTTTCTTTCAATGTATGTTCATCTGAAGTGTTTGGGTGGGTGTTTCTGCATTGACCTTATGTACAGAAAGTAATTATTAAAGTTCCATGCAAAAAAAAATGCAATCAAAAAAACTAACAGAAATTTGCCATTTCTTCCAAACTGTCTAAACTCTGGGCTGCTTTACGAGGTACAGCTACACCACCACTATTCATTTAAGACTACTGAAAGTGACCCTGTAAGTGAATTGTAGTTTAGATTCTAACCACACTGAAAACCAGAATGAAACAGAACCAGTTTCCCAGTATTTATTCCAAAGATTTTTAGTAAGAATTTACATTTCAGACCCATTGAACTGACAAATATATTGAGCCATCCCCCTGCCCCGCCATCTCCAAGAAAACTTCCACATTGTTTCAGGAAGTTGGGCAAACTCCTATGTTGTCAAAGAGATCAGCTGCAAAATGATGAGCTCATTTATAAATCATGGCTAAAAAATCTGAAGAGTGGTAGTGTGGGAGAGAAAAATATTGAAAACATCTAAATTCAGGTATTAAGAGTATGAACGAGGATCCTCGGTCCCTTCCCCTCCTGTTGATAGAACCTCCAGGAGCTGTGACTGGAGATGCCATGGACCACACAGTGACTGTGCACAGATGAACCTCTCTAGACTTCAATCCAGTCTGCAAATATTAGTGACAAATCTGAGAAAAAAATTAAATTTGTCAAAAGTTAAGTATTAAGAGACTGAAAGGATGTGCAAATTTATACTGACTTTAGCAAATAGCTTTAGGGGAGATTTTTCTTCTGACATGGAAGATTTAACATGTCCAAATGTAGTATTTCAACCTCTCATTTTAAAATTAACCAGAGTTAAGGATGAAGGAAGGTGATAAAACAAATGCCAAAGGAAATGTTTCATTTCATGTTGAATAAGAAGTTTTGATGACCTAGGAAGATATGCTTTTGTTTTTATGTTGACAGAGCCTGTTCTCAACACTACCATTTCTTGGTCAATACTAAGCTATTTTTCCTAAGTTCCCGTGCCTTCTGAATAAAATATATTTTCTGATACATTTTGAAATACTGTCAAAAATTTAAGATTATTTTATAATTCAACTTTCATATAATTGGTTTTCATTTTTTTCTTAAATGTATCTCCTGTCAGTTATCTTTTTTTTCCCTCCTTCACTTAGTCCTGTCCTGTTTTCATTTGGTTTTCTTGCCATTTTTTTCATAGTTGGCCTTCACATATATCTTCTGTTATTTTTTAAGTAGTTCTTCATGTTGTCTCTCCTCATTTCTATATGTCAGTTATTTCTTCACCTCACCTATTTACTACATTAGCTTAGAGACTTCTACACAGGTGTCCCTGCAATGACCCTGAAGAGGAGGAGGTGTGAGCCAAATCCATGAAATGAATGAGATGAAGTGACTAGAGGAGCATTTCTTCAGCGTGAAGTCTCTTTCTGCATAGCTGTCACAGGTGGCAAGAGAACTGCTGTGCAGGTCTTCTCTGGTGGCCTTCCTGGTTGCACCCTGTTATTTCCCCTGGTGGGAAGACTTGTGAAGGCACAGGGAGCTGTGCAAGTCTGGGGGAGAGGGAAGTGAGGGGGCTGACCATGCAGTCCATATAGAGACCTGAATTACAGGCAGCTCCTTCTCATCCTACAGTTTATTTTCACCTGAGAGTGTAAAATTTTCACAGCTGTGTTTATCCCATACAGAAATTGTAGATGAACTTTGGTGAGGTGAAAGGGGCATCATAATTTTTTAAGGGAAATGCTTTATTACTCTCATTTTTGATGCTGTAGCCAGAGACATTAACTTCCTGATGAATGTGGAATAAACTGAGGATAGCAGGGCAAGAAAGGCCTGCAAGCATTTCAGGTACCAAAACAAGGCCAGAGTGCGGGTGCAAGCGCCAGCACGATGGCTGTCACTGCTTAACTGCTTCAGATTGCCAGGCACGGTTTGGCCTGGCTGAGTAATCATCTCCCAGGACACGATTCAGGCAGGAGCTGATCAAGGATCCTTCTCTCTTGATAGCATAGAGAAAACCATCCTGTTCTGGGAAGGCAAAGAGCTTAGCTGTATGATTGAAACATGCCCAAAGCCATGGACCAGGAATCACTTGTAATCAGGCCCCAGGGTGAGCCCCTAGTGAGGGTCAGCCAAGGAGGGATGTTGGCCCCCAGTCCTGTTGCTGGAACCTTCCTCCAGCTTGTGCCAACTTTGTTTCAGCATGGGGCCACCTGCCGAGATGCCATCTAGCCTAAAACACCCTCTGATTCTCTCTGTCTGATATGCAGTTCTGTGTAAGACTTTCTCGCTCCATTGTCAAGTTTTGTTTAGCTTAATTACAACCCCAGGAATTTGGGGGAATTTGTTTTAAGCCAACATTTTCATTTGGATGGCATATGTTTCTTTCCAGATTCATTGGAGCTGCTTTCTGAGAGCACAGTGTTGAGGTGATTAATGTACTTGGCAATTTTGTGTTTATTTGTATAGTTAGTCATTCCTATTGCAGTACTTCTCCTTGAGATATCTTTTAAGTATTTTCAAGCATTTAATTATGTTCAAATAATCTTTCGTAAATATTTTGCCCCATATGGAAATTCACATTCTAAAAGCAAGTTAATTACTTTCGTATTGAATAGTAGAATGGTGCTATAATGAGTCCAATGTGTGGAAAAGCATTTGTGATAGACCTTGACTGCACTTGAAATGGCCATTGGTTTTGAGGCCTTTTACACTGGAAACATCCATCTAAGATTTAACAGCTGCAGATCAAAGTTTCTTGTATGAAAGTAAAATCAGAAAACTAGAAATTTCAAGTTGTCCCCTTTAACTGCTTAAATAACCTTTTCCTTAGGCCCTCCTACCTATGAAATCTGTTTATTTCGGATAAAGCTGGAATTGTGAACAAATTGTTCTTTTCCTTGCTGTTGGGTGGATTGTGTACTGTGAGTTAGCATAAATTAATCCTGCCTGCCTGTTAGATTACTAACTGGAAAAAACTGAGTTTATGTTACAAAACTGTAGTTCTCTTATGTACATATTCTTTTACCTTGCGGGCAACACAGGGTTAATGATCAGCTGATTCAAAGTTGCAGTTGATGAGTGAATGTTTAAAGCTGAGGTATCTTGTTTGCTCAATTATTTATTGAAGAACAGACTCAGCATGACATAGGTGTAAAAACATGAAAGGGAGTATGGAAGACAAGTTTGTCCTGCTCTCTAGGTTCCAAAACACTTTCCATTTTATATCTGCCTCATCCTTACATTTGGAAATGAACTGTAAAATCTGGGGTTTTTTCTTTCTAATCTATTCTGTTTTGTTGAGGGCCTTGAAGGGAGGCCTTTATCTGGGGTTTTCTTCTTAATTTGTGTTTCTCTTTGCTAAACGTGGCTAACAAGAACTTTTTTTTTTTGTGTTATTGTTTGCATAGATTACAAAGGAAATTGCTGAAAATGTTCTGCTATTGTATTTTGGGAATTATGATCTTGCCAAAATTAATAAAGCCGTGTTGGGTTTTTGCACTGTGTTCTCCAGAAAGACCTAGCCCTTGAAACCTAACTGAAAACTGGATGAAGAGCAGACTGTTATGTTTTGTCAGGACGTGGCATCAGTGGTCTGTGATGTGCACTGACTAGCAGCTTACTTCTGAATGAAATTTGAGATATTAATTTGATTTAGCAAGCTCTGTGTTACTGGGATTCTCTTTTTTCCCCAAAAAATATTTTCTCCTCAACTCCTTTAATAAGTAGTAAAGTTTATTTATTACCAGCTTTCATTTCCATTGTATAAATGGAAAGGGGTGACAGGATATTATTTCTGGGGAGGATGGGGCTAGGGGTATTTTTCTGTGGTTCACGAGAGCCTGAATGTGATGACTCTGCAAGGCCAGTTTGCAAAACCTTGCTCAATTTCTCCTTGAGTGGCACTGACTCTGGGGGTGGGAGTGTGAAGCCAGCAGTGCCATCTTTAGATTCATTTTGCTTTTTTGAAGGTCTACATTACAGATCTGTAGCACTCTTCGAACGTAACAGGTTTGTGTGCAGGAAGGCAATGGAGGTCTAAGTCAAATATGGAAAAAGGGGGGTGTTATGGGCAGCTGTGAGCTGTGGCAGTGCTCCCCTGCCTGTGATTCCTTGCAGCACAGGTCGTGCCTGTGCTTACAGCGAGCAGGCTGTCTCATTGTTCTGCATTGACTTGTTCTAGAACATCACTGAGGATGGACAGAACGCTGTGGGACAGACTCCTTGCAAGCGGCGTGGCAGAATATCTCTGTCTGTATTACACCTTCCTTGTTAGTAGTTATGCATCTGATTTTCTTTGTAGTATACATTTTAATGAGATTTGTTACCTGTTCTAGATAGGAAATTATTTTTTTTGTGTAATGCTATTTTTCAGTCCTTTGTTATTATTCTTAAATATATCTTTAATAAAAATGTAATTGTGAACCTAGGAGATCTGAGTAAATATAAATATTCCAAAAGGATGAAAATTTGAATTATCTGGACTGAGTGATGATGTATTTTTTGGTATTATCTTACTCTGTTTTGGTTGTATCTATTAGTTGAGGTGTTTTATATTCAGCTAGAAAACTAGGATTGCTTTAGGAAGTGTGTGTGATTCTTGAAAATTACTACACGCCTACAAAGTTATGGAACTTGAAATTATTTTCATTTTAGTTTTTTTAAAGAGCTTTTTTAGAAAAAGAAAACTTTAAAGTTAGAGTTTATAAAATTCTAATTTGTTTCTACTTTTTATTGATATGAATATTTTTAAGGGATCCTTATCTTGTGTAACATGCATAGTTATGAAAACATAAACCCCAAGAAATTGTTAATATCTATAAGGTCATGTATATGTAACAGCTTAGTCTATTGCTGTTAAAACATTGACAATTATTTATTTGCCAGATTTTTTTTAGTTCAAATATTTAAAACATTCTTTAAGCTATATACACCCCAAATCAGGTATATTTTAAAAATAATTTCGTGGTTGATTTAAAGTTATACTAAGAAGGTGGATTAGATGATCTAGTTGCAGGCATGGGAGAATGTGGTGGAGAAGATAAGAAACAACAGCTTTGATCAGTGCTCAGCAGAAAGAAAAAGGTCAATTAAATGAGGCACTGGGATAAAGTAAATTCAAAGGAAGATTCAAGACCTGGAGAGGAATGAAAAACTACTTAGGTCTGGTGGGATGGAAAAGCAGTTACATGAGCAATGTATGTGTTGTATCCATAACAATATATTAATTGTTTCACCTTCTTACTTTTTAACATCTAAAATATGCAAGGATTTTGTTTTTTTCTTCCCTCCCTGGTTCGTTCAAATCATGTTGTTGGAATTGTGACATTATCCAGTTTTCCAGTCTCACTGAAAGCCAGAGTTGTACCACGTCAGCCCTTGACCGCTTGCAGTTCATTCTGTCTTGCACAAATCCCAGGGAAAAAAAAAATTGTTTAAATAAATATTCAAAATTAAATAGCATGTAAGACTTGGTAAAAAACTTAAGGTTTAAAAAATGCAATTTTCCTCAGTGATGTCTGTAGAAGCTGATGCTATCTAACGTGATGAAGCCTCACGTTTCTCTAATAACTGATACGAATTCGAAGCTGTTTAATGAAAATACTCATATTTGGGGACAGAAATCTTATATAAAAATCTCAAGGGGATGGCTGGTAGCACATGTGAGAGTGTCTGGGTGGCTTTGACTGGTAGAAAGCTTTTGGGCATTGAGATGGACTGCGGCAGCAGATATCAGGGAGCTGTGGTTAGATGGAAGAGGATAGTTAAGCATACATAGAGTAATGAGAAAGCTCTGAGGGAGTATTGGTTTGGAGCAGCAAGGTATTGGTGTCAGATGTTTTAGTTTGTCAAAACAAAGCAAGTTTTTGCTGTCCTGATGAAGGGAATTAGACAAAATTAGGTATGTGGGAAGAAATTTAAAAGAGACAACTTCCAGCTTCTTAGGCTCAACACCAAGATATTTTTGTTTGAGAAAATGTTAGGATTCTGTAGAGATAAGAGCCACCTGTTTACTAAGAAGCAATTAAAACATGCATGGTAAGTGGTTAATTACTGTAAACAGTAGGGTTCTTCATGCTTTAGCTTGTGTGATACTGTCACACCTAATTGTAATTGTCTCCTGGACAATTTGTAGTGCAGATTTTTACTGGAAAGCATTTTTTGCAAGACATGTTTGCCTTCCAGGAGCAATCCCAGAGTTTATTGGTAATTTCACATCCTCTTATTTTTTTGAGTATTGTTTACCAGGCCTGCAGTGTCTACCCATAATAACCTCTTATCAGGTTCACCAGATGTGAATTCATTGTCATTTACACTATATATTTGTTCGATTTTCATTCAGAAGCATACTGCACGTGTTGGTTATGTGCATGTCTAGTAATATCTAGTATATGTTTAGTAACATGTACATTATTAGAACAAACATTCTTTTGTAATAATTTTTAATATCTTCTGACTTTTCTTGTTGTGCTAAAACCACTTCTTAATTTTTATGAAATTGGTACTGTAATGAGAACAGGGTCTGTGTCGTGCAGTATTATATCTTTGACAATGTAAAGAAAGTTTCCTTATATAATTGGGCAATAATACTTGAAAACTGACTGGTTAATAATTCAAGTGACTTGCAAATTCAAGTTCAAACTCTGAGTAATTTTTACCTCAGACTCTCTAGCTACCTAATGGTATTGTAGTCATGTTGAATCCTTTGGGCAGGAGAAGGTACACAAAAACGTACTGATTTTTTTTGTATTCCTTTGTGATATCTTGAGAAAAATTGCTTAGTTTGTCAAATAGCTCTTTAATTTTTCAGGGTAAAATTCCTAATAGCATCAGACTGATTTGTGAGAAAATTCCCTGTGTCTTACTGTTTCTACACCTTTCACAGCTTCATAATATCATAAGGTTGGAATGGGCCTCTGAGATCATCGAGTCCAACCTATAACCCAACACTAACACCAACCATCATCTAAACCATGGCACTCAGTGCCTCATCCAGTCTCCCCTTAAACACCTCCAGGGTCGGTGACTCCACCCCCTCCCTGGGCAGCCCATTCCAATGGCCAATCACCCTTTCAGTGAAGAACTTTTTCCTAACATCAAGCCTAAACTTTCCCTGACGAAGCTTGAGTCCATGCCAAAAGAGGACAGAGGTGATAAAAGATTGGATGTTTTTGTCCATCTGTCGCTTCAAAACTCGATCTGCTCCTCTTCTTTACTATCTGCAGGAGTGGATAAGACTAAACCTCTCTGAAATAATTGTGCTTGTTTTTTGCTGTTAACAGGCCAAGCTCTGATAGCAGGCGCCACAGCATCCGGGAGAGGATGTCCAGTACCAGTGAGAAAGGGAGCCTGTCCATGGAGTCCACCAAGGAGACGCGATACTGTGCTGTCTGCAACGACTACGCTTCAGGCTACCATTATGGGGTCTGGTCTTGTGAGGGCTGCAAAGCTTTTTTCAAAAGGAGTATTCAAGGTAATAAACTGTCCAAATTTTTACTCTTTACTCTCAGGAAACTGTGAAGCTACTTAAGATTACAACCCAGACCCAGAACAATGCCATTTATTAAGTATTCATTAGCAGCTGCTGCGCTCTCGTGTATGTTTTTAACTCTGTATTTGGTGAATGCTCCTAGGAAGTATATATATATGTTGTTATTTAGTCCAAGATTAATGAGGGAAAGAAAAACTTCTCTATGTTCACTTTGGTTTAGGCATATCTGGCCATGCAGGCAGAATGAGAAATCTAATTTAAAAATCAGCATTGGATCAAGTTGCCCACTTTTTTTCAGGCTATGTGCAAGTATATATCTCTTGTCTGTGATTAACTTCTTATTCAAAACAATTTTTTTTGGGAATTCCCTGTCAGATGGAGATTAAATCATGTTGATTATTAATCTTAATTTAGTGCTCCATTAATAAGGTAGTTCAATTCAGATCCTTGAAGAGGTGAGATGTCTTTCGTGAGCTAATATTGAAAAGGAATATTTTCTTGACAAAATTGTGTTTGTATCTGTAAGCAAAACAGGGCTTTGAACTGTAGACAGAATGATTTAGTTCAGAGTCATGTCAGGGCTAAAAAAATACTGTGCTAGGTGTCCAGCTGAGTTAAGAGCATCTAACAGAAAGTATATTAAGTACTGTGGCTGAGAGAATTCTTGATTTAAATGCCTGTCACTCTGTGGAATTGATACTTTATTGCTTTGTTCAACAGCTTTTAAACTGAGTAAGTAGTAAGTATGATTCTACTGAAAATATAGATACTATTCAGTATCTAAGTCTTATTTTGGAGGATAAATGAAACTGATTTCTTCCTTCCCAACTAGAAAACCAGTAAAGTGCTATGCATTAGTTAGATTTCTATAGTTTTTGAAATCTCAAGGTTATATATAAGCAGAAAAATTCTTGTCACTCTTTTTTTTTTTTAAATAAACATCGTGAAGAACAATTTTTACCTCGTATCACAGAGTGTGATTATTGCCTGTTTTGTTGCATGACTACCACTGAGGTGAGTTAAATAACACTTCCAGCATTCACCTTGGAAATTTCCCCAACTTAAAGAAAAAGGTGAAAGATTGGCTGCAGGTTAGACATTCATGTAATGATTTGAATTTTGGTGATTAGTTAATAGTTGATTTTCAGAAAGGCGAGCTGTTAAAGCCAGAGCTCAATAATAAGCAACAGTAGAGGGAGAGAGGGTAATTCTTTTCTCTTAACATCAGAGTGATTTAATTCAGCTTGTGATGTAGGGAAAAACTCCTATGCTGACTGTGTTTCTTTATTTTTCACTTTGATTTCCCCCTATCAAATCAGAATTATTCTTAGAATTTTGAAATTCTGACCTTGTAGTCAAACTGAATTAACACAGCACCACAGTGAAAATTGAGTATTCTTAAGCAAGAGTTAGTTATCAAGTAATTGTACAGCACAGGTCTTTATCTTTTGGCCATTATGGAAGAAGAAATGAATCCGACTCTTTCACTGAGTTCCACGTTCCTTTGTCAGCACATGGGTGGTTTTGCCCTCATCTCCATGTGGACAAATGTGGGGGTCCTCCACATTATTTATGTGATCATTCATGCTACAGTACATGCTGATTTGTGAATAGAGTTCTTGCTATGTTTATATACTGAACATAATTCTAAAGTAGATAAGCTCTAAAAATTTAATGCTTAAGTTTTCGATGTCCCGTAAAGTGCCTTTCTTGATCTTTAAGTCATTTTTGCTCTAATTTAAACCTTTGCTCCTTCCCCTATCCCTTGTGGGCGAGAAGAAGGCTTACTCCAAGAACCTTTTACATAGTTGAAGACTCTTATCATATCTTGCCTCGGTCTTCTCTTTTTTAGACTAAACAAACCCAGTTCTTTTAGTCTCAATGCTTTGTAGACTTCAGATTCCATTTGATAAACTCCTCTGTAGTTGTAGTTAACAGCTGTCATAAAAAAATGACATCCATTAATATCAAGAAAGTAACTTGAGTAGCAGTACTTAGAAGAAAATTGAGATCACTTGGTTGTAGATGGTATGAAGAGTCTTCTAAAGGACTTTTGAAGTCATAGATATCCAGTCATGATGAACTAAAGGATTTTTTTTAGTTTCCAACTGGATTTGGAAGAGATCTCCGTCTCAGTAATCAAACATTCTCAGTGTACATTTGTCCAATTTATGAAAATGACTGTAATTTTTTAGATTGCAAATAAAAGAGAAAACATACCATTTACCTTGCAGATGATAATAATTTAAAATAGGTTGTGATCAGATATCAAGGAATGGATGCTATTAATGTGTAAGTATATGTGTAGAAGAGTATGTGGACTAAATATGGTATCTGCATTGTGAATATGAAATGTATAACTATGAAAGGGGAAAAAATTCCCTGGAAATCATATATTGAGGTACACAGGACTTGTTTGTATAAAGAAGAGTAACGTGTAATGCTTTCAGCAGTGATTTTTGTTTCTTTTTATAATATGTCTTTCTTTAAACTCAAGATAACCATTTTGTACTTCTTGATACATGTAAAGATGCAGAGTTAACTGGTCATTTGCTGCTTCTTATCAGAGAATTCATAGGAGAATTGCTATAATGAAGTTTCATGTACTCAATGCACTCTAGTCAAACATTCTACATAGTTCTTAATAGAATCACAGGAAAAAGTGAGCACAAACATGAACAACAAACAATGCACTGCATGAGGAAATGTGTTTTCCTTGCTGTGTATTTGTTATCCTCAAAATTTTGTGAAAACTTATATTTTGTGAAAACTCACATCTGCATTGGACATTTCCTGAGGTGGAGATGGATAGCTCCATTTTCATTCAAGGGGCTGCAATAGGTCTGGAAATATTTTCTGAATTTTAAGTGCTAAGTTGTTTTTCTTTGCTGTCAAAAATTAAAGCTTAAAAGGTAACCTGAATTAGTAACTGAATTAGTATGTGCAAATGCTCAATTTTATTTAAACAGTAGATGGTTGATGGAAAATGTCAGCTGCCTCATGAAACTGCCCATGGCGGTCCATTTTGTTATTTTATGTCCCAAATGTGATTTGGGCCTTGTTTTGAGAAAAGTCCGTGCAGATTGATATCAATGTATAATATTTTATGGGAGAGAAAATCATATGACACGAAGAACACTGTGTTGCTTGGTGATAGAAGAGTGCTTTATTCTTTGCTTGGCATATGTAGCCTTCAACAGAGTGCTTGGTCAACTGACTTGAATCTAGAAGCATAACAAGCCCTCACATCACAGCACACTGTACTTCTTGCCTAAAATACCTAAAATATTTATGGATTTTAGGGCAAAGAAAGGTCATAAGATAATTAAACCTAGTCTTCTCTCAATATAACTTTATATGTTAGTCACATACAAAGACTGGTAACTTGATGGAGGGAAACCTTTTAGAGGATGCCCATCCTCGATCTGTGGGCTGAAGAGCTTTTTTGAATATTTTTTGCATATTTTAATTATTTTTCCTCCTATCTGCCTAAAAATTACCTTTCTAATTTGAATTAGTTGTAATTTAATTGAATTGTTGTAATTTAATTGCCTTGATATCTTAAGTGAAACAAAATAATTCAGTTTCCCACTCTTTCTGACACTTTTCTGTCTTCTGAATCTTTTATTTTTATACGTTTCCTGATCTATCCAAACCCATAATAGGATGAAGTATTTCAATATCAGCCTTACAAATGCCACTTACAAATTAAAAATCCCCTTGTCACTCACCTATTCTTTCTGCCTCCTTCTAATTCTCTTGATTTTTGGATAGCCAACAAAGGGTATGGGACAGGAAGGAACTACTCTTGCCATCTCTGACAAGCATCCAGCAAATACCTACGTATGTGGCCCTAAGATCCCTAAATGGAAACACAAGGGATTCAGAACAAACAAGAGGTAACTCCTTACAGTGGAGGGTATCTTGATTTCAGAGTTACTGAAGTGTTTTAGAACTCACCAGTTCTATTTCCCTGCCTTCCCTTCCTTCCTTCCTTCCTTCCTTCCCTGCCCTATTGATGTTTTTCAGGTGCACCTTTTCTGCCTTTTCTCACAGTTGTGTGCTCAGACAAAAATCTGAGATATTTCACAAATATTCAGTTAAGAATTACTGCGTGATGGGAGGCAATAACAGTCTGACAAGAAGAGGTTGGCATCTGAGAATAGATTAATGATCATGCTGAGGGATTCCAGAGGCCTGCCATTGATGTCCTGGTCACAGAGATACAGCTGTCTCTGAAGTGCAGGAATTCTTGAAGCTGGGAAATATTTTAGTTGTGCATCTTGAACATGCCTTGTGACTGTCAAGTAGGAGAGTTTGGCAGTAGAATTTGAGTGTTATCAATTGTTTTAACTTTACAGCAATAGAGCTGTATTTAGTTGAAAGTGTGTAGTTCAAACTCTAATGCTAGGAGTGGTGGTAACACGTATGCATTTTCTTCTGAGTTGGCAAGAATTTCACTGGTAAAATATGCCTAATGAGTGAGAATTTAGGTAATGCTGCAGTGCAACAATTGCAATATTGTCAATTCGGGAGGTTTCTGAGATTTTCCCTTTAGCTTTTCGTTATTGTCTTCTGTTTTCTTGGTATTTTTGTAACCTGTTTAATAGCAACTGCAGATGCTGCCCAGATCCTGCAGCCAAAAGAACTGAGACTCCTTAATCAGACTGCTTCTACACTCTTTCTGTGAGTTGTCAGCAGAAAGAGCAAAACTGGAAAAGTGAGACCAGCAAAGGTAGTCACAGCCAGTAAACAGAGGGCTGCAGACAAGTCTCTAGACTCAGGCTGGAAAATACACAGTTCCAGTTTGAGAGACAGGTGACTGTTGGAAGATGGAAAGCTAGAAAATACATGTTTGGAAAGTCCACCAGGGCTTAGCCATCATTGAGACTGCTCTGAAACCCAACGGTCAGCCAGGTTCTTCTGAAACTTGTGATTTAGTTTTGTGGTTTTAGTAGTTTTTTTCTAAGCCCCTTGAGAACATGTGCTCTGATCATTTTCTGCTACTGTGCATTTTGAATATCAGCAGTCTAATTGACAGTGATATTGTTTCGGAAACTTGGGTGTTATTGAAAAGCAAGAGTCAATACTTCTTTTTTCCCAGTAAGGTTATTTTGAATGTGGTACTTTTCCAGCAAGATTTAAGTGCTGCATTCAGCATGGATGTGCCAGTGACTTAAGATGTTGGTATCCAGTATACCTCCTTATTTTTCATGGTCTAAGCAAATCATAGGGTTGCAGTGGACTTCGAGCCCTAATCTATCTTTATGTCCTGTGATGTCCTGACCAGCTATTGCCAAGTCCTTATACATGTTTATTGAATTGTTTCTTAAGTCTCTATCCTCCTCCAATATTTTCTTCTCCTTATCTTTGAAAGCTACTATGAAATTTGAATCTTCCTTCCTGCAGGTTAAGCTCATCACTTATTTTCCTGTCTGTCATGCCACAGAAAACATGCTGTTCTCTTTCATTCTGCTACAGCCTTGAAAAGACAGGAGATTGCTATCACACTTTAAAAAAAGTAATAATAATAAAAAATCTGTTTTACCTAACCTGAAGAAACACAGTTTGTTCAACTTTTTCTTATAGGTTTTGTTTTCTAAACTTCTAATCTTCTTGTAGCTCTTTGGAGATTCTCCACTTGATCCCATTTTCTTCTTGAAGCATGATTTCCTTCTGTATGATTCTTTGTTAAGTACAGAACAGAACAGGATTGCCTTACAAGCCCAGCTGCTGGTATTTGTCTGCATCCATTGCGCTGTAACATTTGTCTTATTTACAAAAACATGACACGGCTCACTCATAAGGAGTGTGTGATGCAGAATAAACTCAAGCATGCTTTTCTAGAGAAGAAACAACTTCTTTCCCATCTTGTTTTGTACATCTGACTATTCCTATTTTAATGTAGTGATTTGTACTGGTCCTTCTGTGCTGTTTTTTTCCCCATTTGCTATATCCAGTTTTCCGAGATAATTTAAAATTCTTATTCTATAAACTCCTTCAATTTTTTCCAGATTTATTTCTGTCTGACTAACAGAGCAGTCTGGTCTTTTCTCTGTTCTTCTAACACACATAAATGTAATCTACAAATGAATAAAATACTCCAATCCATTGCCCATCAGTGAGGAAATACTGTATAGAACTGGATCCAGGACAGACACTATGGAGCCTCATTCAATATCAGCTTCCATTGTAACAGTGAACTGTGATAGTTTGTCCCTGAGATTGGTTTTCTGAAATCATCTAACCTGTATTATCCCAGCTGACATATGAAATGCCACCCCAGGAAATGCTGAAAGCCTTTCTGAAGCTGGGCAACACACTTTGCCAGAAAGTAGAGAACACTCACTGATTGTTATCTCGTTTTATAAATGGTCACTGGTTCTTCCTCTGCCAGGTCCAAAGCTTTTCCCACCTCCTAGACAGAATTCCTAATTCCCTTCAAAGTTGTACTTAATGTATCCTGTATTATTAGTTTTAATGGTGTTTTACTTCCTCTGGTTGTTTTGCCATATCAAACATGATGAAAACTTAAATGGTATTTCACATTGTAAGTATTTAATGAATATTTCCTTTGGAAGCTCAGATTATTCCTAGCCCAGGGTTGAGCCTGTCAGCAGTTCAAAATATTCACACCAGGGAAAGAAATAAAAGAGCCTTACTGTCACAAATTGCAAGACAACAAGTTTGTTTGTCTGGCAAGAAAATGCTTAACTGTTCCACTTGTTTTAATAGAATGTGAAGTGAAATATGTTTTTGAAACCTCATTTAACTCAAGTGGGTTTACTGATTTAAACTGGCTCCATAAGTTTCAATCCCACAAACTTTCAGATTTTCTGTAGGTTAAGTTGTCCTTTACAGTCACTTTTGAAAAGCAGCAGTCAAACTAAAAGAGGACTGTGTAAGATGACTAAACTGATGAAAGTTTTGGAAGCGCATGAAGTGATCTTTGACATAATTTATTTCCAAAAGGAGACTATTAACAGACTTTATTGATGCATGTGTACTAGTTCAGAATTGCTATAAAAGAAGTAGCAAGGCAATGAACTGCTGGTATAATTTAATAACAGATGTAGTAAATATCTTTCTATCTGAATTCTTTGAATAAGACTATGTATTTCTTTCAAAGGTTTGTTTTAATTTAGTCACAAATTGTTGGAATAGTTGTACTTCCTTTGCTATAATTAACACAGATATTCCTCACTCTAAAATGTGACTAGAGATATGCAGGACAATGTAATTTATCTTTGTTGACCCTTCTGATTATAAAATATAAAATATATAGCATGGATGGTGTTAGCATATAAATGAGCAAACCAACGAGCACAGACAAAAATCAGTAAATGAAAAAAGAGTATAATTAGATTTTACTTTGCTTGAGAATGTGTACATAGGCAGAAAAGGGGCTCTTTTTTTGGTCAAAATAATGATGTTAAAGGTTAGTATAATAATTTAACAAACCAGGAGTTGAATGTAGTGCAGTTTCAGTTTCCATGCAGAAAACTCACTGTGATTAGAAGTGTCCACATTCATTGCATGCTCTGCACAATAAGAATCCTGTCCCCACTCCAGTAAAATAAAAATACCAGCAATTCATTGCAGAGATAATGTGAGGGTTAATACTTTACAGCTCCTTGCAAACTTTATAGCAGGAACCACTCAGGTACCAAAGATCTGAATATAACATAAGACTAGGTGAACTTATTGAGTAAGTCCTATTACATTACTTAACCTCATATTATATCTTGAATACAGACTTATATTAATTTAATATTTCATATTAATTTAATAGTTAAGCTGAAAGAGGATAGATTTAGATTAGATATTAGGAAGACATTTTTTACTGCAAGGGTAGTGAGGCACTGGCACTGGTTGCCCAGAGAGGTCATGGATTCTCCATCCCTAGAGGTGTTCAAGGCTGGGTTGGATGAAGTTTGAGCAACCTGATCCAGTGGAAATGTCCCTGCCCATGGCAGGGGGCTTGGAACTGGATGATCTTTAAGGTCCTTTCTGACCTAAACCATTCTATGATTCTAATTTTCTTGTTGCTAAAAAATTGATTGGACTTAAATTGCACAAGAATAATTTGCAATATTTTTAACTTTTTGGCCTTTTTATATTAGTTGTGGGAGTTTTCTGCAGTAGAATTCCAATTCCACTTCTTCCCATTTTAGCTCAAACAAAGCTAAAAATATAAGAGATTTCATTCAAAGTTTATGGGAATAAGATGTCCATGGCTTGCCTGTGACTCTCTTTGAAAATGCTTTTTTGTCTCTGGAGGGATCTTACTAAGATGATTGTGAGTAATATATTGTGGGAGTTTTTCCTTTAATACAGCTGTTGGTTTAATAACGTGCCAAAGATTTAAAACAATTGTGATTTATCAGACAGGGAAACAGAAACTAGATGTCACACTCCTTGCCAGATTTTGTAGAGACTGGGATCTGGATTGATGTCTTTTTTTTTTTCTTTTAATTTTCATGAGGAAAAAAATATACTTCCTATTTTGTTACCTTGTGTACAATTAAAAAAAGATGGGAATGGAATTGGCATAAAAGTAGACTTTGCACAAGGTGTCACAATCCTACAACAGTAGATGAAACACCAGTTGAAATTTTAGGACTAAGGCCAATATAAAAACTTTGAAATTATCTTCTGGAACAGCAAATATAATTTTATATTTATATATCTAGAATGTTAAATACTTTTCATATGCCACTCTTCCCCAATTTATATGCTCATATGTTATTCAAATGGTAAGATTGCACAGGTTTGGTATCCTGCTGCAATTCCCATACTTATTATTCTATCTTCATTTTTTTCCCATTAGCTGAACTAGCATATGGAAAGGTTATAGGAAAGGTCATTATCATAATAATTTGGCTTGAATTAACTGCTCATGTGAAGAGTGTCATACATAAGTGAAGGCACGAAGATTCCACTAGAAGGTGAACACTTGCTGTGGGAGTTACATGACACAGCTGAAGGATTTAATACAGAGTATACAGATTCCAGCCTTTCCTCCTTTCTCATTCTTCAGTGGTTCTGTGCTCTTTCTTTCCAGGTTAAGTGTAGAAGGAGGGCTTCCTCATTATATGCAAAGGAAGTATGTTTTACAGTCTTCTAGGCCCTTTTCCTTACTGTCACATGTAGTGATGTGCTGTTAGTTTAAAAAGAGAACATGATTAATCTTCTCAGCAGGGCTGGGTAGTTGCTAAGAGAATCCAAGTTCCAAATCCCAAGACCTTGCCTGAGGGTAAATAAGCTGTGAATTTGAGTGTCTGTGCTTATAAAAGAATTACACATAACCTTCTGTTCTTTTGTAAAACCTGTCAGGAAAGAGTGAAATTTTTAAAATCAATCAGTTTTATTGGGTCTGTTTAACTTAAAATTACTATAACATTTTATAAAAATTCAACTTTTCTTCATAATGGGTTAGCACATGCAATGTTGAGGTGATATTTTTCTTTTCCTTTTACCGCTTATAAAAACTTTCCACTTGCTGTTGAGGCTATTCTTTTCAAGGTGCTTGGCACCTTAAGGTGTGGATAAAATCTACACTGTTCCCTTCACCTACACACATAAAATTCTGCAGAAGGACCTGGTGGTTCCACAGGTAACAGCTCATCTGGAGATGCCTTATGCAGATAGATAAAGAGTAGTTTAAGAAATTTTTGTGACATGAGGACTGAAAACAAAAGAATAACAAAAGGAAAAGCCTATATTAGTAAAAGGATAATTATTATTACGGGCTTTGTTTGATATATGTGATGAGTCAGTTCAACTACATCAGTTTGTGTTATACACGATTCACCTGACAAAAATGTTCCTTTATTGGCTTTGTAGAATTGTCATAAAACATTCTTATCTTGGCATGCAGATTTGCCAATTTCTTTAGTACTTTTTCTTTTTGTTTTTACAGCTTTTGTACTGCTTAAACTAATTGCTCACTTAGGATAATCCTGATGGTTTATGGAATATAGTACAGAAACTCTTCACACATTTAAGAAATAAAACATTTCTATGTTATGTTAATTCTCATCAATATATTAATGTGATGCCTATTTTCATCGTTGCTGGTTAAGTTAAAAATTAATTTAGCTTTTCAAAGCTGCAATTCAGTGAAACACTCAAGCATGTACTTAACTTTAAGCATATGTACTGCACTGGGACTACTTATTAGAAGCACTGAGATGCTTTAATGTTCTCCTGAATGTGGTAACACTTTAATTTAAAGAAATGTGGAGAGTTTTGCTGGCCGAAGCCCTCACAGGTAAATTATCCACCTACTCCAGTGCAAGCATGCGCTGTTGTTGCCTGTAACATAGCTGTCTCGAGGACCCTCAGGTGAACAGTGATAATTCTCTGACTGTAAATACTAGCCACGTGACTCATGGTGATGAAGAAAGATTGCATTGTGCAGTAAGAAAAAGCTCTGATTATGACAGACTGGTTTAGAATGAACTCAAAATCATCCTAATTTCAGCCGTTATCTTCTTGTTGACGCTTTGCTTCTTCATCTTTCCCCCTCCATTGTTGATCGTTATCATACAGATTGTCACATCTAAAATTAGTTCCTTGAGAAAAGATTTAGATCTTTGTGCCATGTTCTGGAAAGACCTTACATATAGTAGAAAGCTATAAAAATGCTTTCTGGTATTTCCATTGTTTTAAAATGTACAATGTGTGAGATATAAGAAGAACAGTCCAATCCTCCTCAAGCTCCTCCCTTTCTTTGTAGCCTATGAGAGTGCAAGTCATATATACAGGGGGATTAAAACTAGGGTCTCTACCCTATTAACCTCACTGCATTTAATTTTGTGCAAGTTCTCTGATAATTTATTAAAAAGCAACAAAAAAAGACTACAGGCTCCAAGTGGATGTGCTTACCTTTACAAGTATCGATCACTGAAGATGTCTGTTCCTTTTGGTATTCCTGTGATACCAACCATACATCTGGCCTAATTAGCCTCTCTTCTAGTATGCATTACTCTTTGAATAACATGAAATTGAAGTAAAGAGCAGCTGGGCACCTGCTGATGTGTCCCTCTTTCACATCAATGATTCGCACTGGTGAGAAGCCCCTTCTAATAAGTGGGATTGTTCAGGATGGGCTTTGCTGAGAGATGAGCTTTGAGGATAAAATAAAAGGGAGAGTAATTAAAAGACAGTTCACTTTACAGCAGAGTTATGGAGTTATACTATTTCATTTTAAAATAAAACTTGGTTTTGTGTGTTACCTATTCATTAATTGTGGTGCTCTACTTTTTTCTCTTCCATGCCATGCCCAGCTGGACTGCCCCAGTCTGTGTTTGTGCCTTGCAAGGGAGAATTCCTTACTTACTGTGACTAAACACTTGAAATCAGATGGTATTGTGGAGAAGCACAATACCTTCCTTCTTCCCTTTGTTTCGTTCTTCTTCCCTGACTCATTTGATAATAATTTCTACTATATAATCTAATTAGCAAACATTTTCTATCTGCTTGCATACACCTTTTGCAGTCCTCTGAAGGCTTGCTTGTTGAACTAAACCAAAAATTATGAGATATATTAAATTCTTCTTCCTAAATTTAGAGCAAACCTGAACTCTAAACAATGACATTACTATGGCACTTGTAATTTGAAGAAGTAAGCCCCTCAGACATTTTTCTTTTTACGTGTTCAAAGTTCTACAGGTTTTATTCTGTGAAGTCTGTCAAACACTTTGAAAGAAGAATGGATTATCTAAGGTGCAGGTCAAGTGCATGAAAACAGAGTAATTATGCTAACCTTTAAAGTGTATAATTAAGATAAAATTTTTCAGTGTAAAACTATGCTAATATGAATCATATTTATTTTCAGTAGGGCCTGTAGCTCTATCACAAATAGGATTATTTTATGTACTGTTCTACAAAGTGAATGTCTATTCCCAAACACTTGAAGTTTGCATAAGGAGATCCAGCTTCAGATGAAAAGCAAAAGGTGTCGCCCACAAAAGCACTGTGAGAAAGGAGGTTAATTACACTTGATTTTTGATTTTTGCATACTGGCACTCTTTTTGAGCTTTGAATCTTATCAGCATCAGTTAGTCCAGGCAAAGGTGGTAAGCATGTATTCAGCTTTGACCTAAGTGAGAACATTTGTCTGCTTATTTTAGAGAGCTAAATAGCATTCTGAATTATTTGCTACATTTGGAGCCTGCACTTGTCCTTCTTCTGAATTTACCTATTAACTTCAATAGAAAAAAGATCAGATACTGTGCCTTTTTCTTTGTGTGTGTGTGTGTTTTTTAAAGAGTAATTAAAGCTATTTTGTCTTTCTTTCATGCTTCGCTTATAAAACAAGGCTGGTGATTGAGGTCAGGTGCCAGTCTTTTGCTGCTCTTCAGTGTGACCTAATAAAAATATATTTTCTTAAAAACATGGCTTTCTCATTTTTCTCCTTCTCTCTGTAGATACCGCATTTTTGAATGATTGAGGCTGTTTTCTTTCTGAATCATTTTTTTTCCTTACATGTGGAATGTTTTCAATCAGATATAGAACAGTCTGTATCCTACCGGAGGAACTGAAAGCTAAACTGATGTTCCATTTTGAGGTTGAGACAGTGTTTCTGTTATACCTCTTTACCTCAGTCCTAGAGCAAAGTCTGTGGACTCATGTTTTTCCAGTATTATACCACTCTGTCAAGTGGAGATAAAAAAATATAATAATTCTATCTAAGAGAATGTGTAGTTAGCTGTCACTATATTAAAAAGTTTAAAATTCGGATGCTTAATTTGATTGCATCCTAGTTATGAAGCATTAGAGACCAGATGTTCATGGTGTAACCTGATAGTAACTTTTACTCTATTTTCTAAATTCTAGTCAAGGATAGATAATTTGATGAGACCAAGGTCTCTGTGAAACCTCCACCCTACTCTACCTCGAGCTGATCCCTTGACCTGGAAGAAAGAACAAACAGTTCTACAGTAATTTTTTTTTTTGTTGTGTCCTGTACCTTAATTGTGTTTAAATGAATACTGAGCACCTATAAGATCATTTTGGACAGTGCTTTTTTATCTTTGCTAAACTTTGTCAATGGTTGGAAAATAATTTTAAAGTAGGTCTAAGCTCACATTTTTAAAGAGAAAACAAATTAGAGCCTTGTTATTGTAACAAATTATGGTGCCCTGAAAACCTTTGTAAGGAGAATTGAGATGTAGAGGGTAATAAATAAGGAAATAAAGCTCTGAAGGAAAAGATACCAGTACCAAAGTGGGTTCCAGCGTATGGTAACTTAAGAATATATAATGACAAAAAGTTTTTGCATATATTAGGAGATATGCAATTGGAACTAGGGACATTTATTTCTGATATACAATAAATTAATGGTTGTTGCTTCTGTTTTATGATGTTGCTTATTTGGTTTTTAACTACCTCAGGGTGTGGTTGAGATCAAAAATATTCTGTGCATAGGCTTTCTTAATTCTATAAACCTCTAAACATTTGTGCAGTCTATTGGTTAAACGTGAGAACATGGACTGGAAGGCATTGTATTTCTCAAGCTAAGAGCAAGGAGTCAAGGGCTGTTTATATTAATATATTCTGTTTTGTGACTGCTTTAATTGTTCAGTATTTTAATTATTCTACAGAAATTTTAATTTATGTTTTTAATAGTACATTTAAAGAACTAGTAAATGAATGCATTCTGAATGGGTGTTATCTTCACTATCTGTATCAATACCTTTATGATTGATTATGATGGTAATTTGACCTTCCTCCTGAGGTGTTAGATGCTGTACGAAGTATTCAATGAAAAATGAGAGGCTGTTACAGGCAGTTTTGTTATGTCTCTGTATAACTGTGTCCTTACTTTCCCTCTGGTTTTACAGGGCACAATGACTACATGTGTCCTGCTACTAACCAGTGCACCATAGACAAGAACAGAAGAAAGAGTTGCCAGGCTTGCCGACTAAGAAAATGCTATGAAGTGGGAATGATGAAAGGTGGTATGTACACAGCAACCAACAAATCCTCAGCATTAGTGTCTGCCTTCCTGATATGGTTCTTAAAGGAGGAAATAACTGATTTTATCAAGCTGAAATGTAGTAATTAAAAAGTGATTTATTAAAAAATAAAAAAACTCCCAAGAACCATGTTATTACTCTTGCCCAAATTTGCACCAGGATTAATAAGATTTACTTCAATGGAGTTGTGATTTTTCTGTTAGTATTTTTAATTAGCTATTTCTTTTGTCTCTATTTGTAGACTCCAGATCACAATGGACAAAACCTAACCCAAGATTTTGTAGCATTTTGCAGTTCAGTGTGAAAAGCACTGGTAGTCTCAGACCAGACCATGTTCATTAATGTAAAATTCTGAATATGTAAGACTCCTTTTGTGAATTCTGGAAGCGAAAGTCCATTCACCTACTCCAGTACTGTTCAGTACTGGAGTATTCCAGTATGTGAATTAATTCCAGTATGTGAATTAATTTCACCCAGCTATATTAAAGGCTCTCTCATTTTATAAAAACTGAGATAAATGCCTCTTGCTTGGAACATTCTTATGTAATAATGATGTCAGAGAAGAAGAATTAGACACTGAATGCTTAGACTGAAGCACTACTTTATTTATACACAGTGTTTAATATTTGGAGGCAAAATTAGAACTATTAAACAGTACTGAACAATCGCTACAGTATGTTCTTAGGTGGAATATTTCTTTTGTAGCATAGTTTTGGATTGATCATGATGCCTGCCTTTCCCCTCTGTGTTACAGTACCTTGTGTTTGTCAAAAGCAGACGTAAGTCAGCCATTTTTAATTCTTTTGAAAAAACAAAACTCCTAAAAATTAATACTTAAGAATAGGAAATCATAAGTTTCATATTCAGTCTAAGGCAGAAGACAACCTTGTTGTAGCCTACTAAAAATTTCAGATTGCTTTTATTAACAAAAAGTAATCACTGCCTTTATTGAAACCTATTTCTACAGGAAAGTCAAGCGAATCCAGAAGAGAAAGGATTAGAACCCATGTTTTATGTGTGAAAGGAGTTAATACTTAAATTACAGATTGGTTCTGCCTTTCTCTGGCACACCTGATGCATATTTATTCCACAAAAATTCTGAGGCAAGGAATAGGAGTAGCTCATCATGTTTATCCTTCCCAGAATGGATTGTTTGTAAATCCAGTTGGTGTGACCAACGTAGGCCAAGCCTGAAAGAAAGAGTAAAGGAAAACTATTGAGTTGTTGCTGTGCTTTGAGGTTGAATCTGCATTTTTCTTCACTCAAGAATTAGGCAAGAGCTGAGACTGGTTTTGTTGATTCCAGTTTTGGGATGCAAGCAGGAGCTAAGCGTCAAATCTCTTTGTTACTTCTAACACTTAAGACAGAAGCTGGTTTTATTTTTAGCTCATGGATCCAGAGGTTTTTTGTTTATGTCTGAACATTGTGGTGTATACAGCTAAAACTCTTTGAAGTAAAATGTATCTCATTAATATCACAGCTATGGTCTGGAGAAGTTATAAGTTTCAGATGAGGCAAACTAAAATTGAAAAATACCATACATAAATTTGCTATGCATCTTTGGCTTTGACCCTTGTACACATTCCAGATCATATATAAATTTATCATTATGTTTTATGTTGATAATAATGCATCTTTCATTTGACACAGTTCAATCCATTTATACACATATGTATTTAATTAATGACCTACCGTACCAGTTTGATATTTTTCATATCTGCTCTTAGATATATATTGTAAGAGGCTTTTCACTCTTCTATACATATTTTTTCTAATCACATAAAACTTACACAGGATTCTCAACTAGCATTCTCTAGATTCAAGAAGTCCAAAAAGATTGTAATTTTGTCCAGATTTTCTGTAATTTTTATTTCATACAGTGGCCTTCATGTGGGTCAAGTCCTGTGGATTTCAACCTTTCCTTCTGCAATGCTGTGAGATTTCTAAAGTCACTACAGCAACTGACAGTTCAAAAATATTCAATGTGGTGGGAGGTTTTTGCCTCTTTTTTTTTTTTTAAACTAAGCTTACAGTTTACAAACAAGGAGACCGGGTGCATAAATTCTGCCTGCTCCTATAGGACCACTAATAATGCATTGAAGTCCATCACTGGTTCACTAAAAAGAATTTAAGAATATTTATTTTACAAAGTTTGGGAAAAATTTCTCTAGATCTCTCAGTTTCAGGTTATAAATCTGCCATGCCTTCACATGGTGTATTCAAGAAAGTTAAAGTTAATGTAGGATGAAGTAAAGCAGTCAAGGTTCTGCTGCCATTACCAATGACAAATTACCAATTACCAATTACCAAAACTATATTGTCCACGTAGCTACGGGAGAAAGAACCCTTTCTTCAGGCAGTACTTGATAATTTCTCTCAGGTGAAGGTAACTTTAAGTGAATATCCTCAGTATACCATCTGGTTAACTTTCCAAGTATTAACTTTTAAATGTTTTTAAATAGTTTTGGGTTTGGTTTTTATTTTTCTTTAAGATTTTCAGTTTCAATAGATCTCTTGTCTTTCAATAGACTTCTTATTAACACACTTAAATGTCCTAGTGCTGTATTTAACTCAAAGTCCACATTTTTCTGTAATAATTCATAACTCTGTTGATTGAAGCCTTTAATTTTAATAACCTCTTTTTGCTCATACTGAAGAATTTGCCTTGTTTAAAGACATTAATTCTATCACATATTTGAAAAGTATTTAATTGTGTTCTGTGTCACTTTTATATCTATCTATATAGTTTCAGTAAATATGGGGGAAGCCAGATAAAATCTTGATTAAATATTTCTGGTTAATTTTAAACATAGGTTATCAGCTAAGGTTGTTGAGGTTTTCCTCAAAGTGTCACTTAACACAGCATTAAAAAGGTCATTTATGTTATTTTTAAGAGTGGGCACAGCTGAAATATGCTTTTGGAGCTTCATTCAGAAAAAAATGCAGGCTTCAAGTGGCTCTTGAGCTATGCTGTAGGAATATTTTTTTATGAGTTTCTGTGAAAATTTTATCTTTTTTTTTTGTCTGTTTCATCTTCTAAAAACTTCTTTCAATTAAGAAGAGTTATTTTCTTTCTCTCTTATATTTGCATTTCCTTCTGCATCTGTTACTACGCTGCTTTGAGAGACAATTAGGCTGCCAGACTCTCTACTGACGTAGTCAGCATCTGAGACAGAATTTATAGCTCTTTCTGAGTAAACCAAAAAGGCCTTAAAATTATATGTTACTATTTAGTCTGTGCACCCCTGCTTGTCTTTGAGGATAAAGCAGTCTCGTGGAATAAGCTCTTTGTCATGTACCTCTTTCTTCCGTAGAGGAAAGAACAGCCTTGATTTTGTTTGTGATCCACTGATGCTTTCTTGAACATTGTTTCTGTTCTGGTTTGGAGAAGTATATTCCAGTTTGCTATTTCTCTTGATAGGGAATCCCAGCTTCCAAAGGGAGTTTTTACAGCAGTCACAGTCCTGAGGCTGCAACCAATCAAGATCTAGTTTTCTGTTCCTTCATTGTTTTAATGGCTTTTTGATGACTTGGCTCCAAAGGACCTTGTTCTCTGAAATCAAAAGCACCTATTTTTATTGTTATTTATTGATTAAGTGTTTTTATAGTGTGATAAATGAACAGGGATTTCTAGTTATTAGTATGTGACATTCTTCCTCTCCTTTCATGTGTGACGAGGCAGATTTAACATTAAGTATTCTGTGGGATCAGAGCACCAGATCTCTAGTGGAAACTGTGACTATGATAAAAATTTGCCATAATATGAAATGCTAGGCTCTTAATGAAAAATCAGCTATTTGCCTGGTAGTCCATTTTTACCTACCCCGAAACCTGCATAATCCTATCAGTAATTGAATGCTGGTGGCTTCCCAAACTCAAATTGTATGAAATGTGGCAATCTAGGATTTAAGTGCTCATCCAGATAGGGATCATTTATAGAGAATCACGGAATCATAGAATCATCTGTTTGGAAAAGACCTCTGAGATCATCGAGTTGTACCTGTCCCCTTACTAAACCATGTCCCTGAGAAACTCATCTACCTGTCTTTTAAACACCTCCAGAGATGGTGACTCAACCACCTCCCTGGGCAGCTGTGCCAGGGCCTGACCGCCCTTTCAGTGAAGAAATTTCTCCTGATGTCCAGTCTGAAACTTCCCCTGGTACAACTTGAGGCCATTTCCTCTCATCCCATCACCTGTCATTTGCGAAAGGAGCCCAACACCCACCTTGCCACAACCTCCTTTCAGGCAGTTGTAGACAGTGATGAGGTCTCCCCTCAGTCTCCTCTTCTCCAGGATAAACATACCCAGTTCCCTCAGCTGCTCCTCATAAGACTTGTATATAAATCAGGGGCTTCTACTATTGTCGAAGAGATGGAAATTTCTTGTTGAAGAGAGCAGATTCTGAGTGTTGTTTCTTGTGGTAATGAAAATACAGCACATTTGAAGCCTACATTCTTCAGTGTTGCCTTCAGAAAGTATCTGAGAACCCTTCAAAGTTTACTGCAGTACCATGCAGGGAATAAAAGTCTGTGTTTACCATAAAGTAGCCACATAGGAATTAAGTTCAGTGTGACAGCGTTGCTGATGTTTAAGACAAATTTTTACAGGGAAAAGAAAAAAAAACACTTGGCAAATTTGCCATCCTCTTGGAGATGTACCTTGCTGATTTTTGTCTTTAAATGGAGAGAGCTATGCCTCCTTGCTGAATGCTATCCTTGTTCATGCCAAAAATTTAGAGTTATTAAATTCATTCTCAAAGGCAGAGGTAAATCAATGTCTGATGCACTGAAAGTTCTCCACATTACATAGTTTTCCATGTAATTATCTTTTTATCTAACTTAAATAGTTTCCATAATTATCTTTCAAGAAATATTATTTTAAAAATAGAAAATAGTGAATGAAGGAAAATGGATTAACAGTGTAAAACTACTTTAGGTTGTCTGAAGAGCAGTCTTGTGATTATTTATTAGACATGCTGTTCTGTATTCAGCCTGTGTAGGTGGGGCCTGGTAAATATATGAGGAAATGTACTTTTTTTTTAAGATGTAATTGATAGAATGAAAGAATGTACTCATTTGAAGCAAACTTGCGAGTTTAGAACAGCCTCCTAGAAAAGAAGATGGAGCAGAAACCAGCCTTTTAATTAAATATTTCTTTTTGGCCTTTGCAATATGGACTGTTGCCATTGAATTGTCCCAAAATATGATATTCCACTGTTCTGCCTCCAAAATAAGAAAGAGACAATTTTTGTGAACAATTTTGCCAAAAGTACTTTATCTTCCTCTTCCACTTCACAGAATTATTTTTGTTGTTTTACTCTTGAGCATTTGTTCAAGATTGTAAGCTGATTATACCTACAGATTTGTTTATATTTAGCTTTTTACCATCTACATACCTAAAATTTCCTAATTAGAAATTATTTTACTGGTGGTATTACTTGGGAATAGATACAGCAATGAGACAGCCCCCATTTAAATTGCTGATTATTTTTAAATGAAGTCTAGGATCCTTGCTATCTCTTTGTGTCTGCCACTTGTACATTTTACAGGTACCTCAGGGTGTCACTGTGCATTCACTGGCTTTTAAGCAAGCCTGTGCAGGTCAGAACTGCTGTCTTCTCCTTGCTGAGCTTGAGAAATTCCAAGAGTACTAGAGCTTCTGGTTCTTCATTCGATTAGGCATTTAGAGATCAATTATCACACCATCAGTCCTCATATCTCAGGCCAAAAAACTCCAATATCTTAATTAACTTATCTAATTTTTAAAATGCAGCAGTTACAATTTCTCACTGTCCTTGAGAATTATACTAATGGTCTCATGCTCTTAAATCTACCTTGCTTTTCCAGCTCATGGTTGATATATGATTCCTCTAGGGGCTTTATCATGACCCCTGAAATGTTTATGGTTTCACTGTAAATATAGCTTAGAAATGGGGCTGTTGCCATGCTTACTGTAGCCAAAGCTTAGCATAATTTGTACAGGAGTGTCAGAACTGAACAGGATTCAGTTGAATGATGGATTAATTTATCTCTTTAAAACATGTACTATGAGTGTTGAAGACTGAATACCAAAATACAGATTAGGAAGAAGCATGTCTGGCACCTCATCTGCAATTAGTGTATTATTGGCTTTCACACTGTGAGTTATGAATAGTCATTAGAGACTCTAACTTGCATTTGTCTGCTTGATAACAGTATTTTTTTGTCACTAGGTCTTTAAAAACTTTACAGGGAAAACCAGTTTTATGATCTACATTGTGGCTGATAGGAATACTGGGGTACTGTGATACGTAATCACTGAGCAAACTGGTGGCAGAGCTGGAAGTCAAACCAGAATACTGGAATGAAAGCCCTGGGCCCTGCATACCCTGTCTGTGGCTTCTCTCTTCCTTTCTCTCTTTTAATAGAAAGCAGTCCTGATTTATAAAGAAACTCCAGTTTGGGAAAGGATAAGAGAAATGGTTTTGAAAAAACTTTCCCCTGTAAATAGGCATTCAGCATTCATCAGCTGCTCAGGAGTAAAAACCATTGCAACATCCAGGAGCACTGATCAAGCTCAAATCTGTTATTTATTGATACTGCTGTGTGACTAGGATATCCTTGTCAGAAACCAGGCTGATAAGCACTGTCACTTGGGGCAGGTCTGTTCAAGATTATACATTAAATTCTGATTAATAATTCAGAAGACTTCAGTCATTGTTTCTCGTTTAAATAAATTGTCAATCCATCTGGGTATTCATCACAATTTACATTTCTTTTTGATTTTCTAAAAAAAGAAATGGATATGAAATAATGATTGTTTGAAACGTATTCAGAAGAATTAATCTATTAAGATTATAAAATTTAAATTTGGAAAGTGATGTTGCTTCTCTGTGACCAAATAATTTATTTGTGTAGCGAGAACTAAGCAGAAAATCTCTCAAAATCACATTGGAAGCACCATTGAGGTGAGATGCATTACAATGTTAGAATCTACATTGTAGTTATGGCTTCAGTAACTTCCATGTGTTAAAAATCTGTTAGGAATGTAATTATATTCATGACCTGTACTTATCCACAGTGAACTGTTTTGGAGGAAGACATAGCATTTTATTTTACTTCCAGTGAAGCATTAAAATACTATTGAATTCAGCAGAGGTGTGCCTAATGAGATCTGTCTGCAAAGCAAAACTACTGTAAGAGGTCATTAGGAGACAGCTGCCTTGCTTGCATCCACCTTTTAGACTCTAAAGCAAGTTGTGCTTAGATGACAATCAGGTTTGTGTCTGTAGGGGAACTGTTGGCCTATTCACACCGCTTTCCTTTTGCAATCCCTTACATTTGCCAACAGCAGCAATGGCACCAAATTGAGTCTGGACTGAGTCCCAGACATCTTCTCCAGCAGTTCAGAAAATCCCTCTTGTATTCGGATATTTGAGAGAAGCTTTTGGATTTCTAGCCTTTTCAAATCTTCATTTTCAGAAAGATTTCCCTACTGCCCATACAAGGGGTTTCTGGCATAGAAAAATCTGATTTCGTCCTTCCAGGGGTTTCTCTGCCACAGGCTGTTCTCTGTATGCTTCTTAAATATTCTGATCATCAGCTGGGCTGTAGACTGTCTGGCTCTCTGAAGGATATCTTCTTATTTATAATCTCATTTAATTACAACTTGTGTTTAGTTTTATTCTCAAGCAGGGTTTGTTTTACAAAAGACCAGATATTCTTTCTCTCTGGCAATTTTCAACATAATTCTGATGAGGTAGACCAGTCTTGAAGAACAACAAAATTTAGAGAAGAATTTGTTTGCAAGCACTTTTGAGCTACTCCTTTGTCAAACGAACAAAGTCACAGTCAGTTAATGCTGCAAGGCTGCTCATGTTTGTAGAAGTCTCAAATGTCTCTTATCATCTGCGTTCTGCTGTTGAGGAGCAGAACTGTGGGCAAAGCCTCAGGTTCAAAGTTTGCTCTAGACTAGGAGGTCAGTTGGTAAACCATTTACCAATTGCTGTTTCCAAAACCAATCATAGATCCATCTTGTCCTCTCAGAAAACAAACATAATTCCTTTTCCTTCCTGCCCTGATTGTTTTCTCTCAGAGTGGGGCTACAAACTGGTGATTAGGGATCAGCATTTCTTCAGGGGGTTTCAGCCCAGTTACTGTGCCATCCTCAGAGTCACTGTCCCCAGTCCTCACTCTGACTTGTTCCCTCCAATTTGTTTATGAGCCAAACATCTTAATTTTCATTCTGCTTTAACTAGGTGCAGTCTTTTCTTGTGCATAAGGTTGTCCTTTCCCATAACATTTCCACCAGCCCAGTTCTGAGACTTTCCTCCTAGGAGCTGCAGCAGCTATGTTGGTGAAATGGAAAGGAAGCAGTAATAGGAAAAGTCTGCATTTTCAGGAAGCAACATATTCAGAAGAAATTTGTTAAAGCTGAAAACTCATTTCTGAGCAGACAGGTTTTAAGTAGGAGCTTCCCTGGGTTAGAAGTTACTTATTTTGCCAAATAGTTCCAGTAAGACATGAAACAATGCTGATATGAATGAGAAGCTATTGCTTATATGTTTGCTGCCTAGAAACTGAGCTCTGGTTCTCCAGTTCTGGCACCTAGCTTGCCTTTATGTTTTGACTTGTCAGGTTTCCAAATCTGCTTTGTTTCCACTACTTTAAATGCTTGAAATGCCATCTGAATGCTTGTCAAGTATAAAGTGAAGGTTAATTTGTAGAGTGCTGACTTTTGTAAGGATTCACAGAGTGCTTCCCATATACTGTTAGTAGTGCACTCAAAGTTATGTTCCAGTGACTTCTGAGCAGTAATTGTGTTCTTCTGCCCATGGCTGAGGCAGTGACTGATGCTGTTATCACCACCTGAGTGAACAGAGTGTGGGAACGGTAGGATGGCAAAGCACTGGTAGTAATGGAAAGGTAGTGAACAGTAGTGAGAAATTTTCCATGTCATTTATGGAGTTTCTAAGCAGTTAGAGGACAAAAAAACAAAAAAAGCCAGATATTGTTGTAATAAAGACTATTTTTGTCTATGATTTCATAGAATTATAGAATGGTTTGGGTTGGAAGGGACCTTAAAGGCCAAAGAGTTCCAACCTCCCACCAGACCAGGCTCCTCGGGACCCCATCCAGCCTGGCCCTGAACACTTCCAGGCATCCACAACTTCCCTGGGCAACCTGTGCCAGGGCCTCACCACCCTCATGGTGAACAGTTTCTTCCTAGTCTCTAATCTAAATCTTCCACCTTCCAATTCAAAGCCATTCACCCTCATCCTGTCACTACCTGCCCTTGTAAGTATTCTCTCCCCAGCTTTCCTGTAGCCCCTTCAGGTACTGGGAGGCCGCTATGAGGTCTCCCCGGATCCTTCTCTTCTCCAGGCTGAACAACCCCAACTCTCTCAGCCTGTCCTCATAGCAGAGGTGCTCCAGCCCTCTGATCATCTTCGTAGCCTCCTCTGGACCCACTCCAACAGTTCCATATCCTTCTTACGTTTGGGATTCCAGAACTGGACACAATAATCCAGGTGGGGTCTCACAATAGTGGAGCAGAGGCGGAGAATCCCCTCCCTCACTCTGCTGCCCACGCTTTTTTTTTAATTCAGCCCAGGACACGTCTGGCTTTTTGGGCTGTGAGTGCATTGCTGGGGCTGGCTCATGTTGAGCTTCTCATCAGTCAGCACCCCAGGTCCTTCTCCCCAGAGCTGCTCTAAGTCACATCGTCCCCCATGCTGTAGTCATCCTGGGGGTTGCCCCGACCTTGCACCTGGCCTTGTTGAACCTCATGAGGTTCACACAGCCCCACTTCTCCAGCTTGTCCAGGTCCCTCTGGATGACATCCCGTCCTTCTGTTGTGACCACTGTCCCACTCAGCTTGGTGTCATCTGCAAACTTGCTGAGGGTGCACTCGATCCCCCTGTCTGTATCATCAAGGAAAATATTAAACAGCATTCCAATTAATTAACCAATTAATATTTAGTCCAACAGCATGCTGCTTCTCTGCTTGTACTTTTGGCTAAAAGGGTGTATACAGTTTGACTGTTCATGCATTTGTTATATTTCTGGACTTCTAAGCTTGATGTCCTCTGGCAACCTAAGTCAGTAGAGAATCTAAAACACAGTAGGAATGAACGTAAGTTTTCCTTGCAACAATGGAAAACTGCTGTGCCACTACTCAAATTATGACTGTATGTAAACACCAATATTAAAACCACTTTCTGTTATTTTTTATTTCTTTCTGTTCTGCTTTTCCTGTGAATTCTTATGTGCTACAGCCTTGTCTCCCAAAACTAGAAGAAGAGCCAGAGCAGTTCCTTGGAAGCTGAGTGTTAAAATAAGAAAGAGTAGCAAATGCATTCTCCTGCAAATAATAATTCCTGAGGGAGCTCTCTCCAGTCATCTTTTTTATCCCCAAATATTCCCTTGTGAAGCAAAACAAAATCTTACTGAATTATGCTCATAGAAAACATATGGGAAAATTATTTGTAAATAATTATTTGTAAATAAAGGTAAAATTATTTGTTTATAAAATGTGAAATAACCCCAGCTATTTCCAGTAGATGTTATGTAGCAGTTTCTAGGATAAAATACTGTTTCATCCCACTGTATGTACCTGGAATTCTGATGCCAAATTTGACACCACTTCTGCTTGCGCAGTGTGCGCTTTCCTTCATCTGTCTTGGAGACATTGTTGTGCTTTTGTACGTTTATTGACAGAGACTTAAAAGAAGGAGTTGCTTCTGAGGTAAATGTATTTCCATGGTCTGGCTGTACAATGATAATTTAGAATATTTTTTTTGTTCTATTTTAATCACGTGTTAGAAAAAAAAACTAGTGAAGTGTTTCATTTGGTTAGCATTAACTCCATGGTCCATAGGCAATTTTATTGCTGATGAGGTTTGACTGACTGGAGCATGGAATTACCCAGCAGTTTTGAAACCTACTTGTGTGTCCAAAAGGCAGACTGCATTTACACATGAAAGTATTAAACAGCCTTTGAAAATCTTGGCTCTTGTAGCCTTAAGATTCAAGTGGAAATTGTTTTAGAGCTTTTTCAGGATACACAGCACTTCCTTCTTGGTAGAATATAGTTTTTCATAACATATGGCAATTCAGATTCCTTTATTGGCTGAACGGTGTGGAATCAAAATTAACACATTTACATATTTTAAAAAAACCTTACAGGATCATTGCAGTTTTGGCAATGGAATTGTAGCTTAGAGTAGTTGTCCTTTTTGGAATTAATAAATGTGCATCATTGCTAACTCTTTTTAACAGAGATAAAGTTTGATTAAACCGAAGGAGATTTGGAGGCACTTGCATTTTTTTGAGATACTTACTCTTATTTGGTCCAAGAAAATGAATAATAAACATGGTGTTCCTTGTCTGTCTAGGGGTTAGGTGAAGAGTTAGTAGTAATTTCTATAAATCTCTGAGTATGGTGCTTATACAGATTCAAAGACCTTTCTGTCTGTGACACTGCATACTCTTACTGACCTTTTTTTTTTAAATTTGGTCTCTAAAAATCCAGTGGAGCCTTACAGTGGTTGGATGGTGTTTTTTTTAAAACCTGAAATAAAAATGTAAAACCAGATTTGTATGGGGCATCTCCTCCAAACAGGTTATGTTCAGCTTTGCTCAATGCACCACTCTTTTCCAAGGCGAAGAGCCAGGGTGAAACTTGCAGACAAATCAAAAATAAAACTATTGTTCTTATTAAGCATCTAATTGATTTGTGAACAGCTAAATGTGCTTACTGTTGCCACCTTCCCTTTCTTATGTCAAAGTCTCATCACATCCTTGTTTCACTTACCAAGGCAGGCCTGGAATAAGTAAAAAGCAAACCCCAGAAAATCCTCTCTCATCCTGCAGTAATCTGTGGAGACTTAAGCCAAAGGTGCCTTATTCATATTTATTAACCCTTGATGGATTCTTTTCTCCATCAAATTTGGCCTACAGCTCTCTAACCTACACCAGCTTCTAATGTATTCCCACTTTCAGTGTTGCTCCTGCATGGTGTAAAAGAGAACCTCTTCTTGTCTGTCCCAAATCTTGCATGGGGTAGTTTCATGTTATCATCTTGTATTAGAAGAGAAGCATCAGTGTTTGTACCTTACTCATCTTACACTACTCTTGATTTTGTAGTTTTGCATCTGGCTTGCAGGCTAGTCAGCGTAGCTATTTCTTGCACCAAATTTGTTTCATGCTTTGAATCATCTTGCTTCTCTTACCCATTTTTAGTTTCTTTTCTACCTCTTTTTAAAATGGGAAGAGCAGAACTGCACACCATGTTCATTGTAGTGTGCCTCATGAATTAATAAAATCTGTGATTTACGATGGTGCTCTCTCCTCCCTTCCTCTCCTAGTAATTTCTAGCCCTCTATTTACTTTCTAAACTAACTTATCTGATGTTTTTATGGTATTATTCTAACCCTAAGATCTTATTTCTGAATTACATCAGTTCTGAGTCTATCTATTTATGAGCATGTTGAAAAGTACAGGCCCCAAGGATGCTTTTAACTCTTCAAAAGGAAATTGCTAGATGAGCAGCTATAAAATTTGGGATCTGAGAAAGTTAACAAATGCTTTAGTGTGTATGACCCATGTGGTTTTGTTCACATGATTATGTCTGGATGTTCCACCGGGCAGTTTTAGTTCAAAAACATTGCACTGTTATAAAACATACAACAAAAATATTTGTTACAGACAGAGTGTGCATTCTATTGAGTATTCCAGTGCAGTAAGCTACTGATAAGAATAACTCTAGAATGACTTTTGCCAGAATAAATCTTTCATTTTTTCTTAATAGCAAGAATCTCCCCCTTCTCTCCTGAACAGGAACAGTTTAGTGGTAGGAAAAATTGATATTTCTGAATGAAAAATGAGAGCAGTAATGCACTGGAGACTTTTGGCTTATGACTAGTTTAGCGAATGGGAAAATGTGGAGAGGTTATGTGATAGGAGTGATGAAAGATTTATTGTACTCTGTTTGTCTGGAAAGTTTAATGGAATAGGATCAGGAGGCCTACTATGTTTTGAATGAATTCGACTTAAAAATGCTTAATCTTTAAGTACTGATTCAGTGAAAATATCACCATATTCAAAAAAAGAGGCAGACAGATCTAAGGATCCTCTCTGTTCCTTTGGGGTTGGGAAAGGATACCTGTTGATATGATCTGACATTTATATGAAAAAACATTGAATGTGAGTTGAAGGTGCTGCTAACAAAGACTTGGAATCAAACAGTTTAAATTTTTGTGGTGTGAAAAGGGATTGTGTTTCCCACTCCCCCACCAATCATAACGACCTGCATTGATCACTTCCACGTGCCAGCAGTTCTCAAAGCTGCTTATTTTGTTTTGTTTTTTATTTTCTTCTCTGTTATTTGAATAGTTTGTTTCCTCCTCGTCTATAGGCACTGGGATTAGTATTACTTTTCCATATTGCATGAGAATTTGAGAATAAACCCCATTATAAGCTGTTTTCTCCTCATAGTTCAAATCCTTGTGTGCTTTCCCAATTAATTGCTTGTCCCTTGCCCACATCTGATGATTGATTTAAGTTTTGATCTCAGCCTCAAGATGCCTGTGCCTCCTCCACTCGGAGCCAGACTTAATCTTCCCTTTATGGTTGGAGTCCACATGGGCTTTATCATTACATTTTTCTTGTAACTTTTCCACAAAGGGAGATTTTGTTCCAGTGTAAGGTCTTAGGTTGTTATTCTAATTGGTACAGCTCACTTGATAATATCCCAGAGTTCAGGGTCATACAATGCTAAACATATTGCAGAAATGTGCAATAATGACAAAGATGGTTTCTGTTGCAGTATTACAGCCTTTTGACAGCAGCTCTCCCACACTAGATTCTAAGGTTCCAATTACCTTTCCTTTTGTTATTCTGTTTATCTACTTATATGGCATTCTTTATTGCTACATAAGCTCATCCTATAATGGGAACTTTTTTGGATGGCTTTTATGTGACTGGGAAGATCAGAGGTTTGGTAATAAGATGATGTTTAACTAATGTAATTGGTAAATGTGAGCAAAACTTTCTTGTATACTTTTAGAGAACTAATTCTGTGATCCACCTGGCCCATCCAAATGTGTAAGTGACCATCTATCACTTATAGAATGGTTGTCTAGATGAGTCCAGAACATACTTTGAAGTTTGTGCTGTAAAGAAATATGTATTTATTCCCAATTAGTGTCTTCCTTTTGTGGGGCTATACCATGTCACTAGTTTGGAGTCCTGTGTAAGCTCAACTGGTCTGAATTTCAGGAAGGAATGCACCATTCCTACACTATACTTTTTAAAATAGTTTTCCTCTTCAACCACTCATGTAAGATTCCACATATAGGAAGAAGTCTTCAGAAAATAAACCAAGAATTAATGCTACCAGGGTCTATCAACAGCAGCTGCTGATTGACTGAAGCTATGAGTGTGCAATACAGATGTTCAAGGAAAGTAGTTCATTATCCTCTTGTGTATCTTTAGGAATCCGGAAGGATCGCAGAGGTGGGCGAATGATGAAACAAAAACGTCAAAGAGAGGAGCAAGATTCCAGAAATGGAGAGGCTTCTACAGAGCTGAGAGCCCCAACCCTTTGGACGAGTCCACTGGTAGTTAAACATAATAAGAAGAACAGTCCAGCCCTGTCCCTGACGGCAGAACAGATGGTCAGTGCCTTGCTGGAAGCTGAGCCACCCATAGTTTATTCTGAATATGACCCAAATAGACCATTCAACGAAGCCTCTATGATGACTCTGTTGACCAACCTTGCAGACAGAGAATTAGTGCACATGATCAACTGGGCAAAGAGAGTTCCAGGTAAGGAAAAAAGCCCCAGTGGACTAAAAAACCCTCTACGTGGCAAGCCAATAGAAAAAGATAGACCGGTTTCACTCTACATGTTCCAATTTCATGCAAATTGTCCATTTAAGTATAAATGCATAAAAATTCACAAATTTTATGTTACATCAGTTGGTAAAATACTATAGTGCAATGTAAGTGACTTTTAAAGAAAGATTAATCTAAGAAAAGTTATTTTCCCATACTATAGAATGTTGGGCAGATATTTGCTTAAAAATACTTAAGCAAAACCCAGCAAAATTAAAGCTAAAAATGGATTACTAAAAGAAAAATCTAATATATTTGATCTGATCAAATAATGTTAATTATTTACGTTCCTTTTGAAAAATAGCTTGCTCTTGTATCTGTTATGTAAGCCATAAATTCAGCGTCACTGCTGAGACCATAAGTATTAGTATTATTTATTTAATTGTCAGCTTACCTATTTGACCATAAATTACAGATCTTCCATGAGTTTTGGGTCTGAAAACCAAAGGCAGAAGAGAATTTTTGTATGTTTTTCTTTTCTCCTACTGGTGCTAGATATTTTTGTCCTCATCAAGGTATGACCCCGCTTTTCTGTAATGGAATTGTGGAAGTATGGAACATTTTTGGTTGAAAGAATATTACACATTCATTCATGTGGTCTGATTAATTTATATCAAATGAGAAAACAGGTTTTTAATCAAAGTTCATAAACTTTCGAAATTTCAGTTTATAAGACTACTTTTCATAAGTTAACATTTAGAAGTTTATTAGAAACTTATTTCACATCCTGCCAAACTAACCTGATTTCTCTCTATGGTAAGGTTACCCGCTTAATAAATGAGAGAAAGGCTGTGGATGAGGTGGACCTGGACTTTAGTAAAGCCTTTGACATCGTTTCTCACAGTTGAGAAACTGACTGCCATTGGCCTGGAGAGGCACAGCCTCTGCTGGGTGAAAACTGGCTGGCTGGCCGGGCCCAGAAGGTGGTGGGGAATGGAGTTAAGTCCAGTTGGAGACCGGTCACGAGTGGTGTCCCCAGGGATCAGTGCTGGGTCCAGTCCTGTTCAATATCTTTATTAATGATCTGGAGGAGGGGATTAAGTGCACCCTTTGCAAGTTTACAGATGACACCAAGCTGGGTGTCAGTGTTGATCTGCTTGAAGGAAGGGAGGCCCTGCAGAGGGATCTGGACAGGCTGGATCCATGGGCTGAGACCATCGGGATGAGGTCCAACAAGTCCAAGTGCCGAGTCCTGCACCTGGGACACAACAACCCCAGCAGCGTTCCAGGCTTGGGGAAGAGTGGCTGGAGAGCTGCCTGGGGGAGAAGAACCTGGAAGTGTTGGCTGACAGCAGCTGAACATGAGCCAGCAGTGGCCCAGGTGGCCAAGAGGGCCAATGGCATCTTGGCCTGTGTCAGACAGTGTGGGCAGCAGAGCAGGGATTGTGCCCCTGCACTTGGCACTGGTGAGGCCACACCTCGAGTACTGGGTGCAGTTCTTGGCCTCCCACATTAAGGTGATGATGGGTCTGGAGAACAAGTCCTATGAGGAGCAGCTGAGGGATCTGGGGTTGCTTATTCTGGAGAAGAGGAGGCTGAGGGGAGACCTCATCGCTGTCTACAACTGCCTGAAAGGAGGTTGTAGCGAGGTTGGTGTTGGTCTCTTATCCCAAGTGACAGGTGATAGGACAAGAGGTAATGGCTTCAAATTGTGCCAGGGAAGGTTCAGATTTGACATTAGGAAAAATTTCTTCACTGAAAGGGTGGTCAGGCCCTGGCACAGCTGCCCAGGGAGGCTGCTGGTTCACCATCCCTGGAGGTGTTTAAAAGACAGGTAGATGAAGGGCTTAGGGATATGGTTTGGTAAGTACACAGGTGTGGTTGGACTTGAAGATCTCAGAGGTCTTTTCCAACCAAGTGATTCTATGATCCTGCACTTTTGGGTTTGTAAACATATCGTCATACACAGTAATTCACAGTAATTTGTACTTTAGAATTCACTGGAATTCTGATCTCTTGTATTTTTACTATAGCCATTTATTTCATTAAAATTAATGTAGCTACATTATGAAGGACTGTTAGAGAACACTGCCACAGCTGTCACTCACATCGTGCATGTGAGCCCAATAGCTTTATACCCAGATTATGCCACTTTTCTGTTTTCCTTCATTTAAACTTGGCAAGACTCTTCCTGGTAAATCAATAACACATAAAATCTGAGTCTTTTCCAGTCCTCATGGGTTCTCTTTTTACCACTTTTCACATGTCACTTTGTGGGTTACAGCTATGATCAATGAGAACCTGTGAGTGTTTAATTTCTCATCGTATCTTGTAAGAAATTACCTGAGAATTTTATTCTTTACAAAATCACAGTGGTTAAAGTCTGGTTTAAGGGCGGGTTCTGCTGTTAATTTAGCTAAGGTTGGATCATGCCTTTACAAAAAGTTTTTGAAAAATGAACATATGTCCATAGTATTAAAGCTATTCACTATCAAAGCAGCTAAATTAAAATTAATTTTCTACTGATTTTAGAGATACAATTAGTCTAAGTCTGTTAAAAATCATTAATTTAAGTTCAACCTGGATACATACCATATTCTAAATTCATTATTGTCCAACTGGAAACATATGTCTTCTGTGACATTTGGTTTTGATAGTTATTGTAAACAATAAAAATGTGTTTAGATACAAAGCAACACTATTAGAGAACTCAGTTGTTTGTTTTTTTAATTTAGAAATCTCTCTAAAACTTATTGTACAAAGTGACTACATCTGGTGAAGATTAAAAACCTGCCTGGTTTAACAAATATATCCTTTATTTCCTTATCAACCTTCTGAAATGGAAAAATCAAATCTATAAGATTAACAACTATTTGTGTATATCCAATGTATTTTAAGTTTAAATAAATGTGCCTGTTAATTGCCAAAATATCTCCTAAGGAGAAACTAAACCAAATGACTCTATGTGTATGCATTAATGAGTATTGTAACAGGTGAGGTTTGGTATAAAACTGATGAGCTTTGGTTAAATCAACCAACCAACCAACCAAACATGCACACACAAACCTGTCCCAGTCCCAGTTTGATTTATTAGGCCCTGTAGAAACAGTCATACCAAAGGAAAGTGCTAAAGCAGGAGAGATCAAATATGAGTAGTTTGGGGATTCTGAAAGTGGTGGACACCCAGCTGGTTCTTGGTGGTTTTGTTTTTGAGGACTGTATGCAAGACCAAAAGCAAAAATTTTAGAAAGTTAATTTTTAAAAAAATCACATCTAGTTGTTTATTTACCTGCAGGCTTCTGGAAGTAGGAATTTTGGACCTAGGTGTTTCAATGTTATTGGGTTTTTTGCATCTCTCATTTGGTCCCTAGAAAAGGCTGAATGTCCTTAGTTCCTGATGTTAAATCTTAGAAGCACTGAATGCATTTCAAAGGTAGGGCCTTTGCTTGGACTGTTTTCCCATTTCCTTCTGTTGGAATGTACTGGCATCAAATTTGCTTTAAGAAATGTGTCTGACAATGTAAGTCATACTATATATACTTCAACAGTATCTTGCCTTTGAATACTCCATTATTGCCAGGAGTTATACAATACTTTAATTAGAGAGGATTTTTGTATATGTTATTCATAAAGAGAAGAATTGAATAACTTTCTGTTAGGTGAAGCATTTTGTGCAATAGCATTGTGAACTTTTGCTCAGTTATATTCTCAGATAATTTATTAAGGCTTCATGCTTTGGAATCAAGGGTAAAAACATGTTTGTTTGTTTGTTTTTTTTTAAAAAAAGGATGTGCTTTTTACCAGTAGGAAAAAGCAATTGCAGCAAACAGCCTCTCCTATGAATGCCTCTCAAACCTTGGAAGCGTTGCACAAGTTCATTTAGCTAAATGCAGGTACTTTGGTGGTGGAACAGAATGAGCAAATCCAGTACAAGTAGCTGGGTTGAAAGTGTATTTATTGAGGAAGGAAGAAGTTGACATTAAGAGAACAGAAATGAAATGCAACTACAGCTTACAAATAAGTGCGAAGACTTTCAGGGCCATACCTGGAGTATATTTTGCTGTGTAGACTTCAAAGAAGAGGGAGTGTGTCAAAGCAAATAGTAAAGACATTGTTTTGGTCCAGTCCTGATGATGTAAATACGTGGGCATCAAAGCAGAAACAGTATATCAGAAGATGTACTGGATAGGAATGAATCTATTCTACAAAAAGGAGTAATGAAAATTAGTTTATGATTATCTGCGTAGTATAAGAGATCTGTTGCAAAGCCTTACTGAGGACAGTCTCCAAAACGAGATATCTTTGCAGACATGTCCTGATTGGGAAGCTGAGAACTGGACTAAAACTTTATTGCAACTTGCTCAGCATTAGTTCAAACTTGCTTAAATTTACTCTGGAATCTTAGTGGTATTTACGAATTGCTGGGGTAAAGTGAGCTTGTGGCAGCTTCTTGTGCATAACCTTAGAAAATGATCTTCAGTATTTAAGTACAGTGTGATTGTTAACTGAGGTAATAACAAAGTTCTCCCATGACAGTGCAATTTGTAATATGCCAAACTCATAAAAGATGGTTTTAATTTTCCTTTGAAACCTTGGCAATAGGTACAAGTGGGCTTGCCAGATCACATGAACAAAAATCTTGTACAGTGTCCTATGAGATATACAAAAAATCCAGGATGCCTCACAGGACTTGTTCTTTACATGGCTTAATGGGTCTTCTGGCTTAAGTCCTCCCAGATGGCCTTTGTAAGACACCAGTCGTGCCTTCGGATAATCCCAGTCAGTTGGAACAGCAAGCAGCTGCTCAGTCACACGGTGTGATGTTGGGAGTGTCCTGTGTAGGGCCAGGAGTTGGACTTCATGATCCTTCAGGGTCCCTTCTGGCTCTGGTGATTCTATGATAAGGTGGGTGCAGGCAGACTGTGATGAGCTAAACTTTACGTACATGTGTAAATTGAGCCTTTTACCATTTAATTGGGACAGATCACTGAAAAATCACGTGAAGACAAGATGTCAACGTAGATGGATAAATGTTCTGCTTGTTTCTGAATCACATATTTCTGAAAGATATGGCTTTCTATTCTCTTTTTTGCTTACATTGCCTTGAGAATGTAGCACCACTTTCAGTCTCACAGAATGAGGTTTTTTAGTTCAGTGAATTTTCATCATGGTCTTTGATGAAAAACTATTGCTTTGCTTTTCTACAGAGATGCAAGTAAGTCAAAGAAATTAACATATTGTATTTAATTATTCACTTACTGTGTATATAAATTAATATCTGTATTTGGAGTACTGTGTTCTCTAAGGGAACGTGGTATTTTCAATGAAACAGTCAATATTTATTTTGTGCAGAAGCTCCTGAGATGGTAAGAGACACTACAAGCTTGTAAAGTGAGCTTGTTCTAAAGAATGTAGCTTTAAGGAAATTTTGTTACAAGGGTGAAATCTTTGGCAGTGCTGCCAGAATCTTGTATAACTATTTACTACAAGTACAGTAGCTGTACAGCTTAATAGCCCTAAAATGGTACGCTGGGCACAGAAGCTTTGAAGTTTTGAGATGATTCACGGTGCTGCACTTATTTTATGGCTTCATGAACCGAGGAGATAAACATTTTGGCAGTGATTTTTTTATTTCAAAGCCACAGAAGTTGGTATTTTCTTAAGATATTGTTTTCCTATTTGACCTTCTAAACTGCTTTGTTTGGTAATTTGGGAACAGTGTGTAAAGAAGCCAACAATAGCCACAATTTTGCACTGCACTTAAGTCGCACCAAACCTTGAGGAAAAAAAGTCAGCTTGCAATGGAAGGAAAGAAGTCTTATGCAAGAAAAGTGTGTGTTAAAACCTTATATGTCTTTAGGTGCAGGACAGTTTACAGAGCTTCCAAGTTTAGTAATCCTCCTGGCAATAATTTACACTTTTAAAAAAAAGGAATGGCTTGCAATTCCTGTAATAATTTTTTAAACCATACGAAATATCTGCTTTATAGTCTCTTCTCCTTTGAAAAATGGGGTTGCTGTGGAGATTTGTAAAATGTTATTAAAGAAACACTTCTCTGCTTATCTGTTTAATCTGTTGAAGTGATACTCTAACTGCTTTCCTGAATTCACAGGGAAAAACAGAGGAAGCAAACAGATCAGTAAGCAAAAGAGAAATGAAAACAAGAACCTGGATCTTACTTTATGCCTGCTTTTGCAAATTTAATTTAATGTGAAGTTTCAAGTCATTACTACGAATGTAAGAGACAAGAATCAATCCTTATAGTGGAATGAAGTAAACACCATTTGAATTTTAACAGGAGACTGAGAGGTTATCATGCAGTGACATGATTATGTGGGGCAGCAGAGTTAAAATTGTTGAATATCAAATGAAAGCTTTTTATCCCTGTGTTTTCTTCGTCTGGGGAGCATCTTTAGTCTTTCATGTCCGTGTTGTGTAAAACCAAATAAAACACCCATTTTCCCTTTCCAGTCTCCCCCAGCTTCTGGGTGTTGTATGAGACAAAGCCACTTTTGCAAGCTAATTTTATTTTTATTATCTGTAGAATTGTCTTTTAGTGCTTTTGAAATACAATAAGGTGTGTTTCCTTCTGTAAAAAAATTCAAATTAGAGAAAGGACAAGACTGTGTGGCACAATGGTTTGCTGGTGAGAGACCCAGGGGAAGACACTGATTCTAAAAGACAGAGAAAAGTCTGGCAAGGTTGTGCACACCAGGAGCTTGTGACAGGCAGGGAAAAGCCAAAGCTGAGAAGGAACAGTTAAGCAGAAATTCTTGGAAAGAATCATAGACTTTGGCTGCAGGTATATGTGGGATCAAAATTATAAATAGGAAGTGCTTTAACTGATTCAGTAAAAAACGGGAAGAAAATGATAGCAGGAGAAAAAAAGGATCAGGGTTTGAATAACAACTGTAATACTGGAAATTTAAGAGGTGTCCTAGTGCAATAGTTTTCAAACTTTAGGGGTTTGAAACGTGGGAAAATGCATCGGGACAGGGGTTAGCAAGCTGACCAGCATGAAGGAGACTCCAGCTGGGAGAAAAGAGAGAGCACCTGCAGGAGGAGCAGAGGAAAAAAGTGCTGGGAGTCAGCACCTCAGTTCTAGGCCTCATTCCCAGGGCTCCTGCTGCAGGACACTCATTTGCTCAGGAGGCATTTGGAGCTGAAGGGTCTGGTTGTTGCCTTTTTGCCCCGCCACAGGAAGAGACTTGGGATGTTGTCTGCTTGCTATCCCTGTCCCATTTCCTTTTCCAAGTTGTAGTCTTTTGAGCTTCATATCCCACTCTTCCCCAGGGAGTTTCCTGGCAGTGGGAATTACAAGAATACACTCAAACTGAGGCGCTTCGCCTGCATACATTTTCAATTAGAGGAAACAGAGTGAGGAGAGGAAAAGCAGTTAGAGAACCACAGCCCAAGTATGACTTTGCATAATCAAAGTTTCTATAGCTATCTTAAGGGTTTTAGAATGAATAGCACCTGCCTGTTAACAGCATCAGATATCTGTATTTTCTGTCACTTTTTCTCAACACAAATTGTTTCACATGGAATTACCTTTAGACTGAGATTCTGAAATTACTTTTAAAACTTGCTATTGTTACCCACCAGATTTATTAAATGGAGCACGTGTACACTGCATTTAAGCCACAGCCAGGCCTGTGCCTAGACACTGTGGAAGTGCAGTGCAGTTCACTTGATTAGGTGTGATGCTCTTTACCAAAATTAAATGCCATCTTTGAATAAGCTCTAAAGTATATGTATGAGAGTTTTCTAATACATATCTTGCAACATTTCATAAATTTTTGCTTTACTCCTAGAGTTAATTCTGTAGCTTTCTGGATTTTATTTTTTTGTCCAGAAGAAGAGATTCTGAAGAGTAAGTCTTGTATTGATGCTGTTATACAAATACATCTGTTTGTATCCCTATTAGCAATGCTCTATGGCCAAAATCAAAACCTCTGCTTCATATGTGAGGTGGTATTTTGTTCAGAAGCATGATAAAAGTCAGTAATTCTTCTCAGCGTTACAAAAATCCAGCATTAGAGTAATTCATAGAAAGAGATAAAGTGCACTCTTGTTCACAGAGGAAGTTACTTTACGTAGAGAGGTGACTGCCAAAAGCTGTTGATTCAAGAACATTATCCAACCTTCTAGCCTCCTTGAATTTAGGAAAGTTGTAATTACGTACAAGTTTATAAACAAATATAGAATGAAAGTGACTGTCTTTGATTTGTGTTACATAATCATAGTTATTCTGTGTGCAAAGGAGAAAAAAAATGGATGTGGCCTTTGTTTTAAGAAAATCAGTTTCTTTTAAGAGGGAGATGAATGTGTAACATGCTGTGAAAGTTCATTTTCCATATAGCTAACAATATATATATATTTCAATTAGCTAACAGCTTTCTGCATAACATTTATCCAGTAAGTCAACAACAGTTGGATCCCCAGTATTTCTTTTTAAATGGTATATTATTTGTTTTCCCGGTAACATCTTAGTTACTTTCTTTTTTTGTGGAAGCAAATAGTTTGAAAGACATTTAATACAGGCCTCCAAAGCCATTAGCTCAGCTCAGTAATTATGTTCTACTCTAGGTAAATGCTTTTTAAACAACCTTCTTTAGAATGGTGATCTTCAAATACATCTTTTCATCTAAATATCCCTGAACAGAGATGCTAAAATCTAAATTTAAATCTGAAGACAAACTTAGCCTGTAAATCTCTGCTTTTGCAAGTATGCACATATCCAAATATATTTATTAAAGTTACGGAATTACTTCACATATGTAAATTTCTTTTTTTTGTACAGTGTTTTTTAAAATCAAGACCTAAAATGCTGACTGTCTTCAGAACTTTCCAGAGTGTAAAAAACCTTGAATTCCAAAATTTTGAATTATGGGGCTTCCCAAAAAGCTGTCTTACAGAACAAATATCTTCAGTACCCAAAACTGAATTGCTATAAGTAATCTTGTTCACCTGTTTGTCATATAGTGGCAAATAAGAAATAACAGCCAATATTTAAGGAGCTAACATTCTTTTAATAAGAACTACTTACATTGCATTTCAACAACGTGCAAGTTCATTTTATAACAAATGTTTGAAGATGAAATTCTATTTGCCTTGGCAAGCAAAGAGGCAAAAATGAGCATCCACAGTAATAATTTTTATATTTTCAGCCAACGCTTAAGGAAATTAAATACTTAAACTGTAATATTTTATTTCTAACACAAATGATCCTTTTATAAAAAACATTTCATGCTATTTTTCTTTAGTTGATAAGTAATTTATACTCTTGGATGAACATATCTGTCTTAGTCTTCAGCTATGCTGAACCCTGAAGCTTTCCAAGAAACGCTCATTAATTTCCACTCTAAGTAAACAGTAAGTAATGATCCTCCCTGATTTATTTATTTCTTAAAATAATTTACAAAAAGAATATGCAATTGTTGGAAAGCACTGATGCGATATGTATGTGCATGCACACATAGGAATTGTTCCCTTTTCACATAATTCACATAAATTGGCCCTTTTTACTTGGTGTTTAATATCTTCAGCCTAATTCCTTTAGTTTCTCTCCAGTACTACATCTGTGAGCACCATCAGCTGTAATTCCAGTTTAAAGATTATTTTAATATCATCTGTATTAGTTTTCTGTTTCAATAGAGTCATTCACTAAAATCTCACATTAGATACATCAGAGTTTTTCAGATACATGGAAATAATTTGGAGAGATTTATTGCAGACTTTTTCTACATAGACCTTTACCCTGTCTGTGTCACTGCAAGGATGCATTATATGACACATCTGTTATGCAGCTCATTTATTTTCTTTGATTACCTCTCTAGGAAATGAACTATGTGTGTAAAGAGTGTGTTGTTTTGTCTGTCTGTTAGTTATGGACTGCTGTAAATTTAAGATAGTGAAGGCAAGTTAAAGAATATCCCACAGTGGAATAGGAAATGAGAAATCTGTGACTCTTGTTCCACCAAGAGTTTGATCTCACCTTGGAGTGGCCATAAGAATATATTTTTCCCTCTCTTCCTTATGGAAACATCTTTCTTTTAAGAAATGTATCTGTCCCACATGATCCTCAGCAGGGAGATGGAGATGAATTATTTATCACTGCAGCTAGGCTCTGGGTCTAGATGTAAAGCTTCTTAGCCTTTTGAGAAGTCTTGGAAACAGGAGGAGTGGAATCAAGATCTGGACTTTGACTTAGTGTCCTGCTCCCTTTCCCCACCCGAGAGGGGCACTGCTGAAGGTGTTGGGGGATACCCAGCGATTCTCCTGGTTGCTTGGTGTTCCTTGTGAGCAGGCTGACCTCAGAAAAAGGAAATGCATGCTGGACGAAATTTCAGTGATTTTTTTTTTCAATAAGAAGTCCTGAGACCCAGAAGCAAGTTTAATATAGAGAAAAGGAGAAAAGTAGAGCTCAAAATCTCACTTAGAATGTAGTCAAACTGGGATGTACTCCCTGTTAAATTACATTCCGGAGCATTTGAAGTGATTTAGAAAATTAAAATTCAAGAAATAGTATTTTACTTGATTCACAAAGACAGAGAATGTTGCATACTAGGTTAATTAGAAATTACCAGAGAATATTAAATCATATCAATGGCCTAATAATGAAGCATCTTCTGCAACAGCTGCTGTCCCTCAGAAAACATGGCTGTGAATAGAGAAGTGGCTTTAAGGGCTGCTGACAAGTGAGCCAAGTGTTTACTAAAACATTGAACAGTCTCTAACTGTGTGTGTTCATTGAATTAGAAGCAATTGACCGGGACAAAGCTAAAATCATAATATTGCTATACTAATATAAGTGAATGCAGTATTACAACATGTCTGACCTATTTCAGAAGTATTCTTTGAGTGCTACAGGCAAAATATTTCTCATTTGTAGGACCTTCTTTCTGGGATTGCAGTTTCATAAGCATTTCTTCCAGTTGCTGTGCTGACTAGAGTGTTTTCTACCCTTTCTGCTCCCCCTCTGGGTTAAGGTGGCTGTGCAAGTAACAGGATTGATCTGGGTTATAAATAAACCTTCTTTTTTGACCTATGCTTTGGATTGACTATGACTTGTGTGAATTCCCCAGTCTAGTTCCCACAAAACAGTTGAGCCAGTTGAAATGTGAGAGTGATAGTATATTGGGATTGAACAGGTAATTATTAATATGAGGGTGCTAGAAAGAAATATTAATTAATCTATACTGTCAATAGTAACATACAACTCCATTTTAAGTTTTTTTTCCTAATTAAAAGTCTCTTTATTTATACTTCAACAGAGAGGTCTTTTCCAATCTTTGTTGTGCAAAAGGCAAGAATTTCTAGTAGATATTGCCTATTTCTGCTTGATCTCTAATATCTTCTGTAATACTGTGCCAGAGCTGTGAGGGGTTGGAGAGGAGCATTGATGATTCCCCCGCTCACTTCCTGCTTTTAAAGGTTAGAGAAGAACACAAACAGTGATATCAAGATGCATCCTAGCTCATAGAGGGTAATAGTTCCTAAGTTTGCTACCATCCCTGGGGTACAAGAGAGAGGAGGCAAAAACTGGCCATGTAAACATAAAAACTCTTCATTTACTTGTGCCATTTGGAAGGCAGAGGAATCCTAGGGCTTTCTTTTTTTTTGCTGAATTTCCTCGTGATTAGTTACTTATTCTAGTGCATATTTTTCTTCTGTCTTTGTCTTCGAGGAAGGCAGCAAATTTTTCTCAAAGTTCCTTGGGCTGTTTGCACTGTGCAGGTACTAAATAGTGACCTGAAGCAACAGAACCATATGGCAAACCTTTTGGAATCGGCAGCTGATTTTTATTTTTCCTCTGCAGGGCAGTGTTTTGCAAGGCCTGTGGAAAAGGAAAACTCTAGTATATTTTATTCAGTGATGGTGGAATAGACCACTGTTACCAATTGGTTAGAGTCTCACACGTTTTAAAAGCATAGGCAGGTTCTCAGCTGCCTGTGAAAATCTGGCATATTTATCAATGCTGCTTGTGACCTCATTTTTTTCCTCACTTGATATTCTTGTAAACACAGCTATGGAGAACCATTGACTCTGATATGAATAACAAATGCACTTCTTTTTCTAAGCATACATGTAGGGTTATATTCTTTTACACTGGGCTTTTTCTGCAGAATGTTATCTTTTCACTGTGAAACATTAATTTTGCTCCTGGCTGTGTCAATGTCTCCCAGTGTTAGTTTTGTATAACTCTCTTGTACTGTGCCATAGAGTATTCATCCCTAAATTGCTCTCTCAAGATTTTATCTGCTGCATGGGAAAGCTGTAAGCATGCAAAATATCCCTGTTGTGAAGCCAAAAAAACCCTAATTTGAAGAGTGTCAACCTCAGGTACGCATATGCATTAAATCTGCTATTTTTTTCAATAGTGCCCATTATGCTCCTGCTTTATGCCTCACCATTACGTGTCTCCTCCCAACAATGTGGCTCATATCTTGCAGGAGTTTTACATGCTACTTTATCACAACCTTGAGAAGTGATCTTTGATACTGCTAAGTATGCCTCAGTAAAAGTTAATTATATCCTAACTTAAAAAAAGTGCACTAAAGTAGTATAAGTAGTATACTAGTATATAAGTAGTATACTAGGTACTTTATTTGAAATCAGTTGTGTTTATCAGCTCTTTCTTCTCTGTTTTTGTATCTTTGTTGCAATCTATGTATTTTTTTAAAGAGGCCACTTCTAATCAAGTGTTTGAGAAAGATCTTGATATTTGAACAAGACACTGCCAGGCAATATAAATACATTTCCCATACTGTCTTATTTCAGCACATGAGGCTCTTGTTTTGCCTTTTTTTTTTTATCAGTGGTAGGGCTTCTGAGAGATTTTGGTTAAACTCCATCATTGGAGTCCTATGAATTCAAATCTGCTCTTCTTCACTTGACAGTAAGTAATTACTACCAGCTTTTCTAAAAGATATTTTATTTACAAGTAACGTTGTGGAATGACTTTTAAGCATTGATTTCAATTAGGTGGGAGACAGAGGTATTACCTTGCCTGAAACTGCTCTGAAGTAATTCAACAAGGAAATACCAGAGGTAGCTCATTATAATGCAGATGAGCTGCTTTTCCCCTTCTTAACAAACTGCCAGTCTGACACTCCCATCTTCCAAGTCTCTGAGTAGATTGAGAATAACTGATGTTTAAGTGGTAGGACTGTATTTAAGTGTGTTTGTAGATGTTTATAAATATATATGAGCTGTAGAAATATATATCAAGCGCCCAAGAACTTTCTGGATATCATTAAATTTGGGCAACACCATTTGAGTAGCAATCAGATGGTATTTGCTGCATCAGGGCTCCTACACCAAATGAAGTTCTTCTACCTCTGAGGACAGGAGCCTTCCATGGGAAAAGTCTTTTATGCATTTGTGCCTTGAAGGTCAGTATGGTGATGCTATTCATGAAACTAATTTCTAGTCTATGTCTGAACTCTGTGAAGTGGCTCTGTTTCCTGATCCAAGCTAAAGTTTTTATTTTCATCCATGAGGATTCTGTCAAACTTGCATTCCCTCTGCAAGTGAAAGAAAAAAGAAAAACAGAATGAATCCAGTTTTCTCTGTAAATGAAAAAGATGGAAACTACCACTTTGGTTTTTAACAATTTGGGAAAAAAAAAATCAAATTATAGTTCTGGGGAAAACTTGCTGAATTTTAAGTTGTGCATAATTTCTGCTTTTGTACTTATTAGAAGATACTGCTATAATTCTTTTAATGTAATGGAATTCCTTGCAACTTTCCAGTTCTGACATAGGATGACAAATATAGTTTATAGGTCCGGTTACTTTGGATGAGCTTGTACATTGTTCCAAAGCTTTTCCAGATGTCTCCATCAAAGCTGTGTGAATAATTAATTTCTTTGTTTCCTGGCAGATCCAAACAAAAGAAACCAATCATTTTAACTTAATGCAAAATGATATTATTTGACCTTTTTTGCTAGATCATAACTACTTTGGGTCAAATGAAACATTTTACTTAAATGAAGGAATATACTTCAATGAAGATTTTGAATACTTTATTCAACTGTTTAAAGAGAAAAGAAGAAAATTTTGGAAAAATGATTCTAGATTTCATAAGAGTTTGGGTACCTTTCACAATGCTGAGTAGGAGTAGGCGCCTGGTGGAGTGCTGAAAACTTAGATGAGGTAGCTGAGAGAGACACTCTGTGCTCCCTGATGGAAACCAGCCTGGTTTTATTCATTGATTTTTTGAAATCAGACATGTTCTCCAGAATGTTTTACACTCATCATCCTGCTGCTTTCCAAAGTAAAATGCTCTGTCAGAGGACTTCCCATCAGCTTTAGCTTCAGCAGGCAATACAGCAGCTTGAGTTCAAGGTGGTGGTTCTCCAAGTGCAGCACCTGTTTTGTATAAACACCTGAGCCTGTGCCATGCAACACACAACAGTTTCCTGAGGTTGTTTGAGGCTTTGCAAATGCTGAAATGTGCCATGGATCTGTTATCCGTTGAATAAGAGTGTTCAACAAAAGGGGCCTAAGTGAATGATGTGTTTTCTGGAAAGATGCTGCTTGCTAACTTTTTAGGTTTCCCTGGACAAGAAAATGAATATAAATGGTCAGCCACATTCCAGTGTCTTGCTTTCCCTGCAATGTATTCCTTTGCTCTGTCATATGATGATACTCCCACACAGCTGCTAAAATGCTCTTGTTGTTGTAGTGGTTAAAGGAAATTGCTGCAATTAATTTTGCTGTCTTTCTTCTCTTTGATGTGTCATTACAATTTCTTGGATGATTTTTCAGAGGTTGGGTTCTGTTCAAATCCAGTCATGTAGGGGTGAAAAGAATAGGAGGCAAAATAAACTTTTGAGCCTTTTTTATATATGTTTGTGTTTCTATTTTGGTGTAGGTACCAGCCAATGTAATGAATATGAAATAATACATATACATAAAAAGTTTCTGTCACACAGTCAATGCAGTAGAAAACAATAAGACTTCTCCAAAAGTGAACACTGTGAAGAAACAAAATGGATGCAGGTGCCTTAAAACTGGCTAAATTTTGCTTCCTCTTGACCATAAAGAATGACCAGACCATGAACTCTGAGGTTATGCTTCATTTCTTGGGTACAGCACATGATGTTCTGAGCAAATTCTATTTGTAGTCTTGAAACGGTTTTAATCTTGAAGTTTGCTGCAGATTTTACAGTTTTTCCCTGTTTTCCTTGTGTTGCAAAATAATCCTGTTTTTGGCTAGTTCCAGACAATGCTGTAATGAAATTTTATTGGTACAGTGGAGAGTACAGTAGATCCTGGGTTGGAATAGACTATGGAGGAGAAAGCTTAGAGCTATGTTCGCTGGATTTTATGAACGAAGGAGGGGAGTGGGTCACCATCCCAACTTCATCACGTAAAAGTCATTGTAGTCAGAAAAGTTATTAAATTCAAACCTGACAACTCTCAAGCTGGAGATGCAAATTGAAATGGTGAAAATTTAATTCTTGAGCACAGTTATTGCAAAAAATCAAAAGAAGAAACCCAAGATTTTAGACTTTCAGAAAGAATGGTGTTAATAATAATTAATTTCAGCTTCTAATTCCTGCAATAAATAATGCTAGATTAGAAGATAAACTGATAATTTTATTATTTTTCAAAAGTAATTTTGTCTCTTTTCCAAAATGTTCTTGACTGTTTTATGATGACCTTGAGGTCTTTTATACAGTCTTTCTAAATAGTGGAAGAAAAAGGAGAAAAAACGGAACAAAGGAGATATTTTTATGCCTTAATATTTGTGGGAAAAAAGAGGTGCAGAGAAGTAGAACTGAGTTTCCTATAGTAGAATGGGTCTCCAGACTCACTTTGTCCAAATTTTATTCACTTGCAATCCCTATCCTGCCACCTGTAGAGCCATTAGACCATGTGACGTATCTGCAATGCCTTTTTCCACCCTGAGATTTTTCAGATCCCTCTTCCTCTAGCAAGATCCATATCCCAGGGCCTCAGTGACTGCCAGGCATGTGATGCTGCCTGAGCCAGCTCTGAGCCAACCTTCAGAGCTCCACCTGGAACATCACCTCATTGTTGTCCCTGGCACTGCCGAATTCCTGCCCCATCCAAAGTGCTTTTTCCAACTCAAGTGCATGTGAAATTAATAAAAAGGTGTAGTAAAAACATATAGGTGCACTCTGTAAGAGAGGAAAACAAGTGAGAATGATCACAGGTTGATTTTTGGTTTTGAAGTTCTCACCTGATAATTGTGTATTGAAGTAATCTTTTGAAACCTCACAGGGGCATTTGGGAGTGTTTACTTCAGTCTGTTTTCTTTTTCCCCTGTTCTAGTGACTATATGCTTGCTTAAAAACTTGATGAGTGATTGCTTAAAGAGACCTTTTGCCTCAAATTATTTTTCTTAATAGTCACAAATTCATCACTTGTTTACATTTGATTTAGGTTGTGATAGGAGCAGAGCCTTGTACTTTAATAAGGAGGTCAAATGAATGCTGAAAATCTCATACTCTCCTGGATACGGCTGATCATACAAAAAATCCAAGTCATACTGGACATGACCTCAAGTCTCTACGTAGGTTTACACAAAACATAAACTACTGAGCTGGTTGGTGCTCCCTGTCACTCAACTTTGATGCTCCTCCTTCTTACTGAGTTATTTCTTCAGTTGTCTAAACAGTTAAAACAGCAGAACTGAGCAGAAGAGCAGAAGACCTGGTGGAGCATGAAGGGGAGAGGAGGAGGAGTGGGGGGAAGAATGAGGTAGAGAGGGCAGCTTGTATTTATGAGTGTGTCTTTTGAGTTCATAAAAGTCAGGCAAGTATGCATAACCAGCCCATGAATGATTGTAGCTGGATCTACTCTTGATGAGAAACATTTTGCCATTGCAGTGACCTCTTAGAAAATGACAAATTCAAAAAAAACCCTCAAGCTTCTTGCAACTGGCCTATGTCTTGATATAAGTTTAGAGTAATGTAGTTAACTGTTGCAGGGACAGTGAAGATGTATTACTTCTTTCTGCATGCTTCAGTCAGCAGATAATAAATTTTGTGTAGTATCCTTCTTCACATGTGCCTGGAAAGATTCAGAGGACATCTTTCAAAAGGAAAGCCTTTACATGCAGCTGATTTCTGCTCTTAAAATCAATGGAAATGGCTGTCATTGTCCCATTCCTAGTGTGCAGACATATCCTGTGCATTTTATTTGTAAGCCTGAACTCCCTGAGAAACAGCACAACTCTCAGTGGTAGAAAAACCATGAAGTAGTATCTTACCATTGTCGGCCTCGCCTGAGTCTCGGATTACAGTCCAGGTTGAGTGATAATTAATGTGCTTTAAACTACTGCTATGTAGTGCTGGAGGAATTTGTGAAGTAACAAGGAGCATTGCATTTTGTTCATCATCTGAAGTGCGTGTTCTTTTGCACAGAAAATATATATGTCTCCCTCCCTTCCTGCTTTATAAACCCAGTGTGATAAGCTTTCAGTAGCAAACTAGCAGGCAGCCTTTACTAGCGATAATGATATATAATAATTATTGATGTTGTAATTATTGCAGCTGTTATGATTTGTTGTTATTTCAGTAACTTTCAAAACTGCTTCTTTAGGGAGGAAGAAAGCTTAGGCCTAGGACTTTATGTGGGCAGTTACCTTGACTAGGTTAGTGAGTGTTTTAAAACCAATTAAAAATTAATGCTTGCTTAGTTCTCTGCATCCAGATTTTGTGCTCACGCTCTAAACAGTTTACTCCCAACCCTAATGTAGTAAGGCTTTCTCTCCTTTTTCACTTTGAGAAAAGTTAATTTCCTTCTTGTTTTTTTTTACCTTTTTACTGATAATCAAGAAACAGAATTCGCACTTGAGTTCAACGAGGCTTCTCTGTCCCAAAGATTTTGTGGCTGAAGGGACTGGAGAGTGTGCTGAGAGCCTGCTACACCTCCACCCTCATCCTGCCTCCTTCTGGATGAGGTACTTAACCTCTCTGTGTTCTATCTATAAAATACATTTAATAATACTTAATGGGTTTTACTGCCCTTTAGAAATGTAAAGTGGTATGTGAGTGCTGATTACTTTTATTATGTTCCCTGATGGAAGGCCTCAACATATTTGTGTTAACTGGTACTGCTAATGCACTTTCTGGAATAATCTTTGGTTAACAAAGTGAAGCAGTTGCAAAATAAAAACTGTGTATTAGTCAAGGCAGACACAGTGACACATACAAGGAAAGACAGGACAGGGAAGCACTTTGGTTCCCTGAGTATGGCTGTGATGTGTTTCAGCCATGGGCCTGAGCTACAACACCATCCTCTTGTCTTCTCTCTCCATCCGTGCCAGGGAGAGCACAGTGAGAGAGAAACCTTGAGCTTTGGACGTGCAGCCTGACTCTCCAGCAGCATGGGACAGATTTTCCCAGGCAATCAAATCCTACAAAATAATTTGCTGCTGTTCAGTAGAGAACTTGCTGTCCCCAAAACTGACAGGAGCACTCCAAACTAGGGGCTGGCCCCTGGGCTGGTTGCTCCCACAGCCTGACTAGGCCAGCACATGGTTCTTCTGCCCAGGAGCAGAGCAAGCCAAGCTGGTGCTGTGCTGTGGATTTGTGATGCTGGTCAGGCAGGACAGCAGTATTTCATAAAACTAAGGCATGTATTTATCAGGAGAAGACAATATATTGACCAGCGGTGATTATCTGTCACTAGCCCTGAAATGTTTCCATGGCCCTCTAAATCCAGATGCTTATTGCAAATTATTTACTTGTGTAGATTAACTTCTGCTTGGCTGATTTCTTTACAAGCTTGTTTTTGGCATAAGAAATTTGAGTTAGGACTGTATTAGATCTGATGTATACAGGGTACATTCGGTTGTAGTTCAGGCTGATGTGTACCTGAAGAGGGAAGTAGAGATTCCTCTCCTGAAAAAAGGCACTGGCTATTTGCAACAGGAATGGCCTCAGAAACTTTTTAGTCTCCTCATTCTGAAAAGATATGGACTGGAAAGGTCTGAAAAAGTACACAGGGTTTTTTTTTTTTTGTGAAAGCAGAAAGCATTCAGTAAAGTTGTGATAAGTTTACACATTTCTGGAAAACAGATGAAACAGTTTTAATTTTCCCAATAAATGCATTTTGGAATTGTCATGGTGCAGCTTTTAGGTGGAAGCAGGATGGACCATCTCCTAGAAATGGGATCTGAAATAATAGTGACAAATGTGACATCCCTGCAGCATCCTGCCTTGGGAGCAGCGTCGGGTAGGGAGGCTTGCTGGACTGGATCTCTCAAATTGTAGCACAGGTCTGCTAAGGTGAGCTCAGGGAGGATGGAAACCTCCAATAGAGGGGAAAAGCAAAAGCTTGATCTTAACTTTCAGTATGAATACAGGCTATGAAAGAGGAGCCTCATGATCCTTATGACTTTTGGGGTTTCGCCCAAAACTCCAAACATCTGTAACTGCCATGTTATATTTATGCCTGTAAATTGTTATTGCTGATTTTCTGAAAGAGGTTTAGAACCATTAGAGCTGAAAAATGCAGATGAGAAGTAAAATTTTTAGAAGGAATTAACAGTAATTAAGAGCAGATGCTCTTTGCTCTGATCTCATTTGTTTTCATTTCTGACAGTATGTTTAGGCTTAGAGGAGACAGTGTATAACTTTGGATTGGTATTCTGCTATATTATAATTATACAGGCAGTGAAAATAGAGAATTGAGAAAACAGACTCTTACAATTGTGCCACTTGCTCTGTATTTGCCTTTGAGACTTTCCTCCTGGAACTCAGTGAATTGTAGTTTGTTTTTTTCTTTTTTTTTTTAACCCCACTTACAGAAGCAGAAGTAATGTCCCTTTAAAAAAATGAAATAACAAGAACACTTATTTTAGCAAAATAACTGGATTGAAAATGTTCGATTTTTAGAGCTTTTTGCTCTTCAGTCCTCAAAATTGGTCTTGATTTAAAACACTGGAGTTGAGTAAGCAGTTAAGTCAATACGTCCAAGTCATTCTTTAAGTGCTCTCAGGAGGGAGAACTTAATACAAGTTTCCTATAGTTGTGGTGTGTAGGTCTGTGGACAGAAATAGGAATAAGTAGTATTATAGAAATAGCTGTGTGAATACTGCCAGTTGTGGAAAACTGTGCTTGTAATTCTCTGATTCACTTGTCCTTGGGCTCTGTTCGTGTACAGACAAGGCTATAGTCAAGGTGCAAGTTTTAGCCACTTCTTAGATTTTAACTGCCTCTGAACTAAGAGGTTTCAAGGCTGAGCCTTAAGCATTGCAAAGGCTGAGTGATCCATGCGAGGTCAGACCAAAATGTCATCTTATGCACTAGATAAATGTGTAGATGCAGTCTCACCTCTTTGCTTGAAGTGGAGAGGTTTGGCACTGCAAGAACAGATTTCACATTTAAGATTTTACAGCAAGAACAGATTTCATGTCTTGATCAGTCAGCGGTGCCTGAGCTACTGGTCCTCCGAAGTGCTTTAGGTCAGGAGAAACAGAGGCCGATTTTCCTCTTCCTAGCTGTTTCTTGGGAACAGAACTTGCTGTAGAAATTATTTTTCTGTTTGTCCATTACATGTACTTAAGATATTTTTGTCTATATAAACCTCTCTTTATTTGGTTGCTTTATCAAATGGTTGCTAGCTATTAGGTTGAGGCAATCAGCACTACTTTCCTGCTGTCTTTGCCAACTTAATTAGTGTTTGGTTCCAAATGGGGCCTATTATATGACCACTGCAAGGATGAGATACTGAATTGAGTTGTAAATAACAGCATGTTTCTGTGGTTGTTGTCGCTTTTCAAAACACAGTATTAAGACAGAAAAATATAAGGGTTCATCTGTGCAAATGAAAGATGCAAAATGTAGTAATGTTCTGATTTGCCACATTTTTATATGGTATAGCATCCTATATTTTTTTGCTATAGGAGATATAATAAACATTCCTGTTAATATTGAATTTAATACTTTGAACAAGCAAGCAGGACATTTAGGAAACAACCTGTGGAGTTAAATAGTTAAGCCTATGTTTTTCAATGTATTCGTAGCTTAGCTGGAAAACAGGGACTGAGCAGCAGTGACAAAAATTATGGATGGTTTTAAATTCACTGAGGTGATGAAGACAAGGGCAGACTGAAAAACTGTGCAGTCATAGACATAGGGAATAATGGTATCTTCCAATAAAATAATTGGTTGCACCAAATGCAAGTAAAAGGTTTTTTTCAGAAAAAACAGAAATAGTTTTTTTTTCCCAGTGTTAACTCAGAGTGTGGAACTTCTTAGCAAAAGTACTATTTCCTAAGTATATAAAAAAATCTGAAGTGGATTAAATGCCTATGTGGGTTCAAAAAGCATCTGGACAAACTTGGAGGAAAAAATGTTAAAGGGATGCTAAGCACAAAAAGACCATCTTTGCCTCTGGAAGTCCCTGAACTTCTTACCATTGGAGCCCAAGAGATCTTTTTGCAAAAACATATGTTTGTCCTGCTGCATCTTTTGCCATAAGCATCTGCTATCAATTTCTGCTATAAATGTACTTGACAGACCTTTGCTATTGCTTTTAAAACATTTTACTGCTTCTGCTTTACTTTCCTTCAGAGCACCTGGAGGCAGAATAATTCTTTGTGGCACAGTGTTGTCTACTGTCTTACAACAACTGGCTGAAATTTATATTTCAGCTAACAGCATAGTAATTTAGACATATGGAATAAACTTATAGCTAAGAGTACAAAGAAGGTCGCATTATCATTTGTTGTGGGAACACAAATAGTCTGGAGTCCTTGAATACCTTGTAGTTGCTTCTTAAGAATTTTAGTAGAAGCTGCAGTGATCCATAAGTGATTGTAAGTGCCCAGTTAGGGGTTCCTTATTGTAGGATTAAAAATACGATGACACTGGGTATTTGGTCTCAGATAATGTTAATTGCTAAAGAAATTGTTTCTGATAAAATAGAAAGCTGCTTATCAGGTCAAAATCACTAAGGCAAATTCTGAATTTGACATGTAGAGATATATTTTGTTGGCAGTTATTTTGCAGGACTGCAGGGCTTACAACGTAGGTTAGAGTAACAACAAATGAAAACCACCTAAGTTTTATGTTGTTCTTTACTGCCAAACAATCTTGTGCATACACCACTTCCCTGTTGTGTACTCCTTGTGTTCTTCCATTGCAACTTGGCTCTTTGGGCAACTCTCTGAACTCCCAGTTTACAAGGAGATACTTGTTGTAGATTGTTGCCACCTTTCTTTTTTAGCATGGTACAGTCATACAATTTTGCATTCCCAAGTCTAATGTCACCTCTAGAGAGTCATGCTTGCCAAAACAGGACTTTTTATGGTTTCTCCTACAGGGACCCCACTGCTGCTTCAGGATGTTTTATTGTCAGGAAGAGAGAGATTTGTATCATATTGTTAATGATGTGACACAAACTTATTTATATCAGAAAGGATAATCAGTTTTGTTTGAACATTACCATTTTATGTTCAATCATAGCATAAATTTATTTGCCACCTACTCTTAGCCAAGTGCTCAGAAGACCTTTCTGGCTTTTCAGAAGTTCAGATTCCCATATTCATACAGGAATTTGTGGAACAATTATTGTATTCTGTGTTGGTAATCCCTCAAAAATACTGTTGATTTATCTGTATATGAGAAAAGGTATGGTCAAGCCATGGCTTTTGTTCTGTAAGTGTCTTGCTTCTGCCAAGCATAGGATATGTGAATGGCTTAATGGCAATCTAGGTCTTGTGGGTTTTGGCCACGCAAGGATTTTGATGTGTCTCATAAGGTCATGCAATTGGTCAATCTGGTGTATGGAGTTAGATGTAGATTATATCCACAAACTGCAATTAATTAATCAGTGAAGGGAAGAAAGTTCTATTTCCTTAAAGAACAGTAACCAAAAATTTAGAATTCAAAAATATTTTATCTTTCAAACTTGCCAGCAATAAAAGAACACTGATATTTGAGAAGGCAGTACACATCTACATGTAATTGTAGGGACATTAAAGTGCAGCATACTCTGAGAGATGAAGTGACTAATGATTTATTCATCATTTAATTTAACCTTCTGCAGCATTATTCTGTATTAACTTGCTTGAAAAAGAGCATATCTTAAAAATAATAGTTAAATCTTGATTAACATTTGTAATGATAGCAAATTCATGTTAATTTAGTATGTTGCTTATGTAATGACTACTTCTGTTATTAACAATGGCCACTCATTTGTAGTCTGGCTTGGAGCAGGTTTAGCTTCCAGCATGGGCTTCTGTATTTTGTGCCATTACCTCTTGTAATGTTATTCTCTTTTTCTTAGCTATTTACCCATTGTAGTCCTTTTAATCCCTTTAGCCTATTTAGCTGCACAAAGAGTAACTAAATTCCTTTTATTCCTCACTAGAGGGCATGTTTTTCAATGCTTTATTCATTTTGATGTTTCTCTGTCATTCTGTCCAACCTCTCATCCTGCTTTACCAGATCAAAGAAACACAGAGGTAATTTAACTTCCTTGCTCTCTCAGAGTTTCCCTGGCTTTTTGTAAAGTTCATCATTTTTATTAGATGCATCTTCCTACTGGGACCCCAAACTGGGCTGATTTTTCTCAATCATTTCCAAGTCCTCTTCTCAGCTGCTGCTGTTTCCATCTTGTATATACATCTAATGTTATTGGTTTTAACTTATGTCCATATTTTTTGTGATGAAGTGAGTGATTTAGATAGATTGCTTACATTGTCAGCTTGCTTTTTGCATTATTTCCTGCACATCATCATGACATCAGAATCATGACTTCTGTGTTTTTCTATGTCATCATTTAAAAAACTGCCTAGGGCAAAGAAGTAAACTCTATGGCGTTCCTCTATAAACAGTTCAGTTCACTACTCTTTTGCCATTACATATGAAGATGTGGCATCTGAAATATTTTAGTTCAGTCAATCTGTTGCATAGTTTTACTAAATCAAATGTCTTGTAGAATTCTCTTTCATCAAAACCAGTATTTTGGTCATATAAACGTGTAATGTCACTTAAAAAGCTGTCAAGTTAATTTGATAATATTTCTTATGAATTACAGTTGGTATGTATTATTATATCACAGACTTTTAAACCTGCATTAATCAAGGTGTGTGTTTGCTGTTTTGTCTTAGATATCAGGCTGACAAACCATTTAATATTATAAACTGTGAACTCATAAGCAGTTTTCATTATCATCCTAGTTTTTTTAAGCTTCCTTAGCTTCACTGATATCAGAGTTAATACTCCAGACCCAGAATAATGTTTTTGGTCAATCCTTTTAGGACTTTTAAATGCAAAGTATTCATGTTCAGGTACTTTAAAAGATGTTAGTATTGTTGTGCAATATATTTCTATTCTCAGAGCAGACTAACAAAATATGCCTCCTGTACAATACTAGTAAGCTTATTTATTAGTTTTCTTTTTTTACTTTCTTAGTTTTTGTACAGATTTCTTAGCCTCAGTGCAATCTGAAATTTCATATATGGAAATCAGTAAAAATAGAGCAAATAGATAGGGCTTAAAAGGAGCTGGAGAGGAATTGTAAGTAAAAATAAAAACCAAGGTGGTGTGAAGAACAAAGCAAAGGATTTTGGCACCCAGGATATTTTAGAATGAGCAGAATTTTATGGGAAGGTGGATTGCCACCATCGCAACCAGCTCAGTTTTTCTTCAGCAGTCAGAACAATCCGCTGTAGAGTAGTGTGCAGCCAAGTGAAATGGTGGCAAAATAGCTCATTTGTAATGTGCTGATTGCAGACTTCAGACACCACACGAGGACTTGTGTCCCTGCGTTGCTGTGGTACTCTTCAAGCATAGATAAAATACTGCATTATTATGTGTTGTCACACTAAGGCAATACCGAACAGGAAACACAGTGTTCATTGTTGGTTCTCTTTCTTTCTGCCAATTTCACTCTCGAGTGCTGTAAATTAATGCTTTTTAGTTAAGAATGCTGCTCTTTTAGGGTTCAGCTCTATTGTTTCATGCTGTTTGGTGACTCAGGCCAGTGCTGTTCTATCAGTCTGTGAAGTGAAAGTCATTTTTACATTTGGTGATAAAGAAAAAACTACAGGAAAAGACTTTTTTCCTCCAATAGTTACCACTTTGGTAAAAACAACAAGTACTGCAGCTGTCTAAATTCTAAAGTTTATTTCAGGTGTGTCAAAGGTGTTTCATCCTTTTGAATGATTATGAATAGACTGATTATCTCTCTCAAATGTCTTAATTAAAAATAACCATATCAAAAACTATTTTGCATGACATATTTTCTTAGTTATTGTGAATTATATTTTGTTCCCTCTCTTCCACTTTGCTTTTTTTAGTATTTCACAGCATAACATTTAACTTTAAAAATATTTCCTTTTTTTTCCCTTTTTCTCAAGGTAGTATTTGAGAGAATGTCAGGTATATTCCTGGAAACAGACTCAATATATACCTCTAGTGAGGACACCACACAGAATTGAAATCGCTGCCATTTACTGGGTTCATAAGGTAGTTGACACTGAAATTTGTATTCTGAAGACTAATATGAATCATTTACAATTGCAAAAGAAAAAAATCAAAGTGTTTAACACATAGCACTGAGTAAAAGATAAAGGATATCTGTTTCAAGGGTAATTATATACATTTCATTTAAGTACGATCAAGCTAATTTTAAAGAATAAAATGCTAGGATCTAGTAAATTGTATTATGCAATCTCCACTTTGCATAAATCTTTGGATTGAAAGTAGCATTCATAGAATTATAGACTCCTAGAATGGTTTGGGTTGGAAGGGACTTTTAAAGATCATCTAGTCCAACCCCTTTGATGACATCTTACACTCGATCAGGTTGCTCAGAACCCCATCTAGCCTGACCTTGAATGTTTCCAGGGATGAGGCAGCTTCCATCTCTCTGGGAAAACTGTGCCAGTGCTTCACCACTCTCATTGTGAAAAATTTCTTCCCTATATCTAGTCAGACCCTATCCACTCTTAGGTCAAATCCATTGCCCCTGGTCCTACAGCAACAGGCCCTGCTAAAAATTTGTTCCCATCATTCTTGTAAGCCCCCTTTCAGCACTGGAAGTTTGCAATGAGGTCTTCTTGGAGTCTTGTCAAGTCTGAACAACCCCAGCTCTCTGAACCTTTCCTCACAGGAGAGGTTCATGAGAAGTGAGAATCTCAACAAGAGAATGTTGTCATCTGTTCCATGTAATGAACCCAGGAATGACCTGTGACCATTATGCTTTCATATCTACCTTCGTTGTTGTCCTTTCATGTTCATATTCTGGTGTTGCTCTAAGAAATTTTTCATTTATTGTTTAAATACAGAGTAAGAGAGGTCACCTCCTTCCTCCAGGTGCTACAGTTCAATAGGAATACAAGCAAGTGGTTCATCAGAGAATTCTAATTGAGCACTGATCAGCATTTTCTTGCTAGTTTATTTGAAGTGCTGGGCCCTCTTCCACACAAGTATGGCTATTACAGTGTTGTAAATTGTTCACAAGCCTGTGAAACAGCATTCCACCCTGAAAAGGGACATGGGATCGACTGATTGGAGTTATAATTTCTTTTTATAAGAGGCATTTTTCCATTTTCCCTCCATCTTGACCCAGGCACCATGGGACTGGAGCAGAAGGCTGCCCGTATCTCTAGTGTGTGCCCAGGCCACTAGCAAAAGGTGAGGAGATGCTCACCTGACCCTTACCCTTCAGGGTGCAAGGAAACAATCAGAGGGCTAGAGATTGCTTACTGTTCTGTGGTGGACTTAATAATAGACGAAACTCAGTCCAAAATGTAAACAGGAAAAATGTCCATTTTATTGCTTTTCTCTTTCTTTTTTGTTATCCAGCTCTAATGCACTTTTAAACTTGGTTCTCTGACTAATATTGTTCAGCTTACAAAACTGGAATGTTTTTACTGTCTCCTATTTATTCTTTCAGGATTTGTGGATCTAACACTCCATGATCAGGTCCATCTACTGGAATGTGCCTGGTTAGAGATACTGATGATTGGCTTAGTCTGGCGCTCCATGGAACACCCAGGAAAGCTTTTATTTGCACCTAACCTATTACTGGACAGGTTAGTCTGCATGTTGCTGTGAATTATTTAAGTTAATGTAATTCTACTGCAATCAGATTAATTTTTAGCTTCATCTGACTGATACTACAGTTTAACAGTATGTTCTAAGTTAAACAGGGTTACAGTAGTTGGGGCTGGAAAAGGAACTCTGAAAAACCTAGAAATGTTTTGGAATCTGATGCTTGTCATTTATTAGACAAATAACATCTGAAAGTCACCTTCTGCTGGAAGGGCTTTCTTTCAAAGACAGCAGAAAATTTCTTTTATAAACTGTACAGTTGGTTGCAAAACTAAATTAAATTCAAATTAAATACCAAACTATAATAATTTTAATTCAGATAATTATTTCTGCTAATCTAAAATCCTCCTAGTTAGTCTTAGTTATCCAAGCAGGCAGATACAATTTTAGAAGAAAATTCTGGTAGTGTCTCTTATTTGCAGAGAATACATTAGGCTGTTGTGGTTTTTTTTCCTGTAAAATAGAATAAAATATACAAAACACATCTTGCTTGCTGCCTTAAGCATTTTTCAATCAGTCTTGCTAAAATGCTGTATGTGTCTCTAAGTGAGTAAGAAATGTGCATCTCTGCCATATGATATCTTGGGATTTAGGTGCCAGTCGCCACAAATAAGAGCAGGAAGATGTTTAGATTTTTAAATTCTGTTTTATTTATCTTAATGCAAACTCAGGTTCTCTGTGTACTCTATCATGAAAAATTTCAGCCTTGGGAAAGAGTGTTAAAAGACAATAACCGATGAGCAGAGGTTTTGGCAAACTACTGTGGCAAATCTAGAAAGAGTTGGTTAAAGAGTTACTCTGGCTATCATTAGTCCTCTTTTTGAAGACCACAGAGCTGGCAGGAGAAAGCTTATGTATGCTCAGTGGTCACTTCAGTGCAGAGTCTGACAGCTTTGATATGAACACTTTTTGAGCTCTGTTAACTGAGTTTTCATGTCCTTTGATTACCCCCACCCCAAAACTGGTTTTCTTTTTTTTGGTATTTTAGTAAAGTATAAGCGATAAATCCTAGTGGTATAAAATATAATATTTCATGAGAATAGAGAAATATCGATTACCTTAGGAAAAACCCTATTCCACATGTGCAAACACATGATCTGTGAGCTATGGAATTAGATATATATAAACCACGTTTCCATTTTGTGTACAGAAAATATCTGCTTGCCTACATGTAATATAGTCTTCCCAAGAAGATGCAACATTTCAAAAATAATTTCTTAGTGCACATAAGAAGTAAAATTTACTACTGTAGGAAAGTAAATGTAGCATATTATTGAAAGTTACTATAAATTGCAATATAGCTTCCAAAGATCATCTGTTCTGCTTTCTGTAATACAGGTTGTGAGGAAAAAATAGAAAACTGAAAAGCAGAGCCAGAGTACCATTTTTCCTCCTCTTAGCTAAGAAAAACAGCTAGGGAGACACTTGAAACTTTGGTCTACCTCAACTAAAAATCCCCAGGCTCTGAGTAAAATGGAGTCTCAGCAGCTGATTCACACATTTTAAAACAACTCTGCTGAATTAAAGAAAACAATTGCATGCAACTGTAACCACATATTCCTTTAGGGCTCAAAGATTAATTAACTGTGTAATCAAAACAGGATCTTTGTTTTCTGACTTTCAAACAAGACAGTTTCTAAGAATGTGGATCTATTACATCTCATTTTCAAATAATAAAAATCATCGTATGCTTGCATCACTCTACTTGGTGAGGATATTTGCTGAAACTAAAATAATAAATTACTTCACTGGGGAGCAATGATATACTAATTAGTTAATTATCTGTTGATTTATATGTTAATTAGTGCTAACAATAGTTTGATGTGCGATTTTGATTTAGGCAAGTTGCCTTGTGATAATGTTTTAGGACTTCTCCTGTCTGAAAGGTTCTTTCTGTCTAGAATTTTGGAGATGGATAGTCATTTGTATACATCCTTACGTAAAGCAGGAGTTTTATTAGGCAACTTTTTTACTTTTTGTCTAGGTAGACACAGTCTTGTCTTGTTCATAAATGTCAGAAATGCCATAAAAATAACATTCCAACTTTTCCACCTTCTTTGAACAAATCTGATTTTTCTTCTTCTAGCTCCCTCCTCTTTCTCGGATCATATTAAACATGAGCTTGTCTTGTCCTGAAGATCATTTAAAATCTGTCTTTTCTCATTCTGTGAGAGTCTACTTGTTACATTTTCAAATAAATACCTCTATAATTTTCCTACGTAACAATACATACTTGGAAGACTCCTCGAGAAAGCAGCCCTTTGTTATTAATTTTAAGTTCCTTCTCAAAATTTTTCTTTGCCTATAAAAAAAATTATACAATTAAGCTGCCAGTACGTGTAGACTACTGCATTCTATATGGATGAATATCATCACATTATCTCTTTCTATTTCCACTCTGCCTTGTAATTAGACAGGGTATTCTGTGGGGTAATGTACCCTTTCTTATTCTGTTAAGGCACTACCTAAACACTTGAGTCTTGGTTCAAAATCAGGACTTCTAGTTACATATAACTGGCAGACTTTTACATTGTACTACTGATAGTATTAAAAAAGCTCAAATGACAATAATTATAGATTAGAAAAATAGGCCCAATCAGGAAATGTAATGGCACACTCACAGTGCTTGCAATTAATGTACAGTACCTGATACAATAAAAGAAAGCCCAGGATAAATGCAGATCTTTTATATTCTGTTTCAGAAAATTAGTATCTTATATAAGACAATCCTAGAAGTAAAATCTTAGGTTTCTAATGGGACAAACCAGATGTTTCTTGTCTGGAGGGTTCCCAAGAAACTAGGCCTTAGAATGTCATTAGACCAGGTCTGAAATTTCTCAGGCCTGACAATACACTGTTTATAATATATTTTGAAGAAAATCTAATGTTTCTTGATGAATAAGAAAATTGTATTTTTAAAGGATTTGTTGCTTGCTTTTGAGTATCATGCTGATCAGAGGTTACTTAAAAGTTTGGAATGTAATTGTAAAGAAACTCATGGTAGAAACAGCAGAATTGCTGGCTGAGGTGGAGGACTTCTCAGCAAAAGGGGAAATGCAGTGCTGTGTTTAAAAGCCTTGTGGAACTTCTGCTGAGTAACCCTGGTGCTCATTGTAGACAAATGTGAACTGATGCATATAGGAGAAGAATAATCCTAATCTTTTTAAGATGCATTGATCTTTCCATCTTGCTGTTAACAGTAGTCAGGCCTGTGGAACCAGCAGTTTTTTGCTCACCAGCAGTCTAAAAGTAAATAGATTGTAGCTTTTCCTCCAGAAATAATTAAAACAGAAAAAAAAAAGAAATGGTACAGGACATTGTTATTCCTCTCTTTAAATCTGTGCGTGGAAAACTGTGCCTTTCTGATTTTCCTTATCTTAACAGGAATGTTGGAAAACCAGGAAAGGTACCCAGAGGGGTTGCATTGGCATTGCATTGGAGATGAGCTTTGGTACAAAAAATAACTAAATAGACTGACTTCTTTGCCTGTGATGCTCAATAGAAGGAGAAAAACTAAATAGACATGATAGGAATTGCTTAAAATCGTGAGAACTTTGAGAAGGTGTATGATAATCCAAAATTTATTTATCTCTTCCAATCTAGCACTAGAGATAATTACTTGAAATCATCAGATCCAAATGTCTATATGCTTAGCCCAGAGCTAAATATATTCTTTTGATACGAGCTGTTCTCATGTAATGTGCTAATATTATGTTATTATCATGTTTTTAAAACTGTTTAGCAACAAAAATCAGTCTAGGGTTTTAAAGAATTTCACTTAAATGAAGTCAGTAATTCCATGTTTCTACCAGGTAATTTCCTTCTTTCTATGGAAAAACCTAGTCTGCTGTTCCACTATTTTTATTTGGAAACTCATGTTCGCTTTCTCTTCTTGATGGAGATTTTTTATTCTCTTGGAAGAAATTGAAGATTTTCCCTTTACTGACTTTCGTGTTGAGCAATGGCAGGAGACCACAGATCTCTTTAGCCTGCAGCAAGCACAAATAGCATAAAGACTTTTAGGATTCATTGTGAGACTGGGCAGCTGAATCATTTACTGCTTTCATAGCTTTGGTCTAAAAATTTCTCACCATTTCTGGAATCAAAGTGGTTGCAGATGCATGATTTGGATTTCTTCATTAGTAAACTGCTGCTCTTATCTATTTCAAAGGAAAACAGCCCATATATGTCAATATGCCCTTCAAAATAAATTTGAAAAACAATTCTGCATTTCATTTTTATCTCATCTTTAATAGCAAGAGATTCTGTGCCGGAAATCCAACTCGAACAACCATCCTGTCGTCAGATAACTTACCTTATAGAGGTGAATGGATCGTCTCCTAGAGAGTTAAGGATTCTCTTAAAATAATCAAATTGCTCTTTCAACTTTCACTTCATTGTTGGATTTTGAGATGGAATAATCTAATTTAGACCTCAGAGAATGAAAAAAACCACAAAATATTGAATTATGCATCTTTAAACATTGCAAAAGAAATAATTTTTCTCTATTGACGTTCACTCTTTACTGTGCCTTGGGGAAAAAGTCAAAGACTCCCTGATTTTGTAGTTTGAACAACTAAATATGAATCAGGAAGACCTTTCTAAAGTTTGGGGAGATGCTTCCCAATGCTCAGAGTGATGAACTCTTAAAAAACAAAAGAAAACCAAAACTCACCCTCCAGAGCCCCTTACACTATGATTTTCTCAGTTTTGAGCTGTTATAAAAAAAAATTCCCTGGGTGAGTTTGTAGGAACAGTTTTCAGAGAGAATGAAATAATTTCTGGGTTCAAGATAGCCCCTGCACAAATGTTAAGGTTGCTTGTTCAACTTGTCACTCTGACCTTGGAAGCTGAGGCCCCAGTTCTAGGTCATTTTGAATTGTGATGCTAATCTTTCAAAAATTAATTTTTTTTTACATTTATGATATGAAGACATTTTTGAAATAATTTTTCTTTAAGGAGATTCAGACTGAATGTAAATTAAACTGAAAAAGGTCTTCCTATCAAACACTGTAATAAATTTCATCCAGTTATTGTACCTTTGTTACTCCCAAATGGAGAGCTTTCATAATAATTTTCTAGTCTAAATGTCATCAAATGTGACAAGAAAAGAGAAGTTTTCTTAGAATTATTTTAACAGCATTTTAGAGATTTTTTTTCTGTCTGACATATTTGTGGCTCCATTTCACATCATTTTTTACCAACAAAAAATAATTTAAAAGGTACCTAGTAGTTACTTGTCTATATGTGTCAGACCTGATCCACCACTGTTGGAATTTATATCCTACTTTATGTACCTAAGTAGATGATCCTCTGTTGATCCAGTCAGAAAAGACACTTAATCATGGCTACATGACTCTGAGAGCAAGCAGAAAGGGTGTAGGAGCCCAGTGGGTCAATCCACGGTGGTGTCTGAGGAGAATGGGCTTAAGGAATAGTGGACAGATCTGGTAGGTCAATAACTGGTTGCGTAGCTGGTGTTAACAGCAGGGATTCTACTTTTATGATCCTGGGGCCTGCTCTGAGGATTGGGAATGACTAGGAAGAGATGGGATCCACCTCATCAGGTGAGGCAAAAGCATAATTTCCACAAGCTGGCTAACTTGGTGAGGGAACTTTAAACCTGGAACCACAGTGGAGTGAGATGATAACCCACAAGATGAAGACCCACAATCAAGAGAGGAAGGTGGTAGATAGGGCTGGGAAGAAAAGGTTTCAGGGTGATGTAGACAGAAGACATGTTGTAATCAACAAATGGAGTCACAGGACACCCTCCCTAAGTGGGGTGATGCACCTACAGGACAGCATGATGAGGGAAGCTCTACAAATTTTTTGGGAAACCAGCACAACTGAGTGCTCTCTGGGCCAGCAATACTCCCTCACGGCAAAGAAGGCCAATAGCCTCCTGGGCTGCAATAGGAAAAGCTATACCAGCAGCTGGAGGTAGGTGATCCTTCCTCACTGCTCAGCCCTGCTCAGTCTCTGAGCTCCCCAGTACAAGATGGACATGTACATACTGGAGTGAGTCCAGTGAAGGGCCACACAGATGGTTTATAGACTGGAGCATCTCTTGTATAAGGAGAGGCTGGGAAGACTTGGATCTGACCAATGTGTGTAAATGCCTGATGGGGAGGGGAAGTTAAGAACACAGAGAAAGATTCTTCTCAGTCACAAGACAAGAGGTTGTGGAGTCTCCATCCTTGGAGATACTGAAATGTCAACAAGATGTTGTTCTGAGCCACTTATTACAGGTGTCCCTGCTTTGAGCAAGTGTATTGAACTAGATTATGTCCAGACAGCCTTTCCACCTTCAACAACTCTAGTGTTCTGTGACTGTGAGAACCACTTTCAACAAGATTTTTGTTTCCTTTTTAATTTATAAACATGTCACTTCATATTTATTGCAATTTTTTTTTGTCGATGATGACTTTTAAATCTTGGACTTGCTTTAAAGCTTTTGAGTACTTTTTATGCAGCAATGATCCAAACTTCTGTTCTGATAAGCTTATATCCAAAAAGAAACAAAGGCTCTTCATAGCACATTTCAGGAACAGGTGTAATACCACCCGCTGACTGTAGTCTATGAAGTTCTTCAGGGTGTGTAATTTGGAAGACAGTGCTTAGGGATGAGTAAAACATGTTGTTACCTCTGAATTACTTTGCTACCACCATTAGTAATAAAAGGTTCATGAAGAAGTTGATGTTAAAAAAAGTCCACAAAGCCCCACCACAATAGAACCATTACAGAACAAGCTTTAATTACTCTCTTTCTGAAGCTCTCATCTTCATGCCCACCTATCACTTACTAGTTGATTTGTGTGATGGTACAAATCTAATTGTTGTGATCAAAACAACTATTTTTTAAACTAGAATGCTATTTAACCTCACTAGTACTGATACAAAACAATAAAAAAAGGTAGAGATTTCTGTTCATCAGCAGGCCACACATTTGATACTGTGGTTTAGTTTACTTATAGTAGTCTCTGCTTTCCTCTTTGCCTCATGTTCTTTGGAGATTGCTGTTCTGTTCTAGAGCTTTAGGGGCAAAATTTCACTGCTGATAATATTTTCTTCATATTTTTGTTATTGATAAAACATAGCATTGTAGGAAAGGGGCAATCCTTAATTAAAGTAGCCCTCCAACACTGATCTGGCAGTCTTTAAGGCATCTTGATGGATGTTATTGATCTGTTGTTAAAACCTTGGAGAAAGGGCTTTCCTTACATCCCACTTCCTTAAACTGGCATCACTCTACATAGGATTAGAAGTATTTATCAATTTCTAGTAATAGAAATGATAAAGAACAAATTAACATACATCATAATCCTATCTTGTCCTTAAGACAGGCACTACCTGTGTGTAAAGCCTGCAATAATATTCCAATGGATAGAAAATTTAAAAATTAACGTTTTGACCGTTCCTCAATGCTTCAGAAATAGCACAGGATATGCTGGTTATACTCTGCCTTTTTTTCTATTCCCAGTCTTTCTGAATTTCCTTTCTTATTTAGCTTTATTTTAGCATCTCTTTTTTGGTGTGTGAATTAGCCACCACTTTTGGTTCAGAGTCAGCTCAAGGAGCAACCAAGAGACATCAGAAAAGATTAGCAAACCTCAGAGGTTGGTGGGCTAATAATTTTGTCAGTTCTGGAAGAGGTAGGAATTGCCTGTTTGAGCCTCGGGCTCAATCCTGGTTTTCTTTGTTGCTATGGAAGAGAGAGAGCTGTGCTGGGTGAAAGCTGCTGCTGTGCATGGGCAACCACTTTTTTCAACCTGTTTTGGGGAAATGATGATGCCAACATGAGTAACTCAAAGGATGGGTTATGTGAGAGGGTGTAAACACAATCAGCCTGCTTAGTGGAGGAAAGGAGAGCATTGGTCTTAGGGGTCCCTTCTGCTCCTGCCTCTTTTCCTCCCTCAAAGTTATGGTTTGAACTGGAATCTGTTTTATTTCTTTTTTTGTTGGCAAATATCTACTTCAAGAAACTCTTGAAAGCAGAAACTTGATTCCACATTGAACTATGTTACTTCCAGTCCAGTACTTCTCCAGCTGCTCAGATGTGAGTGATTCTGACTGTGATTCATACATTGACACTAATGGCACATATTTTTAAGTAAATAAGCATAAAAACTGTATTTGTTTAAACAAGAAGAAATAATTACTGCAACAGTGTTGTAAATCAACTGAAAAAGGTTTTAGTGAAGCATCCCTCCCCCCTAGAAAAGCAGAAAAAGATGGAAGCAAAATTAATACCTGAAAGTAAATTTCTGAAAAATGTACATGCTCTCACTTTAGGTTTCCTCAATATGAATGTCTGTCCTCGTCTCTTGCCAGATAGACATTCTTCCTTGCCCATGCCATGACTGAATAAGTTAATGAATTAGAAATAAATCTTAACAAAATATAATAGAATTATGAGAATGAGATATAAGGAGAATAAAATGCTGGGAAGATATGCATTGAGAATGAATAGACTATAATGAATAGAAAGGATTGTACTCTTTCCAAAGCTTTTGCCAAAATACAATACGAGCTTAAACTGATGAAGAAATCTTGAAGTATGAGAAAGTTGGGTTAACTTTTAAATTTTTTTTCTGTATTTTATATTCTGCACCAGATTTGTATGTGAACTGAAGCCAAAGGGGCACAAAGTGGTGATTTTTAATTTTTTTTTTTGCTACTGCATTAGTACATCAAACCTTTTTCATATGACTTAAGGATTGCTTTTATTCTTTACTCAGGTGCTGGCTGCATATTTGGATTCTTGGTTAAAAAGCTCAAAACCAGTAATAAATCATTACTTCTAATGGTATCGTCTGAAACTAAACTCTTTCAGGAACTTCTCCAAGAATTCACTTCAGAAAAAATGTTTTCATTACAGATCATTTTGTCCAACCTACTTCTTGAAGCAAGACTGTTGCCAATACCTGCTTAGACCAGCTATGATTTTGCCTGACTTCCTTGAAATTCTCTAAGGATGGAGAACACAGAGCCTCTCTGGGTATCTGTTTCAGTGTTTCACCACCCTGCTACGATCCAGCCTGAACCTACCAAGCTGTAGCTTGTTGTCTTTTGATTTAACATTCACGGCTCCTGAGAATACCTTGTTTATACCCAGTTTATAATGCTGTGTCAAGCAGTTGTAGATTACAGTTTTGTCTGTCCCATCTCCTATTTACTGTGCTTCCTTCTCACCTGAGTGAACAGATCAAATCACTCAACCTCCCCTCTGTACTTGTTCTTCTGGTCACATTCTTCCTAATATAATTAGCACGCAATTTACCTTACACACAAAGAGATCATGTTGTTGGCTTGTATTTTATTTGGTCTCCATTTTCCAGGAAGGCTGCTACTCAGCCCAGCTTTATTCCAGACTGTACTGATGTATGGGCTTGTTTGACCTTTGTGCAAAGTTTTGTACTTCTCCTTGTTAAACTTTGTGATGTTTCTGTTGGTTCACTCTTCCAGCGGCCCTCTGGCACTGAGGTTGTGCTATGTAATGTATTGACCTCTCTCCATCCCCAATTTAGTATCATCCATAAATTTGAAGATGAAATTTTTGTCATCATCCAATTTATTAATGAAGATATTAAACAGCATCCGCTCCAGAGTCAGTCCCTGGAGTATTTATTATCTGTTGCAAACTAGACGTTGAGCCATTACTGCTACCTTTTGAGTCTGGTGATCCAGCTTATTTTCAACCCATGTGTCTGTCTGCTCAGCCTGTGCTTTCCTGGCTTACAGATATGAATGCTGTAAACAACAAAGTTACTGTGGTTCTTTTTGATCATTTAACTAATAATTTCATAGTAAAAGTCAGGCTGGTCATGCCCAATCCAGTTTCCTGGATTCTCCTTGGTTTTGTCGAAGTTGAGTTAGCCTTTTACTATTTGTCAGGGACCTCTTTCAATCTCCATGATTTTTCCTAAGTGCTAGATGGTGGCTTGATGAATACATGGACCGACTATTTCTGCACTTTGAAATGAACCACATTTGTCTTCAAAGATTGGAATTACTCTTCAGAGTAATTACTAACTCTCTAAGTAGTTTCCTAATCTGTTGCTATGTTTCCATAGGCTTTGTCAGTGAAATCTGACATACAGAAAGAAAGAAAAGCTGTTGTTCTTTTCAGGCTATTCCATGTAATCAGTCACGAGGTTTTCTCCCTCATTCAGCAACTCTTTGATCTCACGGAAATTCTATTTGTTGCTGCCATACTTGTAAAATGCCTTCTTTTTACCCTCTGTGTCCCTTAGTAGTTTGACATGAATGCTCAGTGCTTTGGTACTCCTCCTTTGCTGCCTGATTTTATTTCTATTTCTATGTGTTCTTTTGCCTTTTAGTTCATTAAGGAGCCTTGCTTAGCCAAGAGGATGTCCTGTTGAAATACCTGGTCTTCCTCTGTGGTGGGATTGACTTGCTCCTGAGCTTTTAATAAGTTTTCCTTAAAATATTGTCTATATCCCTCTATGCTTTTCCCCATCACATCCAGTATTATGCCTACCAATTCCCTAAATAAGCTGTAGTCTCTTCTCCCGAAACCCGAAGTGGTAAATCTGTTGTTACTGTTCCCAGCTTACTTCTGGATCCCAAACTCCATCACATGTCATTGTTGCTGCAATTTCTTATGGCTCGTGAAGAGTGGATCAATAGAGTGCTGCCCTTGGTTGGCCACTCTGCTGTTTATGTTAAGAAGTTATCAACACAATCCAGAAATTCTGGATTACTTGCACAATGCTGTATTGACCTTCCAGCCAATGATTGCAGTCTATCCGTGTAGAAACCATCCACAAGGCCATAGACCAGTGACTGGGAGAATTCCATGAGTTATTTATAGAAGGACTTATTCACTCTGTCTTCTTATTCAGGCAGATTGTAATGATCCCTCCCCAATAATCAGTCAATCTCTTGTTAATTTCTTCTCTGGCCTATACGTGAATTCTCCTGACATGTGGTTGGTTTTTCTTATGGTCTATGCAGTCAAGGTCTCCCTTTACATTGAGCTCAATTTCTCCCCCTCTTCTTCTATACTTGTCTGTCCATGACCATTCTCTGATCATAAGCTATGTGATTTGATCTGTTCACCATCCCACCGATCCTCTGTGTCTCCAGCCTCACCACAGCCATCTGCCTGTAAGGACTTCTAATTCTCCTTCTGTGTCAGAACACAGACATTTGAGATAAGTTTGTGAATGTCTTTCCTTGTAACTGGGGATGTGAATGTTGTCCCTACAGCCTTCTCTCAATCATACCTCACCTTGTTTCCTACCTTATCTTTAAGCTTATGAACCAATCCTGTGACAAGCCTTGTTTAGAGACTTTCTCACCAAGTTACCAAGTCCATTTTGGAAGATGAGCTTCCCTCTCCTAGTCTAGTGGATCTCATCTGTTCTTGGAAATACCTTGTCATTGAATGAAGTAATGTGGTTAGAGAAGCCAGTCTTGCTGTAGAGGCTAAATGCAGAGACAGGCTTTGGTTTACTGGATGCATCTGTGTTAACTTGGACTTTTCCCTTTGAATGGAAAGTTTGAGGAGACCGTCCCCTCGGTCCTGTTCCCCTAACCTAGGTATCCTTCACTCTTAAAGTTTACTTGTCTGTTACTTGATCCTGTGTTTTTGTAACATACATCCTCAATATTTCAGTGTTTTACAAGACTTAAATAAAATCTAGGTTCTAACACCTATGTACAGGGTTCAAGGACTGGGTTAGTAGATGAGGACTGCATGATGAATCCCTTAAGTAGTCTTGTCACACACGACTTCATGAGATGGGATGCATCCAGGAATGGTGAATGATGTCATTGCAAGGCTTTTTTCTACCATCTTTGAAAGGTTGTGGAGACCATGACAGGTTTCCAGATACTGGAGAAAGACATATATCACATCCACCTCCAGACCAGGAAAGAAAGATGGTCTGGGGAACTACAGGTAGGCCAGTCAGCATCATTTCAACCACAAGGAAAATCATAGAACGAGTTCTCTATGTTTATGAGTTTATGTGAACAGGAAGGAGAAAATGATGAGGGTGAATTAGTATAGACTTAGGGTACACTGTGCTTGACCAACCTGATTGCCTTCTGTGCTAAAAAGGCTCAGTCTCTTGCTAACGTTCACTTTCTACCTTGATGCTATTTACAGTTGAAGTTCATCAGATAACAAGACGAATGAAATGAGAAAGTACTTAGAATCTCTTAAATTTACATAATTTTATTTACCACCTACCATATGAGTTCCGTTGGTGGGAAATACACACAGATGGAGATCTAGGCACATGGACTAAGTGTTGCAGGACTTTGTCCACAGGTTTTATATATATATATATATATATTATACCTGTCAATAAAACTTTCTTGATTGAAATATCGATGGTATAATTTACAGTCCATTGAAATATTTTTGTAAGAAATACCTGGGAATAATTCTCATTTGCTATCAAGATATCTTTGCCATCTTATGATTTGCCATAATGCATTTTAAAAGTTCTTATTATACAAATAACTTACTCTTTCTTTTTAAATTGTGGACTTGTTTGTGCAAATTTTTGATTTGTTCAGGCTGTGTAATATGTTGAATTGTTTTGAATATTGGCTGGCATAATTCGATGGGTTTTAGGAAGAAATGTGTTAGCCAAACCTGCAGATGTGAGATTTTCTTAATATAGGTGATTTGCCATATGAGACACAGAAACTTTTCCTTTCTATGTAACCCTGAAATTCTGAATTTTTAACTTTTGTTAAGAGCATTATTCAGGTCAACACAAAGGTATGGAAGGCTTTTAGTCCTCAGAAACTGCTTAATTCTACGTATGAAAAGATAATTTTCTCTAGTTATAGGAAATAATGATTGTTGTATCAGAACTTGTCCCACTGTAGAATTTCATATTTTACTTCCATAGGATTTAAATCTTACCCAACAATACAGATATTACAGTATCACAGTATCACAAGGTTGGAAAGGACCTCTGAGATCATCAAGTCCAACCTATAACCTAACACTAACACCAACCATCATCTAGACCATGGCACTCAGTGCCTCATCCAGTCTCCCTTTAAACACCTCCAGGGTAGGTGACTCCACCACCTTCCTGGGCAGCCCATTCCAATGGCCAATCACCCTTTCAGTGAAGAATTTTTTCCTCACATCAAGTCTAAACTTTCCCTGACGAAGCTTAAGTCCATGCCCTCTGGTTCTACCACTGGTCACCTGAGAGAAGAGACCAACCCCTGCCTGACTACAACCTCCTTTTAGGTAGTTGTAGAGAGCAATGAGGTCTCCCCTGAGCCTCCTCTTCTCCAGGCTAAACAGCCCCAATTCCCTCAGTCGCTCCTCATAGGGCTTGTGCTCCAGCCCCCTCACCATCTTCGTTGCCCTCCTCTGAACACATTCCAGTATCCTGACATCTTTCCCATACTGAGGGGCCCAGAACTGGACACAATATTCAAGGTGAATATTGAGGCAATCGTAATTGTTCCTATTCTCATGCCTTGTTTTGAGCACCTATTTTTTTTTTTGGTGGTATTAAATACTAATTTGCCTTTATTTATTTTGTTGCAAACAGAGGAAGAATATACTTGAACCAATCAGTTCACTTTTTAATCTTTATTCTGCCTAAGCAGGATTCATCAGGGCAGCAAGATGGTCATTGCTGAAGAGCTCTCTGCACTCAGCACTGAACACTATCATTGTAATCATTGAAAACTTCCTGCCTGAGTTCAAATTCAGCCTTCAAACAAAAGAGAGAGAGCTATGAATTTCAGTAAAGCTGTGTTCAGATATACCTGGCTGAGATCAGTGCTTTAGTTCAGCTTATTGGTCAGGACATTGTAAATGAGGGTGCAAAATGCATCACACACCTTGCACGGAACATGGCATTGAGCCTGACTGCTTGTTGATCTTAAGATTTAGATTTTGGTTCACAGCCTTTTACACTGTACTTGTTCCCATAGTTTATGAGAACATAAGTGAAAATATCACTGTTTTGGGTCAGACTGCTATATTTAAACAATCATTTAATTAGTGACATTTTCAGGAGCATAAAAGGTCATAAAAATTGCATTGCCAAGTGTTGCAGCTTGTGACTGAGTGCCTGCCACACAACTGAAATCACAGTTTTGAACTAAGAGCTAGTGAAATGCATGGGGAAAGTCAGACACTTCACAGGAGTGCTCAGTATGCTGCTGCCTGGTAGCCCATAGGGTTCCCAGGCAAGAAGGAAGAACCCATCCTCCCCATTAAAACATGCTTTTCTACTATTTCCAGTCACAAGTTTGGATCATCTGTTTTTCACAGCAGAGTCAGAGAATGTCTATTGTAACAGTGACTGGAAAACATGCACAGGACTCCATGTTTTTGAATATTACTGTATTTTAACTCTGCACTACTGGCTGTTCTAAGGGATTATCTCTCACTTTCTTGATTTTGTCCAACTTTGTTTCTATATCTCTGAAAACATGTGAAATAACTTCATAGTTACTGGCTTACGGTCCTGGCTCTGGGATAAGGGAGATGTAGATTTAAGTTCAAGCACCAAATTAAACTGAACAGGGATTTGAACTTGAAGAGAGACTGGGGCTCTCCAAAAGGAAAGTGACTGCTTTGTCTGGGGCAGGTGTAGATGTCAGCTACAGGGTCTCAACAGCAGAGCTGTATGAGGCCTGAGACAGGAGTATCTGTGCTGGTAGTCAGCACTGATTCTCTTGCAAAGAGATTAGGGGATGCTCAGTCTGTGTTTGCAGTACAAATTATAGAGGAAAACCATCTGAAAACTTGAAATGTCTTTTGCATTTTTCTATAGCAGTGATCTTCAAAATTTGTTCATAAAAGCCATATCTAAAAAAATAGTATATTTTAAAGCAGCGAGTCACTTCACTCATTAAATCTTACACATTAAAATTTCACTCAGGAAGTCCCATTAAAAGTAAAAGCAGGTAATTTTTGGTAAAAGGTGGCAATGTAAATGATCTAAAATTCCATGACCAAATATCTGCAGACTAAATTGTCATAAAAATTAAGCCCAATCTGTATTATTTCTTAAAATGCAGGTTGGGTGTGCAAGATGAAAATGAATGAGTGGCAATACCTGATATTGTGAGCAGAGGAAGGTGATTAATTGCCATTACTAATGGGCACTCTGATATTTCCCAAACTTTAGCTTTGCTTAATGCTTTATTGTGAAAAGAGATTTAGTTTGTGAACTGAAGTGGTAGTTTTAATCAGAATCAGCCATATAGAGAGATTAGACCATCCTGAGCTTCTGAATAAGCTTATTCTTTAAGGAGGCATTATGGTGTTACAAGAAAAATGGGAGAAGTGTGTTAGAATGTAAGAGATTGCAAGGGCAGGTAGAAACAAGTACGAAAAATAGGGAGAGACAAGTGCAAAGAATTAAAGGAAAAAAAAGAAATGAAGAGGAAACAAAGTAACTCAAGCAGAACACAAGAAAAAAAAAGAAATCAAAATGTAGTTTTAATCAAATCTTTGTCCTCCATATAAAAGTCTTATTGAGTCACCGTATGTTCCACCACAGTACAGCCTTTTAGTAATGAGCTTATGAAATTTTCATTTTTGGGAGAGACTAGAGTGTTCAATTATTTATTTGGTTTATGTGGGATACTGCTACTATGATTTTATAACCAGATATACACCAAAAGAACATTGAATAGAAATTTGTGTGCTAACTGGAGAACTGATGAAATCAAATGGGAGGGGAATGACTCAGGAGGATGAAAATCTCATGCTGCCACCATGTTAAATCTGTGTATATCTACCCCTTGATGGTATTCACACAGGAATCAAGGAAAATGTGTAGAGGGCATGGTGGAAATCTTTGACATGCTGCTGGCTACTGCTGCTCGGTTTCGTATGATGAACCTTCAAGGAGAGGAGTTTGTGTGCCTTAAGTCCATCATCCTGCTCAATTCTGGTAAGTGGTGTCCTTTACTGTTACTTGAGTAATTGTCGTTGCTTCTGCACGTGTTTGAATTCTTCTTGCTGTTGCTGAAGGTGTTATATTTTGAGCCAGCAGCAATCAAGAGCAGGCTGTCAACAAGGATGTAGGCACAGCCACCAGGCAGGGATGGAAGTGAGCAAACCTGTTCAGTGCAAATTAATGCAGCAAGTAGTTGGTACACTGCATACAGCTGATGTGAAGGGCAATCAGTGCAATGTTTTGAACTAGGTGCTGACGGGTCTTGTTAAAGCTCTGATTACAAGAAACTGAAGTAGCTGGATCCAGATGTAGGGCACCCAAAGACAATGCTTAGCTGTAAATCTACACCTTCCCGCTTTTTTGGCAATAGCATAATAAAGAGAAATAATGGCAAAAATGTGGCTGAGTTTCTCACAGTTTAGTTTATATTAAAATGAAAGTATTTAAATGGATGGCATCACATTCCAATTCATTTACAGTTGATGAAAAAGTATTTTTTGGCTGTAAATTGCTTTCTGAAGTACAGTTCAAAGGTGAATGACTAGATAACAAGTATAGATGTAGATATAAAAATGTAATGTTCGCTTACTTGAATTCTGCGTGATTTTAATAAGCAAATTCAAGTTGAGGCATGTGACAGAAAATTTCTGTTTGACATCAGAGGACATCCTTTTCTGTCTGACATGAGAAAAAACTCCAGACCATCTTTTGCAAATGCAGAAATGAGTCCTATAGTGTTGTCATGAAAATACTAGAAGTCTAAAACAACAATATAGCCACTAAGGTAAAAATTTTAGACTCTGTTCTCTGCTGTGTTGTTACCTAATGACTAAAGATTCCACAGTTTCCCAGCCCTGAGGACTAACCCACTCGTTATCCCCTTTTCCTGTTTCTTGTATAGTATCAACCTTCAGACAAAACACACATGAAGGGCTGTATGTCCTTTTTGTTTCGTGGTTTAACAGCAAGTTAACGCTTGCCCAAGTTGCATGAAATACAAATTCAGGTAATTCTTACCAAAGACTAACTCTACACATGGTAGACTTTGCTTTATTGATCAGGAACATCTTTTTTTTTTATGCAACCTTGGACCTGATCTACAAAAAAAAAATAAAATCAAGCAAAATTATATATTTATACAATTAAACATAAGATATTTATGCTCTCTGATGGGGCTGTCAGAATCCTGGTTCCCACCGTTCTCCTGCTCCCGCAGCGTAACGCGCGTCACACACTGCACAGTGCCCAGCGCTGGCAGGAGCACAGGGACAAGGAGATCCGTGCTGCCACTGGGGAGAAACAAGGTGCCAGGCTGGATAAAACAAGGTGGAGGGCTGGATTCAGCCCATGGGACATGAGTTTGACATCCCTGTTCTATGAGATAAGAAGGTGTTTCAGGTTCTGTTGTGATTGTCACCAATTACCAAATAGTGACATCTGAGGTGAGCACTTGGCATATTGTGACTGAAAAGCTATTGTTTTTATCCTGGATGCCAGAGTGTGATAATAGTAATTACTGCTTGATATTTTATTTTCCTTTTATTGTCCTGACAATTATAATAGAATATTTCCTGGAGTTAAATGTTCTTCCTGGAAAGTGATGCTCCTCCAGATTTTTAGCTATGTTCAAATGTAATTATCCTCTTAAATAGAATATGTAATTGATTTATAGAAATCCTACATTAGAGTAAGAAAAAAATAGAATGGGAAGTTTGAATAAAGCATCGTTGATGTTCATGTCTTGAACATAAAGACTTCAAGCCATGCTCTTGAGACTTTTTGCCCAACAGTGTATTTAATATTTATCCAGAAAACTGAATTTGTTATTTAGACAAAGCTCTGTCAGACATCACCAGCTATCCTTCATAAACTCATCTCACTTTGTTAATGGGAAATTTTTGTTTCAAGGTTCCTTTAAGGAAAAATTTTAAAAGAAAAATTATTGCAAGTGAAGTCAGTGACAGTCAGAGGTGAATTTCCTTCTGCATGCAAGAGAGATGGGAGCACTGAGTGAGGCTGGGAGATATTAGATCTTCATTCCTTCGAGGTTCCTATTCAGCAGTTTTGAATCAATGGTGCTTTGTGTGGAAGAAGGTCAGAGTTGATCTGGTGATCTAATGAGTGATCTGATTTGGGTTGGGGGGGTTTAGGTTAAGTGAAAGCTTATAGCTGCTCATAAGTCTGGTGTTTTTATGAGAGTCTTGATGGTGATAGATCAGAGGGCACGGTTCAGGCTGAGCTGTTGCAGGTTCACGCTGAAGGACATTTATACTGTTGTTATGCAGTGTCATGTTTTGCTGTAGCTTGCATTTATTATTTATTATTTCTAAGCTGCACTTATTGCAGTCTATGAATACAATGTAAATTGAATGTGTGTGTATAACTGCAAAATGTGTCTGTATTGCTTGTTACTGCCATTATGCATAGAGGTAGTTAATTTTACATTTCAGTTTTTGCATTCATATAACTGAATAACTTGATAACTGTCTGAAGAGATAATTACTAGGTGGTGGGAACGTGGAGATGGGTTTCTGACTATCACATCCTTTAGATGTCCAAATTAGGAGGCTACACTGCATTACAGAGACAACTAAGTAGCATAATTTGGGATATGTGTAATAGCTATGTAAGTTTTTTTTTGGCATAGATACTCTAAAACATCTTCTGGAGATGCTTTTCTTCACAGAATATAGTCAGATCCTTTAGGTAAAGTGTTGGACACATTAAATATTATGAGCTCTGAAGCACTCAGCATACTTCATGCATGAGGAGAGACTGAGAGAGCTGGATTTGTTCATCTTGGAAAAGGGAAAGTTAAGAGAGGGTCTAAACTGCAGTCCTAGGGTAACTGATGAATAGGCTGCAGGCTAGACTCTCACCAGAGCTGTGAGAGGAAAAGATGAGCTGCAATGGAGACAGACCACAACAGGGGAGATCCTGACTAGATGAACACAACAAAAAAAATCTTCCCAGTGAGAGAGATTAAGCTATGAAGCCTGTTGGCCAGAAAGAGATACTCAAGACTCAGCTGGGCAAAGCTCTGGGCAGCTTGAAGTTACTGCTATTTGAACAGGAGATTGAACTACGTGACCTCCAAGTCTCTTAAATCTGATATTTTCCTATGGTTGCACATGATTACACATACAAAAATCTTTTTTTAAAGAAACACCAGATAAATACACAATGAATTTTTTGGCCCTTTTGCTATGTGTGTTTTTATGCATATGGTTAAACCAACAGATCTCGAAAGGATTTAAACAAGTCCAGTAACTAAGCAAATTGGACCAATTATATTACATTTCATATTTAAAAGCAGTCTGCATTTGCATTCTAAATCTTTATGTGGATGTAATTCACTAAGCATACACAAACATTTCCTTATTAAATCCTTGGACATCTGTTAGTCTCTTCACATGAGGTAGTGCTGTTTGTTGCTTTTGTTTTCTCTTTTTTATGCAACAGCTTTCAAGGCTGTTTAATATCTTTCCAATCCTTTTCCATGTGGTCTTGTGCAAAATGCAAGCAAATTTTTTAGTTTCACTCAGTGAAATGTGGGAAAGATGGAAGGTTTTGTTTATAAAGCAAAATATAGGCTTACACTACTTCCAAATTTTTCGTGAGATATCAAGGCGACAGCATGTCTGTAACAACAAGGACAGCACTGTCTCTTGCTAAATAGCAAATCACAAGGTGCCCCTCTAAAGCTGCAGCAGTAGATCTTTTGACTAAAAAGCAAAAGTGCATTTTTGAAAAACACGTTCAGCTCAATAATAAAAGGCTGTTTCTTAAAACTGGCAACATGAAAGGGCAACATAATGCCAGATGTTTTATTTTGTGTGTATCTAAATAAAAAAAAAGGAGTGGTGCTATGTAGCAAAGGAACAGGCTTTCATTTTAGAGACAAAGAGGTAGGTCACGTCTGCCTTAGCAGCTGATTTACCTAATTACCTAGCTGGTTACTCCATAGAGATGGCAAGGTTTAGCTAATTTGATGCATCCTGTAGACCTCCTGATACATCTGTGACTGCTTGTTATTCTTTTTTTCTGATGTTACCAGCTCCTGTTAAACTGTATTTTTATTTATTTATTTATTTTGGGAGGCTGGACAATTACATGAGTGTCTGGTACAGAGCTGAATTTGCTCATAGCTCAGCCTGGCTTGCTACAGATACAGAGCAATGGGACTTGATGGAATGAGGAATACTTTGGGTATTGTTTTGTGAGCCTGAAGTCTTAATGTAAAGATGTTTTAAACTGGGATTTATTGTGACGGAAAAGATGCAGAGGGCATTTTCCTCTACAGTAAAATGCAAAATATATCAGTCTACATATAAAATTATATCACTTATGCAAGCAGCAGGCACGGTAGCATTGCAGTTCTTCCTGTTCTGCGTACAGCTTTGTCTTATGGGCAATCTCAGCAATCTCAAACAAAGCAGGGTTTGCAGGGTAGTGCTTTCTCTGCTCTTGCTCCCGTGTTTTACATTACTGACCCACAGAGAGAGCTTGAAAACAATCTGGTAGCCATTCACTTTGGGCTTGTGCTCAGCTTCAGAGCTTGGAAAGCCCTTTGAGACTGTTAAATTTCACTTCGTTGAGACAATTTCTGCACTCTTGCTCTAAAACTGTTCTTTTGTGTGTGTAGGTGTGATGGATAGCTGGCATTTCTTTTGGGGAAATTTCTGGTCATTGGCCTGGGGCAGGAGCAGTCACTGGGAGGGCAGAAAGCAAGACCAAACGTCATTCTTCTTGGCAGTTATCGACTGGCAATTGCCTGAAGTCTCTATATTTTGGAAGGAGTATTTTTTTGATTTATACTTTTTAATAGCTTCTGGACTAGACCTAGGTGAGAAACAATTCCTCCTAACAGATTTTTTTCTTTTGCTGGTTTCAAAGTTGTGGAACCAAGGGGTATTGCTCCAAGGGCATAATAAGGTCTTCTGGCTGAAATAAGCTGCTCTGGATACACTGTGAGTTTATGAGACTAATGTTTCCTTCTAAGGGACTGTGTTTTGTCAGTAATATTTCAGAATCTTGCTGCTACAGGTACCTGCTAAGCAATCAATCTGGTATTGCCAGTAGGCACATGTGAGGGTGGTTCATTTGAGGAAAGCCCCAGGGGCTGTTTCTCTTTGGTGAATTCGTTTCAGTAAAAACAATAATTCTAAAAAGCTTAGTGAGAAATAAGTCCACTGCACTATATAGCTTTGATATAGATAGCTATATCAAATTAAAAGCAATATTCATTACCAAAATTAAGAGCTCTAACTGATGGTTTTCAGAAGTCGTTCTACCTTTGAGTTATCCTTTTGTTTTTATAAAGCAGTCTCTCTTTCACTCACTCCCTTTTCCAGAGATACTCACACTGACATTAACAAACAGAAGTTTATATTTCTTTTTAGTACAGAAGACTCAGAGTCATAAAACCTACTTGCAGGTTACAGTAGTTCCAAGTGTCAGGTCCTTGAAGTACCAAGATGACGTCAGGAGGAGAAGTATGCCAAGAAGATATTAAAAATCTCAATTTTCCTGAGCCCTCAGACACATGGCAAAGTATTTTTATGTTCAAATCTGATGGTATAGACAAAACTATAACTGCAGCTACAGACTACAAACAAAGCAAGCAACCTAGAGTGCATCTGTCTGTGTATTTGTGCATGCCTTTATTTCTTAATGTCACTAACTGCATTGTGTATTGTGTTATATATGGTGCTTTAAAGAAAAAAAAAAAAAATTAATTCCAGAAGCCATTTTTTTCCAAGGACAAAATCCAAATTTCTTCTTAGCTCTGTGAGATGATGCAGAAGGGCTGAAAGCACAGGATTTATCAAGCACATTATTGACACAGGGCGATGAACGCACCATGATCAAGATGGTTTGATTGTGTTACTGTGCATAATTTCAAACCTTTTGCTGCCTCAGGACTGGATTATACTAATAGGTCCTGTTCAGAGTTATTGCTTGAATCAAAAGATTAAAAAATCTGGTGCTGAAATGCAACAGCTGCCTTTTGGCAGCCCAGTGCTATTGTAACCTGATTCACATTGGCTGTGTGCTGTTGTTCATTCAAAATAAAGTGTAAAATAGTTTAGAACTTCCCATTTAGAAAGCTGGCGTGCTTCACACACCCAAGAACTGCTGCTGGCCAAAGCTCTTATGCCTGGATTAGTGTTTTATAGCAGATGGAGACGGGTTGTTACAGGGTGTTTTGGTCCCCAGAAAAATTTTCTTCTGGTTTAAAGCTTCAGGCTGCTCACTTTCAGCTGTAAGCGTTGTAAATTTATTAACCAGCTAAATTTACACAGATTGCTTTGGATATTTTTTTTAAAGGAGATTCCAGCTGGTGAAGGAGCACACCTTTCAAGGCTTTTGCTTGGTTGGGAGAGTTTTGTTGAGGTGAATGTGCATAAAAACATGTTAGTTCACATGTTTTGTGGTGGCATACTATTCAGTTCTAGATGTTGACTAGAAAACTGCCAGAAATCTAATATTAAACAAAAGAGAAAATGGCAAAAACTGCCCAAGGCTTGGGTTGGTCAGTAAGTATTGCAGAGCTCTTAAGGAGAAACAGCATCTCCTTAAGGTTTCAGAGGCAAGTGCCTGAGAAAAGAGTGCAGCCCACAGCTAGGTCTAGCTGCAGGTGTCCCCTGCCACGTGGCCCAGATTTTGGATGGACCTGGGCAAGGAAGAGGCACTGTTTTCCTCCTTCTGCTTTGCCCACAGTGACCAAATCCAAGTTGTGGGGTCATTCAGTCCAGTGACCTGGCTGGCAAGCAGGAGGATTCAGGAAGTCAGCTCACACGGTTTAACAAAGCCGAAGAGACCAGCCACGAGGCACACCTGGGGCAAGTCTGACTCTACCAAAGTAATGTTTGTTTGTGGTTTGTTTGTTTTCTTTCTCCTTCCTACTCCAGGTGTGTACACTTTTCTTTCCAGCACCTTGAAATCTCTGGAAGAGAGAGACTATATCCATCGTGTTCTGGACAAAATCACAGACACTCTGATACACTTAATGGCTAAGTCAGGTCTTTCTCTGCAGCAGCAACACAGACGACTGGCTCAGCTCCTCCTCATCCTCTCTCACATCAGACACATGAGGTGAGAACAAGCACGTGCTCAGCCCTCCCGCACCAGTCCTGTGCAAGGGAGGTTTCACACAGCCACACGCAGGCTTTTCCTTCACAGGTGGGAGCACAAAGTGTGTGTAGAGCTGTTAAAAAAACATATGTCTGCTTTCCATAAAAATGTGTGGAACGTGGGCAAAACCATACACTAGGTCATGGTGTGAAAGGAGTAAGTGTTTTCTCCATTTGTTTCTTCTAGTTTTCCTTTGCTTCTTGTTTTGATAGGGCCATAAGCAGTAAATAATTTTAATGTCATGGGCATCTTGCATTCTGTTTGGAAAGTATCAGGCGGAAGAGTAAGGCACCAGTAGCCTAGTTCTGAAAACTTTGGTCTCCTGTAAGATAAGATTTAATGAAACTATCACTTTTATGTAGCCACTTTTCTCAAGTGGCATGATTGCAAATCACTTTAGAAAAGAGATTAAGGATCATTATGTGTATTTTATTGGTGAGGATAAATGCAGAACTACTTAATCTCAATCTAGAGCACTATGCCTTTTACTAATTAGAGGTGAGATGACTGGGGCACTCTTTTGGCAGTTGCAACAATGGTTCTTCCAAACCTAATTACCTCTTAAGGTTGCTGCTCAGTGTCTGCAGTATTAACAGCAGGACAAGTCTATACAAAGATACCATATGCATTTTGTTTGTATGAAGGAGCAAGAGATGCTGTTACACAGATTTTAATTTTCATTATTTCAGTTAATAAAGTAAGCACCACATCATAGCTACTACATGCAGGTTTTACCTCCTGGACTGATATACAGCTCTTCAGGAAAGAGTCAAGGGGTGTGTGCATGGGGATTTTTAAGATTGAGATGTTTTCATCTTAATCATAATTTTTTTTTTTTTCTTTAAGAAGAATGTGCACAAATAAGGCTGTTTCAGATCCATAGTGAAGTTAATTATGGTTTCTGTAGTTTTGTGAATGGATTAGAAGTGAGCATTTATAAACAAACTTGTTCAGGTTATTTCCTAGGAAAAAATCTGATATTTTAGGTTTTATTATGGGAAAGCCAATTTTAGTTTTACTATGGGAAAAGCACTTAGTTTAAAACCACTTAGCCTAAATTAGGAGTCCTTGTGCTGTAGACCACCTCTTAGGCAAAGGAGGGCAGAATAACCACCTTTAGAAGGCAAGTTAATTTAACTGTTAAGTTAGTTGTTTCGTCCAAGGTGGAATTTGTAGGAACCTAATGAATACTATTTAATTAATAAACACTTTTTTCCCCCATAGCATATTTGGAAAGTAACTGTCATTTTGTTACAACCCACAGCAACAAAGGAATGGAGCACCTGTACAATATGAAGTGTAAAAATGTAGTTCCACTCTATGATCTCTTGCTGGAGATGCTGGATGCTCACCGACTGCATGCTCCGGCGGCCAGGAGTGCTGCACCGATGGAGGAGAACCGGAGCCAGCTGACAACTGCCTCAGCTTCATCTCATTCCTTGCAGTCTTTTTACATACACAGCAAAGAGGAGGATAATATGCAGAATACAATATAAGCAAAAGTCAGGGGATACAGTGATATGAGAAACCCAGCAGCGTACTACCTAGTTCATGCTTCATTTTGTTTACAGTACCACCAAGTAAACACTCCAGTGACAACAGTCACCTGCATTTTCCACTTGAGTGTTTGTCAAGCACTTGCCTAAACTGATTGCTTATCCTAAATGGAAGACTTTTCATTGCTATGGACAGCCAGCAAGGATTTCCAGGCTAACCTGTTTTAAAATTTGCATTGTTTTTATTTAATTTTGCATGTAAGTTGGGTAAGTCCTTATCTAAACCAAACACTCATTTCACTACAGATGAGTTGGCCACCGCCATGTGTGTTGATATCTTCATGAGTCATAGCCCCAAATTCTGAGTTTGATTAATCCTTTACTTGCTTGGAACTTTGAAGCAGTTTGGGAGACATTCCGGATAACTTTTTTTTGGTGGTGGGGGAGATGGAAATGGAAAGTTGATTGACATCTTAGTGTGCCATAGTGAAACTGCACTGCTAGTGACTGCCTTGGTGGTTTAGGTAGATTCCCACCTCTCTTCTTCCTACAGTAGAAAGGAACCCCTGTCTGACAATAATACTGTTTTACCTTGCTGGCTTACATCAAAATCATTCTGACCAAACTTTTAGGTCCCCTTACCATATCCTTTAGTCAAATTGCATTGAGTACATCCTGTCTTGTCTGATCCTACAAAGCTATATTTTTCTGTTGCTTGGCAGTGTGTAAATCAAGGGCAACATGGCAACCAGTGCTAACAAACATAATTACTCTGAAATCAGACCAGATGATTAAAAAAATCATCAGGTCTTTGAAAAAAAAAAAGCCTTCACACACATAAATGATTGAGCATGATTTTATAAAAAATCTCTCCCTCTGTCCTTTGCTTTGCTGTGCTACAAGCCAAGAGGGGAGGATGCCAGGGCAAGATGGGCACAGCAGGGTGGGATGGTGCTGTCCCACTTGGTAGAGCGTGGCCTAGCCGTGTGTGGGAGGGCTGGCAGCAGAACCAGAGCAGTAGGCTTGGCACTGCCTTCCTTGCTTTGGCTCTCATTGAGGTGTGCTGTGAAGTCACTGGTAAAAGCCAGTTCATCTATGACACCAGAACTGAACAATGAGCCTCAGACATGGTGAAGACTCCGGAACTGCGTGTCCGGGAAGATAAATCTGGCTTTCTCCATGCATGTGTGTAACTATTTTTTCATAAGTCAGATTCTTCAGGCCAACTGTAAATATACAAAAGGTCCACTAACATCAGGACTTTCAGCAAGACCTGAAGGAGAAAGACTGAAGAAATTCTCACTGTGTACCATTCAGAATAGGAGTTGGTGCTGCTGTTGCACTGAAAATTGCTAGAAAATTAAACATGTCAGGGAACGTTGCTGGGTACTGGAATGCTATTACATATGCCAGGGATATTTTATTAGTCTAATGATAAACTTTGCCTGTGCTACTTGCACTTCTAGTTTACAGGTACAGTTTGGGATTTAGCACAGGCCAGAGACTATTCAATAGCTGGTAGGAAGCGACCACCTTGCCAGTAAGGACATTTCATAGCACATGTGTAGTCTGCTCCATAGCAGTTGGCCACAATGAGGGGTTCAGGGATGCATTTTTATTGGTATGGTTGAAACCATTATTCTCGATTATGCTGATTGGAATATCCTGTAGTAAGTAAATATAGGAAACAGTGCAACTAATGCTGTACGAGAATGCCTATGTCTAATTATGCTTCCTGTTACACAAGCAGAATCTGTGTGCCATGAGATCGAGTTACATAGCAATCGTGAAGGCAGCAAGGCATAGGATGAGTTTGTGCTCCAAGTCAAGCATTTGGTTCTTTAGTGAATGTACATAATGATGTCTGTAACAGTTCCATGTACATACCCGAGGATACGCGCAGTTTAAAAGTCTAAAGGTAGATGCTACCTACGTTTGAGAAGATTCCTCGAAAGCTCTACAAGCCTAAACATGTGAAGCAGCCACTGTTAAGTTAATAGGCCTTATATTGATGCATATTATAGTGCCATTTTTTTTCTCAATGTGCTGAAGGATTTGTCTTTCTGTGTATCCAGTAAGAGTGAGCGTGTGCATGTGCATGTGCAAATTTGGTACCCAAGGGCTCTTGGAGTGCTCCGAAATGCCTTGAAAGAAAATGCACATTTTGTTTTGTTTAATAGCTGGTTTTTAAATGTGTTAAGAAAAATCATGAGTGCCCTGAAATGAGTGCAGGCTAAGATCTGAATGGAGCACAGGAACCCCTGCAGTGACACGTGCTTACACCATCTTCACTGACTTGTAGCCCAGTGTGCGTTAGAGCTGCTCTTTAAATACTGTACATGCAACTTGGTGTTTTCTGTTACAGAACACACAGATCAAGCTCTGAAGCTGCAAGGCAAATAGGTTTTAATGAATCCCTCCCTTCCTACATCCCAGAACAGTTCATTACAAATGTAAATTTGCCCTAGAAGAAGAAAAATTCATGGAGAGCAATTCACAACAGAGGGTCAGATTCTGATGGTACTTACATAGGGCAAGCATCGCTACACTCTACAGCCTTTCCCAGTGAAGCTGGATAAGGGTGATTTGAAGTGGTATGCAGCAGACAGGAGGGTATCATAGTGTGTCTTGGAACATAAGAAATAATCAGTCAGCTTACAATCTTAATTGTGAATGCTTTCCTTGGCTCAGCCCTTGCAAGGATGTAATTTAGATTCAACCACTTCTCCCATATTTGTGGCGACAACGGTGAAGGGCATCCAAGAAAGCAAAACACCACTTCCCAGTAACATATTAATTTACCTTGGAGCTGTTTCGTTCATAAGATTTTAATTGAAGCAGTACCTTAATGAGTATAGTAACCTTCACATAGTTATCTATAAAGATGATTGTACATATCAGACGGCTGAATGTAGCTACTCAATTGATTAAACAAAGTCTATGATACAAAATGACAACTTTTTTCTTACCTAATTCTGAATTACGCTCTCGTGTATGCAAAGAATTGTGCCTGACATTTGGTAATTGTTATTTCACAGGATGCTATTCTATGTGCGTGTGTATATAAATACATATAAACTTTCTATTTGCAGATGACAAACCAGTACTACCTGAAAACCTGGTGCTGGATATTAAACAAAAACATACAACATGTAAAAAAAAAAATAAATAAAAGAAAACTATTCAAGGCAGCTAATTATGCTTCTACCAAAACATTCATAGTGATGTCTCTGGACAGGTAATGAAAGAATTATTTTATAATGTTTATATGTGAAGGGATTTGTTAAAAAAAAAACCCCACACAACAAAATAAAAACCCAAAGCCCTCTAGAAACATAGGTGGTGGAATAGCAGCACAAACCAAACAGAAACAGACCAAAGGAATTTACTTGTCTTGAGAGTATGGTTGTTACTGGATTATTACAAAAAGCTTGGGAGGCAGGAGAGGAAACAGAAGGATGCACTCAGTGGTGTCTGAGTTTTCAAGACCACATGAAAGTTCCTCTGGATTGTAGTGGTTCAAGACACGTCTTGATGTTGTGGACTTTGTCTCAGGTAAAACTCCCTGTTGGGGCAGTAGGATTTGTACTGGGATAAAATAACATAATGGGATTTTCTTGGTATGTGTTTGTGGTAAATTTGCTATTATGTTTCAGTGACATCACCTGAGGAGTTTTCTCCTTCTTTGCACTAAGGGGTTACTAATTTAAAAATACAATTAAAAATAAATCTGAAGTGAGCTCCCAAGGATATTGCAAGGACGAGCACCACGTCACTGGGCTTTGAATTGAAAAGAAGAAGGAAAAAAGAAAATCTAAATCACCCCTCTGCCCTCAAAGCCAGGGTTTGTATTGAAGCCTCCATCCACTTCAACTGATGCTGACTGATTCCTTCAGAATTGTGCCAAATGTGTAAAATGAAACAAACTACCAGTAAAATAAAAATTCTGCCTCTTTAGTCTTATTATAGGCTTTGATAGGAACATGGCAAGCCTCTCGTGTATATAATATCCTGCTTTAAAATTAGAATGCAGCCCAACCTAGAGCTAATGGAAATTTGTATATAAGAAGATATTCTCAGCTCAATTTAAGTGAAGTGCATTTCTTAGTTTGAATAAAGAGATGTCTATTTTCAGTGCTAGCTACAACTGTTGTATAGCTTTACAGATAGAAATTGAACATATGTAAAAGAAGGGTCATTTTGATGATGACATTGTAATACAAACCAGTCTTTGCTGTCACCTGCAACCGTAGCATAATATCAAATTGATCTGGGAATTTTAAATTAATAGTTCCCTGATATTAATGTCCTACCCTTCCTACTCACAATTCTCTTTCATCTTTCAAATGTAGATAGCTTTTTATCCTGAAAATTGTTTTCAAAGTGATTGTTGCCCATAAGGGTATTTGGTTTTGCACTGTGTATAAAAAAAAAAACCAGCTAAAAAAAATCTTTTGCATTCAAATGTGCCTAAAGAAACAAACAAAAAAAAAATAATAAAAATATATATATGCTGCCATCTTGCAAATGATTATGCTCTGTTCTCCTGTGTGCCTATAAATTAGAAGTCTATTTCTTCAGAAAGTGCCCATTGGAAAATGAAGGGATAGACTTCTGCTCATGAGACTTGCAGTAACAAGCCACTTTATGTATCACCTTCTTGTATATACTTTAAAACTAGTGCTTTTGTGTGCACTATGTAGTCTGTCAATGGAAAGTTCTTTCTTTGGTATAGGCTCAGCTGCCCTAATGTGTTTGTTGAAGTATTCTGTTCTTTCACTGATGAATATGAAATTATTCATGTCTTTGTTTTGGTGAGGTTTTTTTTTTTTTTCCTTTGTTTTGCACCCAAAAAGGTTCCAAAAAAAGTCTAAATGAAAAATCTACTATGTTACTCGGTGCAAGATTTTTATCAATGTGTTTGATGTTGAAAATAAAGAATTAACCAGAGCACTTTGTTCCATTTGTTATCTTTTGCATAGTTTTAAAAACTACTTATATTTGCTTATCATTGCCCCGTAGACAGTGGAATGGTCATTATTTTTTACAGAAACAGAATGGTACACTATTTTTGACAGAAACTCAGCTAAGTGAATACTGTTTTAATTAGTTTCTTCACCTTTCATAAAAAGCATCAAAGTGGCCATGTCTAGAGCTGACAATGTGCTAGGTCTAGTCTCCAGTATTGCTAATGATATCTGGGAAGTCACTTAAGTGCTTAATATTTTATATGCTTTAATGTGCTTAGTATTTTATATGCTTTATGTTCTTTATTTTGGCTTGTGAAACAGATTATGATGGAAGAGACCAACTGTGTGAATTTAGCTTTCTGTAGTTGACTTACTACTTCAGTTGACTCACCACGAGTTAGCCAGTATAAAGTGAAATAGCACTTCTTTCCCAAGTGATAGCTAGGCCTCAGAGAAAAAAAAAGTCTTAACTATGCTGTCAGGAAGAGGATGAACAGAAATGAAAGAAATTTTTACTGATAGAAAACCACTTCAAACTTAACCCTATCTTGTAAAGTACTCCCCAAATTGTATTTGATCTTTGCAAAGAAACAAGCCAGTGATCTATAGCATTTACACACATACATAGGTATTTCAATACTTGTAAATATATACCTGTCAGTAATACAGAGAGAGTACACAGTCTCTATATTGATTTGGGTTTTCATCTATTTTCTGTGCTTTGCTGGTACTGGACTATTGGCTTAAAAGTTCTTCTCTTTCCCTACATGAATATATATGTAAAAGCTCTTTGCTTTTACATGGTGTTTCACTTATCAGCAATCAGATTATTACCTTAATTCTAACCATCATTTCAATGATCAAGACAAGACAGGCAATACACTTTGTCCACGTGAAACCTTATTCTATATCTTGTCAAGAGTGAAAGCAAGCAGACTATTTTGGCTCCAAAAGGAATCTGGGGACTTTTTGGGGTTTGTAAGTGCTGAATATAACTAAGCAATGATTCAAAATAATATGACTGTTCTGCAACATGCTTTTGTGACAAAGTGCTTGACTGAGAGTTGCTACTTTGGCCACAAAGCGTGGGCCAGAGTAATATGAAATTACTACATATATGCACGTGATCAAAATAATAACATTGTTTTCAATGCTGATTCAAAATCTGACAACATCCAAAGGATTTATACAATTTGTTATCCACAGGAGCGAATGAACACTGAGTTCAAATGCTTTTATTTTTTATGCTTAAGTTTCTCCATGAAACTGGTCACAGGCTTAATCCAAAAAAAAAAAGCAGCTGGACAGCAGCAGACTCCTGCAAAATGAACACTCCTAAATTAAACCCAAATATCTAAAGTCTGAGTATACTTAAATCTGCAAAAAAATGTACCAGTTTGAATGGGCAAAGGATCGCACAGTACTTGAGATCAGACAGACCTTTGCCCATCTCCTGCTGGAGCACAACGTGACCACACATATCACAGTACAGCTGAGCTGGGAAGACACCTCTGGAGATTGTCTAGACCAGTTCCTGGGTCAGAGCTGAGTCACCTACAGAACATTGCTCAGGGCCGTGCTGATTTGAGCTTTTAAGAGCCACAAATGAAGACTCTGCTGCCCCTATGGCAAACCTGTTCCAGTGTTTGACCACCCTCATATTAAAAAATGTTCTCCTGTGCTCAGATGGAATTTCATGTGGTTTAATTTGTACTCACTTGACTCTTGGCACAACTGAAGAGTCTGGCTCCCTCTTCTTCATTCCCTCCCATCATGTGTCTTCTGTGATAGAAGAAGGTGCATGAGAAACCACCTTGTTCAGACCCCCCAGAGGAGGAACCCACCAGGAAAAAGGTCTCTGCAGCCCTGGGCGCATTTCCATAATCAAGGGCCAGCTGGGACTCCAGCCTCATTCCTGATTCCTCAGATCTGCTGGCCGAAGTAAGAACCATTTTATAATGTTTATATGTGAAGGGATTTGTAAAAAAAAAAAACCCCACACAACAACAAAATTGAAAAAGAACCCAAAGCCCTCTAGAAACATAGGTGGTGGAATAGCAGCACAAACCAAACAGAAACAGACCAAAGGAATTTGCTTGTCTTGAGAGTATGGTTGTTACTTGATTTTACAAAAAGCTTGGGAGGCAGGAGAGGAAACAGAAGGATGCACTTAGTGGTGTCTGAGTTTCCAACACCACATGAAAGTTCCTCTGGATTGTAGTGGTTCAAGACACGTCTTGATGTTGTGGACTTTGTCTCAAGTAAAACTCCCTGTTGAGGCAGTAGGATTTGTACTGGGATAAAATAACATAATGGGATTTTCTTGGTATGTGTGTGTGGTAAATTTGCTATTATGTTTCAGTGACATCACTTGAGGAGTTTTCTCCTTCTGTACACTAAGGGGTTACTAATTTAAAAATACAATTAAAAATAAATCTGAAGTGAGCTCCCAAGGATATTGCAAGGACAATCACCACGTCACTGGGCTTTGAATTGAAAAGAAGAAGGAAAAAAGAAAATCTAAATCACCCCTCTGCCCTCAAAGCCAGGGTTTGTATTGAAGCCTCCATCCACTTCAACTGATGCTGACTGATTCCTTAAGAATGTGAGAAATCACGCAGCAAGGACGTATCTTTCTGTTTCACTGCAGGGCTCTTGCAGCTGAAATTTCTGGGGCTCCTCTACTGGGCTTACCACTCTCCTCCCCTCATCATGTAGACAACATCTCGGAGGGCAGCTGCCTACTCCCTGGAGAAGGCCATATACATGCACACAGCTATATGCACTGGGGTTCCCCCCCCACCCCTAGCTTTCTCTCTTTCCCAGTATTTAAGTGATGCATGTCTTGTTCCAGCATATTTTCTTCTACTTAACTAATTACAACTACAAGAATTTATCTGAATACTTTTACTTCTCTGCTTTATAGGCAATTCCCTTGTTATACAATGACATCAGCTTTGTCATGGAGTACAACTTGCTGTTCTCAGTGGGGGGGAAGCCTCTCTTTTTAAAAGGCATCCTTATTCTTCAAAATTAAATGATGGATATTTCTTTTTATTCATGCAGATACTGCCACATTAAAAATCCCATGAAGCAGCTACTTCTTTCTTCTCTGCCCTCTGCATTACACTGCTTGTCTCCTCCACCCAGGCTGTGAAGAGTAGAGGAAAAATCCAAATATGTAAAATAAGACTCACCAACATGCTCATACACAAAGCATGCCCACGGAAGGGCTCTCCATACATGGTTTTTCTTATGCTCAGCCAGGCTCCAATTACTACCACTCACTATGGCATCCTGTAGATGTAGAGGTTCAAGTGTAAAACTGTTCATGAAATCTTCAGGAAAATTGACCATCAAAAATAATAACATTTAGCACTTATCTCAGCAGGAGCAAGGCTAACAAGCTCTCACACCCCTGTAAGATCTTTGTGTTGCAGTATTTAGGTGTCACTCTGCTAATGTCTTCAATTTCTGACGGAAGACATTCCAATTTCCATTCCTACACATTGTGCACCTCCACCGTGCTGCCATTTTAAACAGTTGACAAATATGAATGTGAGGAAAGGCTGTGCTCTCAGGAATTCCTTTTCAGTCAGATTTTCCAACACATGCTTGGGTCTGTAAGATATTTAGCTTCTTTACACACAAAGACTGAGGGCTCTTTTCCAAGACAGAAAGATTTGCTTCTTGTCAGATATCTGTCTTGGTTTCCACTCACCTCTTGAGAAACTGTGTCATCCATGGAAAGATGGAAAAAGTCTGTTATACCACAGAGGTAAGCAAAAAGTGCAGTGAGAGTCACAGCAGGGCACATTACATTTAAAAGTCTAGGGCATTTGTATAAAAGCAGAAAAGTTTGAGTTCCAGGCCACCTTCACAGGATTATTTTTCACTTATGTTAAATCTGAAAGTAGGAAAAGAAATATCAGCTCCAAAAATGTGTTCTTCATAGCTTTATATCCATCTCAACCAAATTACTACAGCATCATGTTTTCTTCTGCTACTTTTTTTTTCCTGCCTTGCCCCCGTGTTCTGCACGCTTGGTTGCACAATGCTTCAAGTATAGCAAAGGAGTCAAAATTGCAACCACGTATTTTAACCTGCAGCTGTCAGGAGAGCCTCTCGGACAGCTCTTGATTTATGAAGACAATACTCCAAACATGAATGTCCCAATTCTTGTAGAGGCTTGTGAACACTTACATTGAAAAAAAATTAAAATAGTGGACTCTGGTACTTTTCCTTCCAGCTCTTTTTTTTAAAACATCCTTTCTAAAAACAATGGAATGAAACTCCCACAAATATAACATCAATCACAGCAGTGTCCCAGGAATTACAATGTGCCTGAAAATGCAAAGATACTGACCTGAGCAACACTTGTGCGAACTACATCCACATCATCCCTGACACAAAAGAGCTCAGTGTCTCACCTCTTATCCCCCAAAGTTAAATGTGCCATTCTTTTATCCAGTTGTCATTGTGGTCAAATCCATTTGCTACATCTCAGGTCTTTAAACAGACTTTTACTGAACCAAGCACCTTTGAGCAGTTCATTTTCTGAATGACATATTAAGCTGCACTGAACAACAGAAGTCACAGCTTTCATTTCCTGTCTGCTTTGAGAGAATTCATTTAATATAATTCAGATTTCTATCATTTAACCAGGCTTTATTCTATAACAAGTCACCAGTGCTTAAGCTTATTAATTTCCTTTCAGAGATTTTTTATCTACTGCTTTTTGGGAAGACAAACTAATTCTCAGAATAATTCCCTCTTGTATTATTATTATGGAATATTATTAGAATATTTCAATGTTCTTAATATTATTTAAACAAGCATAACTTCTCCCAAATGTAGGTTTCATGTAGAATTCAGTTGTGCACAGTGCATTTAACAACATTGCTGCCAAGGTTAAAGCAGCAGGCCAGTACCTAAACTGGTTCCTTCAGTAGGGAACTCTGTGAATATAAGAAAAACATTCTTCCTCCAAAGTCAAAAGTCAAATGACTCCCTCCAACACTTCCCTCAGCACAGACAAACACTGTTTTAGATTAATTCTGCCATTGCCTGTGGCAGGAGGCAAATAAATTTATAGCACGACTACCCAGCTTAAACACAAAGCTCACTATGGCATTTCCTGCCTTTTTCCTTTCCACAATTCATTGCTTTAAACATCAAAAAAACATGGTAAGTGCAAATAAGTGAGATAAATGCTCTTTCTTTTCTTCCCTACTTTGATGTGTTCTGTTTTTTCCTTCTCTTGCTTAAAATCTGCATTTCTTCTCCGTGATTCTGCTCTTATTTACCAGAATCCTCCTACATTTCCTCCATCCTGATAGCATCTGCAGTTTGAAGAACGTGTGCAACCAGTTTCTGTTATGCCTTTGAGCACAGATGCACATGCTGAGCATGTTGAGAGATGCTATCAGTCGTAAACAGATTTCTCAACCACAAGTAGCACAAGACCCTGAGGGTCAGTGTTTATAAGGCAGTCAATGTTCACAAGACAACCTCAGCAGCTTTGTCCTTGTTGAATAACCAGCTTTAGGAGAAAGTTCTAAGGAAGAAGCAAGCATGACTGCGGGTGTTCACAGCATTTGCAGTGGAGCCAGAAGGGTGGCAAAGCACTGGTGAGAAACTACTGATCTGTTGCAGAATGAAGCTGTTGTCACTGCTAGCACAGGGTAGGGGATAGGCAATAGGTATCATCACGCCTACAGCTATGAGGAATAAGGACACACTATTTCTGTCAACTTCAGGCCATTCGTACTTCTAACACTGTCAGACCTCTAAATAACTACTTTTCAGTCCACCTTCAGATTTTGTTAAGTGTGGTCCACAAATGAACTCCACAAACAGATGCAGTCAGTTCAGGGCAAACGGTGCTCATTATTTTGCACTGTTACCATTATAAGCATAATGACATAGTGTCTTGATATTCCCACACTCTGGAGTCATTAAGCAACAAGTTTCCATTATGCCTTTAAACACCCACTAGTTATGAGGTGACTACAGGACAGTAAGCAGGGTTCATAGTTGCAAGGTGCATCCAGATGCTGGATTACAATTCTACAGCAGCCACTGAATCTACCTACAGCAGAAAACAGTGAAAAATATAGTGAAATAATGACTGGAGTTCCCCAGGATGTACAGCCTACTTTCTCCATGCTTTAACCTGTGCCTTCCACACAGATCCAGAGCTCTGCAGATCCTCTACTGCCTTTCCTCAGGCACATTACCGGATACCAGTCCCTTCTATTGGCAGACCCCAAGTAGGTGAGGTGCTTCAGGGAGCACAGGCGATGGGTCGCAGGCTTAGCACAAAGGTAGGGCATCTCAGACTCTAACTTGTACATTTTTTGAAAAGTTTGTGCACACCTCTCTGTGACAGCACTCAGGCCAGGCTGCAAAGGGGGCTTTTGCTGCTCTCTTCAATGCTTGACAATTTTCTAGGTGTGTTTTTTATCCCCCTCCTACAGTTGCCCCGTTTACCCTAGTTCATGCCATGGCAATCAATGCCTATGGTGTTGCATTGGGATTTGCAACTCAAGCTAGACCTTTAAGTCACTGGTGATCTTGGGATGGAGCTTGCTTTAACAGGATACTGTGAAGCTCCCTGCCATTTATTTCCATTTTGACTGCTCTGTACCAGTTTTTAGGATCAAGAGCAAGTTCTGCAAGATCAAGTTCTGTAAAATCACACAAGAAGTTGTAAGGAAATTGGTTCAGGGTTAGGAAATTAATTTTTGGAGGAGCCACAATAACTGACATTGATTTTGTCCAGAGCTGAGACTGAAAAGTCCCCAAAAATAAGAAGACTGAAGTGGCACTCGAGATCTTCTAAACTGCTGGCACAAACTGCCCTGCAATTCCCTTGAGACATCAGCTTAGAGACTGATAGTCGTGGCCTTAAAGTTATGGGAGATTTAGGATTTACAAACAGGCATCTTTCCTGCTTGTGACATTTTCTTCATGTGTGTACATCACTGTCTGTGACTGACTTATTCACAAGTATTGCAGAGAGCTTGCTGCTTACTGGGAGCATTGCTGTGCCAGACCATCTCTTGGAGTCAAAAGAAGGTTCTCCAAATCTAAATCCTCTTTCAAATTAACTGGCAAGACATTGAAACTGCAGTTAGCTCCAGGGCTAGAGCTCAGAGTTTCAGCCTATGAAGAGAAGATTTGCTTTGACTCATCTGAAAGGAAGCAAAGCATGGCAGGTACACTCTGCCCTCTGGTTCATCAGTAAGGCAGAGGTGAGACAGTGCCGTTATGCCCCACAGGTAATCATCACCCAAAATGCACTGAATTTAAGGGCTACTAACGCCTAATGATGTGAGTTTCCACATTTTTTACTTCCTTTAATTATCAGCACTTTGTTTCCCTCTTAGACCAAGAACTATTTAAAGAATTAATTAAGAAAAGATCCTATGATTTCACATCAGCTTCCCCTTGCCTATTTAACCAGCTTAACCTCCACTCCTCCAGGAGTTCATCTCTTTTTCATACACAGTAGATCGAACGCTTCAAGAAGAGAGAGAAAATAAAAGGGTTTGCCCATCATAAACAAGACGGAAACATCTCCCTTCCTGCCTCACTTTAGTGACTACTCCCCAAACTCTTTTGGGAGCTTGAGGAAGGTGTACAAATCTTGATTTCCTTCTGCAGAAGACAGGTCGTTCCTCCCTAGGTGTCAAGGAAGTGGGGAAGGCATTCAACCAACCAAGGGAAGCAGGGGCCCCAGAGCAACAATAGCTGGCAAAATTCAAATGTCAGTTTGCAATTCAAAGCATACCAGGCACTATCCTGTAACACTTTTGATAACGTACTTTATTAACTGTTCTCACATCATTTAAACTGATTTGCACTTCCTTGCACTTTCCTCTCCCCCTTAACCAACACCTTTCAAACCTCCCTGCCTCTGCCAGAGTTTTGCTGGTAGTGTTCAATGTAGGGACAGGAGTTGGACGCGATGATCCTTTCGGGTCCCTTCCAACCCGTGTAATTCTGATTCTATGGTTTTAAATACTGTAAGAAATGAACACAGCTCTCACCTGTGACTTTTTTGTCCAGTTCCTTTAACAGACTATTTTTTCATAGGCTGATACTCACAAGCTATTTGCTATCCTTTAGATAACATCTACTTCCATGCGATCACCAATAGCTGGCTGGAAAACAGGAGACAAAGTCAGGCTGAGATCCTTATTTCTCACTAAATTAGTCTTTTTACTCTTTACAACGTTTTCTTCTGGAAGAAAAAAAAACATCTTTCAACAAAAATTAACCACCAAAACCAGGGACTGCTGATGAAAAATGTCTGAAGCATGCAGGGATCTGAACTAACAGGTCTCAGTGAACTACTAAATTATTCATTAACCACCATTAATTCACTGATCGCCATTGAGCAAACTGTGTCACCACCAAAGAGAATGACACCGGAAAAGAGAGCAGGGGTCAATTTTATGCAATCTGTCAGGCCTGCTGCAACTAACAGCTCACCCTGGTACCCCAGAAGTGCATTCCTTACCTTCATCTACTCAGAATCAGTGATTATGGATACAAATCTAGCCTAGCATAACTTCTGAATATCAATGAAGGAAAACAAGCCTCAAAAAGAATACCTACTTGTGTCAGTTCAAGTCTGGGTCTTAAATACTGAAGATAAATTGTTATCATAAAAAAAATCCTTTTCAGAAAAATGTTAAATATTATCTGGAAAGGAAATCTTGTTTTGGTTTCTCCAAATGTTAAGTTCAGCTTGTGGCACTCTACCTCTGCCAAGTGTCCCCTCATATCAGCTCAAATGATGACACCCCCAAAAAAGAAATCCTACGTAACTGCAATTAAGGTGCTTCTATTTTCTTTCGGCTTGCTTATTTCTCTTACATAGGCCAATATGTTCTAAGTAAAAACATTTGACTCACAGCAAAAATTTGTATTGTGTTTAAGGGATTAAAAAGCCCCAAACTTACTAATGAGCAGTAATTTACAGCCATGTTCCAAATTTTTTCGAACTCAAATAGAATCCTGTTTTGGTCAAGTTCTGACTGATAAGTTGGGCAATGTGCCAGCTACTGCTCAGTTTCTCAGTTGCAGTTTTCTGTAATAGTTCTGGAAGATCTATGAGTTTTCAAATTGTTCTGGTTTTCTGCTATTTGTGCTTACGTTTGGGGCACATTCCACTAGACTATTATTGGTAAAACATAAACATGACTTTTGGTATTAAGCAGCTGGAGAGAGTATGAAGAAGTTTTCAGTACATGCACAGGAAAAAATCTGCTTCATTGTGAACTGGTACAACCTCAATTGCCTTTGTTTGCAGATGAATGCAAACACACACAGAGAGAACACACGGTGGGAATGAACTTCAAGCAGCAGCTTGAGAATAAAAGAACTGAAATGACCCATCATCAATCCAAAACAAGGACAGCTTTCAATATCAGCACAACTTCTAATGTGATACTTCCCCATCTATTTTACCGTTTGTCAAGTTGTCCAGGTCTTCTTATTCAAAGATAAACCTAATACTGTTAATTTGTTACAGCATTTTTAATTCTTTTTATAAGTGCAGCATATGTACATCTTCTAATTTTTTATACCATACATATCTCATTCTAAACTTAGAGGTTTCCATAGTTGTCATTAAAAAGCACGTAGACAAAATATTTTATGGTATCTATAATAAATGCAAAGAAATCAATACAAACAAAACTTGGCTTAGCAAACTGTACATACATAAATATGTTCTTTGTTTTTCAACTTGACATTCAACATTTTTCCTCATAAAACCATTTATGATCTTATTTATTACATCCATTTTTTTTTAACCCTTAAAAAAGTGCTTCTCAGATTTACACCTTGTGCATCCAAAGCAAAAGTTAGAACACCATGCCCAAAACAGAAACCACAGGGAATAATACATTGCCATACAAGATCCTTTAAAACTGTATGTTACAAATGCTCTAAAATTTCTTTAGCATTGGTTATTTAGTATACTGTAGATACTGAGAGGGTATTTAACAAATACTGGCTAATGGCTCATTTAGAGCAGCACACAGGAAAGGATCTACAGTATCAAGTCCTTGGCTATGCATAGTACAGGGCAATGGCCTGGATATAAAGTGGCTAAAAGATCCAGAATGCTGGACAGAAGGACATTTTCCTCACACATTTCACACCCCTCTTAGTACCCAGGATGCAAGTATTGAAATGATGCTACTCAGCTAATACTGATGCACTGAGGTGTTGCTGGCTGAGTACCAGCAGGGAACGATATGGACACAGAAGTGGCTGCAGCAGGTAGGTAAAGCCACCACCCTGCATGCTGTCACCCTTTAAATTCACCCTGCCTCCCAGGCAGCCCTCCTGTGAGGTCCCACTGGTGTCCTTCACAACGGAGGTGGACCGTTCATGTATTTCAGCATGGGGTGGAAAGAGCGGGCGAAGTTGTTAGCCATAGCACAACTGTAGTCCTCCTCAGTCATCGGCACCAGGCACGCCAGCCCGACCAGGAGCAGCAAGAGGAGCTGAAGGGGCAGAGCAGCTCTCAGGACTCTGAGGAAGAAGGACAGGCGCCGCCACGCTGGCCTGGCCTCAGAAGGGGAGGAACCTGAGCCACCTCTTGTGGACCTGAGAAAAGAGGATTGGCAGGTGAATACACTAAAACATTCCGCAGCAGAGGGTGCCCTTGGGCACTCAGCCTTCCCTGAAGGGTGGGTTACAATTCAGACTTTGAGTGACAACTGTAGAGGTATTTTTCACCAAACATGCTATTTCCCCAACACTCTTAATTAAGAGACTCTGCATTCCTAGATTGGTTAGGAAAACACCTACGGGCTTTCCCACAGATCCTTTGTCAATTATAGGGAAAGCTGCCCACCTGAAGCACTGTGCTCTAGAGAAGGGGAAAACGACTCTGAAAATAAAAGGTGGGCCGTGCCTGTCACATGTGTTCAATGCACACTGTCTAAAAAGGAAGCCTCCTCCCTGAAAATGGCAGTTGCGTTTTGCTTGCAGAATTTTCTACATTCATTTCTGTATAAGGTACCCACAAGGGCATAATGCATTAAGATTCAGTTAAATCCATCTTCAATTAATAACTACACCAATATGCAGGCAATGGGGATTAATTTTCTACAAAGTATATTGTATTTTGGATCTTGCACTGAATCAGCAGTTAAAACATAGTTGCTAAATTGACTTGACACCATCACCTTCTGAGTAATTTTCTGCCTTGTGTCTACGGATTTGACTTGAAATGGCACATACCTTTCAGTCTATAGGAGATGCAAGAACTGACACAAATATCTCCAAAGGAACATTTCAAATTAAGTGCAAAAATCTGAACTATTTTTTTAATGAAGGATAAAGACAAATTACACATTTCCCTTTTTGACTGAAACGATTAGAGCTCCAATAAATGGATGACAGGTTATGAGGTAAGTGGATAACTGAAAAGATTGATTATGCAAGTTAAAATCTGGTGGTCTCAGTGTTCTAATTAAGCGGTATGGGAAAATACTGTATTTTAGTACTAGCCCAAAATGGAAGACTTTAGAACCTTCAAATAATTTGCTTCAAGAATTCTTCCATTAAGACATTAGCTCATGAATTTTGTCTTAGACATGTTGCTATAAAAATCTGTTTGGCTGTTGTAATTATGAAGTCCAGGAAATCTAAGGTTTGCTGGAGTATAAGAGATACAAATGCTCATAAGGATGAACGTAATCTCAACTCAAAGATGTGGGAGATCAGGCTGAAATCAGATGCTCCCCAGTAAAGCAAGTAGGCGGTGATGGTTCCTCAGTGCGGCCTTGCCTCCCCCTTGTCCTTTTAATCCTGTCTCCCAGATAAATCTGAATCTGCACAAGAAAGCATGCAAAAACCAAAATACCATCTTCAAAACTATGCCAGGCTTGGCAAGAGTCCTCTTCCCACATATTCAGAAAATAATTCTTTCAATGCTTGAGATTATTTTTATTGCCTTATTCATATATGTGTCACCCCACTATGAGGAATCAAGAAAGACAGACAAATTTGGTAAAGTCTAGATGACCAACAGATACATAAACACTCAGGTACACTAAATGATTAATTTGACCTAACTATTCCAGGAAGGAGTAATGATCAAAACATCAGATCAGGTGATGTTTGAATCCACATTATTGTAGCCCGGATGGAAAGCTGTTTGTGTTACGTATTATAAAGAACACACTGAAAGGATATGGCACATTTAACAACATCAGAGCATTCCATATTAAAGTTCAATTAGATCAGGACTTCTACTGTCCAAGAATGCCAAGGGAGAAAGTTAATGGACTGAGGTAGGAACAAAGGGAACAAGTAGTGCTTAATTACCTTCCAAGCATTTGATTCCGCAGTCTACCTATTTGCTAGGCTCTCATTTTACAAATGTGGTTATTCCCAATCCAAAAGCCACATTTCTGCATTTGGTAACCACTGTTTCATAATAAGCAAAGTCTGAATTTTCTTCATTGACTCAGAGTTACTCTATGGCAACACTGGCTGTCAGAGGAGCATTTCTAAAAAAGCAGAATCAAAAGGGAGCGGGAGAAGTCAGAATTTAGTTTTTCTTTTCCTTTCTTTACTGCTTTCCTAGCACAATCCAGCACTTTTTTGTTTTGTGTTTTTCCCAAAACAACAACAACAAGAGAAAAAAAAGAAGAGTGGCATGTGTAAGCCACATGGCTGATCTCAACAAGGACTATAAATAGTTTCTAATACTGCATGGAAACAATTGAACAAGCAAATAATAAAACATTAGGAAAATATCTTCAGAGAGGGAGTTCTAAATAGTTCAAGTGCTGTACTGCCTGTGTTCATTGTATGCCTCTGTAATCTACATAATTGGCTAAAAAATGGCTCAGCTTAGAGTATTTCATGGATATAGTGAGGAGAGATGCTTAAAAAGATACCTTGTTAGTAAAAAAGGCTCAGTGTTCATAAGGGACAGAAATTCTATTTCCTCCAGCAGGAGAAAGGAAAACTGAAGTGCCATATGCCGTTATTTCCCATTACTTTGGGAGTCTGTAGTGCCAGTGAAACTGGAACTCTTCCCTAAGCATTTCAAGAGAGGAGAGGAGAAGCTAATTTACCAGGCTATAGATTGGATGGGGAACGTGAACTTTAGTTTCAGCTCAGACAAGTACCTTCTTTTAAAGAAAGATGACTCATTTTTATTTTCCAATGAAAATATGGTTGGAGTAATTTATCTGTGTCGCAGTAAACATCTGAAAGATTATTACAGAAGAATTTATCATTAAAGTGAAGCTGATCAAAATAAATAGTTTAATGGGGAAGTGACTAATGGAATGCAGACAACAGTCTTACATTGAAATAGGCCCTGCTGGGCTGGTAGGATGTTATTACTGGAGTTAATAAAGGATGAGTCTTGATTTAATGTCTTTGAGAAGACTATGGCACAAAATATAAGAACAGCAAATCTCATCTGTATGATGACAGAAGTTGGAAGTCTTTGCAAATACAAAAAAAGACTGGCTTCTTCCACAGAAAAGAGGGGATGAATCCAATAGATTTAAGAAGTAGCTCAAGGAGTTTAAGATTGCAGCACATAAGGTACCAATAAAAACTTCTGCTATAAATTTGGAAGTCCACTCTCTAAAGATGATGAAGAGAATCCAGAGCTGTTTGACACAGAATAGCCACAAAAAATAACATGGCTTGTGAACAGCTGTGAAAAGGGACAAAAGAAATTTTAAAACATACTTCAGTTCAAGACTTCCAGAAGAGAAAAGGGGTTGTTTTAATCATGTTCTGAAAGGCACTAGTCAGATCTCATCTGGAGAAGTTTTAACCATTTTGGTTAACATACTTCTGAAAGATAAATTCAAACTTACACAAACTTAAAGGAGTAAAAAATCGACTATTTCTCCTCTGAAGGGAGGAGCTTACCAATATGAAAACTAAACTAAAACTATCTTCTATGAAATAGTGCAGAACAGAGAGAAAGAAGAGTGAATAGTTGTTAAAGGAAGGCAAATTTCTGCCCAAACCCAAATTACAACATCTAACCATGGATATATTCAAGGTGGGAATTATTGTACTTCCAGATAATCAGATGAATTAAATTTAATAATGGCCTTCTAATAGACTTTGTGCTCCTATTGATTTTAATTTCTTAAAATAGAGTTTGCTACATTCCTGTATGATGCTCTGCCCACAAGAACAGACAATGACTCTTGCTGACGGACTAAGAGAATCCCTAGGAACAAATTTGTTTGGCTGCATTCTGACTTTGATTCTCTCCCTAGCTCTGATCACACCAACCTCAGATTTTGTTTACCCTGTAAAGAAGATGAGTTGGTCCATTTCAAGGGCAGTTAAATATAAAATTTAAGTAACAAGCTTTAAGTGAGAGTGTGGGAGATATCTGGGAGAAGAACTATGGAAAGCCAAGTCCAAACCTCATGTTTGAGCTACTGTGTGGCCATGACTGCCATTTCTTGGGCAAAGGCGTGGAGAGTGCTGTCACCTGGTCAGCTCCAGGACCAGCAAGCAGCCTTTAAATGTCCACTAGTCATCTGGGGAGAGCAGGAACTGGAGGTTTGCACTGTGGCACCAATACTTGAATAGAACTGCTCAAGAGAGACAATGTAAACACGCCTGAGCAAACTGAACTACTATTTTAATCTTTTTAACATGTTAATCACTTAAAAAGAATATCCAGAGGCACATATCCAGGAGTGCATTTATGACAGCTCTATTAAACTGATGAAGAGGAGGTGCTTCTTGGATTTGTGTTTTTTCCACTTACCACAGGATTACTCATAGCTCTTCAATAAGTCTTTACTTAAATCCACAATGTAACATCTAGTTTAAGCTTGTACCTTGCTTAGCATCACACTCTGTATTATTTTGGTGTGATAATAGGGAAGGCAAAGTGATATCACATTTGCTATACATAAAATACAGCCCTTCTAATTTTTAAATGGACTTTCCTTCACAACCTCCTATGTGACAATCCTTTAAAAATTGACTTTCGTTCTCTTGTATACCAAACTCTAACAGGGTTTGCTGATCCAGTGCAAGATCAAACACAAAGTACTCTGATCAGAGGCATGTCAAAATATTAAAGAACACAGTGACAGCTTGTACCGCTTTATCAGTTAAAACCACATTATACATCAACCACAACCTGTCTGGCTTGCGCATTTGATTAAGTTTCCCATTCAGCAGTGACTCATTCGTATTCCATGCTTGTCTGAATGACAAATTGAACATTGTATTGTACTGCTACAAGATGTGTTAATAAATAGTGCTGGAAAGACTTGATCTAAAAAGTGCCGCACCAATGCCAACGCTAGAACAGAGGCTGATCTCAAAGCTGCAAAGCACTGCTCGCTGTTCTCCGAGCCAGCTGCTCGCACCTACAACCAGAAGCCTTCTCAAATGGTTGGCAGAAGTGGTTTGGCCATACAGGAAAGCAGAAGAGCACACACGATATGTTTCTTGAGTACAGTGCTGCTATGCAAGCATGCTGATCTGCTGAAGACATCTGCCATTCGTCCCAGCTGTTAACGGCTACAGAGTAAAGCCCCACTCCTCCCTTTTCCCATTTCCTAACAGAAATGAAATGCCAAGCTTCACAGCAGACTGCAGTTGGAAAAATTAATTATCTTTCTCCATCAGATGGAGTGTACGTGTCACCTATTTTCCATAAGGCTTCCTTATGTTTCAAAGAAAAAAAAAGTCCCTAAATGTAAGGCAGCTTCTTAGTGCCAGTAGAAGCAGTGAAAGATACTCTACCTGTTCTATCTCCTATGGTTTCACAACTATGCCACTTTACTCAAAATCAATAACTACACTTATAGAGCAAACTTCTTTTTTAAAGAAGAGTTTATGTAAATATCTATATGGTAAGTAGTTTTGTTCTTTATGTCATTGATATTTGAGAATAATCTTGCCGAATAAAGCCTTGATTTTGCTCATGAAAAAAATAATATTCAAGGTATATTTTGTCTGCTTGGTTATTGCTCAATCACTGTATTAAATCTAGTGTTGCCTTCTTTCCAGCATCAAATCTCCCACTTTAACAGGACTATTTTAAAAATCAAATGGTTCATTTTCAATATCTAAAGAATAAATGAGATTTAGGACTTCACAAGATGAACAAATATATTTTTGTCATACTCTGATTATTGTACACGTTGCAACGCATAATATGCTGAAATAGTAACAGACTTCCTTTTTATACATATTGTCCTACTCATTTCCTATGTTTTTTTTTGAACTTCACACATCTAGAGGCTGGTGAACTGATCAGTGAAAGAGTGAAGGTACACACATCACACTGACAAGAACAAAGAATGCAGAAGCACTGTTAGCTGCAGAGATGACAGGTTGCTGGAGACAAGGTGGAAAGCAAAAAGCTGTAGCAGCAAGCCTGCTCTCTACTGGTCAGACAGAGATGGGGCAGTGCTGCTCCCAGAGCAATACATGGATGCAAGCACTTGGCAAGAGTCATGGCAATGTTAGCACGTTATACTGCAGCGCCTTTGGAGGGGAGAGAAAGTGACCCCAAGTCTCAAAATCCTCAAATTCTGACTTAAGTTTGAGTCTTAAGTACTGAAAACCCACAGAGTGGACAAAACACTTTGGTGGAGGGTGCTGAAAGAAAGAAAAGGATGCTCGTATGTCTCATCCAGATCTGTGGGTTTTGTGAATTGTAGAGTATGGTATTTGCCTATTACCTGCCTTAATTTAATATCTAGAGGTAAAGAGGATGATAAAAAGTGGTTGCCATGAACCTACTGGCATTTCTGCTACATCATGCCAAAATAAAATAATCATTAAATACCATGAGTGTAAACTCACACTCACCCTGATCAGGTCTATGAAAAACAAATACTGATTTCTCGGCATTCCTGGGAAGCAAAAGCTGTAGCCGTTAAAGGATTACCCAGTATTTCTATTTAACAAAGAATTTGAAGTAATTGAGAGTCCCTTTTGCCAAACTATTAACAAAAGGGAAGTTATCCCTTGTTTAAGTCCTGGCCACCTGACGGAGTCAGCGCGGATGGGGAGGAATCACGGCCAATTTCCATCATCCTCTTGGGGTTCTAGAACAGAGTGCGGAAACCAGGAGAACAAGGTACCTGCTATGTGGACTGCTGACAGAGGGTCCAGGCTGTGAGAGACTACATTTGCCCCGTGGCTGTTTGCAATGAACAGGGGGTAAAGAAAGAAGAATGTTCAGTCCAGGCAAATAAAGACAAGCTACTGATGAAACTAAATTAAAAGTGCAGCAAAGGAAACATAAAAAAAATTCAAATGAAGTGATCAATACCCACGAACCAAGGAAACTGGCTTTTCTTTGTGCCTAGCTGAGTATGGAAATGATGGGAACATACACAATCAACTCAAAAATAACAGTTTAGTCATTACATTTATGAACAGTAGCTCTGGATTTTTTTAAAAAAAATCACTAGAAATTTAGCTCAAATAATTTGTGATATGGAATAGAAAATATTATTGAATTGAATATGGTCAAATACAGATATTTCAAAATGCAAATGCAGCAAACTTAATATTCTCGAGGAAAAAAGTCCAAGGGTCTTCTTTGCTAAGTCTGGCCTCTTCTCCACTCATATGCCCCCACAATTTTGAAGGCCAAATAACTGTAGTGCATTCCTGCACTCACAACTATTTGCTGGAATATTTAATACAGTAAGATGATTATAATTCTCACTATTTTTGGTATTAGTATTTATTTATTTAGCATCAGTATATTTTGTGTGGAAATTTTAAACATCACCTCAGCCTCCAAAATTGTGGGTGCAAAATCCAGAATTTTGAGATCCAGATCCCAAAGAATCATATAACTAAGCTATATGATATGGACAAAAGTAAAAAATGTAGTCATGTACATAAAGATCAACAAATTAGAGATAGACAAACACTTACTAAAACGTTTAGATGAAACCTTTTATAATTCTACATACTCTTTAGACAAAGGCTTTGTGGTAAAATACTTCTCCATTTCTTGAAATGGTCAGCTACATCTGTGATATCAGAACTTTTAATAGTTACTTAAGTTAAAATTTAAAAGATAAAGACATTGAACTTGAAAATAAAATGTTGAGATTATATTCTTTCTCCTCTTGAAAAGCCAGTATTCCTTTACATTCTCATACTAGCATCTAAAAGGAAACTAGTGAATGTATGAAAAAATCAATTTCAAGAGCCATACAATTTATCAAGACAGAACTCAGAGGCTTTACAAAAAGTGCAAATGGAAAAAACAAACAAACAAACAAAATCAACCTGATTGTTTTAAAGAACTAAGGAAAAAAGCAAAGTAATCAACCAATAGAATTGCAGAAAAAGACAAAATAATAGCAGTTTCATTTTGGGCTCAGAGTATGGAAGTGTTAAGTACTAGGCATGTATTGCTATATTTCTTGAATTTTGTGCCAGCAATGTAAATAGACAACTCCAGAGGTGCCATCACAGCTACTGACTAGGTGCTGTGCAACTAGCTGGTTTAAGAGAGGTTCATGCCCTTCAGCTCTACTTAGCCGTTCATCCAAAGTCTCAATAAGAGCATCTGCAATCTTCATCGGAAACGACAACAAAACCTTATTGAGATTCTCGATGAAGCAGCTCTGAAGAGAAGGCCAAACAGAAATGGAGGACTGATTATATCAGACACGACCAGACTTGGGGGTGCTGCCATCACTAGAGCAAAATACAAGAGACATGACATGCCATACCATGGTAAACCAACCACACCGACAGCCCTGGTTTTAGATAGTATTTACCAACTCTGATTTCATGCAGGATGGGATATGCAGCAGGGCTGGGGAAAGCAGCTGTGTTTTGTTCTTGGTTTATGCCATCTCCTTTCCTATCAAGTGTGAAGGGGGCCTGTCAGCTGGCTAGAGCTACTGTAAACACCTAGAGCACCCACTCAGGACGCAGGATATGGCATGAAATTACCGTTCTCTGCCTGCTTGGAGTGCTTCTTCCAGATACGGGACTCGCTGAGCCTGACGTGTCTAATTCATCAGCAGAGGACCACGAGGACAATTCCTAAAGTTCAGAAGGAATGCAGCTCAGAAATACAGCAACAAGCTTTCCAGGCAAGCACCTAAAAAATCCCGAGTGAAATCCCAGAAGAGTTATTTCTAAAGCAAATGAAATAAAGTAGGTAAATTTTGTTACCAGGTTTTCTAAAACTAAGGCATTGCATGTTTTCTCTCTTAGCCCTGAAGGAAAGGAAAAGCAAACAGATAGTTAAAACTTAATTGGTTTGGTGGCACACTTTCCACCAAAGTCAATAGACAGGGAAAAAAACCCCAGTTGCTCTTCATTGGCCTTTAATTACAAGAAGAGGTTGGTAGCACCAAGATTTTGCTTAAAGAGGCAGAAATCCACCAGCTGTGAAGAGCTGAATTCTCATGCCTCATGCTTTTGGCTAATCCAAGACTTTAAAAAAAGTTAACTAAAGGAGAACCTTAAAATCTGTACTTTATACCTGCCACTGCTGGTGAAGGTGTATGCATAACCCCCTTATAAATACCCTGAGATACAAGATTATCTGAAAAGATTTTGTTAACCTACTATAGAATTTAGTTTATGCCTCTTTTTCCTTTCAACAGAGTGAGTAATGTTTTCCTTTCCAGTGATAACTGACACACTGTAATTTTCAATACTGCAACTAGAATAATTATCTAATATACTTTGCCAGTTGACTGAATGGAAGGATAAACAGAGATGTTTAACACATTTGCTACACCAAATAGCAAAAAATTACTGTATTAAAAAACCCCACAATATCACAAAAGAGACATTTACATAATTTAAGACTACTTTATGATATTTAAGATTACACGTGCACAGTCTTGATAAGCATTGCAAGCAACAGCAATAATTCAGCCAACAGCACTGATGAGATGAAGACATTCAGACCAGTTGGAAACATGTATCCAACAAGCAGCAAGGAATAAAGAGACTTGGCTTACCAGTTGACTACTTGAAATGTCTAGAATTTTCTCTAGGTCTTTAATATGTCGTGTGACCTCTTTCAAGAGGAGCTTCAGTCTGTTTCCAATGACATGCACCTTTTCTTTGGCCTCAAGGCAGTCTTTGCCTTCAGCATTGACTAACAATTGGCAGGACATATCTTGTAGTGAAGCCACCTTCAGCTGAGACTCCAGCAGTTCACGTCTGATTTGCTGTTGCCAAGGCAAGCACCATATTTTTTTTTTAATTGAAGTTTAGGGGAAAAAAAAAAAAGAAGGGGAGGGAGCTAGAACTCACAAAACCAGACACTTGAAATTATTGAAATGGAAAGAAAAGAGAAACAATAAAAATTCATAATCCCCAGAGGGTATAACCAGAACTGCTAATTTTTCACTTAAAATTTGAATAGTAGCTTGTACTTTATTCTACTACTATTCAATATTTCTAACCATTTGCACAATTTCCCATTGAGGACAGACTTTTCAAAATAACAAACACAAAGAAATGGCAGGAAGACAGACATCAGCCTGGCAGGTGCCTGAGATTTTAAATAATGAGTTATACCAAATAAAGCGTGTGGTTCTCCCTACCAAGTAACATCAGTTTATGACATTAGTCCCACAGTTGTGTATTAGCAAGCAATGTACAATGCTAACCCTCAAGAGAAAGATAAATCTGATTAGGTGTTTGTCTCATGATGTGTTCTGGGAGAGAAAAGGGTAATTACTACCATTAGAAGCCTGTAATGATCCTGCAGTGTTTCTGAGTCCAGGTTTGGATTGATGGGCACAATCTCATTTCTTCTTCTGTCAATATTCTCTAACCAAAGCAGCAAACCATGGCTCATTTCATGGAAATCCTGCAAGTGACGAACGATGATATTAGTGTAGCAGAAAACACCAGTCAAATTCAGGTCTTTAGTTTATCCTGTAATAGGTCCCACTGGTTAAATAACATAACTTAAAAGGAAGTGTAGAAAATTATATTAGAATTCTATTTCAGAGGTAGCACATTTAGAAAATCTAGGGCTCAGGAAGTACAGGTGTATCTTTCAGAAGACCCATGGTGAAGCTGTATTTTGACTTGCATAGGCAAGTTTGAGGCTGGATAACGAACGCAGCAGATACCAATATGGTTTACATTTTTGAACTGGGGGATGCTATTTAAAAGGAGTGCAATACAGACCTGGCACTGCATTAATGCATCTTGCAGTGAGCAGCGCCACTCCTCTATCATAGTGCACACGTGGTCCCAGCGCACGTTCATCTGAGACAGGCGCTCTTGGAGCTTCTTGCTCTCTTCGCTGTCAGACTGAGTGAACTCTGAGCTGCACAGATTGATGGATAAGATGATCGCCTTGCGGTTATCAATTGCTTTCTGCAGCTCCTTCATAATAAGACAAAGAGGGATGGAGGAAGAAAGGATGGAAACTGGTAAAATACGTGACTTTTGGAAGAATCAAGCAGAGAAGGCACCACCACCAGAATGCAAGGATTTGCCATCAGCACCTGCAGAGTGGTACCTTACCATTACAGTCTCTTTGCTCTGGATATGAGACTCCTGTACTCAATGTGACTCCAAAAATGTTCACTCTTTAACATCTCTTAATTTTTTTCTGTGAGCATAAACTAGAACAAGCCAATTAAACTTGCAAATTCTTAAAAGCCTAAAGTCGTAGCTGAATGAAGGTCTGGCTCATGTTTCAGATATTTTAAAGACAACAAAATTTACAAAGATATGGGACAATTGTACTTTAGCTCACAATAAAACTTTTGCCCTCAACTCTCAGTTTTGCTGATAAACATAAAACCCAGTATGTTTTCAAGTGGAAACTGCTGTCAACAGTATTTTAAAAGAAAAGCTTTTATTGAAGGAAAAGAAAACATACAAAGTGTATAAACAACTTATTCCAATTTATAGAGGCAGGACCTGTATAAAACTGATTTGTTTACACTGGAAGCCACAAAAGAAACCCCACCTCTTTTGGTTTGGAGGGCACTAATGGGCTTTCCAAGAGTGGATGTGATAAGAACAAGATTCTTACAAAATGCCCCTTTTCCACCTACTTTATAGCATTTACATGAAAGCTCCATGTCACAGTGCCCTTTGTAGTACTTAAGGCAGCTATATTTGGATTCCAGTGAGGATCAGCATTTAATATGGATCACTGGAAACAGTCTTTGCTGTATCTGTCCACTTCACTCCTAGCACTGAGCACAGCACATTTCGACATTGGTTTCCATATTTTTGTGCCCAAGCTTATAATATGCTAATAACTGAACTTGCAGCTGTGGACCATCACATTTGCAGATCTTTATAGTTGTAAAACATCCAGGATAGATCACAAAATTGCATTCAGATCCTGATGCATCTGAGACGACAGAAAAAGGAACTGGAATATTGCCAAGTGACACAAAATTTTTCCTGTGACACCAATAGGTAGGCTACAACCATTTGGGCACTCTCTCCTTCCTCCACACGAAGGAGAATGTTCCTGTGAAGCATTTCTTTTAAAATAGTTATTTTGTTACCAGTTTGACTAGAAGAGATGTGATTTAACTTGACTTTTTATTTTTATTAGCTTAGCTGACTTAAAAATTATCAATACATTTTGGAATTGCAGATTTGCCGTAGAATTACTATTTCAAAAATGCATTTGGAATACATAGTAAAGGCCAGTGGTACATTTTTGTGCTAAAAGAGGTGATTCATAAATCACTTTTCCAGTTAGTCCAATTATCAGGAGTAGCCTACTTATGTGCAGAACAGAGCAAGCCAGTTACAACTATTGGCAATCTCTTCCAACATACCTGTTGTACTCTGGTCTGTTTGCAAGCTAACTCAGAAAAGCAAAATAAAACTTACTTTCAGTTTCTTAATCCTGAGCTCAATAGTCTGTATGTCAGTGCTGAGGTCAAGGTGGCGGAGCTTCTCCAGCTCCTTTTCAGTTTCTCCCAACCAAGCCCAAATGTTATTAAGGTCAGAGTTAAACTGCTGCCATTGCTGAAGGTTCTGCTTCATCCTCAGCTCCTTGCTTAGAGCTTGAGCTTGGATTAATTCCCAGCGGTCAATTACTCCTGAAACAAAAAACATCAAGTTCAACAACAAACCAAAAAAAAAAAAACCCATGCACACAGTTGCATCAACTGAGTTCTGTGCAGGACAAAAAAATGCCTTATAAAACCTAAAAAAACCCAACCCATCAAACACCACACTAGAAATGAAGTTATACTGAAGAATGCGATGTTAAAGAATGAAGAACAGAGATGATTCCAGGCAGCAGGAAATTCTACCAGTTTCTAAGGCCAGCGTTCTATGAACAGAACTAAATTAATATTTGCAGGTCTCTAAAACAGGTTATGCTGGTATAAAGCCATCATAAATTAGCATTAATGCAAACCAGACAAGGAATCTGAATATGCCTAACTAGTCACATATTTCTGGTTATTTTCATTGGTACTTGTACCTATCACAATTCAATACTCGTACCTCACTGTATTTCCCTAAGCCACTGCTGATGCAATGGGTAATAGGTGTGCTACAAAGAAATAAATTAGGGGCTATATCTTCTTGTTAGTTATCTTGAAACATTATGGCAGAAGGACAAGTTGTATCATTCCACCGATTTAATGTCTTTTATACTTTTATTTATTTTTTAAAAATCTAAACTGCAGGAGTAGCATACCTTTTGCCAGGCTAAAAACAGAGACATTGCCTTTACAGACTCTGGAACAAATCCATGTTTTTACAATGCAATACCTCCTGTTCTAAGGCTGATGCTTAAAATCAATCAGGTGAATACTTCTATGAGGTGAATACAGATTTCAGTATTGTAGACAGATAATATTAGAAGTGAAAATTAATTGAAGAAATTAATAAACAACATTTTCTCAGCAAAAAACCTTCAACAAAAATGCACTGCATCCACAGGGACTTTCAGAAAGGCTTAGGGTTATGTGTCCTAATATGAAGGGGTTCTCAAAATGCACCTGTATGCCCAATCTCTTTATAGGGCATACACAAGGAATATTATTTCTTACTATTCCTATTAAGAGATGTCAGACAGAAACAGTAACAGAGTCATGTAAACATATATGTCAGTAAATAATACCAAGTGTTTACTCAGGAAAGCTTAGCATGTTTGCTATTTTTTATAATTGCTTTCCTTCAAAGAACTAAATATTCCTTACCAGCTGTCTGTGTTTCAGTACTGTTCAGGTTAATAAGTCCAGATAATTTTTCTTCTTCCTCCTTCAGTTTGTATCCAAGCCTTTTTACAGAGTCTATGCTTCCACTGCATTCACCTAGTAGCTTCATCTGTGTTAATAAAAAAACCAAAAATCCCATCTCAAGATGCACTGCACAGGACTAATTGAATGGAAAATGCAAATTAAAATTCAATTTCCAATTTTTTTACAAAAGTAAGTCTAAGTGTGAAGATAAAAATATATTACTTTAACAGTCTATCCTGATACTATCAAAGAAAAACATAAGGAGACAATAAAGGCTTAAAGCATAAGTTCAGACTAAACAGAAATAATTCAGTGCCAGTATGCCAAATGGTACGGGTTTACTTTAGGTGCCATCTGTTCTAAATGTTAAGATGCTACGGCCAAGACACTATAAGGTGTGATAAAGAAAATAAGCATAAGTGTGGAAATATTGCTATGCATTCAAGCAGCTAATCTTCCAATTCTGTCAGCAATAAAATTATATGAATGATTTAGAGAGAGATATATCTTTGAGAAAACCTCTTTGAGAATAGGAAAGCTTTTAAATCATGGATTCCATCTATGAAACCTTGCTTGCATGGTGTGTGTGCTTATAACTCATCAGCAAGATAAATACTGCACATGATGCTATAAATTTGCTTGTCAAAGCAGAGGAATTTTAAACAAGTATATGATTAGATGGATAAAAATATGTGTGAGTAAGTACTTTGGGGCATCTGAAAATTTGTAACAGGAAATCAAATTCCTGGGAGTCACGTTACTGTTACATGCTATTGTAAACACATTAACAACAAACAACAATAGCATGTGGCTAAGGGTGGCAACCATATGAGCGAGTAAGTCTGAGAATCAGTAATATCTAATTGCTTTGTTGAAACAGCTTATGTTTCTTTCAACAGCAAATCTAAGTTTGGAGTGCTTGTTCAACTTGTGCTCCAAAACACACGCACATATCCTCTGTAACAGGAATCCAGCTCTGGTCCTGTAGGTGTTTTGCTGCGGATGATGTTTTCTGTTTGCTGTATTTGGAAACGACTGGTGTCTAAGGCCTTGTCCAGCTGTCGGATGTGTGCTTCCAGGGTACCAGGTTCTCCTGTACAAAAAAAAAAAAATCCCCAAAAAGTGACTGTCACACAAGCTCTTCTAAATATTTTTTAATCTTTTGTCCAGGCAGGATAAACATCAGGATACTATCTAGATTAGACAGGAAAGCATAAACATGACTGCAGCAATACGCGTGGTGCAATGTCAAAGCGAACTGATAACTACATCAGAGAGTGTTAGTGACCTTCAGAGGACAGATAACTACCATGAACATGCTTGCCGTAAGCATACTATCAAAGAGTACACAGGTTAAAGCAGGCTTGCAAACTATCCTGAAGTGACTTCCCTCAGAGAATTCCTTACCTCTCTGAAGGGGAAACTTTACGGGAAAGCATGCTCTGACCTCACTGATTTTGGAGAATGCCTTACTCTTTTTCAGAAACACTCTAAACTAAAACCTGGTATCCTGAACTCCTGATCCAATTCCACATTAAAAACTGATTTCTCCTGATTTCTTTTTGTATACTTCTCTCCAGTAAAAAACGAAATTTGGAAGATATACAGGAAAGGATCCTATCTGTATACAATTTTGAGGATTAAAAGCATTATACAAACTCTAAGTGATACTGTGGTAATTATATTCTCAAGGTGGACATACTAAAAGCTCACAGCAAGTTGTCTATTTAGGCAACCACATGAAGCAGCAAAATTTATAGTATTTTTCCAATTAGGCACTTGACAAAAATGATGTTTAACTCATCTACAAGATGGAATTATTCACCCACGCCATCTGGAACTCATACTAACATTTTTGAAGGAGGACTAACTTAGCAAGGTCAGATGGATTCTGTGATATGAATTAGCTACAGCCAATAATAATCTGAAGAAGGCTGTAGCCAAAATGACCACATGAGATACCTCTAATCCATATTCTATCACTGTGCCTGATTTCCATCTATTTACAAAGACAGGATGAATTTATTCATAAAGGCACAATTAAAAACACGCATACAGAAGAGAAGATTTCTGTCTACCTAATTACAGAAAATGAAGCCTCTTGTTTGGTAAATATTTTTCCTACAAATGCCTCACTCCAAATGGATTGAACAAAGTGCTCAATACTGCTTTTCCCTCAGTACTTTCAAAATGTTCACAGGTCAGAAAATGACACACATTTTCCTATATGGACTGCTATTATTTATACTTTTAATGAATCATAATATTATTTCATTAATTTGGGGAAAAAATAAAAATCTACAGTGAATCTGAGGTCTGTGCCACAGATACTGAGATTTTAAACGTTTTTAATTTCAAATTTGCAATTAAGTCATTATTCCAAAAGAGGAAAACTGTAAAATCATGAGACAAAGTATTTTTAAGTGCACCTAATCCCTACGGGAGAATTATCTAACAAATGAAACAGTAAGTTTAATCTTGTGTAAAAATGCAATGTGAAAAAAACTTCATCTCCCAGTATAAAAGACCAAGATAAAGACATTAAGACTACAGTACCTCACCTTGGCATTGTTAATATACGAAACAACAATTAACCTAAAGGTTTATATCTAAGTAATAATCCAAGCTGCAGCTGTTTTTTTAAAATAATAAGTGCAAAACCAAACAATTAGGTTTTGCTCTATATTTTTCCCTTCTGTCTTACATCTTTGTAGGAACCACCCTTTTCTCAGCAACAGTTGTGTTGAGGGAGTTGGGAGAATAAAGACCAACTAGAATAACCTACTGGTCAGTTTAGTCTAGTTAGCTGAGGTGGGAGGGCCAATACTTTGAACATCATTGTTTGATCCATGCATCTAATAATCCCTCTACGCGTGGTAGTAAAGCAGGATACTTCTACATTAACATGTGAGTGCTGCCACGTAAGAAATATTTATCTTGTAAGTTGTGAGAAGTATAGCAGATGCTAAGAGAAGAGAAAAAAGTTAGGCTTGCACACACTGTGGTATTTGCATCTGTCTACGCTTAAGTCTTTTTTGATGCCTACCAGAGATATTTTTGAGTGCGTTTTCTGTGAGTGTTACATAGGCCTCAAGAGTTTCAGGGATCTCTACATCTGAAAAAATAAAAGCACAGTCTAAATTGACAGCTCAGCAATGGCCGTCTCCTTAACACAGGAGTCCTTTTGCTGGGTTGGAATAGCACACACCCTTTCTAAAGAAGGAAAAAAAATGAAGACTGAAACACAGAGGGCCTACAACAAAGTCTCTTAATGACCAGGCAAACTTGACTCTTTTCAGAGCAATGACCTGGAAAGAAAAAGATAGCCACAAGATCAGTGTAACATACCAGGATGTCTTTTCCCAAAACTGGCTGCATTTGGGCATTTCAACTTATTAAGAGTTATTACACAAAGCATACACACTTAGAAAAGATTTCCAACTTTGCTGGAGAGCAAGACCCAAGAGCCCAAGTCTGGCCAAACACTCAGTTGCTGGAGTCTTGCCTGGGTAGGGACTGAGTTAAAATTTACTTAAGATTTTGTCTGCGGATCTCTCCCCCAGCATTTCTTCATCAGTTTGTTCTGCACTTTTTGCCATAACCAGTATAGTTTCTTCTAGTCAGAATAACTTATGACGCATTGCTGTTATAGATGACATACCCCACCTGGCAGGCCACAGGCAGAGAGACACAGCCAATTCCCTGTCATATCATATAGGCCTTTGTGATTTTTCCAAGGCTGTAGTCATCCAGTAATCTCCAGCACTGTGTCTAAGGTCAGAAGGCCACTGGACTCACTTAGAGAAAGCTATTTAAAATCTTCAGGGGCTATTTAAAATACTTTTCCATGAGCATCTTGGCCAAGCAACCACATATGTAATGTTTGCTTCTCTTTACAAGGAGACACAATTTGCCACCATACCTGCTATACCAGCTGCTCCTCTCAGGTAGAAGTCCTTCTCTTGTGCTCTGTCTTCTTCCTCAGAAGGCAGTGCCCGGGAAACAGCTGTCTCCAGGTCTCTGCTAAGGTCATAGTCGTGATCCCACTCCAGTGGAATGGAGTCCACGCTTGCAGGGGTGTCTCGTCCCGATCGCTCGCTTCTCACCGGCTGGGAAAGAGGCAGCGAAAGGTTGGAAGAGGGGTGCGGGGAGAGAACGTTGTCCGCAGATTTGTCATGCCAGTGTATGTCAGAGAGATCTCCTGATTCATCCAGATCCACCTCTCTGTCCGAGAGGTCGTGTTCGTCATCTGTCAGCTGGAAGCATAACGCAAACAGAATCGATCAATGAAATGTGCAGAGGCACCCCATGGTCAGCCTGGGTCAGCGAAAGAAAGTAGTGTTAGGAAACGATCACACAGATGTGGCTTCTGTTTTGATTGTTTTGCACTTTCCCTTCATTATTTTAAGGTGCACTAAAAAAATCAAGAAAGTTCATAATGCCAGCTCATTTTTAAGGCACGAAGTCTAACATCAAACAAATGCCTCCAGACCTTTTACTGATGCCACTGCAATGCAGAAATCAAGTTAAAGAAGAATCTGGAATCCAGTCACAGGAAGCAGAAGTGACCTTTATCCTGATCACTGTTATTATACTCTTCCATATTTTGAAAACCCTGGGGTTTGTTCCTTTCCTTCAGTAGGACTTGAGCTACCAAAAATCATTTTGCTTTCACTTATTCAGCTGTGTGTTGAGTTCTGGAGACAAATTTCTGTCTTTTCTCATAGGGAGAATAATTTTAGCACTGTGCTTTAAACAAAAGAGAACTCAATAAGCTGCCAAAGAAACTAACTGACAGAACAAGGACACATTCTTATTACCAGTATCACACTGCTACCCTCATTAATAGTTTTATAAATCTCCAATTTGCATGGAATTTCATGATGCCTTGGAAAAAATTCAGATCTGCTGAGTTTGCTCCCTGAACAAGAAATAAATAGCATATAATGAAGGGAAGCAGATGGCCAGGGATGTAATAAAATTAAACCACAGGATTTTTGGAAAGTTACAGAAGTTACATGTTAGTTCATTTCAACATCTTTCTGTGTTCACATTCTCACACTTGTAAAATGGCAACAAACAAATGAAATAAAGATGTATGCAAGTGTACTCACAGGGAGGCGGATGAGTTTCTTGTGATAGCGTTCCACACGTCCAAAGACCTCTTGACAGTAACGACGTAGCTCATCTAATTCTTCTTCAATGACAGCTGCATCCATGGGTTCACTTTTCTCAATGAGCTGCTCACCCTGTACAATTATCTGCTCAATTTTGCTGTTGTTCAATGAAATTTCTTGCTGGAAAGCCTACATAAATGCAAAGTCATGCTTTATCAACGAAATCAACTTTACAACAACCTAAGTTACTAAGGATGCAAGTCTCGGAGATTTTCAGCAAAAGTGGTGTGGGTAACAAACAGGGTTCATTCCAAATATTCTGGCATGAGCAACAATGAGCATCTAAATTTAGCATTCCACGGCCTCTCTAGCCAAAACCAGTGATACTTCATGGTTTACCATCTCATTCCTCACTTATTGTATTTGGAAAGAAAGCTCTTCTCTAAACAAGATATGCCTATGACCAAATGCTTGAAATCAACACAGATGCTAAAACTAACACACTGGAATCTTGGATAACAAGAGTCGATATTTTTCTCTCCAGATAATGATTTTTCTGATGCAGATATGTTTGACAAATGTATTAATTCCTAGGTGCCAGCAATAATGGAGACAACATTAATAATGTTTACTGAAATTTCTTCCTTTGATTAAAGGAATGCAGACTACCATCCTTAGATTTTTTTAAATTTTTCACAGTCAAAGTTCTTTCACTGTGGTAGAAAAGTACATATTTAAACCTGACATAGTCCATAACTTCTGAGGATGAAGTCTCAGTGTGCAAGTAAGGGACTGTATCAGGCTGCATTTTTTCACAATGTTTCTTAAACTCTTTTCCCACCATGAAGGTTTTTATCCCTTCTCTTATGCTTCCTCCTCTTTCCATTCAATCATTCTTTACCTTAAGTTGCTTTATCTTAGCTTGGACGTCACACTCTGAGAAATGCTCAATGTTGGTCAGCTGCAGGTCCATCTCTGTGAGCCACACCAGGATGCTATCACGCGCGGTCTCAAACTCCTCACGCTGGCCAATAAAATGCTGGGGGATGGAAAATGGAATAGCATGAAATGACCAAACAACACCAAAAAAACCAGCAATAGCAGTACCCTGTAGAAATGGCTTTCATGCCCTACAAACCTAAACTAAGCTCAGTACATGTTCTTTCATTTCCTACATGCTTTCTAAGTTTTCCTTTACAGTAACATCATCTTCAGCTGCAATTAGCTGACCTGTGAAAATTATCTTGTCTTAAAATGTTTATGGAAAGAAAATTTTGGGAAAATTCTATGAAGGAGGTGGTGTTTGAGGTCACAAGCATTTCCCTACAGACTTCATACTTTGGTTACCTCAGGCAAAGAGAACTCATAAGCCCCCTTCTTTTTCCAGAGGTAGAAATTCCCTCAAAAGCACTGTACAAATGCTCTAAACTGGAAGCTTCTGGAGTATCCCTGATTCCTAAGTGCAGTAGTGAAACTGAAGGGCTTAAAAATGGAAAAATGAACAATACTTTTAGCCTGCGCAGGATGGAGGTGACTCGTTTTTGTAAGTTGTCCCATCTCTGATTCCCTTCATGGACCATCTGCTTGAGGCTGCAGTCAGAGTCAGTGCGGTTCTCGCGCGCCAGGCGGCGATATTGTTTATTGATCAGTTCCAGTTGAGTCAGACTTTCATGCACTTGTCTCTGGAAGGCCTTAAGCAATATAAACAAAAGACACCATCAGATTTTTAATTATTGAAATCAGGATACTGTCTCCCTTTACCCTGACCCTACTTCTACGGATGCAGACACCCCCTGAGGGCTATCCTATCAAGAGGCTGCTTAAAATGAACAAAGCAATATAAAAGTTTATAAAACTGACAGAGTTTACTGAATGAGAAACATCAATGTGAATTCTCTTTACAATGGCAAAACCAGTACAAAAAAATAGACTCCCCTTCCATTCAATCTAATGCCTTGATATTTGAGAACCGAAACACAAACAATGAATATGAAACATGTTTTTAAAAAAGTGAACAGAAAATCATGATTCCTGTGGATTCCTTGGATTTCCTTACACATACTGAACTTAACTGAAATGCAAACTTTGAAGAGATACGAGAAATTGTTTATTCTGAATCTTACCAATAATAGTGAAAAACAGTACTGAAGGAATAATCTCTTTATCCTCAGTATACTGCTATATAAGTAAGTTTTGTCTTAAAGTGTTCATGGAAAGAAAGCTTCATTAACACCCATATCAACTTATTCCTGCTCAAGTGTTGCATCATGTACTTTCAGTGCTTTCTCTACTGTTATAAAAGCCTCAGTCACCCAGCCACGGAGCAGAAACAACAGGTGACTTAAGCCCATGTTGTGACTGGCAATCACAAAGCAAGCTGGAGAAAGCACCTTCAGACTTCATCTGTTGTATCCCTTCCTGTAAACATCTTTCATTTTTCCATCAAGAAATGGAGGAGTTTCATTTTGTAGCGTGAAGTCAGTGAGAGCCTTCTCTGATCTCTGTGCTCAGAAAATGAAAGGTTCTTACAAGGTCTGCTGGGCTCTTCTTGTTGTGTTTTTTCAAATTCAAGTTCAGATATGGGGAGGAAGATAAAATTAGAAAAAAAGTCTAGTTGAAGAAGAAAACTGCTTCAGTTCGTATGTATGTGTGGCTGACTTTACACTGATTTGACAGCGAAGTAGCTGAATTCTGCTGAATTTGAACACCACAACTTGTGCTTTTTGGGAGTTGTGAAACTATGCACTCAGAAAAAAAAAAAGGGAAAAAACCCAAACAACCAAACTGCAGGGAAAGCAGCTTCTGGAGAGGCTGCTAAACTGTTCTTTTTGCAGCTGGTTCCTGTTGACACCATAGGCAATAGATACACCCCATGCAAATATGAAATCAAGAAGAATATTTCCACCTGTGCGTAGCCACACGTGTGTGTGTGTGTGTGCGCTTTACACTCCACTGGAATTCTCAGACAAGCCACCACATTGCAGTAGACACAATAGAGTTATGTAACAAGCTCTTAAGCATTGACTGAAATGACAGCTTGTCAATTTTTAAGCATTTTTTAAGTCATGAGGGACATCGCGTGGACATAAAGGAATATTGGCACAAACATGAATTTCGATATAAGGATCTAAAATGGAGATATTGTACACTGTATGAAAGAGGAAAATAGTTCAGAGGGCTTGTCTCTGAGAACTACAGGAAGAATAGGAAGGATAAAATCAAAATTCAAACATGCAGCACGCATTTGAAGAGGTACTTGCTCAAGGGATATTGATGAATTGTCTAGAGCACCTACTGAAAGGTTGCGGAAATAAAAAGGGTCAGAAATCTAACTTTGGTGGATAAACAGCAAAAGACAGTGGCTTCATTAGCACTTTCAATGGCAATCTTCCACTTCTTTTTGTCCCAGAAACCTGACAGTGAGGGCAGCTGCAAAATCAACTCCACTATGTTAATACAGCAACTCTGTTGAGTGACTTGTGTATGGGAAGGAAGAACACCAGCTGGCTGCTGTAATGTGATCAGTGGATATTAAATTTCCACTATTATAAATCACCTCAAATTTCTTCAGTTCTTCCTTAGCAACTGTGTAAAGCACACCAGAGGAGCTCGGGAAAGCAGCTGTCCTCTCAGAGATTTTTAGCCAGTCTTCAAATCTAGAGTAGTCATCCAAAAACTTTTGCCATAGACGCCACGTCTCTTCAATTCTGCAATAGATAATGGAAAATTAGGGAATGCTCAGACTGAAACTCCAAGGTCTAAAGTACTGACAGTACTTTAACTAATCATCTACAACAGCAAAGAGTGCCCTACCAGAAAATAACTGGCTCTTAATCTAACTCAGACAGCCAGGCTGATAAACAGACCACAGGGAAGGCTGGCTCATTCCAGACTCAACTAGAATAAAGATGATGGCATTTTTTTTTTAATGCATCTAATTTTGGAATAGAAAGTTACAAGCATGCAATATGAGCTCTAAAAATCTGAGCACATGCTAAATAATTTCTGAAATACAGTCCAGTGTAGGTGCACCTAAGCCAGTATTTTAGCGAATAGAAATTACACACTACCTTCAAATGTAAAACTTTTTCTTGCAGAATGCTAAAGATGTTTCAGCATGTATTTTAAAGTTCTCAGTCATTGTTCTGCATTTCAAAGGGACACAAGCATACTTTTTTTTTGCTTTCACCAACAAGTGGTAAAATGCTATCTTTCGACATACACGATAAAAGTATTTTATTTAAAAAATTTAAAAGCTATTCCAACATTTAAAAAAACAATTTGACTTCAAATGAATGCATAGAAATAGTGCCTGAAGTCAAACTGGCTTAATACTGAGACAGTAAAATCCCAAGAACCTCAACACCACTTGATTCAAAAAAAACACGATCTTTTTTGGGACAGGTTATATTACAGCAGAACTTTCCCTGTTTTTATACACAAGTATATATATACACACACACTATACAAGAAATACCATGACAACAGTACAGAATTAAAGATAGTAATCTGTGCATATAAAGCTACATAAACTAAAAGAAACATTTTTCTTGCATAAAATGTCTTTACTAAAAAATCTTTACTAAATGCATCAAGAATTTCCCACAAAATCAAAGACCATATAAAATTCAGTTCAGCATTTTGAAAAGTCAGACTTTACCTAGAGTTCTTGATATGACTCTAAACATCACAGAAATCAGATTCATAACTTAAAAACAGGAGTACAAACAGTTAAACACGTGTTATTACTGGTCAGCACAGAGTAAACAGCATCATCCCAATCCAGCCCACATTGTTCTGGCTATTGAAATCACCCGCGCTATCCCAGAAAACAAGAAACCTTCTGGGTGCCGTGGACATGCAGCGTATGGATGGTTTAACCATGTGCAGCAGATCAGACCACACTTGCTCAGTGAAGCTAAGGTGGGCAGTTTAGGAAATTCTAGATGACTGTACAGTCCTAGAATTCTTGCAAATTTAAGAAAAAAAAGACCTAAGAAAAAACTCAGACCTAAGAGAAACTGTTGAGGAATATTAGGTGCATAAAAACCTTAACACCTGTAAGAACCTTCCACCTTTTTGATAACTGGTTTCCCCACCAGTCTCTGTAGTTCTATGGTAAATCTAGGTGTTACAACTCTCCCTTTTAGGTCACATTTTCTTAATCTCTTGGAGTCACTGCTATCATCTCGGCTTTCTCTAGCTTCTCTCTCATCCCTTTTTTTTAAGCATGGGAAATACAACATCATTTGTTCACAGGCTTTGTGAGCAAAATTTGGTAATTGATATCTCTTTTATAAAGGCAACTCAAAATTTCTTTTTTCCTCTCCACAGCAGAATAGTTACTGCCTTTTATTCAATGTATGATATTTTTCAGACCCCTACACCCTTTTCTTCAGTACTGCAACCCTATTACATACATCCCACCATGTGCCTTTGGAAGGAAATGCTATTTTGTAGGCATTTGAAACTTACTTAAGTCTCCTTTCCATTGACATTGCACAAATGTTCCTCCACCTTCTGTCCAAATTGCGTGTAGCCTGCTGGATAGAGTCACACTCTGCCTCTGTGGCACAGGCATCACAGTCATGAAGGAGCACTTCACACAGATTGAGAACAGATGCCACTCCAGTGCTGTGTTTCTCTATGTCCCTTTGAAGTTCCTGCAGGTGAAGAAATTAACTCTTAAGAGAAATTGCAAAACATACATAAATACAAATGCATTTCTCTTCTAGTTATTCAAAACAAAATTTAATAAGCTTGCAAACAGGAGAAAAGCATCCAGTGAACACCTATTAAGAGACTGCATCCACGCAAGTGATGTTGCAATGTTATCAATGAGGCCAGGAGATCCTGGCAGCATGCACAGCTCTCCCAGGAACTACAAACACCAGACCATCACCTGGGACAAACTGCCAGAGCTCTGCATGCTCAGCTGAGCATCTTTCACATACATTTAATCGACATCACCAATAAATGGTGGAAGTGTAATTACGCCCAATCCTTTGCCATTATCACAGAGAAAGTAAAGCAGAAGTTAGTAAGAGAAATGTGACAAAAAAATATGTTATTTTCTATTTTGAGGGTTTGGTGGAAGTGCCCCTTGTGAACTGACTCTTCCTCAGGTGAGCTGGCTACAGTGGCATATTTGACATCAGCAGCACATGTTGAACAGTGCATCTCCAGTAGGAGAGTTTTCTTCTGCCAGCTTTTCAATTCTATAATATTTCCATTGGAAATGGAAAATTCAGGACAGCTAAAGAAAATGTACTTACATTGTCTTAGCACTTATTATATGTCATCATAATCATGCCTCCTGCCAATTTCTTGGTGCCAATGGCTTGTTCTACACTGATGATAATGTTTTGTCTTGAAGCAACGTCTCAGATTTAGTTTTGAACTACAGGTTCAAGTCAAGACAAGCCACAAAAGTAACAGGCTATTTATGTTGGATCAGTGCAAGAAAAAGCAAAACTGCATGACTTCTCTCTACGTTTGCAATGCCTCATCAGAATATTAGATGGAAAAAATAGGACAGGCGGTAACAAATCCGAGACAACTTAATCCCAATAGCAACAATGAAGTATAAACATGACTACAGCAAAAGGTGATGCATTGCATCTGGAATACTATGTTCAGTTTTGAATTCAGATGAAGAAAAGAATCATTAGGACAATTAGAGATGTGGAATTTTATTTGGCAGAACTCAACTCGGTAACTTGAGGATGAGTAGAGATAAACTGCTCTTTGTAAGTTTGCTAGTGAAGTAAACTATAACATGCAAAGGGAAAAATGATGTCAACATACTGTGCCTACATACAGTTAAGGTCTAACTACAGGAACTTTTCTTACAACTAGCAATCAGGTATTCTAAAAATTCATTCCAGCAGGAAATAAGATCTAAACGTAGAATCTAAAAACCTCAGCAAACTGGAAATGGAGCAAGGTCAATTTGTATCAGCCATCTCCTTTGGTTGTTTGTGATAAATGGGTTTGGACTCAATGACTCAAGTAATCTATTTCCTCTTCTCATCTATGAAACAGAAGGCTATTCTGTGAATATCGACATGAAACCATCAAGTAGAAATTCACAATACTTTCTTCATCAGCACTGGCCCTTTCACTTTCACTTGCCTGGAAAATACTCGTGATGTCCAAGTGCTTATTATTTCTACCCATCCCGAAATGTTATCTAAGAATGAATAATATAAATAGATGCAATACTTCATGAAATACATACTCCAGACAGCTATGACACCTGAGGTTAAGCAAGTTCAGGTAACACAATCTCCTTTCCACTGTTTTGGAGTAGAGCAGCAGTAAGATCTGCCAGTTGGTGGTCCTGGGGATTACTACGGATTAAACTTTTATACTCACCCACAGAACCCTTCTACAAGCAACATGTATGCTGTTCTTTCTCCATTGCCCCTTTTATTTCAATCCCAGATTTTAAAATTTTCTATTTTAATTAGAGAACTTTTAGCCTTTTGGTTAGTTCATAAAAGAGCATCACTTCTACGCATTGTTGTCACCCACAAACAGCTTTTTTTCCTTTATCAACCCAATAGCAAAGACTATTTTATTTCCTCATTTCAAGTGCTAGTAGATATAGAAAGTAAACAAAACAGCAATCCTTGAAGTGCAGTTTGTGACCCTAGGAAAATACTGCAGTGAAGTTGCTGTATCTCCCTCAGGATACTCAGCTTTAATTGTACCTTAATTTCACTACAAAGACCAGCAAGCTGCAAAGCTGATTCTTGGCTTAAGTAGATGCTGAGAAGTAGATAACAGAGTTACACAAATGGAATTTGCCCCTCCTTTTTCACAGCATAGTATTTCTAACTTATTTTGTATATGAACAACTGGTAGCTGTATGAGCAGGGAAGATAACATGACCTCACTGGAAGATCAAACATTGAAAAGAACATAGGAAAACTAATGGAAGAAAAAAGAAGGATTAAATACTTGAGAAGACAGTCAATGTACTGGATTTCTGAGATGCAGTGGACAATGATATAGCCTTCAACTAAGAGAAACACTGGTCACCATACATTGAAGGTGGATGGGTTTTTTTTTTTAATTATTATGACAACCACAGCTTGCAGTGTTATCAAATCAAATCACCATCAAGTTTTCAAACAGGGCATCCTCCCAGGAAGAGATTCACCTCTGTTTCTTCCCTTTGCAGTTCAATGCAAACCTCTCACGTTGCTACAGAATTTGCACACTGTCATTGCATGGAGATCACCACAAGGGAACAGCAGAAGGCAGAGGTATCCCCGTCTTTGTTCCCAGAATAACTCCCAATAAGGAGTGGTTGTAACAAACTGTGGGATGCCTGCATAGGGATGCTATAGTAAAAAATCTCAAGCCCCTACTTTGTTGATAGCAATGGTTAGCCCTGCCCAGCACTTTGTCTCCAAAACACCACTCATTAGTGACGCTTGTACGTAGTACATTATTATTCCTATGTAACTTACATATAGAATATTAATAAGCAATTCTGCACAGCCATGAAGCAAAACAGTTACAGAGCTGGCAAAGACTCTGAGGGGGTTCTTAGATCTCATTTCCACATTCACATCAAAAGAGCAAAATGCCAGTTTGTACCCTTCACAAATTAATTATCCCCCAAATATTCTGGCACTCCTCTTCCCACACATTTCTTTCTCCTCTGGAGAAAGAACTAAGGAGAGCATCTAATTCATCACCAGTGAGGCACCACAAAGGTATTTTTACCAATAAATAACCAACAGGAACGCAACAGAACCACAGTCCTCCCCAGAAATGTGCTTGTAGGTAAAACTACACCAGACAATGAAGTGGAACAGGAAAGAGAAAGTATAGTAAATCTTCTCAGGAGTACCATTAGTTTTAGTGCCACAATGTGGTTGACTTCACATTTTTCTGCCCGTTCCAGTGTTGACTATTTTGTTCTAGCACTGCATTTAGGCTTTGTGTGCTATAAAACAATCAATTTTAACTTCGCATATAAAGATCATGCATCTTTGCGTGCAAAGTGATTCTCAAACAAGCTGCAAAATAAAACTGAGTTAGAAAGGTTGCTAAAAAATAGTCATTTTCAAGCATGTGCAAAAATTAAAAAGTCTAATAGGTGTCAGTTTTGCCTCTGGGCAAACTCAAACCAACAAAAATCCACAAACCCCAAAGGAAAAACAATTGCAATAACTCATTCAGGTTACATCTCTTGGTGCCTTACCTTTCTCGGAATTGTCAATCACCTCCTGGTGGATTCGATGCCAAAGCCAGCAGAAGGCTCTATAAGTGACACAGTAAGTACCACTTGCTTTTATGTTTTAACACTTTTCCTCATGCCCTCTCAGCATTGAGCTGGGGATGGGCAGCCAAGAACACTCTACTCTGGTTCTCCCCACGTCACTGTGTACTTGATAAATGTGTTGTATTTTACCTGCTGTTCATTTAGCTTCCTTTGTATCTCCTCAGACTCACAAGTTTCATAGACGATAGGTTTGGACAGCTCTGACTCAATGTGGGCAAGCCAGGACCTCAGGCTACTCATGTTTTTATCCAGCTGCTGAACTGCAACGAGGGTCTCCTTCAACTTTTTTACCCTGCAATGAAAGAGAAACAGCAGCATAAGTACACCCTGAAGGAGAATTTCTACAGCATGGGTTTCAGGAGGTTTTCAGAGAAACATGATTTAGATGGCAAGTTCTGTTCTGAAGTCTTCCTTTATTATGTAGCAAAAGCATATTACATGTGTAAGTAGCCCTGAATTCATAAGCTCCTGTCAAGAAAAATTAAGAGCTTACTAATTTTCAAAGCTTCTGTATCTTTATCAGTTGAGTTAAATGTTTGTTAAGAAAGGAATTTTTATTAAATGGACTCACACACACTAAAAGCCCAAAACACTCGAGTAATGTAGTTGTGTATTTGACCAACAGACAGCAAAAGTTGTTCTTAGAACACAAATAACTTATCCACTTAACTAATACTGGTGGTGGGATGCACGGAGTGAACAGACCTTTTCACTACGGTGATTTCTAAACATTAATCTACTGTTATGGTAAGAATCAGACTGGACAAAATAGTCCAGTCCCCCTATAATAAGTAGGAACATCTTCAACTAGATCAGGTGCCTCAGAGGACTGCCCAACCCGACCTTGAATGTTTCCAGGTATGGGGCTTCTCCTGCCTCTCTGAGCAACCTGTTCTAGTGTGAAGACCTGTCCTTGAATAAATAAGTTTTAGATAGAGAAATCCAGTTGAGAACTTGGTGAGAATTCCTGAATTCCCAGAGGTACTTTAGGGTGTTCTTGGTCTTTATGGACTCCTCCAGATTTAAACAGACAAAACCAGAATGTAATTGCATGATGATTTCTAAGTAGTAATTTTCTTGAGCCCTGACCCTGTAATAGCAATGGCCAGGATACTGAATAGTGTTTTTAATTTATTCAACAGAACATTAAACTTAGAAAAGGAGAAAAATTTGACTAAACCTTAATCCTACCTCGATATTTTTTCCTTAAGCCTGTTTCAACTGCAAAAATGTTTGTCAGTAATTTCCTCCTTCCTACCTCCATGTTATATAACACACATTAGTGGATTCTGAAATTGTTTCTAAGCTTGCTTTTTCTTTTCTCTTTACGTAGCACCACAAAAATTTTGAGTAACATTCCCTTTTATGCTTCTATTGCTCTTCCACATAAGTGTTTCAATATCAGAAGCTTTAAGAGACGAATGCAGCTGGGAATAGGCTGACTAAATCGGGTTGAAAAATACAAGATTGCTAGATTCGTCCAACAAAATACCACCTGACTATCCTATAATTCAAACTGAGCAATTCAAATTTTTTCCATAATACTCACCAGAAATATTATCAAGTGTTTCCATATTTAAAGCAGTAGTTGAAGCTGACCATTAAAAGTCTAATACGTGTGTCTTTCTCTTACTGAAGAGAAATGCAGTGATGTTAGTGTCCGCTTAAATATTAAAGTTAAATCTTCAAATTTTTGCCTCTTTCTAGCCCTCTCTTTAGATCACAGATGGCCAAACTGTCTTTTTGGCACCAAACACATCTAAGAACAGTTTGAATGCACCTTCCTCACTACAGCTGCAGGGTTGTGATCTAAAAAAAAACTTTGGTAAGTGGAAAAAAATATGGATAAACTGATAAATTGTCTATGAAGGCACTGAAGTCAACACAATCATCCGAAAGACTGCCCCAACAACCAACAACAGGTTATCCTGAAATGCAGCTCTGTGTTTAGCCTTGGAGAGAGACCAGAACAACCAGCATCTGGGGGTCCCATCTCCTCATCACCTATGGTTGCTCATACAGTGCTTTGTGGGCTTCGAGCAATAGAAACTTGTGCATAGGGTGAGCAAGAAGGTTGGTTATGACTCTTCTGGAACTCACATATTCACATAATGTCCCTGACATTAATTAAGAGGAAGGAAATCCTGTCCCCTTTCTGCTTAGATTTCCAAGGCTGGATGCTGCTGACCCATCACAGGTGCACTGGAATGGGAATGTTACGTCAGTCCTGCACAGAAGCCACTATCTTCTAAAAGCTCAAGCTGTAGACCAGGCTTTTCTTGTTTGTTTGTAAGTACAGTATCCTAATCTCTGTGCCAGATTTTATTTACATTTTGCCTGCAAACCTGATAAAAGGTTGTCATTTAGGAAGTGCCCTCTTTGCCTCAGGCAGACTGCATGGGAACACAGTATCACAGTATCATAAGGTTGGAAAAGACCTCTGAGATCATCAAGTCCAACCTATAACCCAACACTAACACCAACACTAACACCATCATCTAAACCATGGCACTCAGTGCCTCATCCAGTCTCCCCTTAAACACCTCCAGGGTCGGTGACTCCACCCCCTCCCTGGGCAGCCCATTCCAATGGCCAATCACCCTTTCAGTGAAGAACTTTTTCCTCACATCAAGTCTAAACTTTCCCTGACCAAGCTTGAGTCCACGCCCTCTGGTTCTGTCACTGGTCACCTGAGAGAAGAGACCAACCCCTGCCCGACTACAACCTCCTTTTAGGGTGTTGTAGAGAGCAATGTGGTCTCCCCTGAGCCTCCTCTTCTTCAGACTAAACAGCCCCAACTCCCTCACACATCCCTGCCGGAGCCAAAAAACAACCCTGGCCTAAATAGACCTATTTTCAGAGCACACGACCTGAGTTACTAAGGAGAGAAAAAGGAAAAAAAAAATAATGACATATTAAAAGAACACTCCAATCAAACTCAAACCCTACTGCTAACCTGCTTGCCTGCCAAACTGTTTCAATTCCCTCCACCTAAATTCCAAAGGTTAAAAAAAATAACAAAGTACAACTCCCTTTCTTCCCCTTGCTACATTTACTCTTAATAACTATTCTATTTTTGTACTGAGTCTAACATAACAGACTCCTTGCCCACGGTACAAATTGAAGCAAATAAACAAGTGCTTCTTGAAACCTTCTGGGCTTTTTTTTTTTTTTGGAGTAAACACAGTATTGTGCCTGTAGCCACTCTGAAAACATATCTGTGAACAAATAATAAATGTAATCTACCATGTCTAAGAGTTTTTGTTCTGAATTTTAGTGGGCAAGATGCTTGTGCTCTTATTCTCACTGAATATTGTGCCTGCATACAAATAATTGCCTAATATGACTGCAGCAAACATATCCTTCCCTTAAAAATTAAACAGCTCAAAAGCCCATCTTTCCATGCTAATGACAGGGCCTGAAAGATAATGAGACTAAAAGCTCTTCTTAGAGACAAAGATCAACTTATAAACCATTCAAGTCTGTGGGATACCTATCCAACTGTAATTTTGATCTTTTGAAATTTTATTTACATCATGATGTTTAAAGAGTTAATTATTCCAGTAATCATCATCAGCACTGTGCACGTCACTGCAAGAAATTTGAGATAACTACTCTGCTTGATAACAAAGATTCCCCCTTCCAAACAAGGATTTGGTCCCATGACACAGTTGTTTTAAAGGTTTTTTTTACATAACACACAGATAAGTCTTGCTACATTTCACAAATACTTAATATTCTTAGAATGGATAATACTGCAGAATTCAAGCTTTTTTTTTATGTTTTACTGACAAAAACTCATCTGAAAGTTTGAGTAGGCTTATGATGCTTACATATTATTATATAATTATGGTACCTCAGCCTCCCCAAGAAAATAATATCTTTTTAAATGTTTATTTTACATTAAGAAAAGGCAATGGGAGAAGAACTTGGAGCTGAAATTAATCACAAATAACTTCAATCCAACTAGTCCTAAATTAGACGGCCTTAGACTCCACTTCAACCTAAACAGGAACAACGCTGAAAATATGTAACAATGCATCATATAGAACTCATAGCTGTGACATTAGTCATTTAGACAGCTGGTTACTAATATTAAACTTTAAAAGCAACATGAAAAATGTCAGTAAAAGTATGTTAGTGAAATCTGTACAAAGCCTGTAGAAAGCAGAAAAGTTTTAGAAAATAAAGGTAGTTGGAACTGGAGATAAAGTTTCAAGGAATATTTCTTCTATGTAATCGACAAAAATATTACACTTTTAAAATATATTTAAAAATACATTTAAATCAATATTTTTATGATTAAAAAGGATCTATTGTCCAAAGTACAGTACTACTGTGTACTAGGACACTAGTACTGCCAGATATGTTTGCCTTTCTTGAGTTTCTCCTTTCAAAGAATAAATACCTACAACTCTGAACAACAGCAAAAGTCCTAGAAAAGATAATGTGAAGACACCAAAAAAAAAAAGCTGAATAAAAAATCCAAGGTAGGCTGAGTTCAAGTATCACATGCAGTCACAAAACAGCCAGTAACGTGTACAGAACTGACCAGCTTCAGCAAGTTAATTCTGAAACACTTTACAGCCTCCCTCCTTCTCTGCCTTTTGCTTGTAGCCATGCCCCTTTGATGACACAAACAGTGAGCAGACAAATGCAAAGTCTGCTTTCTCTCATGTGCGTACACACTCCTGTACTTAAAAACAGCAGTAAAACCAATCTACTCTCTTTCAGACAGCAGATTTCATTAGTTTTAAGTCTGCATCAGTACCAAAAAATTCTTAGAATCCAGAAATACCAGTTGTAAAATAAAATATGCTGTTAACACTGTCAACTATTTTTAAACTGAGCAGAAAACAGTCATTTCTAACTAACGCAGTGATTCCTACATATCAATACTTCAATTAGCTTCCCAGAAAGCCAACACCAGAAAGAAATCAATCAAAAGCAAACAAAAATAGCTGCCTGCCTTGCGATATCACAATTACAGTCTGGGAGATCTGAGTCCACACCGCTGCCCTCCGCCATCCTCACAGCGCGTGAGTCCTCCGGCACCACCATGAAATTTTCCAGCATTAAAAAGAAGAACTTCCACTCCAAAAGCCTGCAAATGCTGAGCTTTGGGTGGTGGGGGGAGGAAAAGGGACACACTTCTCTTTCTTTGCTGGTGAGTAGTGTAACAGAAAGCAAATGTTAGCAGCCGTTGCTTGATAACATGAGACTGAATGGCGACAAGTGGTCATGTTTCTAAATAAAAACTGCATTCATCAACATGTGCCAGACTTGACCTCCAGGAATGTGGGCCGTAAGTGCTAAGGGAGGGGATGAAAACACATACAACAAAGCTTTCTCTGCAACGCCCGAGCAGCTGCAGCAATAGCAATGCTTCCTGGCTGTAAACATCTGTAATGTTTTTTGTCGATATGTCAAAAAAAATCCTTTTGAGAGGATGAAAATCTTTTAGATGGACAGAAACAGAAATCTGATGCAGGGACAGGACTACCTTCCTGTAGCTGTGTCTTCTGCAGTTACAGAACTCCTCAGAACGGAGAGGCAGTTAAAAAAAATGGGTAAGGAAACAGAACGTGAGAGAGAGAGGCTTTTACAGGTCAATGGGTAAGTTCCAGTGCACAGCATAAAACCAACAGGCAGAGATTGAGACTGGAAGCACATAACCATACTATATTATTAAAGAATTTTCATAGGATACTTTCTATTAGTTCACAGTTGTAGGAAACAAACCACTAAGAAAAGCGCTCAAGGCAAGGAATGACTGTGGCTTTGCAGAAAAGCACACAGGATATAACGATTTATTAATGCTGTCAGGGATCCAGAATATGAAAAGATGTGTTTTGTTCTCAACATCAGTGCAATTAATCTGCAGTTACTAGCTGAGTTCAGCCAAAATTCACATTATATGATATATTTCAAACTCCAAAATATCATGACAGGAACACACCCCAGTATAAAATACATATTCTAAAGAGCCTCTGGACCCTGTTAAAGTATCTTCAGGATGCAAATCTTTTGTCCAGTGGGAATTACACATTGATACAAGTACTTCATACATATATTAATCAATAACTGTGGGCTTTAATTGGTTTCAGACTAAGCTACAGATGAACTAACAAAATTTCTCTCTTAACATTTATTTCCCAACACCAGCAACACACTGTTCAAACTTTGTGGACCTTTTTTTCACTTCAGGAAGCACTGGAATGGAAAGGGCTGTATGTTTAATTGTGTAGAACAGTGCTGGGTACACTAGTTGAGAAGGCTGAATTAAAATAAAAAAATAAAATAAAAGTAAATAAAGAAAAGGTAAATAAAAAGTAAATAAATATTTTACAGAAATTAGTTTAAAACTAAGACTTGACATCCTGCTTCATAATAACAAAATGAGAAAGTTGAAGTGTACAATATTGCAGTTTACATCTCCCTACTACAAAAAAAAATGCAGAAACTTGAACCCTTACCTGTCTCTATAGAGCACAATAACTTCTAATACTGAATAGACAACAGAGATCTTATAAAGTTGTGTTTTGTGGTTTCTGAATGTAATCACTTTTCACTAGGTATTATTTGAATATAATTGGCTGAGTAGGTGTTTCAGAAGAAACACAAAAATATGGCAAATATACTTTAACAACTGGTGATGTATCACGTCCTCTGAAACCAGCAGGCTCCTCGACCATAATGCGCTACTTCCTGTCTTAATTGTTCTGTAAGACATATACAGTGCTCATTACTTTAAAATGAACACTAATAAAGGGGCTGGAGCCATCAGAATGCTTCTGCTCACATAAAATTTACTGCTCCCACGCCTACAGATTTCAGAGCAGGAATGCATAAAAAACATGTGAAAAAAAAGAATGGACAAAAAAAAGAGATGACAAAACAAAACAAACCTTTTTGATGATAACAGAGCTTAATTATTACTAATTCAGATGTGACAGAAGTGTAAAATTTTGACAAAATTACTGTTGGGAATGGGAGGGAGGTTATATGTACAACTCAACAGAAAGTTTTGAAACAAATGAATCAATTTCTTAATATATCAAACAACAATCCTGTATTGCTTTACATTATCAAAATTGCTGTTATATTTTTGACATTGAGTAAAAAGCATCTTCAAGCCCAATGTGCACACATCTACCTGAAATTACACTTCTCCATCAGTGAAAAAATAATCAGGCAGAAAATCTGCGACTTGGGTTTGGAACTGCTCTTCTTGAAACCCAAAGCTACAAATGCACTGTTTTGATTCCTCTGCCAACAGTTTTTTAGAATAGCACTTTCACCTAGTTTTAAGCAGTCATCTGAAGTAAGATGGTACTGGAGCAAGGATCACTAAATCTGACTTCAATTGACCCTGTGTCATTTCAGCAGATAAGGTTTTGAATTTACTCTTCTTGAAGAAATAATGCCAGGTACTGTAAAGTAAAACATGAAGGCCAATTTCACAGAAATGTGTTGATGGTTAAGAATTAACTCATTCACAGTCAACGATAGAAAGGCAGACAACAAAAAGATTTTAAATTCATGACATGCAGCATAATAATCTGTTCCACGTAGCATTCAGACATAAAACAACTGTTTTACCTGGCTGCAATAAGATCTAGAAGATGTTGCCACCTGTCATTGATCTTGCCAAGCTTGTACTCAATCTCCGATGCCTTACTTTCATGGCTGGCTTTAGCAAGTCGTTCTCCCATTTGCTGGAGCTGGACTTTGTTCTTCTGGGCTACAGCAATTTCCTCTTGATAATCCTGGACAGTAAGGAGCAATCAGATGTCAGGTTACTTATTCTGAATACACTCTACTCTACCTTACTGAAGGAACCATACAAAAATCACAAGCAAATGTTTTTTTTTGGCAATTGGTGCACTGGAGAGACAACCTCTTAAATCTCAGATGTATAACCATGAACCAGAACAAACCAATGCCTCCTATAAATACATCTGCTATAGTTAAACTCATTACAGGCAATTCTGGTTGGACATTTACTAAAACATTTAGATACCTGTGACCTTGCATCCACTTAATTTTCTTATATGCTGCGATGTCTCACCTTAAGAAAGGCAGGAAAAGGCTGCATAGCAAGAGAAGGACACAAACACAGAAGAGAAGGACACAAACACAGAAGAGAAGGACACAAACACAGAAGAGAAGGACACAAACACACCAGTCTTACTGAAACATATAAAAGTGAGTGTTAGGTAAAACCTCTGTTTCAGCTAATTCAGTAACCTCTCTGCAACATAAAACAAGTAAGTAGTTAAAAAAACAGTTGTAAGTGCTATACCTTTTTAAGTTTCTCTATCATTTCTTCTATGAGGATGTCACCATTTTGAGAAACCTTACTTTCCATTTGTGTCAGCCACTCACAGAGCTCCTTGTTCTTCTCGTTGAAGACAGCCCACTCATTCAGTCTCTCACCCACTTGTTGTCGACGTAAGGAGACCTTAAAACATTTGCAGAGAGTAAACAAATCCAAAATATTAAATGCCTTAAAGAGATACTTGAAACACCTTGTGTCTCCACGTGAGCTTCATTGGCCCTGCAAAAGCTTCCCAGCCAGATACTTGCCATTAAAACAAACTGAAGGTGCACTGAAAAAATTTTGACTCCCTGTGAATTTACAGGTGTTAATGTCAGATTTCCTGTTAGTTACATCCTACTGCATAGAGAGACATCTGAGTGTTAAGCTCAGTAGCCTGTCAATATCTTGTTTTAGAAAGTCTCAAACTTAAAGGTTTCATTAGAAGATAAAAAACAAATTTTGTTACAATTTTTGCTCACTTATGAAATGTTATAAAGTACACTAATAGTTTTTTTTAGTCTAAGAGATCAAATAAAAACAGAAGATATAAATGCTTGACCAAAACAAAAAAAATAGGTATATATGTTGCACAGGCCAAATTCCAAAGGCCTTTGTAATTTCAGCATAAGCATGGTGAGTACAAAACTAAATGAAAGATATAGTGTCTTTTGCATAAGCACTTTTCTACTTGTTTCATAGATGGCTACTTCTCCTGAATTACACTGGGAATTACGAAGGAATAAAGTGTGCCCTGACAGGAAAAAATAGGCACATAATATTAAACAGGCAAATGCTGCAGTCAGTGCAAGAGAGAAAAATATTACTATGTTTAAGAAATTGCTATAGCAGTGGCAGCATCTCAGACTGTGAATAGTAATTAACAGACAAGGGCAGGAACTGAACTCAAAATAGCAGCAGAGGGCAAGCAGCAAAATCATCCCTCCTGTTTCAGCCATTTGTACAACTACTTACGTCCTCCCCATGGCAATCTGCACTGTTTCTGACTTTATATCAGCATTTCATCCGAGATGATGAAGACTACATCTGTTCTTTCATGAACAAAAGCAATATGTTCTTTGACTACTGTGTCAGGTTTAACAGGGGCATGCACGTGATCTCCTATTTCCTTTCTGTGGTTCTGAAGTTGATGGCAGCTCTCCGGAAATAAGCAACGGTTGAACAGTGCTGCACTAGGTTACATCCTCAATCATTCAGCACACACAAACCTAAGACAAAACTTCTTTATTTGGTTCCCTCCTTTACCATAAACATACAAGCAGTGACTACACTGTAGTTTAGGTGCATCTACATTGCCTCATTTAAATACAACTAATTCAGAACCAGGTCTGTGCTGCTAACTGTGAAGCATTTTTCCTACTTTGGGGGTGTTTTTGAAGCCTTCACAGATACCTTACAGGAGGTAACTGTTTCCAAGTTAGTCCCAGTTTACTTGCACTGCAAATCCTACTGAATCACTGAAATAACACTAGGGTAATCAGAAAAGCTGGGTGAGGAAGACTCCACTACTTGGATTTCTAAGTGCAAAATGGAGGCCAGAAACACGCCAATAGCACGATGCACCTAAAAAATCAAACAGTACTCCTCAGCTCATTTCATAGTCAAGCAAGTCAACTTCAGACTAAGAGAAATGCAGACATGGATGTCTGAAAAAGCAGAAGCCATCAGCAGAAATGAAAGTACAATACAGTAGTGCTGAGAGGAGGAGCGATTCTTCCTGAGCACAGCTCTTCTATCAAAGCATAGGAAACTGCATTACATCTGTCTTTTCCCCAACCAACCATAGCACAGTGCCACAGCACTCAGTGGGGCATTTTGTTATTTTTTTCAAGGCTGTTTAAATGGAGGGCAACCAAGATGGTGAAGGGTCAGGAGCACAAGCCCTATGAGGAGCGACCGAGGGAGTTGGGGCTGTTTAGTCTGAAGAAGAGGAGGCTCAGGGGAGACCTCATTGCTCTCTACAACTCCCTAAAAGGAGGTTGTAGTCGGGCAGGGATTGGTCTCTTCTCTCAGGTGACCAGGGACAGAACTAGAGGGCATGGACTCAAGCTTTGTCAGGGAAAGTTTAGGCTTGATGTGAGGAAAAAGTTCTTCACTGAAAGGGTGATTGGCCATTGGAATGGGCTGCCCAGGGAGGGGGTGGAGTCGCCGACCCTGGAGGTGTTTAAGGCGAGACTGGATGAGGCACTGAGTGCCATGGTTTAGATGATGGGTTGGTGTTAGTGTTGGTGTTAATTATAGGTTGGACTTGACGATCTCAGAGGTCCTTTCCAACCTTATGATACTGTGATACTGTGACATCTCACAGCCATGGCAAAGTTCAAGAAATCCAGAAACATAAGCAGGAACTAAAGGAAGCATTTCAACGGACGTTTTCCCAGATTCAGCAAGAGTTCAGTTTTGAACCTCAACGTGCCTTTATGCATCTTTGCTAAAAGCTGCCATTTGCAATCAGTTTTACTCCCAAAACTTTGGTAGCCTGCACACTTTCATCAGTGCTCAGCACTCTACTTGCCTGGTGGCACAGCTCCTCCCATTGTCTGTGCAGAAGCTCTATGCGCTCGCTGAGGATTGAGATATCATCTGCACTGATATACACAGACAGCGTCTCCTTCAGCAGAGAGAGGTGTGCAAGGTCATCTGTCCATCCTTCAACAGCATTCTCTAACTCCTTAAAAGAAGTGCACAAGGAAAAATGACCAGTTTGCTAACAAATAAAAACTCAAATGTGTCGATGGATCATGAGGATAAGCATTGTTATCCCATTGAATTAAAGTCATGTCCAAAGCAGACTCACTGTTTCAGCCTTGTTTAAAAGAAAATCACCAACCCCATACGTACCAACATCTTCAAAGTTACCAGAGGGGTAACTCCCCAATACAGAATGATAAGTCAGCCTTATAACTAATAGTCACAAACTAATATATTACTCAAATCTCTCTAAAATTATTGGTTTGGACTACTCTATTAAAAACTAAGTTGCAACCTATTTCTAAACTGCAGGGAACATAGCGTAAAAGTTTTATCTAAGATCCCCCATGGTAACCTCAGCTAAAATAAAAAGCACTAAACCAATAGTTTAGATACCATGAGTTTAAATTTGAAGCTAGAATTTCTATAATGAAAACACACTAAATATAGTGCTTCTACAGTACTTTTGCAGACCCTGCTCTGATCTCGCTTTGATCAGATCTATATTTACCCTGCAGGATTTGTATTACGGTCACATCACTCAGGTATTGTGCTGTGCAGATGTTAGATGGGTAGGCTCTTGTCACAGAGATGACTGGTTTGCAGTCAGGAATGTGGGGCCTACTAACAGTGGAAGGGGTTCCTGCATAAAGGCATAACAAGGATGAGACAACAGTCAAGAGAGAACAAGTGCTTTACCTTACAGCGAATCTGCTCTGCGTGCAACTCATCATGGTGTTCTGGCAAAGGCTGAGAAAGCTTTTTTTTGAATGACCTTAGCTTCTCCAGGGAGTCTCCTATGCCCTTTTCAGATTTTTCCCAGTCCTGAAGGCAGAATGTTTATTAGACTTTAATTCAGATCTGGATTATACGTATGTTCCTTGATTTACCTAACAAACCACTGGAAACTTTTCCATAATAAAAACATGACCTGATATTCCCCTCTAAATAACAGTCATAGTCCCAGAGCTTGAGCTGTACGTACAACTGTGCCATTTTTTTCGTGTGTAGGTCTCTGCTAGTAGAAATACACAAGCCAAAGCCTCCTACTATTACAATGTTGTCTAGATCCAACTTCAGTCTTTCAGAAAAGCCTCTTCTTCCCAAAATGATTTTCCACTTCTTTTCTTGAATACCATTGTTCTTTGATGAAATTTCTATTTAGTCTCCAGAAAAAAAGAGAAGTGGTTGGAGATACTGCAAATTCAGGTGATACTGAAGCACCTGCAGAATCTCCTCTAAATTAGGATTCTAGCAGCTATGCCCAGCTTTACTGTTTACATACTTTTCACATTTTTAAATGGGCCCAATGCAAACAAACCATACAATCACCATGTGACAGTATGATTTTACCTGCTTGTTAAAAACTATTAAAGATGTACTCACAGACAGAAAGATCTCTAATAACCCAGTCAACCCATAAAGAGTGTCAGTGGTGTGGTATCTGAAAATACAGAACTTGTTTTTTTATTGTTCTGTTTCAAGATATTCTCCTCCTATCACTGCCTTTGTATTTATCTTCTTCATTTTCTTATAATCTATGCCAGTATTTCATGATCATCTTCAGGATGGAGAAGTACAAATAATAGGTCTTCTCTGTAGTGTCTTTTTTCTTCTCTCCTTAGTAAGTAATATAACCTTACCTGTGATGTTCTTAATGCAACACATACTCTTCTAGAATACAAATCTGTGCTTCCCATGTGGTCAGAAGACCATTTAAAAGTCATGTATTTAAGACCAAGATAGCACAATGTAATGAAGATGTGAGATGCATGAGAAGATTTATGTAATTTGGATGGTATTTTCCCTTTTTCACTTTCAAGCATTAAGTTCCATATTTTCATTGAGACAAAATACCACTGAAATTTTAGACTCCCAAGATAATAGCTTTCACAACTATAATTTCCTGACATAATTCCCCCACTAGACATTGAGGTAGGAGGAACAAGGCTTGAAAGAAGAAAAATTCACTTATTTGAAATTTCCAAGATGTTAGTTTTTTTTTTTTGTTGTCTTGTACTACATTGCTTCTTGCTATTTACAAATAAAACTAAAGTGTCTGTCATTTTGTAATTCTATTAGATCTCTGAAACTACTACTCTAAAACACTTGCCCTATTCTGTCAATACACACATGTTCAATTTTCATTCTCCTCCCTAGATTGAGTAAAAGGGAAAAACCAACAGACCAAATGTAAACTGCAGCTTATCATCTTCAGTATTTAAAGCATACTTAGCAGATATTCTGGACATTGCATACATCAAAATACATCAAATACTCAAGACACTGGAAGGAAACACAGATTACTACATAGCTAGATAGACGTTGATATTGGCACGGTGAGGGAATAAGGCAGCTCTCATTTTCAATACAGTATGTATAAAAATTAAATTTCATTCTGCAAAATAAAACACTTTTTGATCTATGCTGCCAACAGGACTGGTAGGAATATCCTTCACTGGAAGTGTTCCAGAAATATCAATTAAAAGACATCAACTAACATACAAGCTTACTGTAAAGTATTACCATTCTCACTTTTGGAGGTGATGAAATGAAATCATGAGGTCATGTAGCACAAATAGAATTCCTGTATCTCTGCTTATCACTTGAGAACCCTTTTCTTCAACAGAGTTCACAGTGAGAAACCATGAACTTGCTGAAGTAGTACAGAAGAAATCACACACTTACTTTCAGCAGCAAAGCAAGCTGTTTCTTTTGTTGCTCCAGCTGTGTGCTAGCGATCTTCCAGCGCTCCTGAATTTCCATAAGCTCTGTCTGTAGGGCTGCCTCAGCTCCACTGTCAGCAGAGAGCAGCAGCTGCTTCCCAGCTTCCACAGTGAGGATATAACTCCCTTGCTGCCTTAGGAGCACTTTCTCTTTAAGCTGAGAATATTAACAGCTTTCTGTCAGTTTTTTTTTAATTACACTTAGCAATTCAGTATTATTCATTATCAAGCCCATACTTTATCGTCCCTTTTAATTGATTGCATACCTTGGTTTAAGCATGGGATGCAGCCCAACTGCTTTAGCCTAACCTTTTCACAATCATTTACTGCAGCAGGCCTTTAGAAAATTTCTCCTAGGAGATAAAGACTTGAAAGATTCCTCTCTTCCCATTAACATCAGTGTCTCAATTGCACTTAAAGAGAAATAGTTCTTCTAGAGCCTATTACAAACTTTTCATTAGATGTAACTTCCAGCCAAAAAGCTCGAAGACACAAAGCTGCTAAACAGATACTGGTAATTTCACATCAAGGTGGACACTCAAGGTGTATTTTTAGCTAGAATATACTCCTGAAACAGGGCATAATTTTTTTTTTTCCAAGACAGTTTAAGTGTGATGTTAGATACAGAGCAAAACCAGAAGCAAACAAGACTTGAGAAAGGGGGTCCAGTAAATTGCTCGTTGCATATTCTTTATGAACTCAAAGTTCATTTCCATTGCACTGCTGCTTCTGAGGCCATGCCAGTTCCAAAGAACTAACCTCCGACCTGCTTTCTGTCAGATAGTCTGCACTGGATACCTTCTAAGGAACACTCTAAATGATGAAGGCTGTAGAAATTGGGGGAATTTTTTCCTCTTTCTTCAAACATGCTGGACATACCTGCACTTCATCCAGTAGTGCTCTGGCGTGCTGCAGTGGGATGGGAATGTTGCCCAGCCCACTGACTGGCTGACAGGAGATCTCCACGAGCCACTTGCGCAGCTTCTCTGCCATCTCCCTGTAGCGTTGCCACTGGTGAATTTGGCTGTCAATGATCCCCCTCCTCTGCTGTGCCCGGCGAATTACCCCTTGCCATTGATTACTTAGAAGAGTCAGCTTCAGATTAAATTCCTCTCTATTATAAATAGGAAAATGAATAAAAAATACATCACAACCTTAATAGCTTGATCTATTTGTTTAAGGAAATAAACTGAAGGGAAAGCAAAAATGTACCAGGACAGCTGACTGAGGATGAGAACTTCACACTTTGTGTACTGGGAGAATTAAAATTCTACAATTAATGAGACTTTAGAAAACCTTTAACACACAAAACTCTTCTACCTTCTCCGAAATATACAAAGAAAACCCACAACTTTTTCCAATTTGGATTAGTCAAATTCATAGTAAATCATGGAGATTTCACAATTCACTCCCACTACCACTGAGCTCAAATCAGGCATAAGATACACACAGCATTACGAAATTCTCACATCTCAATAAACACTTCCTCTCATATTAGGATCATGATACCCTTCACAAAGTCAAAGCATGTGCACAAGTGTGGAGCCACTGGTATTTTATTGATTTTCACTCATTTGACCACAAGTGTTTATAATGAAATCTCAGACAGCCATGAATTCCTGTTCCACCACATTTAGGCTGTGGGTACTCTTAAATGGCAGTAGGGTATCCTCTTGGTAGAAGCAAATCCCCAGCTGGCATAAATCAAGTGTAACTCACTAAATCTGTCACTGCAGGCTCCTTTGGTGAAAGCCAAATTTTAAAAGTACATCAAAACAGACATGATAATAGACTTGATAATCCAAGACAAATTTTTGTCAGAGAAGCAGCCTCGATTCTGTTGTATTCCCAAATGCATTCAGATACCCTGTAGCATCCTGAGAACACTGTTTTATTTAAGAAAAGGCTAATCAAAGCTTAACCACAGCGACAGCAAAGTCTGTCTCAGTAAAGCATCATCTGAACACTGACATCTGCTGCCTTCTGTATTTGGAAGTGTCCCACTGGTATTACTTCATATAACCAGCAGCAGCAACAACACAGGAATGTCTACCTGTCATCCACCTGTCCTTGCTCTAGGAGACGCTGCCCATCAGAGATAATCGAATGCAAAATCTGCTGGCGGCTGAACATCTCTGCCTGGAATAGCTGTTGTAAAGGAGAAAGGATGTTAAAACAAGGTCTTACATTTTAACCTTTTCTGTATACACTGGTAAAAATGATTTTTCATGTCTTTAATCTCATTTCAAATGAATTCAATGGGAGTTTTGTCACGAACTTAAATAAAAACACATTTAAAAATCTCACTGCTGGAGTTACTTGCTGCTTCTAGTAATTATTATTAGTTCTTTGAGATTTAAAAAAAAAATATTAAAAAGGTAAATAATATCAACAGGAGCTAGGTTTTATGTCTCTGAGTACAGTTGCATGATTGGCACTATAATTTACAACAAAATCCAGACAGGGTATTTATTGCACGTACAGCAAAGGTGCTTTTTATTTTCTGACACGTTTCAGTCCTTTGCCTTGTAAAATTGAATTTATGCACAGACTGTGTGTGACAGTGACATACAAACTTTTAATACAATTTTACACTGCCAATAAAACTTTAAAAAATTAGTCAGCCACGTGTAGGAGCTAGAAATAAGTCTTCCACTTCCTCCAATTTTTCCAATTTATTTTCCAATTTTCTCCATCTGCCACAATAATATTTCATAATAAAAATCTTTAAAACTCCCTTATTACTTAAATATTACTTAAGACAAAAATTTACCCAAGTACTACTTAAGCAAATATGACTTAAATATGTACTAAAATCTATTGTTAAAAATATCTTTTCTTTTAGTAAATGGATGCTGTCTTTATATAACATTATTCAGAAATATTCTTATGTTGATAAAGGTACCACCAGGCATCAGCTCAAGACTAAACCCACTCTGTGTTCAAAAGGTTTTCAGAGAGATTAAAGGAGAAAATATACTGGCATGAAACTTGAGATTTCTTTTTTCTTTTGTTAGTGATGGTGTTTGCAGTTGATAAAAGTTCACTTTTGACTAAACTGAGAGCAATTATTCTCCACATCCTGAATACACCCCTGTTATATGGTTTTCCACCAGCTCAAACTGTAAAGGACCAGTCCTTGCATCTGCAACTACCAGCAAAACACCTTCTGGCACCCGCATAATTAAATCCCTCAAGCACATTGTATGTAGCTTAAGACTTCTAGATGATGGACTATTTTTTCAAAATGAGATTTTGCTTTTCTGAACCACCAAGTTAATTTTGAAAATGTTATCCAGGTAATAAATTATCCCATAGAAAGAAATAGTGTTGTCTAATTTCTTTGCAGCGTTTGAAAGTGTTCTTTGAATACTCTTATGAATGACTGAGCCTGAACCAGAGGGAAACTAATTGCTCCATTATCTCATGAAACAAAACCACAACTGTGGGCTTGAGAATTTCATGAAGCTGAGCAAGATGGCAGAAGTTTTATTTCTTGTCACATCTATTTCTGTTAAGTTAGGGGGCATGATGAAGCACAGAGGCAACAGCACCTACCAGCATTGATTGAGACTAAATAGAACACAGCTGGTTAAAAAACCCACCAAAACCAGAAGTGACAAGTTGAATATTTTTTAAGAGTACAGGTGAAACAAAAGCTCATTTTTTTTAAAAAAGGATGGGTGAGAAAAGTTAATCATGAGGAACTCTGCTTAAAGTGGAAGTATTCAAGCCCTACGGAAAGGCAGAGACACTTCTGTCAATATCTCCTTGCTTTCCACACTGTCTCTGTACATAAGAGGGACATTGTTACATGGGCCACTTGCCACCCCAATTTCTTCTCATATGTAGATCACTATGAATCACAGAAATAGGAATACAAAGGAGGAGGAAAGGAGAACAGGTGCTGGAATGCACAATACCAGAACACTGGAAAAAAAAAGTTCAGGAATCGGGTTGGCAAGGAACTTCCCCTTCCAATGCCAGCTTTTTCTCAAGTGCTTGTCTTGGTGCATCCCCACTGTGCAGGAGTCCCAGGCAATGTGCCAGGTTTGCAAATGATAGCTAGAGGATTGCACAAGAATGACTGCAACATTGTCCAATGCAGATGCCAGTGTTAGTGCCCAATATTTGAAAAAGGCATCACCTCCTTATTGTTGTTTTGTACATTTCAGTGGGAAATTATTTGTAAATAAGGCCACTGAGGTAGCTGGGGTCCTCTTTGAAGCAACACCAGCAAAGTTATGAATCAGCACTGGAAAGCCGATAACAGAGCTGGAGGCATTTCAATATCAGTGCTGTGAATGTGTGTGGAAACAGAATATTTTCTCATTATCTTCAAAAACACCAAAGGAAAACAATATTGAAATTCATCTCAAGAAGTTTAGATTTGACTCTTTCAGCTGTGAGGACATATTCTGAAAGATGACTTTATAGCTGTAATAAAAAAACCCTTCAATAGAGTGCCTGATTAACTGAGCTAACTGTTCAGATCAAGGTTTCAGAAAGAATTATGCCAAGATCTCAAGACAATTGAATGCAAGAAGATCGCTGTTAACCCCTGTCAAAAAATTATAGCTCTGACTGGACACAACAATAGTAGGAAATTATCCACTTAGACAGTAATAATTTCTGGACATTTAAATCTCAAAGAGCTGAAATGTCTCAACTTACAAAGACACTGTCCAGATAATGCTGACAGCACTGAGAGAAAATTAAGTGGATAACTCTTGTGAAAGCAAAGGCAATTAAATGCTCAAACAAGTGTATGCTAAAGCAAGGAGCAATGGTTGTGAATTACTCTGCTCTCAGACATTCATCCAAGCACTTATGCTGTGAGGTACAAGGCAAGAGGAAGGGAAGGATATTGCTCTCCCTATGATCTGGCCTGAGTCTATCGGTAGGTCAGCTGAAACCGTTGTGGGAACTGAAACTCCTCTGGTCACATGGGAGATTTGGTATGAAAATTGACTTGTCTCACTTGATCTTTACCAGGGTTCTTGGCAGCAATGATATGGGTGGGGAAAAAAATGTGCATTACTTGACTTCACTGAAGAATCATGAAGGCATTCTCTAGTAAAAACTATGAATCAGTTTTTCCCTGCAGCAAGAGCTGGGCTAGTTCTTGATTTATTGCAAACAGACAAATGACTCCAGTACACAGCAAAGATAAAATCAGTTTGTTCTCCAAGGAAATGTTACCAAATACAGGCCTCATGACGAATTATATATCTCAGTGTTTGACAGAAAATGCTTCCTTTAACATGCTCTTTACATGCTGTTTGGCAATTCAATAACAAATAAACAAAGAAAGAATAAACGGAAAGAATAGAGAATATCTCCAGTTGGGACTGGAGACAAAGGATCAAACTGCATGAGGATAGTTGGATTCTATGGGAAGACAAATAAACCCTTTGAACTCCTTGGTACAAACCAATCTGAAGTAGACTAAGTGCAGAGGACAAGCACTTGAAGGTATACTGATACACATATATGCAACTATAGACAGATAGTCAAGTCCTCCTCCAAAGTGGGTATTACCAACATATTTCCATGATTCTCTTTTTAAATTAAGATAGTCTCAGATAGTGCAGGAAAATGGAAGTTAATTCAAGGCATGCTATTATCTTACTTCACAAAAGAATATGCATTCTATTTATGCATAAATAACACGGGTTGTAGTTTTGAATAAATACACTTGATGACTTGCCTCATGTGCCCTCTGTTGCTCTAAAAGGCTCTGGTAGTTCCCTGAAATCTCTGCTGCCAGCTTCTGCTCAGTCTGAACTAATAAATCCATCCAAGTCTCACATTTCTCCAAGAAGGTCTGTTGCTGCAGCAGGAAAGACTGCAGCTTACTGAAAGACAGACAGACACATTCAGGTAAGGTCTCCTCTCACACAGAGAGTCTTGCAATAAATCTTCTAGCAGAAATCCAAATCAGATGGTATTGCTTTTCCCACTCAGCTGGTTTATTCTATTTATTTAGTCAACACTTCAAAAAGTAGCAGTCTTCCTCATTTCAAACTCCTAATTTGTGGGAAAATTAGCATTTCACGTCACTGGCTTCATTCTTTAGAAAGGAGCTTTGGTTAATAAAACATCTGTATCATTTTTTATACTCTGCAAAAGGGATACTTTCTAGCTGTTGTAATATAAAAAAACTATAAAGCAATATTTAACGATCCCCACCTGAATCTCTCTGTAGTCTGAGATGAGATGAGAGACCAGTGCCTGTTCAGGTTCTGCATCCTCTTGATTTCTTTATCATTCAGAGGAAGCCTGTAACCCAGCTCATTTAGACGGTCCAGATCCGGGGCCATGCTACTGAACTTCAACATCTGACTCTGCAACAAACAATGAAAGTGATAACAAGGAAGCTCAGTAATTGCACCATTACAGTCTTGCAAAATTATGAACAAGGACTCAGTTACATTTGCAATGGCCTTGGTTGCCACCAAGTGGCAAGCAGTAATCTCTGTGCTAGGAAAGGACTGGTTTTGCAGTTTTCAGCCTCTGGTACTAGTCCAGGAGACTTAGGTTCAGGTTTAAATGTGCACAGGGAAATAAACTCAAATTGTACCTGAAGTGTTTTGCAATATTTGTGATTTACCCCTCAGAGAAGCAAAAGGCCACTCTGTGAAGCTGTATTGTCAAAAATGAGCCTTTTTTCTTAGTCTGTTTCTTAGCCTGAACACTAAGCTTACAAATTCTCATTGAACTTATTCAACTTTGTATTTTCAGTTTTATCTTTTGTAGTACAGAAGTATCCAATTCCCTACATTAGGAAAAACGTCCTGCTTTTTAGCATGCCCAAAGTGGAATTAAGTGCACAGTAAATCCTGATAGAAGAATCATGGAAGTTTAAAATGACAAAACAAGCCTAGAGTGCAAAGTTTATCAACTTCCTTTAAGAGCCTCTGAAAGAAAAGCAGGGTGAAAAAAAAGGCCCACAAAAAGAAAGAGTGAGACAGCTCACATAGTACACGGTCTGAGCGTTTCTTCAGTATATCAAGACACCCAAAATGAAGAGATGACTTCATCACTAAAACAAACACCACTGAGAAAGGTATTGCATAAATTCAAAAACAGTCTAGAGAAAACAAGATGAAGGAAATCTCCAAAAACTGCTAAAAATTCTATTCCCATTCTGATTTTTATATTAAGTTCATTCTAAACAGTTTGCCTTTCCTTTTCTTCTTTATTCAGGGGCAACACAACATGAGCAACCACTCCTCGACTGCCATGAAACTTCTAAGTTCTCGGTCTCACACTTTGCATGAGTAACAGTCCTACAGAATGTGTGCATAATATTTGTGCATACCCTACACTACACATAAAGAGGCTGACATTAAAAAAAGCCAACACTTTCTACATTTATTAGTCACCTTGAGCTCTTCCATCCTACTCTGTATTGCTGAGAGGTCAGATGAGTGACTAGGATCCTGTCCTTTCAATATTTCTTCTGCTTCTGTTATCCAGGCCTCAAGGACTTGCAGGTTCTTGGCAAAGGTTTGATAGTCCAGCACTCCAGCCTTGAACACAAAAGGACCTACAGTTTAAGAACTTTGACCACATAGCATCCATATTGACATTGCACTCATTATTCTCATTACAGATTTGCAAACAGCTCTATAGGCTATAAGCAAAAGCTGCTTTGTTCACAGACAGTGCAATTACTGGTGTTTTTCAGGTTAGAACACAGGATTTTTGATCATAGCAAAAAAGTAACACTTTAACTAAGTGGAGAAATATCTCCTTGCCTTGAAACAGACAACCTTCTCCAGCTTCCTTTTATAAAACTTACCCCTCTGCTTAATTTATTGCCAGCAGAAGGAACCACCAGTTGCTATTACTGCAATTTCAAATGAAACATACATGTTCTGTGTCCTCACAGCACAGCGATTTTGGAAGCATATTCCAAGTGCTGACTTCTTCAGTAAATCCCCTTATCACCCAAACAGAAGCCACTACCTTTGTAGCTTTCTCACCTATGGAACAGATGCTACCACTTCTTTTTTTCTTTTTTTATGAGACAAGTAATTAGCAGCATCTATTGTACAGGTCACCAACAGAAACTGTAAAAAACAGTTCTACACTATTGCTCAGAATCTCTCATTTGTTTTACTGCTAAAGAACTATCTGGGAAGAGAGGCTGTCTTCAAGGAAATGGTAGCTGTAAATCCAACTATTAGCATTATTGCTGTCCACAGAAAGCACAACGCCCTTGGTATTCCAGATGGACACTTTCCTTTATGAGGTCTTCTACCCTCTTCCTAGAATTTAGACCTTCGTACAAGGTCTCTGTGCCAGATTTGAACATATTTTCCACTCTCAGCTTTAGCTTCCAGGGAAATCTAGGAAATTCTGATGAACAGGTAACACCACTCTCTTTTCCCAGGCAGTGTTTTGTGGCTTTAGGTGCCACAGGATGATCACACTCAAGGACTGAAAGCACACTCTGCACACCTGAAGTACAGCCTGTTGCTTGCGGAGAGCCTGTTCTAGGGTTGCCAGATTCTGGTTCAGAGAAAGCTGATCAGATTGTATGGCTGCTGCTGCTGAAGCCTCCACTTGGCTCTTTAGCTCGTCTCCCAGCTCCTGAAGAACAACCAGTGACTCCCGTGCTGTCTTCAAATCCGTGAGTACATCCTGCGGCAACACATTGAATAACGATACGAACAGTTAATCTGACACTCTGCTGATGTTATCCTCCCCTGACCTAAAGGAGAAATAAAATGAACTGCACCACTGTATGAAAAGCTTAGATCTACTACTGTATCTCAATACAGAAGTGTCTGCTCTCATTCTGTGTGCAAAGGAAATGATGTGCAGAATCAAAAATGCGTTGAAGTACCTGTGCACAGAGCAACAGAAAGTGAGTGCTCAGCCACCTTTGATCAAGCCCGACTTAGTCACAAGGCAATGCTTGTTCAAACACTTTGACTCTACCAACATGCTGATCCTAAGCAGTGGCAGCCCTCACTTTTGATTGATTCAGTCTGAACTAGACCTCTCTTTTTTTCCTGCTATGAATTACTGGAGGAGATGAAAAAGTAACATTTGTAAAAGGCCTAATACATTGCCTGCAGCACGTGACAACAGAACCTGAAGAAATTATTGGCAATTTAAATTGCCAGTCCAGATGGCTATGGCAAGCAAATGTTCAAAAATCTCATTCATGTGTTCATTTTTGTCCTTGCAATTGTTTTCTTACACTAAGACAATTAACACTGTAAATTTTTTTTTTTGTCAATGACACTTAACATTAACTTAAACTCAAACCCAGCATAATGTACCCACAGGTTGGAGATAAACTACCCTGCTGCTTTGAGGTATAGTCCTTCTATAAGGAAAGATAAACACATCCCTAGAACACATCCCTAGTCTTTTTTTTAATTCAGAAAAAGTGAACAGCCTTGATTGTTGGGAATATAGTCAAAGAATTGTATGTTTCTTTCATTTTATGTTTTTTGATATTTTCCCAAGCAATCCCTTCAATAAGCAGCGACTCAAGACCGAATCAAATTATATAATTTATCCACCTCCTCCAGAGAGATGACTTCAGATACAAGCTTCTGAAACAACACCACAACGAGTAACAGAGGGGTCACATGAAAAGTCTGAGAAACTCATGAGATTTGGGTAGCAGACATAAAGCTGTCTCTATGGCGCCTGGCAGAGGCATCACTAAAGAGAAATGTGTTTGTACGCAAGGTTCCAACACTTCAAGTCTACAGTTTAGTAGTGGAGAGTCTCTTGGGATTTTTAGCCCACAGTGCAGTGAAAAAGTGCAAAACTTGACTGAACATACATTGCAGTCCTGAATCCAAGTTGTAACTTCATCATCGGCAATGTCTTTGCTGGCGGCCGTCTTCAGGAGTTCATTGGTCTGCTCTTCCCGCCGACGCACTGTGGAAGAGCACTGCTGGTAACAGTCCTTGTACCTCTGCCACAGCTGAAGGAGGCCCTTACTGGCACGCAGCCGCTCTGCAATCTCCTGCAGAAGGTTGTTCCACCTGGTGAAGAGATTGGGTGAAACATAGAATCATCCAGTTGGAAAAGACCTCTGAGATCGCGTCCAACCATACGTGTCCCCTTACTAAACCATGTCCCTAAGAAACTCATCAACCTGTCTTCCAAGCACCCTCTAGGGATCGTGATTAAACTACCTCCCTGGGCAGCTGTGCCAGTGCCTGGCCACCCTTTCAGTGAAGACATTTTTCCTAATATCCAGTCCTGGTGTAACTTGTGGCCATTTCCCCTTGTTCTATCACCTGTCACTTGGGAGAAGAGACCAACACCCACCTCACCAAAGCCTCCTTTCAGGCAGTTGTAGACAGTGGTGAGGTCTCCCCTCAGCCTCCTCTTCTCTAGCAGTTCCCTCAACTGCAACAAATGACTGAAGCCTGGAAGTCCACAAGAACTATCCCTGCCCATCTTCCTCTCTGCTGTTTCTAATGGCCTTTTGGCTTTTAAGAAAATTGGTAATAATCAAAATCTAGGCCTATGAGGGAAAAAAAACAAGGAATACAAGAAATACATTGGCAGGCTGTTCTGACCTATCACAGCAGGCTGGATCTGTGCTGCATCTTGGCTGCTGTGTATCAACACTTGAGGTCAGGGCTAGAGTGCACTTTATGAAGTGAACCTCCTGATATTTCCACTTAACACACTTTGGTTCACTGCCCAGAGCATCCATGACCAACCATGAACTGCCAATACCAAGTTCCTGCAAGGGCCTACGAGACCCCAAAGAGGTGTAAACATGAAATATTTCTTTTGCTGCAATTTCTTCCCACACCCCAATAGAGTATTTAAAGCCATAAAGCTCAGTGCATCTATCTTCTAAAATACTCCCAGATCTATTAAAACTCTTTATATTTTTATTAGCTAATGAAATATCTAATCCCTGTTTAAACTCTTGGCTCTCATGGAAGCCAGAAAAACGTACCTTCTGAAATGCGTTTATCAAATTACTTCATTATTTTCTCATTAAAAGAAATCACAGTATTTTGCAATTATTATTATATGATAAAAATGGTGAAATGAAAAATCCATCAGTCATCATTGAAACTGTTAAATCCTACACTACCTTTTTGAAATGGAGTGAGCAGTCCCTCCCTCCACTTCCAGATTCTAGGACAGGATGGACCACAGATTAAAATAAACTGGCAGTGATTGTGTTTTCAGAAAAAAAAAACACTTTTCCACCAAACTAATTTTTGTTTGTGGATCTTGCCTTTCTGTAGCTTCTCTCAGCAAACTTTTACACTGGTCTGGATCCAGTGTTAGGGAAGCTGTTTTCCAAGCTGCTGGTGAAGGCTTAGCCTTCCCTGCCTATCATGCCCTTCCTAAAACTAGAAAATGCAACTTGAAATCAGGGGAATGAGGTGTATACATTGCAAACAAAATTCTCAGACAGGATCCTTGCATTTTAAGTGCAGTATTATTTTCCAGTATGGTATCGTGGTTGGCAGCCATGCACGGAGCAAAGCTAATAAATAGTGATGTTCAAATGCTTTAATAAATTTTCAGGTACTATTAGTAGTAAAAGACCCAATTCTGCTCCTACACTTTGCAAAAACAATAACTCTGCCCTCCCCTCAAGCCCCCCAAACCATAACATAATAAAATACAACAAAACCAGAAATGATGGAAAACTGAGTCAATGGATAAATGCAAATTTACCACTGAAAGTAAAGTTCAACACAGACATTTTCTACCTCATATTGATATCTTTCAAAGTGTTGGTAAGAGTTTCAGTCACAGGTGGGTGACATTCTTTCAACAATTCATTGGTCACAGAACCAAACTTTTGTAAGTTGTTTTCTTGCTTTTCCAGTTCTTCTTGTAGGCTCTAAAAATGATTTGAAAAACAGATGAGGTATGAGTATGGCACAATATAGAAGCATTTCAGAATAGATGGTATCAATTACCTAATACAGGTTATGAATGCAAAACTCCATTTCACGCATGTTTCATCTAAATGAAGGTTGTTTAACACAAAAACTGGTTTTAGATACATTTGATTCAATACCAAGATATAGCAAAAAGTAAATTTCAACATAATACTTTTATAAAATGTAAAAATCTTGTAAAATAAATTAAATAAATTATTCTAAACAAGTTTTGCACAGAAGGAGTAAGTGCATGGAACTTCTTCAGAAATAAAAACTTAACTGATGAAAGAAAATAAATGAAATAACATTTTCTTGTTCAGAATGGGATGAAAAAACAGCATAAAAAAGCTTTATTCAGAAAAGACTGTTCTTGCTTTTTCATTTATCAGTCTGAAGCACTGTTGGCAGGGAAAATTATCTTTTTTAACACTAAATATTTTTATGCATATTATTACAATTGCATCAGCCCAACAAATCTTAACCTGATTAAACAGTATAATTAAAATCTTAATAAGGAAAAAAAGTCATTTTCTACGCCTATTGCTTTACTGACTCTTCCTCTCTGACATGCAAAAAATGAAAACCTAGAAAAGTGGCCATGAAATGCATTAATGGGCTCTTTAAACCTTTTTTGAAAAGTGCTGTTCATGCTTAGGACATTCAGTTTTATATATGTCTGGACTTTGAATCACACGAAATATTTAAATGGCAATTTAAACTTAAATTTGATGGCAAATACTAACACCACAAGTTCCAGTTACTTTAAGCATCTGGAAACGTTTGCAGATATATTTTTTATTTCAAAGACAACAACTTTCTTTGAAATAAAAGGTTATTCTCTGAACTAGAAAAACAATTTTAATAATTTTTAATTAAATAAATTAATTTTCATTAATAATCATTTAGATTGTTACAATGGGAGACTCATTGTATTTTATGCTTTTCATACAGTGGAAAATCACTTGAACATGTGAGTTTTTCAGCTTTTGGAAAATTATTTTTTTATCTATTGCAGCCAAAGTGTTGGGGCATGGCTTTAAAATGTGATTTTAACATGCATCAGTAGCTCCAAAGCCTGGTGAACCAGATTGAGGAACTTCAGTCTTAATGGTCACTAGCACAATTTAAAAGCTTTTGATGATTTGACAGTATGGCTCATAATTTAAAGAAAAGCATGAAAATCTAAAAAGAAAACAACTATCAGCATTTAATTTCTCTACAAGATAAAAAATGTAATGGCAATTTGATAATGATTTCTCTTAATGTTGTGTAATTTTAATTTGCCTGTACTTCCATTTTTTATAAACCATAATGTATAGTTATCTGCATCTATGCAATGAGGACAAACGAATCCTTGAATCCATCCTTAGTATGTCAAGAGACTTGGTATTCTTTTCACCTGAAGGTTCTCAACTTGGACTTTCACAGCTTCCAAAGAACCAGTAAGAAGATAAAAACGGGACAAAGAATATCTGGCTTCTGTCAGGTAGCTATTCAGTTCTTCATAAGCCACTTTGTAAATGCTCCACTGATCAAGAACAGTTTGCAATAATATCTTCAGTTGGCTAACCTAGGAGGAGGGAGGAGGAAGAAAAAAAAAGTAAATAAAAAGCATTTAAGATATTTCTTTTTTGTTTAAATCATTTCCTCCCTTTTGATCTCAGATACCACTTGTTCTACATGTCTAGTTTTAAACCTGTTGAAGAATAATGATTTTGGACAACCATCAGCTGGTCCAAAACAGGATCAGGAGAAATTAATTAAAATTCTGAAACACATATCCCTCAGGCAGGCAAATCACCCTATGAAAGTCAGCAGAGGGTAGCACCAACACACTACATTCCTCCTGAGAAGGTGGACTGATGTTTATCAGGCTTTGGATGATGACAATCAATGCTGACTTCTTCCTTATTCTGTGAGACCTGCATGCTTGAAAAGGCAGTTCCTTATAGATCATTTAGTGGTTTTCTATTAAATATCAGGAAGCATCAAAAAAAGCCTCACTTAAAAGAATTAAAAACATCCTTGAAATAGGAAATATTATACCCACTTTCTGTGGAGTGCACACACAAACATGGGGACGGATGGAAACAGAGACACAGTTCAAAATCTTTCCCCTACAACAGAGAAGAAATTCAGCAGCCACAAACTGCAAATTCTCTCTCTCCTCCATGCCCTGTACCTTGAGCTATAATTTGCAACTTGATAATTCTTTTACCATGTGATCCAAACTGGCCCAGGAATGGTTAATTTCTTGTAGTGTATTCATAACAGCAGAAGAGACTTCTTCCTTCTTGTTCTGTATCAAAGAAAGACCACTCTGTTCTACATTTTCTACTTCTTTTTCCTTTGTTCGTATTGCTTCTTCTAATTCCTAAAAAGAAAAAGAAGATACCTCAGTATTTTTGTTTGTTTAATTGCTGGATAATGCCTTGTGACAGAAAAAATGCCCATAAGCTCCTTAGTTTGAAAAACAGGAAATTCATGCTTGCATAGTTTGGCTTGTTATTCTCAAGAGAATCATACATCATCATCAATTTTATTTAATATTTTATGTTTCATATAAAGCATAGTTGTTTGTCTTTAACTTAAATAGAAGCAAGTCCTCTACATTAAACTTCTGGGTAATCTTCTGCTCTCATGTAAGAGTCCAAAACTCACTAAAAATAGGAGACCAGTCTGAATACATGGGAAAACTGTTGTGTGTCCTCGTTTGCCTTAGAACACTGAGAGGGCTTTTTAATTAGTTCAAAGCTGGCTCAAACCTCTGGAAAAAAAGTGAATTTTGCCACCCAAGGAAAAGGACAAAATGACTTCCTAGGGAAAGATGTCAGTTTGCCACATGAAGTGGAGCCTTTATTCCTTTGCCAGGTCCCAGCAAAGCCCCTTGCCTGAGGACAGTGAGCCTTCCCCTTTTCTGGATGACAGGTTCATTGGAGTCCAGCCAACGACAACAAGTAACAGACTGCAGCAATTTTCCTTATTGCCTCCTCAAGGCTGCACAGCACTGGGAAGCACTAATGAGCTCAACAGCATTTGCTCTGCTCAGCGTTCCCACACAATTCCCAAGAAAATGGGAAGAAAATGAACGGTTGATGTGAAAACAAGTGAATGAAATAGCGAGTGAAGAACAAGCACTGAGGCCATGACAACATTAGCTGCTTGTTTTGCTGCTTCAGGCAAGAGCTGACTGGCTGTGCTGTTGACTTAACATGACCCTAGATTGATTATGGAAAGGCTGATTCGAAATTTGCCTCTTTTATCCTGGTTCATCAGTAAGTGAAGTGCAAAAACTCTGGTAGCATTCACAAGTCACAAAGCCTGTGATCTTCCTCATGCCTCATCAGCATGAGAATGAAGTTGCAAAATGAAGGAGAGAGCCCAAGAAGACTCAGTGAGCAACTATGAGCCATAAAGAATGCTCCCATGAGCTCATTCCCAGCCAGGGAACTACCTATACAATTTCATGGCATGGTGCAGGGAGATCCAAGAAAGTCCTGCAGTGCTCTGGCTCACATGGAAGCTGTGTTGCTTCAGGTACTGCGAACACTCAGTCTGAGCAAAGGAGGGAATTATGGTTTGTAGGCTTCAGGCCAGCACAAATTTGAGTTTACCTGTCTGGAGATAGTCAATGTGATGAGGAAAACACACCATGAGGTCCCTACATTAATCAGTCCACCTAGTGATCTCAGGTTAAGTTTTAATATTCTGCAAGCCCTTCCTTACTGAGATAGAATATCAGGGAAAGAAAACAACTCAAAAAAGCTCTGGGCAAACTGAAAATCCATATCTTTCAGTATACTGCTCTCCCTATGAATCAAAAAAAAACAAACCCAACAAGTGAATCGTTGTCATAACAGACTTTACATTTTAGATAATGGGGAGAGTATTTGAAACCAAGTTCTGCCCCGTCTTGTAAACTCTTGGCATTAACATAATTTATCCCTGCACACACACTGCACACACTTCTGTCTATATACATATGAGTGCATTTTTGCTGTACTGTCTCTTCTTAGCCTTTTCTTCTGTACTATTTTACATTTCTTCAAACTTCTTGCCACGACCTTGTTCCAAACTGCAGCATGGGAGTAACATATCTTTTTTTATCAGCTGACAGTAAAGCAAACATTTAGAAGTTGTACATAGTAAATCTGAATTTCCCCAAAGTGAATTTTAATACTAAAAAAGGTATTTAAATCTGTACAAGCTTGTTCAAAAATTCAGAAAGTAGAACCCAAAGTTTCAAACACCAAGAATAACAAATATTTCTGGTTCTCTGTGAAAAACTTTTATTATTTATCATTTTAAACTCATAACTGAACTAAAGACACATTACTGTTTCTGATCTGCATTGGGAAAAAAAAAAGTTGCCTTTATTTATTAATATGACATTCTGCAGCAACTAACATTGGTTAATAAATAAACTGCAGCTTTTGTACTAGTTGAACCAAATACCTGGGAGTGTCTGATACAGTTATTTCTCAAACAATTTGTTTCTCTGCTGATCAAAGTCTTGCCATTCATAACTGACTCCCCAAGTGTATTTGCTAACTTCCCTGACCAAAAGGAACCATTAAGGTGATAAATCAGATTGAGCTTTGAACTCCAGCCAAGCACAGCCTGACAATTATGTCTGACTACACTAAATTACCATTGCTACAGCTGTGGGCTTATTGTGCTGAAACCATAAAGATACCTGAATTGAAACTAAGCACTTCAACCAGTCTGAAAACTTAGGTCAAGAATTTTGGAAAAAAATTTGACTTCTAACATATCTAGCCCAACCAACTATTTACCTTCACAAGAAACAAAGATGAGTTTAATACACTGGTGAATACAGATTAGATTCTCTTTTATTTGAATAGATTTCCATCTGCTCTGTTTGTGAAGACTTAAAAACTAGGTCATATTCATCCCTTTCATTAATTTCATCTAGGAAAGACAGACACATCAAGATAAAACCACTTTCTTACTCCTTTTTAAGGGGATGAGAACACCCAGATTTTGTGCATAAAATTGTCCCAATGGAGTTTAATTGCGCATTTCATCTGGTTTGAAATTTATTATTAGGTGTCTGGCAGAGCAAAATGCTGTTGAGTACAAATTACCTGATGCCTGATGCCAAGTAGAGGCCTTGTGCATAAATTCAGAAAAATCTATTTAGCCTGTACAGCTATAAGCTTAAACTCTAGCCTGACAGCTCCAGAAGCAAGCTTCTAACTATTTAAACATGTGCTGCTCTGAGTCAGATACTCAAAGCCAACTGTGATACCCTATTCACTGCTGTGCAGTCCTTACATAAATGTCACATAAAAAACTGAGGTGGTTCTGAAGTCAAGTGAATGATGTTTAGCTGAGCTTTCTCTCATACAGTCTTTGCCCACAGTAATCATGATTCTTCTTCAGTCTTCTGCAAGCAAAAGGGAATCCAGCACTACTTCTCTCTCTGGATAGCTGCCATTTAAAAAACCCGATTCTTAACGCATTTAAATAAAAGGATAAAATCTCCTGGATTCTAGCATTTTTCTTTGAATAGTCAGGTGGAATATATAAGATGGAAAAACAATGGAAGAAAAAGGTGGGGCAGAGGAAAGGTAGCGATAAGGAAGAAAAATCAAGTTTCCCAATAGTGTTCATGATGCCAAGTTCCATAACGCTGGCTAAACTGGAATGGAAACATATTCCTTGGATGGCCTTCTAGTTCAGTACACCTGGCATGCTTGGAAATGTCAATGCTTCAATACACAATGCAAAAAGAAAAATGACTTTGGTTGCTTTTAAATATTGTTAGGACATGATTGTTCCTTCCTCCTTTGCTATTGCTGAATCTCCTCCTCACTAAGGCAAAAAGGAATTCCGTTACTGATATGAAAATTTCACATGGCTTTAACAGGTGTTGTTTCTAACTGTTGGAAAGAGAATATTGTAATTTATAAGGGGACATTACCTGACAGTCTTTCAAAGCATTCTGTACCGAAGCCTGGTCTCCGATTTTCTGTTGCTGTTTCAGCTTCTTCTCTTGGGTTTCAAACCAAGCTTTTAGGGACTGTACATTACTTTCATATTCTGTCCAGGATTCCTGTAGACTTTCCAATAGCTGGATCTGCAAAGAAATATAAATATATGCTCTCTCATACAATTATCTTTACTTTTGGGTCTATTAAATAAGTCAGTGAAGACCGATGCATAACGGTGCCTTCTCAGAACTCAGTGCTTTCAGAATTTAAAACCAGTATTTGTATTCAAATGAAAATATATATACTATTTGTAGAAGAGTTCATAATAAAAGCCTTGTTTTATCCAGAAATAATTATATAAACATAACATAATTAAATACAATATTATGACATGCTGAAAAAGGCTAACACTTTAGCAGAATGGAATTATTTTCAGAGATCAAGGACCTTGGGATTTCCCCCCAAAAAATGAAGTATGCAAACATACATTTTATATTCATTGCTTATAACTGTGGTAAAGTAGATGAAGATTTATATTACCTGCTCTGTCAACCGACTGCTTTAAATTTACTTGGATTTTTCTAATTGTTCTAGGTATTATTTGTTGGCAAATGAGACAGCACTTCTACCAGCACCATTTGAAAATGGCAGCACTGCCATAAAAAGGGTTCACATTACAGCAGCCTTGGCCACAGTGATGATGTGAGTGAAGTAAGGAAAGCAAGCAGCAGTGTAAGCAGACTAAAGATCCTTAGAGCAGAAGACTTTACTTTGTTCAGATAAGCATGACTCAATTGGAAGCTGTACTGAAGGACAGAGGGCTCCAGGAAGCTGGTTGATCTTCAAGGACAACTGCCTCAAGTCATAAAAATGACAAATCTATAGAAAGTGGAACTGACCTAGAAGCATGGCTTGGCTGTACAGAGCTGATGTAAGAAAAATCTTGGCTGGAACCAACTAGCAAGAGCAGAAGCCCTTCTTGTTACTCTTCACAAGCACATCGGTGACCAAAGGGAAACAACAGAACAGTCTGAGGTACACAACACCTTATTTGCCCTAATCTTACTGACCAGATCTCTTCCACTTTCATGCCAATTAACAAATTTCAGCACACAGAGGTACAATCTGCTGGGACTCCCGAGGGCAAAGAGGCCCTGCAGAGGAATCTGGACACATTGGGAGAGCCAGTCAATCACCAACCACATGAAATTTAATAAGAGAAAATAGCGGTTTCTGCATCTGGGACACGGCAACCCTGGACACACAGACAGATTGCAGTCTGAGAGGCTGGAGAGCAGCCCTGCAGGAAAGGACCTGGGGGTTCTGGTCAATGGCAAGTTGAACATGAGCCAACAGGGAGCCCTAGCAGCCAAGAGGGCCAATCGTGTCCTGGGGGGGCATCCAGCAGGGCATCACCAGCCGGGAGAGGGAGGGGATTGTCCTGCTCTCCTCTGCACTGGGGAGGCCCCACCTCGAGCACTGGGGGCAGTTTGGGTGCCACAGGATAAAAGGGACATCAAACTACTGGAAAGTGACCAGAGGAGGCCACAAGGCTGGGGAAGGGTCTGGAGGGGAAGCTGTGTGAGGAGAGGCTGAAGTCCCTTGGTCTGTTCAGCCTGGAGAAGAGGAGACTGAGAGGAGATCTCATCGCAATTTACCGCTTCCTCACATGGGAAGAAGGAGGAGCAGACATTGATCTCTTCTCTTTGGTGACCAATGACAGGACCTTAGGGAATGGCAGGAAAATGTGCCAGGGAAGATACAGGCTGAATATTAGGTTAAGGTTCTTCACTCAGAGGGTGGTGGAGCACTGGAACAGATCCTCATGGAAGCAGTCAAGGCACCAAGCCTGACAATATTCAAGAAGCATTTGGACAACACTCTTAAACATATGGTGTGAATGTTGAGATTGTCCTATGCAGGGATAGGAGTTGGACGTGGTGATCCTTGTGGGTCCCTTCCAACTCAGGTCATTCTATGATTCTATGATATAAGGGCCTGTGCTTTCAGTGGATTCACAGATAACACTGCTGGGAGAGAAGTAGTTGATATGCTGGAGAGTAGGGCTGCCATTCACAGAAACTTCAACAAGGTGGAGGAATAGGTTCATCAATCCTCATAAAATTTATCAAAGACACATGTGAAGTCTTGCACTTGGGACAAAATAATCTCATGCAACAATACAGGCTGGCAGCAATCTGGATAGAAGGAAAGGCCCTAGGGGCCACTGTAGGCAATAATGTAAATATAATACACCAGCAGAGTGCATTTGTACTGATGAAGGTCAACTGCACCCTGTGTTAGCTTATTGAGAGTGCACCCAGCAGGTCAAGACGTTCTTTCCTTCTCCTTGACACTTTTGACCCATTTTGGGCCCTCCCATGCAAAGGAGAGGTTGACAAACTATTGAATGGCCACTACGGTCATTAGGGGGCTGGAGCACATGACAGAAAAGGAGAGACTGATTCCATTCAGCCTGGGGAAAAGAAGGCAAAGGAAGCATCTCACCGTGCTCTCCACTCCTTATGGGGAGGTATGGGGAAGATGGAGGCAGAAAAGAAGAGATAACAGTTAAAAATTGCAACAAGGAAAATTCTGATTAAAAAAAGACAAAAACTTGTCCTCCACAAGAGTGGTCAAGCACAGGAGGGAGCTGCACAGTGACTTTGTGGAATGTCCTTGGAAATTTTCAAAGCAAGTCCCTGTGCAATCTGATCTAACTGTAAAATTAATTCAGTTTGAGCAGGAGGATGGACTGAACAACCTTCAGAAGCTTCCAACCATTAAAATCTTAAAATTTGATGTATTTTGCATTACAGAGCAGCTGGTATTTTTCTTTACCTTTTCTGTTACGAGGCCTTGCAGGATCTGCCAACGTCTGTTCATTGCTCCAAGCTGTTCTGCAAAATCAGTTTTGTCACTACGTTTACTTTCAACATCCTGGCTGCTAATTTGTAGCACTGATTGGTTTACAAAGTCTACCGTCAATTGTTTGCAATTTAAGTCTATCTTGAAACCCTAGTAGAAAAAAAAGGGAATAAAACACAGAGGGAGAATGTTCACAACTTTATCACAATTTAGTTGAAAGTTTTCTCTGCGATTGAACAGTAATTAAAAAATATGATACATTTCCTAAATATTGAGAAATACAGCAGTAACATACTGCCTTTAGAATAAAGAATCTGACCCATCCCATAATCTGTAAATGTATTGATACTGGTCTCAAGGACCAGATTTAAGAAAAAATGAGTATATATAATTTCTATCACTTCATTTAGTCTCAAGATTTTTAATACAAAAGCAGATAAGATAGAAAATTTTCTTACATACAAAGAAAAAGAACATCCAAGAAGTAAAGTAATTTTTCAGGAGACAAGTGAAACAAATCTAACAATGAGAAGATAGTCACTGTGTACAAATCTATTACAAGAGTGGTACTGATTAAAGAAGTGAAATTGTGTTATAACTATATTCCTCAATAGTTGTCTCAATATATAGAATCTTTCATTCTTACTTCAGATACTGATCAAAATTATCTTGATCTATAAACCACTGGCCACCTTACATTCAAAAACAAGCTACACTTTGAGGAGAAGGTGATATTATGCAAAGAATTAACGAAACAACTTATATAATTTGCAAAGTGCTTCGTGGTTTTGGGGTAAAGACAGATCTAATAAGGTTCAATAATGTCTATATTCTTTTGGACATACTTGGACATTAAGGTAAGCATATTAAAAATCATATTCCTGTCATAACCAAACAGTAGAGTAAAAGTAACATTGGCTTTTTTTCCACAGCACAAAATATCATCCAGTTTTAACTTGTGTACAATTCTAACCACTCAACAATATAAACTTTTCATTTTTTTCTTCTTTATATCACTTATCCTTTAAACATGTAAATATATACCTAATGGGAATAATTCAAAAGGGAAATTCCACACCAGTACCTTGTACTTCTGGACATAATCATGAATGACTTTCTGTCCTACTACATTGTTTATGTTCTCTTCATCCTGCTGAATGACATTTTCCATTAGGGAAATCCAGGTCATGACTTCAGTGATAGCATGACGAGAAGGAATTTTGTCCATCTGGAGCTGTAGAGATAACAGACTTAAAATGTGTGCTGTGAAGAAAATGGGTAAGAGCTCCTTGCTTTGCATCACCATCGTACCTTTCCTTCACCTGCTCCTATTATAATATTTGACATCCCTAACATACCAATGAAGTTTATAAAAAGAAGTAAAAACATAAAAAGAAAGGTTTTAATAGGCCATAACTGCATGCATCCTAATAAGAAAATGAAAGGCTTCTTATTTCCATTCTTTGTTGTACAAAGAAACTGAACAAACTCAAAGATTCCATTTCTGACTTCCTAAAGGTTCTATATTCTCATTTCACAACTCTGCATTGGGCTTATGTAAAAGTTCAACTTTCAGCTAGGCTTTTCCTATCCTTCTATATGGCCAATGAATAGATCCAGGGAAAATAATAATTCTATACTTCACATTTTGTGTGGTAATCTCTTTTTGTGTGATAATTTCTAAATGCGCTGATTTTGAATAGTAACTTTTTTTCTTTGAAGATTGACTTTTAACATTTGACACAGTAGCACACGCTTAATTTTGGATACTCAGAAAGGTGTTCCTTTACCTTTCCAGGTTTTGCATTAAAACACAGTTCAGAGAACTGCTGAATGACATTGATTTTTTTAATATAATAGACTCAGCTCACATTTGCTACCCTTCGTCTCTCCCCTAAATCACAATATTCCTGACTTTGAGAGTATTCCAAATTACAAACTGCAGCAATGGCTTACACTGACAACCAACTAAATTCTAAACCAACTTTTAGACCAGGATCACAGTATTGGAGTATCATAAGGTTGGAAAGGACCTCCAAGACCATCGAGTCCAACCTATAACCCAACACTAACACCAACACCAACCCATCATCTAAACCATGGCACTCAGTGCCTCATCCAGTCTCCAGTATAATTACTTAACTCCAGTAACCCCAAAACTACACAACTAAACCCCTCCTACTCCTACACACACTAGTAGGAACCTTGCATAATGATTTTAGATTTATTCTGTCTTACCCAGACTTAACCTCAGTCTATTCAATTTGAACAAAACCACCATCCAAACCCGGCAGGGCAGAGGGATGTGAACTCCCTTTTTCCAAAATGCATATCAACATGTTGAAAAAAAATCACCTATTGTTCAGTTCAAATTTAACAGATGTAACTGTGAAACTCTGAAATTAACACCAACTGATGTTAGACAGTACTGGCAGACAGGATTTTGACAGAAGTCTAAGTTTTCTCACGTTAAAACAAGAGTAACATTGCTCCTGTCTAGCCTCATATGTATAAACTGAGGAAGGGAGCAACTATCTCTCAAAGGCAGTGCCAACTGGATGGTCTGAATAGTCTGGAATATCAAAGGCCATCACTGGCCTTCCTTACCTGGTGCAATTTCTCTTGTACTGCTGGGATTTGTGTGAGCAGCTCTGTCCACTGATTCTCAATGTGGGACAATCCCGCACGCAGTGCTGCTGTATCCACTTTCTTCAGTCTGAGGAGCTGGTTTCCAATAGCCAGGACAGAAGATTTCTGTGATGATTTAGCATCCACTTCTTTTGAAAACTCCTGTAAGTAGAGTCATTTTTGTGGAAATAAGTACTTCACTATTGTTCTTAAAGCTTTACCTAAGAAAGCTAAGTATACGTTCCCCTCCTCTTAAAAATATATTTCTATTAGTGCTTAACACCTACACTTCATAACAAATGAGAATAAATATTGCTTTTAGTCATAAAACTGTTTTCTGTTTTCAGAATCATCAAGCTTTACAATTATTGCATATAGCAAAGGAATACTTAATGTCCATAAAACCCAGGTTTTTTGAAGGACAACTCACCTACAGAAGCTTTTTTTTTCCTTATACTTAGTAGTTTGGTGATGAGAAAAAGTGTAACCTTATGACTGCTCTATTGTTTATTTGTAATTGGAGACAAAAACCTGTCAAAGATCGTGAATGACTTACCAAAAAGGAGTTCAGGTGGTCTCTGACTGTTTCCAGTTCCTGAGGAACTGTCAAAGACTGCTGACTCCAAAACTCAAGTCGCTCCTTTGCAGACTGTAACCAATGTGTCAGTTCATTTGATTCACTCTGGTACCTGTAAAGATGTTTAAAGAAAACTAAAAGTCATCACCACTTCTTGCCTCCAACTGAGCAGTCTCTCCTCCCTGTGTTAGAGGAAGATGCTGTATGCTAGATTTAAAATAAAAATATTTTCTTCCCTTTATCAAATTTCAGAAAAATATGATTTAATTTAGGAGACAGGCATGGTACCAGGAAGCTCTTATTTTAAACATTATACCCACAATTCCTAATAATGCCTTCATTCTGCCTCTAAGGAAAAAACTAAGTTCAATGAAGGACTAGTAACTAGGTTCAAAATCTGTTTGAGCAAGCTGTAACAGTACAGCACCTCCTCCCAACCCCAAACAGATTTTTGCTTTCCATTAGAAGGCTCAATCTTGCAAAAGCTTTACCACAAGGTACCTCAGAGCTGAGTTGTTTCTGTTTGTTTCTCCAGAAACTACTTCCATATAGTTTCATATGCCAAGCAACTAACGAGATGTCAGAATAAGAGCATCTCCACATAACCTTTATACATAAAACCTCTTTACATATCTCTCTTGAATGGTTCATGACCCAACAAGCCAGAGATGCTATGAATAATAGACAAAGCCTGTATATTGTTTAGAGAACTAGCTAAAAACTCTCTTCCATATGTGCAATGGTGCAGACCCACAAGAACCCAGCAGTGGCATTGTCCCTAACAGAAGATGCTGAGTCTACTCATGCTACCTAGCAAAGTACACACCCTTTCTCATCAATCTCTATGCACAAGGGACTTCTAACTTAGCCATCTAAATAAGATCCCACTTCCTCCCACCAGCTGTTACCTGGTATTTGTTTTATTGCAAATCAGAGTACCACAGCACTTATATGGAATAGAAGTCAGATACTGGAGAGTAGTCAAACTATCAGAAACATCTCAAAGTACTTACTTTTTAACGCCAAACAGTTTCAGGTTCAGAATGACTTTGACCTGAGCAGTGTAGGTGAAGAAGTTTATACTGTCTATTACATCAGCATTACCTTGTCCATTGCTTCAGTATTGTCTCCAGCCTGTGAAGCTCCTTGGTAACCTTGCTGGTGTTACTTAACCAGTGCTCTCCTAGTTGGTTCAGTTGGCTTTCGAGATCTGAGCAGCTGACAGAAAAAAGGAGCCTTTTCCCATCATCTATGACTTGGTATAATTTAGGTTGGTATTCAGCCAGATTAGATCTCAGATGCTGTAATGACAGAGGAGATGGTCAGATAGCTCTGCACGTCTCTGCTACCACACTTAATCAACATCTAGTTTTCTTTTACTGCATTTTGTAGCATATCCAATGTCACCACAGCACATCACATTTTTCCCTCTGCTCAAGCTCTAGAACCCCCCAGGAAACATCACGCAGGGAACCTGCTCAAAATCTGAACGTGCTGTCACAATCCCCCTCACTTCAATTTGTCTACTGACACCTCCTCATGAGGAACTCCTTGGTGTAGATATTTTAAATTTGAAAAGAACAACATCAAGTGGGACAACATACTTTCTGAAAGAAATTGATTAAAGAGTTAGAATTTAGCCTAGTTTTTTTTTGCTGAAAACTCCACTGCAATGAAACTTAAAGGTATCCAGAATCAAGTTATTAACAGTGGTCGCTCCAGCCCTTCCAATGTCTATCCTTCAGCTCCCTGGGCATCAAACTCTTCTTTTACTGATCTATCCTCTTACCACCCATGGTTACAAAAGAGATGACCCCACCCCACCCACCGAGACCCCTGAACACAGAAGCCAATTGGTGTGGCACAAGTAAGCAAAAAATGTACTGAGCAGAGATACATTTAATTTAAATGGTGACCAGTGAATGGACAAAGAATTTCTATACGTGGACAAATACACCTGCCAAATTCCACTATCATTACACAAACAGTACAGATTTTAATATCTGAGTATTTGACTAATATCAAGCACAAAATGAACATACATTCCCACCTTTCAGTTCTGCTAAAACTAATCTGAAGATAAAGTGTACAAAACTACCAGGCTAATGGTGAGTACATAAACTTTCTGTGGCTCTTCTTATTTTCTCTTTCACATAAATAGAGCTCAAATAACTTAACAGATTTTTTTATTAATTCATATTGTGTGGGTATACTTACATAGAACATACATACACAAATAAACATATAACTCCCAGACTTCAGCATAAAAATTTCTAAGACAGACATAAATAAATCAAGGATTTTTAATCTAAATGTGGCCACGGGGAGAGGAAAAAAAAGTTGTGCCATAGCAGAGTTCTAGAATCTGGATTTGAATAAACTAATTTATGTAACTGACAAGAGAAACAAAAGGCAAAAACTAATTTAGGGTCAAAACCAACAGAAACAATGCCAGCAATAAACAAAATCAAAATAAAACCCCCACACAATAGATTGCTTAAGTTCTCTTCATACCATTGCAAAAGCAGAAAGTTGTCTTGTAAAAGAACAATATATATAAAAAAACTCAGAATAGACAAGACAATTTGCAAGAAAAACTTGGCAGACATTTTTCTGTAAAAAAAACCAAGACAACAACAAAAAAAACCAACCAAAATATGTGGTGTATAACGAGACGAAACCAAAACCATAGAACAGAATTCTCTTTTTAAGAATAGACTCTAAAAACAGGATGTGGCAGAAAGCCTGTATTAAAACCACTAGTTCTTGTCGCGTTTCAGAAGGAAGGCTACTCTGGGAACCGCAGGTTGTTCAGTCTCACCTTGCTCTCTGGAAAGATCTTTGAACACACCCCCTTGGAATCCACTTCCAAGGACAAAAAGGACTGAAAGGTAACCAGGAATATTCAATTTGCATTGACAAACTTGACAGCCTTTTATGGGAAAAAATTATTGTCTCTGTGGATGAGATTGGCTTCGTTATGGCCTTTGACACTACGGGAACCTCCTCTGGAAGAGAAGTGGGCCAAATAAATGAATTGCCCATGGGTTGAAAACTAGCTGCATTACCAGTCTGAAACACCAGTGATCAAAGGCTTGATTTCTGGCTGGCAGACTGTAAGGGGAAGAGTACTCTAGAAATTGTTGTTACTTGAGTCCAAATATCCTCAACTTCTTCATTAATGGCATGGGTTACGTACAAGGGAGAGCAGTCCCTCAGTAAACTTGTGGATGACAATAACGTAGGGAAAGTGGCTGAGGCAAAAAAAATGGCACACTTAGTCCAGAGGCATTTTGATAAACATGACGGAGGAGGAGGCAGAAACCTTAGGAGACTCAACAAGAAGTGCAAATTCATTGCCTTGAGTAGAATAACCGTGTTTTTCAGCACGGTCTAGGAAGGGAATGGCTACTGTATCTAACCTGGCTTCTGCCATAATCAAGACATGGTGAATAAGCCAAGTCACAGTAAGGCCTACCTTAGGACTCTGAACTACCAACTTATTTTATTATCCTCACCAAATGGTGCTGATGAGGTCCCATCTAGTGCATCCGATTCTGCTCTGGCCTCTCCTTCCACCAAGTTCAAAAAGAAACAACTAATAAGAGTCTGGTGTAGAGATAGAGCTATTAAGATATTTAGGGGCCTAGACCACACATCCTTTAAAATGAGGCTGAGGGAGGTGTGCTTGTTTTATATTGACAGAAGGGAGGCTAAGGGCCAGTCTAATAAAAGCCTCCAGATATCTGGAATAGAACTAAAAAGATGTCACTAATCGTGACAACGCTGAAAGCTAAAGGTTTAGATAGGTATCACAGAAAATCTTTTCAGTAGGAGGTGGTGCAGCACTGCCATCGGTCCACAGCTCTGCTGTGATCTCCATCCTTTGAGGTTTCCAAAGCTGTTGCTGACCCAGGCAATGGCAACTGTCCTGCTTCAAGAGGGAGGCTGCACCAGATGACCATCAGAGGTCCCTTTCATCCAGTTTCTCCATAGAGCATGTTTAAAAAGCACCAACCTGAAAAAGTGTAATACGTTCTGTAAGCCTATCCTCCGTCTCTTCCACCAAACCAACAGTGGGGATGCTGCCTTCAACAGACTCCAGTTGTCTGGTAAGCTCCTGGTAATCTTCATCCAGACGCATCCAAGTCTGCAAGCAAAAATTATCCATGTATATGGTGAATAATGAAACTGAGTATCTAGAATTTTTATTACGTGCTTTCTGAGTCTCAAATCCTATACCTGTGTAGTTGTGAATGTACAGAAATGGAAGTACAAATGTTCAGTGAACATCTAATAAGATCCTATCTCTGTGTAAAGCTAACTTTTGGCTAGAAAACATGGATAAGGTCTCATGTTCCCCTAATCAGCTAAAGCTAAGCAGCTCTACAGAGGAACACAAATTATATCATTTGAAGGTCACAAAAGTTAAATGATAAAGTTTCAGTGCCTTAAGTGTATGACAAGAGGGGACTGATGTCCATCAATTCTGTTCAAGCACAGGAAATCAACATTGTAAAGTATCCTGGTGGCTGATCACAATGGCAGTACAGAAAAGATGACAGAAATTCTCACCTCTAGAATATATTCCAGCTCCACACCTCGTTTATGAGCCAGCTTCAATACAGCTGATGCTTGTGTCAATAGTTCTGAATGTGACTGAGTTTCCTTCAAGAGGGCAAAGTTACTCATCTTTCTAAAGAGTGTTTCTGTCAGGATCACGTGAGACTCCAACCCTTGAAAATATTCCTGAGAAATGTGGGTGTGAGGGAGAGGGTAAGGAGAGAACAGAACAGAGAAAGTGCAATTGTTTCTCAATTCATTATCACTAAACCAACATTCTAAGACAATAGGAGTACCATCAATTATCTGTAGACACAGTTAGGTAAACTTTTCACTCAGTTCAAAAAATCCAACACATAAATTAAAAAGGACATGAAAGAGGTCATCCTTTCCATGCAAATTCCATCCCAATACTATTCCATAAAAAAAAACCACCATAAAAAATTCTGCCTAATAAAAAACCTAGAAACAACTTTTTCTATTTTGTGGATGCTATGAGCAAATATAAATTTCTGTTGTAAAAAAATGGAGTGGTGGATGAAATTGCTATGCAGCATGACAGTACAAGAATAGGAGCTTGTTATTAGAACAAGGAAGAAAATTCAGCTGACCTGTTTTCACCTTCAACAGATCATTTGAAAGTCATTCAGTCAGAACAGTTCATTGATTCCAATTTAAAATAAAGTAAGTTTTAATATACCCTGAATTAATAGTGCCCTACCCTTCTGAAAAGCTCCTGAATCTTTAGGAACACAAGGCTGGTAATGAGCTGTGTACAAGCTTACAATCATGATTAGTCCTTAAATATATCACAGTTTCTTACCTTATGTTTGTCAAGTAGTGACTGAACCTCTTCCTTAGAAGCCACAGTCATTTTCTGGTCACTAGCCATCTTTTCTTGGCCTGTTTCTACCAGGTCAGCCAGGTCCTGCAAAGCCCTTTCATATTGCCTCTTAAGAGCCAAATTCTGATTCAGGTCACTCCTTCTGGATCCAATGATCTTCATCAGCTCATCATACTTATCCTTGAGGGCAAAGAGCAGCAATGGTGATTCTTATTTTGCACTTACATATGTCTTCCTAGTACCTCTGTATTTCTCTGTGAATACCAGCAAAATACTATATAATCCCAGCTCAAAAAGACTATGCAGATACACTGACTTTATTGATAAATTGAAAAAAATCATCATTTAAAGAGAGAAAAAATAGTCAAGACCTGAACCTCTTTCAAGTGCATTTACTTGGGAACAAAGTTAGCAGAATTCCAAAGGCTTGCTTTAAGTAGCAAAGGAATACTGTGACTGGGCTTAAGTTATCAAAAACAGGCTGCTGTGTGGCTACTGCACTCTGCAGATGCTGTGTACATTTTGCCTTTAGAAGGCAGAGAGCTGAATGGATTCTATCATGGCAATGGACTATAGACATCTCAACAATAGATTTGTTTCCTTCTCCTGCCCCAGCAGCTTACTGGTAGCAAGCAAAATACATATAAACTGTAATAAAAACCAAACCAGGGCTAAAATAGCCATATATTTCATATAGAATAGTAAAGTGTAGAAAAAGTCTAGTGTGTATTTCACAGTGTGCTCATACTGACAAATTACAAAAGGAGCCAAAAGGAAGAACCTCATTCATTCCTGTGGGCTATTACTCATCTTCTGTACCTTACCCATAAAAGAGAACAACCTACAGATGCTTTTTGTCACGTGAACAGGGTTAATTTCTTGTTTTGGTTTTGAGAACTGCATTCTCAGAACACCCAGGCAACTGTGAGGATAAGCCCATAATTTTGATCAAGACAAGACATTCAGAAACTGGTAAACCAAAATACCTCTATGGCCACCCAGTGTTACAGCAAACCGTTCACCCCCAGACTGCAGCTGCCTCTCCTAGTCTTGAAGAGACAACTGTGAGAAGCACAACTGTCAAAAAAAGCAGAACTGAGGCTTTTCTAAAAACTGAAATCAAGAGGAGGGGGATATCTACACATATTCTGACAGAAAAATAAAAATAAGCAAAACAAACAAAAAACCCCAAACGAAAATGGAGGAGGCTCTAAGACCAAAAGGATAAAGAACTGGGCAAAAGACACATTTGCACAAACTCTTTGTAATAAGTTTCTAATTGAGATCACTGTTTGTTGGCTTCATAAGTTTATGGTCCAGTTTCAGCTGTCTTCTTTGATTCCATTTTAGTATTATGTCATTATAAAAGATAAAAATCAGTTGTAAACCTTCTCCTTGATCTTCCCTTGATCGTTCCCCTGCCCCACCACCAAACTGCTCTCAAAGGAGTTTCAACAGCCTTATCCAAGTTCTGGATCAACTGCCCACACGTATCCACTGCAGAGAGCCTTACGACAGAGTCCTGCTGCTTAGGTTATTCAAAACCAAGACTGAAAGTACATAGGAACATGAGAGGTGTTCTAGTAAAAGCAGAACACTTCCATTTCAGGTCACAACTAACTATCCATCCCCCCCCCTCCTTTTTCACAGTATCACAGTATCATAAGGTTGGAAAGGACCTCTGAGATCATCAAGTCCAACCTATAACCCAACACCAACACCAACACTAACACCAACCATCATCTAAACCATGGCACTCAGTGCCTCATCCAGTCTCCCCTTAAACACCTCCAGGGTCTGTGACTCCACCCCCTCCCTGGGCAGCCCATTCCAATGGCCAATCACCCTTTCAGTGAAGAACTTGTCCTAACATCAAGTCTAAACTTTCCCTGACGAAGCTTGAGTTCATGCCCTCTAGTTCTGCCACTGGTCACCTGAGAGAAGAGACCAACCCCTGCCCGACCACAACCTCCTTTTAGGGAGTTGTAGAGAACAATGAGGTCTCCCCTGAGCCTCCTCTTCTTCAGACTAAACAGCCCCAACTCCCTCAGTTGCTCCTCATAGGACTTGTGCTCCAGCCCCTTCACCATCTTCATTGCCCTCCTCTGGACACTCTCCAGCATCCTGACATCTTTCCCAAACTGGGGGCCCAGAACTGGACACAATATTCAAGATGAGGCCTGACCAGTGCTGAGGACAGGGGGACGATAACTTCTCTGGTCCTGCTGGCCACACTATTCCTGATGCAGGCCAGGATGCCATTGGCCTTCTTGGCCACCTGGGCACACTGCTGGCTCATGTTGAGCTTCCTATCAACCAGCACTCCCAGGTCCCTTTCTGCCTGACTCCTCTCCAGCCACTCTGTCCCCAGTCTTTAAAGAGTAAAGAGACAGCCACTCTGTCTCTTTACTTTTATATGACATCGAAATCCCAGATCATGAGACAGAGGTGAGAACTGAGGCCAACCTTCAGCAGACGTTTACATGCTTATCTATTGAACAGGGAACCAACAAGAACTGAAAGAAAACGAGGGTTTTTTTCTGTTTTTATGATTAATACTCCTAATAATAGGAATGCTGGGAAATCTGAAAATGCAGAAGCAGAAAAACTAGGTGAATCAGAGAGAAAACAATCTTTATACACACTGAAATGCTTTTAAATATGCTTTCCTAAACTGCTTATGAAAAATAAAAGGTAGCACACTAGCAACCTTTGGTATCTAGAATGGAACTTATGAACTGTACCTGGATCTTAAACAGCTCTTGCACAGAAGGTTGGTCAATTTGTAGCTTGTCCACACGCTTCTTTAATTCATTGATTCCAGCATCTAGTTCTCTCAAACCTTCTTCTGCCTGCACTATGACCTGTATTTGAAGATTACATCGTTTCTTTAGAAAGTTTAGTAACAGTACTGTAGCTGCCACAAGGTAATACTATTTTCTGTTTTCTGTCTGAAGTATTAATCTGTTATTCAATCTGCTGAAATTTTAAAGGATACTATAAAGAAAAAAATATTATTTCAAAGTTGGGAGAGCCCAGCTTGTTTCTTAAAGTGAAATACAGCTTTGCATTATTATTTAATAACAAGCTGGTACAGTATCATACACTACTTTATGACAAATCTTGCTGTTTTATCAGCCAACGTAGATGTTCATAAATAAATAAATTTGGTTGCTTTTGTTACCATGTTATTTTCCTACTTAGTATTTAAGTTAATCATACAGTGTCACAGAAGACAGAAAAGAAAAACACAGAGTGCCAGCTCTCATACATACAGAAGACTTAAATTTCCTTCTAAATTTGATTATTGGGTATATAAAGCCCAGTATTTCTGTTTAGCTGAAGGATAAGTCTCTCCCTCTCAGTCATCTGTTGGCACCAGGCATCTTAACAAGCAACAGCTGTAGAAAGTAGGCCTTAGGATACTCAATCCAGTTTTTTCATTGGCAAAACAGAAGCAAGGAAACAGGATATGTTCTGTCATATTAATAACCAGTTATTCATCAGACAATTCCTGACAAAGAAGAAACAATAATTGCCTTAAATGGAAATAAGTAACAGCCAAGGTATTGCTATAAACCAGTGCGGAAGAAAGTGTCTTTGGTTTTGAATAAAGTGTAATAGCCAAAGAATTTAGTGAAACTTTAGACTCTTTGTGGTTCATTGAAGTTTTCTTTCTTTCAGATATTGCTTTGTGTACACATAACTATGTCAACTGAGGAGGTAAGAAAGACACTTTGTGTTGTTTGTTTAGTTTTTAATTTATAAAAATGTGTAAAGGACTCTTGGAAGTATTCATTTTCATTACTTTACATGAACACATATGTTCTCCCATTAAAACCAATTGTTTTTCAGAATCCATCTACACTTGAATAGAAACTTTACCTCTTCCACCACTCCACAAGTAATAGACATTTGGTAATACCTGCATTTGTTCTGTTTCTGGTCTCTCAACGGCCTCTGCCAGTTTCTGCAGAACTAAATATTCATTATCAGCCACTGATGTAAGAAGGAGCTTCAGATCATCCTGCAACAGATAACGACACTATCAAACCACAGCCAATTACAGCACAAATGAATCAAACAATATTATATGTTCCAAAAAAGTTTAAAGCATTAAAATGTTACAATGTCAGCACAAAGCATCATAATTATGCAATGTAAAACATTTAACATTGCTGAAAATCCACAACCAGATTCAAAAGAGCTAAAAGCTAAAGGAACTCTTATCCAACCTGTGAACACACATGTGCTTTGGCTTTTCAGTTAAATAATTAATAAGTAAGGGTCATTAGCTTCACTTAAAAAAAAGTTGTTCTTTGCAATTTATTCAACCACATTCACTTGTAAACAAGCTACATTTTCCTTTTAAGGTAAGCCTTACTCATTATAAATAAGCAAAGTTAACAAATTAGTAAACAAAGCTTCACCACATTGCAGGGCTAACTAGACGTGCAGTCATCCCAACAGAAAATCACTAGCACATTCTTCTAAGACTACAAGCATTATATAAGGGGTGCATCACTGGTATTTTTTTTCCATGCAGTAATTCTTTTAAATACTATCTCCAGTATAACAATAACACACAGGATTAGAGTCAGCTTGTCTGCCTCCTTAAAGAAAGCAGGGGCTTTAGTAGAAAAATGTTGTTTTTTTCCTCCTATTTACTACAGATGAAAGGTTATGGAGTTTTAAAAGAAATCCTGTAGTAATAACCTATGAAATGAAGATCTTAATCTAAAGACATCAGGAATCTATTTTACATTTCTTTGGTTGGAATTTATATATTTCATTAAAGCTAAACCATATTGGAGGCTTTATATGATAATAAGAGGAGAGAAGGTAGAGGCCAAGTAAGGTCTGAAAGCATTTCCAAACTGCTTGAAACGATTTCTAAAAGCACAAATTTCACCACTTATTTTCACTTTCTCTGCTTTGCTCAAGACTGATGGCTTGAGGTAGAAGCCTTTACACAGCAACTGGATGGCTTAAAAATGGCCAGCAAGGTGGGAACCAGCATTATGTTTTCTAACCTATCTCAGCTAAGAACAACAGTGTACTCTACCATTTATGAAATCATAAAATTTATAGAGCAGAACTCTAAAGTTTCTTCTCCTCTTTTGAGAACAACAGATTCCTTTTATGTAAATGCCAGCAGGGTGAGAAAGAATGAGATGCATAAACACTTAACAATAATTACATGAGTTTCAGAAAGCTTCTGGCAGAGTTTAAATTTTGGATCACGATTTGGGTGTGCAGCCTTAGAAGTTGTTTGATTTTTCAGTAAAAACCTTTGACAATCTTGTTCTTTTGATTTAGGAAAAGCATTCTTGTTGCTTTGAGAATCACACCCTTCACATCCCTTTTTGACATGTACCCCTGTAAATTCCTGCAGATAGGCCATCATACCTTGAAAGACACTATTTGCTGGAGCCGTCCTTTCATCTGCTGGCATCTCTGGTTTACGACTGACTCCAGTAAGTTCAGCCTTCTCAGGAGACAATCCAAAGTGTCTTCTATAATATCCCTATTACCACCATTCTCAGGAAATATCTGAGCAAATAAATTCTTGTTCTTATCCATTTCTTCCGTTATGTCTTTGATTTCTTTGGCAAGAGACTGATTTTGTAGAAAACAAAACAAAGGAATAATCAGACATTCTGGAAAGCAAGCAAAAGCATTGCCAAAAGCATTGCCAATTTTGCAGTGATGCAGTGACTCTTTTACATTATGCACATACTAGACAAAGTTATACAGCTACAGTAAAAAGACCCCAGACTGCTATAAGGAAACCAAGTGCTGAAATATAGTGATGTAGATTCATAGACTCCTAGAATGGTTTGTGTTGGAAGGGACCTTTAAAGGTCATCTAGTCCAGCCTCCCCTGCAGGGATATCTTCATCTAGATGAGGTTGCTCAGAGCCCTCTCCAGCCTGACTTTAAATGTTTCCATGGACGGGGCACCCATTACCAATCTGAGCAACCTGTGCCAGTGTATCACCACCCTCATTCTAAAAAATTTCTTCCTCGTTTCTAGTCTAAATCTACACTCTTTTAGTTTAAAACTATTACCCTTTGTCCTATCACCTCTCTCCTCCTGCACCATCCCTTCCCCAACCCTCCCCCTGTTTCATGTGGATGAATTTGTACTCCTTCTACATACCAGACCACCTCCCTTTTTCACTTCATTTCAATTTCAGCAATGTGGTGCTTGGTAATACTTAGCAAAAAAGTTAAATAGAAGAAAGATTCTATGTTTAATTCTCTTCAAACCAAGCAAAATCTGTGTCAGATACTATTTTCTGCAACATTCTCCTCGCAGCCAATAGTTACTCCTATGTGTAGCAAAATACTGCAATTTCATAGAGATTATGACAGCAACATGTCACATGCAGGATTCTAATGTTTTCTTTCTAAACACTATGTAGAATGCATCCTTATTGGCAATTTAATTGAAGCCCCATGCTATGACTCCTTACCTGTTTCTTGCAGAGATAGGCATAAAATGCACCCTATTGGCAATTTAAAGAAAGTCCTATTCACGGATTCCTTACCTCTTGCTTACAGAGATATGTTTCTGTTTCTTCCTCTGGCAACAGAGCTGTAGCAACGAAGACCTGTTCCTCCACACCATCTAGCCACAAGGAGGCAGCTGTGACACCATCATACAGCTTCTGCTCGAGATGCATGCCCTCCTTCACCCGTCCAGCCTGGAGAAAAGGGATCAGAGAAGTCCAGAGCAGAAGTATAAGATACTCTTTCTAACACCTACTATTTGGGAAAGGACTGAATTTCCAAATGCTGTCAGAGAGAAATGCAAAGAGAAATTAAAAATAGCTACCAGCTGTTCTTGTTTCAGAGCTTTCTGGAGCAGGAGTAAAAGATACTCTTTCTAACATCCAATATTTGGGAAAAAATTGGATTTCCAGGTGAGAGCTAGGGGAGTTTTCATTGTGAAAGTGGCTCTGCTGGAGAATAGGTGTAAAGAGAATTGAAATGTTACCTCAGATGACACATCTTCAAAGGCCTGATTCAATTCAACCAATACTGGTGACACTGAGGATTTATCTTCATCCTGCTCTTCCTCCTTATACAAAGGCATTCCAGATATCAGTCTGTTTGGTCTGCTATAAAGCTGCTGAGAGAGAAGGACTAATTAGGATACTTCTACCACATATATATGGCACAGAATTTAGCTATACAAATTCTCTTGCTGCTGACTGAGGGTATCAACAAATGATGCTCATGGTCCTCCTGTGACTGTTCTGTGTCATGAGTATCTTGAATAAAAGATTGCTCAGCAGCAGGTTGGCTAGAAATGCAGGATACATACTCGTGGCCAGAATTAGCAATGACTTGTTTTTATCAAAAAAAAAAAAATTAATTACTGTTGAATGAATACAAGTTATTTAGAACTTTGGAAGCTAAATTGATGTAGTCATATAAAGAATAGTAGGCCTGGACCTATTAAAAATAAAATGGAGGATGTATATTAATACAGATCTTGGATTAGTTCATTAATCCCTGTTTCTTTCCATAAAAAATTCTGCAGTTGAAATCACTTGTTTCTTTGTCACATACCCACTAAGACCAAAAATTGAATGTAACCAATAAATTCAAACTGAAAATACCAGTTTTTTCTCTAAGTTGTTGCCACAGTACTAGTCAACTCCAGAGGGATGGCTGAATTATCTTGGGTTAGATAAGTAGATCAAGATTTCATCTGAGCTGTTTCTTCCTTTCTTGTTTATTCACCTCAATTGTAGTGCAATTCAAATCACTATGACCAAGAGCAGTGCTAGTGCCAACATTTAGTTTTTAAAGATGTCACAAAAATAAATTGTTCCACGTTCTTTGCATTAACTACACCACCTTAATGCATCTGCCATGCACACGCTTTACCTCACATTGCAAAAAAAATGCTGTCATAGAGAAAAATGCAAAGAGAAATTAAAAATAGCTACCAGGTGTTCTTGTTCCAAAGCTTTCTGGAGCAGTCGCTGCTTGGTATTGAATTCCTGGTTCAGGCTTTCCCATTTCACTTTCATCTGCTCTTCTGATGATGGCTTCTCACCTTCCAAGCATAATTCTTCAGAGAGTACATCTGGCTTCTCACTGAATGCAGAGAGGCATAAACATTTAAGAAATACAAAAATCATAGCTGTATAAGGTGTTTCCTCTTTCAATTATGAAAATCTACATTTAAATTAAGTTCTACTTTTTAAAGATCTGGCTTGTTTGCTTTTTTTTCAGATAATAAGATAAAGACTGGTTTACAACAGCAAGAAGTTCTTGCCTGATGGAATAATATGTACTACCTAGGAAATTGTTTAGTTGCAGGTACCCATATTAAGTAAAACTCCCCAAATCAGACTGAATATATACTACATTGAAATATAACCTTTAAATGAGTTTTATTTTAAAGTATGAAATAAAAAAAATATGCTTTATGTGACTTCTTCCTCACTTCCTCTCTCAAAACGCCAGAAATACTTCCAATATTTTAATACATGAAATTCACGGGAGTTTTGCTTTTCACAGCAATTTCTGTTTGATTTTTCATTTGTTTCTATAGTACAACATCATGTGAGAGAAGGAAGCCTCGAACAGAAGGAGATAATTTAAATACCTTCTGGCATTATAATACAAAACCATACTGAATTAACACAAATGCTGAGGGAAAGAACTGAGTACAGCTTACATTCTCTATGCACAACTCTTGGTTCTGCTCCCTCAGGAACTACCTTCATGTTCTAGAATTTGGCATGATGGAGGAGCCACAGAGATGGTTGCTACTATTCAAGTGCATCAAGGAAGGATTTAAACTGAAGGCTTGACTGCTCCTTGATTCTTAAGCTGAAAATATTCACCCTGGTTTCCTCTTCTCAAGACCTTTCCCTGAAGTGGGTAGTAGTTTTCTTCTGCCTTCTCTAGGGCAAAACTCTCTCCTAGTCGGAGCCAAGGCTTTTATAGACATCCACTTTGGCCCTCAATTGGGTAAGTAGGCAAGAAAATATACACCAGAGATGAAACTCAACCCCAAAAATCTTTACTAACTGCAGGAAAAATGAAATTAAGCAATGACTATCTCATTTGGGAAGATATGGTTACAATAGCAGACTGCAATGGTTTAGAGATCAGCTATGATTCACATACCAATGCTGGACCATAAAGTCAGAGTTAATGATCCACTGCTTGTCTAATGAATCCTACAAGTTTGAAAGTTTAGTGAGATGCTTGATAATAAGAATCAAAAGGAATTTCTAAATGCAGGTGACCTAATAGCACAAAACAGTTTGTGTAACTATATTACCAGACTCCTGAATAATAATCCAGGACTCCAGTACCCAAGGTGCAGTATAAAAATGATTAAAAAAGGGGGATAATATGCAGAAGAGCGGCACAAACATAAGGATGACAAAGCAGAGTCATAAAAATCTACTTTGTAGAGGAACACACGGAAGCACACCTTATATGCAGGCCTTCTGGAGCACCTTGCTGTGTTAGGATTTCCTCTCCACGGCACGCTACTGACCGAAGCAGGTTCTTCTGCTCTTCCAGCTCCTGTTCCAACTCCTAGCGCAGCAAGTTACAAAAACCAAAATAAACCTCAAACAGATTGGTTTTGACTTGGCAGGATATGTCTGCATTGCCTAACGGTCAGGCAGAGGCAGCTGAGCTGTTTCTGATATGGTTTGCTTGAGCACCAAAAGCAGTGCAAAATCTGTACACAGGGACACAGAAAAACTGGCCACGTGAACCAGATTGTTGAACTATTTCACTAATGCAATGCAGTTTCTGTTACCTAATGTGGAGAGGATTTCTGTGTATCATGTAACACAACACACCTTGTAATGTATCTCTGCTTTTATAAAGACAATGTTGATTACTATTTTAAGCAAATACCACCATCTCCTAAGAGTAACTTTAAAATTCTTTCAATTTAATTCTACTAATGCACAATGGAAGCACAGAGTGATTGAGTTGGTCGTGGTCACCCAGGAAGTTTAGTCTGCCTGGCTGTTACAGATACAGAGAGCTCAGATGTATCATTACAACAGCACCGAGTGACAGAGAAACTGTAAAAATTAAGATTTCAGTGGTAATATTACTACAGTGTTAAGCACAATCTAAAGATGGGAGTAAAACAAATGCAAAACACCAACTTTCTGTTGCTGCAGGGTGCTCTGCTGTTGCTGCGAGCGAGTGGTTCTTGCTTGTGCCAGCCATTCTTGGACACTGGGGCTTTGTAAGGAAGCAAAGTCCAGATCGTTCTCCTCCTTTTCTTGCAATGATCCCTGCTTTAAGAGAAAGAAATGAAGATTTTTTTAAAATCTCTTATGGTGCCAGAGAGCTGATAGGTTCAGCTCATCAGCTCAAAACCACATGCAGTGCCACTTTCAACCTTTCAAGACGCTGGCTCAAATAAATTACGAAGCAAGCAATGATTTTAGATTTCTGACTTCTACTGGCCATTGTTTACTAGCAAGAAAACATCCCTAAAAGTGTAAAAATAAACATGAACCACTGCACTTAACAGAATCAGAGACCAGAAATCAGAGACCATGGACTGATGTGTTTCTGAAGACTGTTCTGCTTCTCAAGAAGAAAGAGTATTGATCTGTAATGGAGGCGGCAGCTTTAACCGGCAATGCCATGAATAAGTGGGTTGTTTCTGCCAGGTTTTTAGTCTAATTAAAGCCAATTTTAAATATAATTAAAAATGAGAGAATGCTGGTTGTCACTCTGATCAAAATTTATTTATCAATAAATACATAACTCTGTGGTTGGCAGAAACACAGTCAATTAACATTAGATTTTATTATGCAAACAGTAATGACAAGAAGACAGACCAAACCACAGAATGTTATTATAGAACAGCAAGAACAACAGTCCCTTCACTTCATACTTCTATCATTATATTTTTCTTACATGAGTGATTAGACAGCCTTTCTATGTAAGCAAAGGCAAAAAAAGAGCAAATGCCCTATTTTATCATCTTCTTGTCTTGTGAAATCCATGTTGGCTTTAAGTTTAAATTATTTTAGCAGCCCATGTATCCAAATGTAGGGATTTTAATACACTAGGTCTAATATTAAAGACAGACTTGTAGGCCTGGCTACTTAGGTTTACACACCTCTTTGGGTTTATTTAATATTAATATTACTTGCAGGCACACAATGACTGCAGAGTTTGCACTTTTTTTTTTTTAAAAAGCTTCAAGAGCAAGAGTGCCAAATAGCTCAGATACCACAGTAGGATTTCCAAGACAAAATCAGGTTCAACCTTGCAGAGAATCTTTGTCTCAAATCAGGTGGGGACCACCGGGGCTGAAGGTAGTTGAGAAAATCCTTCTTGCCTCAGCTGGTGCTCTTTATATTAACAACTGGGATGGACCTCTGCCACCAGTGTCCCTGACACCAGGCACTGAAACAGTAGAGTTTTTCTAAATAGTAGAAGTTAGGTGTAAGATTTCAGTTTTGGAGGGTGAGGAGTGTATTGGAGTTGAAAGGACTGATTAGTGCTGGAGGATATAAGATGTAAGAAGAGCAAACCAAGCAAGCAGCTGTCTAGAACTGGGAAGAACTGTTAGACCTTGCCCTGAGAAATAGCTCTGTTTCATTAGAGATTCAGTTTGCAGATCAACTATGATAATTAACTTTGTAAAGACAACTTTCTAGAAAAGCTGACACAGTTGGAGTTTGAACAACATCATTACAGGATATCAGATTAGGCAATGAAAATATTATGTGAGGGATAAAGAAGGAATTTTTATTTTTCTGTTAAAAATGAAAAAAAAGGACAACCTTCCTGTAAATTGTAATAAAACCTGTTTGTTTCATTTTATATAGTCTAGGGACAACAGCTGTTCAACTTGTGAATTCCTTTAGAGAAGAGTATCTAGACCTTTGTTGCTTTTGGGTAGGCTGACTGATTTCAGAATTTTGAGCCTCTTCTCTGGGGGGAGGGTTGAGAAGCTGCAGTTTTGGAGTTACACTAATGGAAATAAACAATAGTGTCTCTTTTTTTGCAGTAGCAAAGAGTTTAAAAGAGGCTGTGGCATTTGTGGATGCAATGAGTCCTTGGAAATATGCTACTGTGCATAGTTTAGATCAAAATAATTTGTGAATCAGATTTTATCATTCTCAAATCATTGAAAATAAGTCTGAAAAATACACTTTTATTTTCACTTGAATTCTGTCTGAAGGAAGTGTATTCCATTTCCTTTAAACAGGCAGAGAAATAAATACTTGAAGCTGTCATTCCTGGAGATTATCCCTTCCAGCACAAAACTAACTGCAAAATCTCTGAAGAAAATTGTGATAAAATTAAGAAACAGTACCTTTTAATTTTTTTTTGCTGCAGAATCCATTTCAGTTCTTTGTTTTATAAGGAGCCTATTTATTTGTATTGCCCCTATGTCACAGAATGTAATAGATTACTGTAATAAGGCAACTTTTTGTATGTCTTTCAAAGTGCTTGAAAAATGTTACATTTAGAATCAATGTAGGCTGGAATTGCCCTGATCCAGCATGTTTCTTATTAGTTTCATTGATTTATTGTATGAATAAAGGAGCTGGTCTCCAAATCACTTTTTCCATATCATAAGTGACATTAATTAATTAAAATCAGAAGGAAAACTGAAATTGCTGCAAGGAAGTCACAGAATCTCACACTGCCTCCTAAAAAGACTTGTTCCACAGGAATAACAGATATTGCTTTAAGGAAGATATAGCTCAGCTTTTACAATGCTCTTAGTCTTGCAGTGGAGCTTGGGAGGATCCTTCATTTTCTGAGTGCAGGTTGGTCTATACCTCCAGGCAATTACAAAGTTATCACTATTATCTAGAGACATGCATAAGTCTAAATTTCTTACATACTTGAGCAACAGTGTCAGCATGTAATGCTTCTCAGGATTAATAATGGCAGCAGATAGAGTCAGTGCATTTTTAGGCATCTGATGCTCTAAGCCTTAATTCATAAGAAATGCCTCATGCTTGATTGTTTGAAAAAAACAAACAGTATAGAATTTCTCATTTGAAAAAAAAAGCTTAATGGAAATTTGAAGATGTTATACTGCCTATATCTATTTTCTTCCATGATCTTTAAGCAAAGTCCAAAAAAGGTTTACAATTAATGAATAAACTTAAGTATTGCATGCACATAGCATCCTTAATGACTCAGATTCTATAGGTGGAATTTACTTTATTATCTTCAGTAGTAGAAAAGTATCCAAATATCTGTTTTAAAAGTTAACTAAATCACATAATTGTGCGACAAAATGCAGCAGGCATATTTTAAAATGGAGAATGCATATTTTTGAAATGAAGCAACAAGATTTGTGATAACTTTTCACTTCAGAAGTAATTTATCAGAATATAGTATTACCTGTCTACATGCTGTTGATAAAACTTTTCATTTGCCTAATCATCAGGTTTAATACACAATAATAACATTTAAAATTACTTCATCTTAGAAACAATAGGAATGTAACCTTGGTGTTTCCCTTCTTTTTTGTGTGTGTTTTGGGGTTTTTTTTGTTTGTTTATTTGAGGGTTTTTGGTTGGTTTGTTTTTCTTTTTGAGGTTTTTTTTTTTTGGTTTTTATTGGTTGTTTTTGCTTTTTGTTTTGGGTTTTTTTTTGTGAGGCTATGTTCAGTTTTATGGTTATCCAGTTGCTTTGGACTAAAAATAGTTCTTAGCACTCAAGTGACTTTTCAAGCTAACCTCTCAGTCGACTTTAATCTGCATTACAAGCTAGAAATCTTTGAAGCTTATCGTGTTTAATTTGCAGAGCAAAGCCCAGAAAAGAAGTAAAAGAAAAGGAGGGGGGGGTCACACAGTCACAGCAAGTAAATTCAAAACCAGTCAGTCACATTACATGGTTAGACTTCTTGTACGCATTCGGTTCCCCACAAGCTAGTTTAACCTAAAGAATGACCAAAACCAACTGTTAAATAAATTGAACTACTGGCAAACTAGACCAATGCTGCTAGGAGTAGAAACTGAGGACAAGACTGAGGTTACATGTATCTTTGTTTATATAATATTTTCTTTGGTGTTATTATGCCACTAAGAATTACCATATTTGAAAATATTTCAGTATCTTCCGCCTATTATCTGTCACCTATTTGTGTGGTACATGTTGTAGGGAGGGAAGCATGGATTTAGGATTGTGTTTGCTGGGCAGGGATCCTGCCTCAGAGCATATGCCATCAAAAGGGACTGGGAACGTGGATATACTATATCTAGACAAGCTAGACTAATCATCTATCCACTCTACTATTGTCATGTCAGTGAAGGCAGTGATGTTGGGATAGTTTTGCCATGAAGTGGTGCTGGTAGCAGGAAAATGATAAGCTACAGTTTGCTAGGCAGTGCTTTATTTTGGAGTGCAATTCCATTTACTAGCTACAGACGAATAGCTCATACTAAATCAGTAAAATACTTATATTCCTTTTCCCAGCTGCATAAAACTGCTATGAAATCCCCCAACTTTCTGCCCTCCGCAAGCCAGCTGGAACGAGCCACTTACCCGAATGTTGATCTGTCTGTCGTGGAGCACTCTCTGCAGCTCCAGAAGGCTGCCCTTCAGCGTCCTGAGCTTCACAGCCAGCTGCTCTGCCTCATCCTTGGTGTGAGCCTTCCCCTCCATAAGCAAGTTCTCGCTGTGCACAGACAGCTCTGACAAGGCTACTACCTTCTGCTCTATTTCAACCAGCATGTTCTGCAGCAGTAAAAACAAAGAACCAAATTCATACATTTTCCAGCTTCCTGGCAAGACAACCTGTGGCCTACCTCACCCGGTGCCAAGCTAAAAGCAAGTCAGATTGTCATTGCTTTGTCTTCCAGTTCCTTTCAGAGTCCTTAGGAACACGCCTGCAAATATTTGCATTTGCCATTTTTTTTTCTCAACCTTTTTAAAAATAGAAAATTAAAAAGTTATTTGAAACAAAGGATTTGTTGTAGAGGAGATGCTCTTTATTTGCACATTAAAGATAACAGTGGCTAAGATGCTAGACTGATCCAAAATGGTAAGAAACAGAGCACACAGCTAGAGTTACTTCTTTCCTCTTCTTTCATGTGTGTTTAGTGAAATGCTTCCTACGTCCTCCTATGAGTTGCTCTGGCTTGCTTTGATAAGCTTCTCTTCTCACTACTTGCTCTTTCTGATTGGTGCATGATGGACTTAAGGATTTCTGTATAATCCTCTTTGGTCTAAAGAGAGACTTAAAGTGACAATCTCTGGCATGTTTATTCTCAAAAGCTACTTTCCTGATATTCTATTAACCATTCATGCATTAAAGACATAGTGTATATCTCGATCATCGAAACTCAAACCTCATAAAATTCTTGCTCAAAAACTTAGCCTGACATCAAATATTTGTCTCCATAGCAACTGCCAAGTATAAACTTACAAATATTGCTCCTGAAGGAATGAATGTAGGCTAAGATGGGCAGAGGCCATGGAAAAAATAAAGGACCTTTAAAAAAAAACTTACGGAATAAAGATTTTAAGAACCATCAAAAAAACAGCAGTATTAACTTTTCCACAAAGTTAAGTGCTCTTTTTATTTTTGGCCATTTTGTTTATGTTCACAGGGTTTATCTGTACATAACAAACAGCTCCCAAAGACAGGTGATGAAAGAATGATTGAGGCTGAGCAGACTGAAAATTCCAACAGTGAAGTGGTGTCAGTGGAAACTGAACTAGATCTTTAATTCATTGGACTCATAAGGAATTTGATTCCCATTTATCCTAAAATAGTCAATATCCTCATTCTTTAATATGAAAAGGGTTCTTCTTTCCTTCTGTCTCTTACCTATCTTGTAATGTTAAATATAATGAAAATACTGTTCTAAATTCTCAATTAAAAATGGAAAACTCCCACTAATTTGAGAACCTTGATGTTATGACTGATCCATGTCTTCTTAATAGAAATATATGCAACTACTCCTATTGCAGCAAAATGGCTGTCCTCAGTTCTTTTGGTATTCTGGGTGATTTGACATTAAATCCATAAAAATAGTAACTACCGATGATTATATTTCACTTCTGAATGTGTGTAGGGATTACTCCTGAAGGAAACACAATACTGTCCCAGTCACCACTGCTAGTGGGAGTGTGTTCTTCAGCTGAAAAAGGAGGATAGGAAAGTACAAAGTGGGTGTTTTCATGCCTTTTAAATGAGCTGTTGAACAACTCCAGCTTGAGTGGAGCAGTAACTGAAACAAACATAAGGCCTTTAAAGCAAAACAAAATCCCCTCCAGAACTGTAGTGTTTCAAATGTTCTGGCAGCCAGGAGATCTCGTTTTCCTACTGCTATGTTTACGTGTGCTTTCTAAAGCACTGTTTGCAATCATTAATAAGAAGTGAAGAACAGGCTATACTTTATTTCACAAATCACTGATGAAGCCAACTGAGTACATATGAGGCAAAAAGGAGCTCAAAAATCCTCCCCCACTAATACGCTGGCTCATCCCACTCAATAATGATCTTAACATTAATGTTCCACATTCGCATCTTCATTCAGACAAAGCTCTATCAATTCTGTTCATCTAAATAGTAGAGGACTGATCATTTTACCTGGCAGTCCACCAGCTGTGCTTCCATATCCATAGGTTCCTCAGCAGCAACAAGGGCAGTGTCCAGCGTTGCTCGGGTATTGAGCAGCCAGTGGTCAAGCTCATCGGCCTCACAGCGGTACCTTTGAAGAGCCTGCTCTTGCCTCTGTTCTTCCAGCTGCTCATTCAGTTTTTCCTAGAGGTACAAATTATATTTTACATTTTACTGCTTCCAGTTGATGAATTTTTTTTCCTGGTGATGGAAATTCTATTTCAGTTAAGTCGTTAAGTCACTGTATTTTTATGTCATTCAACAGATCTCTGCTATTACAGCCTTCTAAAGGCGATGTCCTTTCTGCCTCCTCTTGTGGCTTTCCTTCAGGTTTCCCCCACATTAATTCAATTTCCTCAACTAGCACAATACCATTTGCTTAGGGAGAAAGATGCATGGATACAGAACTGGGAGTGGGCTACAGGGAAAGGTGAGTATCCTTGTATTTTTTGGCAGCAGCAGGCTGTTAGTCTTATGGTCTCTCAAGAGAGGCATGAGATGGGTACTTCAAGGATCCAACAGGGTGCTGGGGAGGAACAACTCCAGGCACCAGTATATGCTGACCAGCTAGAAAGCAGCTTGGCAGAAAAGGTCCAGGTAGAACAGAGCCCTTGTGGTAAATAAAGAAGGTCAATGGTATTTTGGGCTGCATGTTAAGGATTATTGCCAGCAGTTTGAGGGAGGTCACCCTTCACCTTTACAGTTCATCCACACCTGGAATACTGTGTACAGTTCTGGGGTCTCCAGCACAGAAGAGATACAAAACTCTGGAGAGATCAGAAGGGATTTAGGAAATAAGAAACAGATAAAATGGGATGATCAGGTTATACTTGGATGTATCAGATAATGTGGAAACAAAGCACGCTGCAAAGGGTATGGAACAAGGGGAAGAGATTGTACTGGATCTGGCTGGGATGGAGTTAACTCCATCACAGCCCGTATGGTGCTGTGCTTTCCATCTGTGGCTAAAACTGTGCTGATAACACAGCAATGTTTTGGCTATTGCTGAGCAGTTCTTGTTCAGCATTAAGGCTTTCTTTCCAACTGCATCTTGCAAAGGTCAGCTGAGCATGACCCATAAGAGGTTACGTGCAGCAATAAAAGCTCAGGAAAAGTGTGGGGGAGGAAGCATTTCATAGAATCATAGAATTACCCGAGTTGGAAGGGACCCAAAAGGACCACTGAGTCCAACTCCTGTCCCTGCACAGGACACTCCCAACACTCACCCCCTGTGACTGAGGGCATTGGCCAAATGCTTCTGGAATGCTGGCAGAGTGGGTGCTGGGACTGCTGCCCTGGGGAGCTGTTCCAGTGCTCCACCACCCGCTGGGGGAAGAACCTCTTCCTGAGATCCAGTCCAACCCTGCCCTGGCACATCTTCCTGCCATTCCCTCCAGTCCTGTCCCAGGTCACCAGAGAGCAGAGCTCAGCCCCTGTTTCCCCTCCCTCCCTTGTGAGAAGGCAGTGAACAGCTCTAAGCCATTCGTGGTTATGGTATTTGTCTTGCCAAGGAACTGTTACATGTGCTGAGACTTTTCTTTTCCAAGGAAGTGGCTGAACATCTGCCTGCTGATGGGGAAGAAGTGAATGAGTTCCTTATTTTACTTTGCTTGCACACACAGCTTTTTCTTACCCTATTAAGCTGTCATTACCTCATCCATGAGTCTTTTTGTCCATCTCCTATTTTGTCCTCATCCCATGGGAAAGGGGAATGAGAAGCAGGGTTGATGTTTGGCTGCGTGCCCGGGTCAACCTCCCACACTTCTGTTCACAACACACTTCACAGGTCTGAGCTAAGGACACACTTTTAAAAGAATACTTGGCTTGTTTAGCCAAGCACATGTGTAGCAAGGAAATTTAAAACCTGGATGTGCAGAGCAAATCCCTCACCCAATGAAGCATTTGCACAGCTTTTCTGAAGGCTTAATTTTAATGGGAAAAATTAAAAGTTGCATGTTAGAAAGTATAACAATAGTTGTTGTGTCTCAAATAATTTAGAGCCAAACAGCTCTCAACCTCTAATTATTTAAATTACGTCTACAGAAAGAACAATACTGTCAGTCCACACCCTCAGCTGTAACGTGGTTTTAGTTCCATCTGTATTTCTATATTTAAATTCCTACAGTGTTCTGGAAGATTTTACCTGTGAAATTAGAACTATTAAGTGCACAGGTTAGATTTCTCAATATTGTATACGTACCATACATATTTTTTAGCCAAGACTTTTGAAGGATACTTGTGCTATTGCATCAAAGTAACTGTCAGAATCCTAACCACAGGTAGGGGTAGTATTTGACTCATGTTTTATCTTGAAATTATTAGGTATCCTCCTAAATACTGTCAAGAAGTTTTTAAGATCCTTTACAGGGTGCAAGTTATAAACAGTAAGGTCTGTATTCTACTTCCACCTCCTTTTCTTACATAAAAGTCATTTTTCTTCTCAGGAAAAAAAAACAGTGCAAATTTTTAAGAATAACAAAGATATTTTCTAAGGACCTGTTCAACGTCTCAGCTGATCGCACAGGACTAATGCAGTCGATGCACCCTGGTACTCCCTTGCAACCCTGGTAGATCCACAGAGTCAATTCTCACACAGTCTCTCAGACTCAGTTGATGCTGGAAATTACAAAGGCAGCAGCTGCTGTGTTTGTGAGTTCACCGCTGCAGTCCTTAGCAGCACAGCACTAAAGCTGCTCTGCAGTGTTCAAAGGAGCCTAATTGCAGCCAGCTTTAGCATGACTGGATTTTCTCATCTGTATAATATACACAGCAATTTTCCTATATGTAAAGGTTTGTTTTTTTTTAAAAAATCATCTTAGTATGAAGAGATCTTTGGTAAAGCTTGTACATTTTCCATGATAAAACTTTGTATTCAAATCTCTGGGAAGACAAGTGTAGAAAAATTCAGTGGTTTGGAAGAAGTATTATTTCTTGTTTTAAGCTTTCCCTCTTCTCTTGTCTCCCAGTTTGGATAGGTGACTCTCAAAATGGTTACTGTACATAACATGACCTGAAACACCTGCACTCCATAATTTCTCCTGCGGAGGACAAGGAATATGAAGGGAACCTCTCTAGAAAATATCCATGAGGATATTAAAAAAAACAACTTTATATATATTTAAAGTTGGGTTTTTTACATTTTTATATATATAAATATGACTTCTGCAGCTCATTTCCAGGTTCCTTCTGGTTACGTAACACCTGGTATTAAGCATAGAAGCTTATTGAAAAAAAAAACTATAATTTCTTAGTGAAAGGTATTGTAAAAAATGAGCAGAATTGAAAACGACCTTTTTAAACATCAGCATTCAATGGTGACAAGGACTTTGGTGAAAGCATAGCTCTACACAAAATGCCTCTCAAAATTTGGAAGTGGTCTAAAAGAGCCACTCTTAACGGTTGTTTTTCTTGTACCTCTAATAGCTGTCGTTTTCCCGATGCCTTCATTCGAATCGTGGCCATTCGTTCTGCCAAGACCATGAGAGTGGACTGCAACGCCAGCTGATCAGCTCCTTCTGTATCCAGTGGTTCTGAAACCAACTCCTGGGCTAACGATGTCTGAAGCTCAGTGATTTCTTCTTGTAACATTAAAATCTCATCCATCAAAGCCTATTTAGAAATGAGAGTGGAGAAATTATTTGCTTCATTTATCAGCGAGAAGGAAGAATCTCAGGAGTCATAAGTTTAATATAAAAGTCAAGATGAGTGTCCCAAGGGAACATGAGGAACAAAGAATAGTGCAACGTATCACTGCTGGTTTGCTAGAGACAGAAGTCAGAAGGATTGAGTCCTGCTTTTAGATGTTTAACCTCATAATTTAAATATGGATTTAATTACTTATTTTGAATTTCAAACATACATGAGAAGGAATAGAAAAGGATGCTGCATTATCAATATCTTAGAGCAGATACTTTGCTCACATGTCTGACAGTACATACGTATTACATGCACAGGACATTACACAGTGGTACAAAGGCCAAAAGTTATCCTTTTCAGGTCACAGAGTTCCTACTGAAATGAGAACCAGACCCATGTGGTAGTTTTAAGCCACCAGATAGAAGGCTTAGATGATTACAACTTGGACATACATCAAATTGGTTACTTGATAAAGTACTGCATTACTATTCAGAGCACGACTTCTCAGGATTTCCCATGGGAGGGAATTTTTAGTGTGCTTCAGTTTGTTTGTTTAACAAGGCAAAGACTGTATTTAATCATCTTTAATCATCATTAATCATTATGATCTTAATAAATTTGAGAACACTATAAATAGTCTGATACATGCTAGCAGCACTGATGCTGAAAAACAGTATGTGTAGGTGTCATTGAACAAAAGCTTTGACAAAAGATTTTGCTCAAAATTTTGATTGGAAAAATTTTTATAATTGATTATAATTTTTAAAATCTGCTACTACACCATCTTTAGAACTGTGGGAAATCCAGAAAGGCAAGACATACAGTTAACAGACACAGTTCATACAGCTACTGCATGTTTTTGAGGTATCCAGCCATGGAGAATGCCTTTATCTCTGAAAAGGGAACTAAAAATAAACAGACGGCATGCATTACCTGTATATTTCTCACATACAAGTGTTTACCTGATGTTCAGCCATTTGGCTCTCTGGGCTCTTGGCTGCTTCCAGACTTTCATTTAGTTTGGTCTCAATGGTCTCCATTTTTGTGGATATAGACTGGAGAGTATCCTGATACTTCTGTTGACGTTCAAGAGCTTCATAGAGAGTGCGCTGCTTTTCACTGATCTGAAGAGGAATGGGAAATACAAATTCTGGTTTGTGACACAGGGTTTGTCTTTCTTGTGCTGGCTGAATACATCTCTAGGTTTAGGAGACTAGAACAAAAAAACTTGCAACCACAGTTTTCAAAAGTATAAATCAAAATATCTACATTAAAAATATGTACCTGTTCAAACAGGAGTCAAATTCTAGGTTCTGTGACTGAAAACTACACACTTTAATAAGGAGTAAAAAACTAGGCCTTATTTTAGATTTTATGAACTCAAACCTGTGTATGTGAACATTTTGCTAGACATAGTTCTTAATACCTCATAATAGCTACTTTGCCCCTTCAAAGCATTACAATTTGTATTATATAATCAAAACTTTAACCATTTTCATATATCACTGGATGATTATGTTGCACTACTATGTAGAAGAGTGTTAAATTGACTCAGTATTTGGAGAAATCGAATCCTTGGGCCTTTTTTGCCAACTCATTCAGCATGAGTGGATTTCCCTGTTGGATTATGGAATATACTGACAATAGCCAACATGGGCTTGTTGCAAGGCCACAAAAATGATCAGAGGGATGGAACACCTATGAGAAAAGGGTGAGACAGCTGGGGATAATCAGCCTGGAGAAGAGAAGGCTCTGGGGAGATCTTACTGCAGCCTTTCAGTACTTAAAGGGGGATTTAAGAATGCTGAGGACAGACTTTTTAGCAGGGCCTGTAGCAATAGGACAAAGGGTAACAGTTTTAAAAGAGGGTTGATTTAGACTAGATGCAAGAAAGAAATTCTTGACAATGGGGATGGTTAAACACTAGAACAGGCTGCCCAGAAAGGCCCCATGCCTAGAAACGTTCAAGGTCAGGCTAGAGAAGGTTCTGAGAAACCTGATCGAGTTGAAATGTCCTTGCTCATTGCAGGGGGATGGTTGGACTAAACGACCTTCAAAAGTCCCTTCCAAACCCAACCTGTTCTATGATTCTACGATTTCTGAAGGCATCAGCCTTAACAACTTTTTTTTATTCATAATGGAGGTGCATCCTGGAGGTTTTCAAGCAAAGAGCAAAACCAGTGTAATATAATATCACATCTAACAAATCTTGTTACCACCTATAAACCAAGAATTGCAGAGAAGACCATTAGCTGAGCCAGTTCTTTGTGTTTTATTCCTTACAAAATAGCTGATTATTTTGAACCATCCAGATGAAGACTTACCACATTTTTCAGTGTTTCCCAAGAACGCTGCAAATCATCCAATTTGGCACTAGCAGCTGGTTCTAAGCCTGGTTCATAAAACTCCTGGGTGGCTGAAGTGCTGGGTTGAATTTTAGCAGCTTCTGTCTGCAACTGTTCAGCAGATAAGGCCTGGTAATAAGCAATGTCCTACAAGCATGAAGCACATTATTGCACTTGCAAAACGAAAGATATTGTGTAATAATATCCCCCATGTACTGCTCCATTGCATGTCCATTAAAATAAACCCCACAATGTCAAAAGCACCAAGAAACCTCTGAGAAACACTAAATAAATATTTACTCCAGATCATGTGATGCAGCAGCTGTTTCCCAGTTTCCTCAATTATTATGAATTTGTAAATGCCCCTTTAAGACACAGTTCTGCTGCCAGTAAAACCAGTAAGATATTTTCTACCAATTCAGTAGAAAACTGTTAGGATGGAAAAAACCTCCTTTCAGATAGGTCTCAGAGTCATCAATATTTCCATAAAAATTTGCTCAAAATCTACTGAAAATTGTCCTTGAAAAATTTTCTTACAATGAGTGCAAATTTCTGAAATTTCTTCTTTCCTAACCCAAAAATTAAGTGCCTTTTGCCTGGCAGCTTACAGAGCTGTGTCTACCAAACAGACCACTGACCATCTGCTGCACTGCAAATGGAAGGATATAAATGTGCTTCAAATACCTGAAGGAAGGGTACAAAGAGGGAGCCACGGGCTTTTCAGTGGTACCCAGAGGCAGTGGGCACCAACTGAAACACAGGAGGTTCCCTCAGAACATTAGGAAACACCTTTTTTTTTACTGTTAGAGTGAGCAAACTCTGGCATGGATTGCCCAGGGAGGCTGTGGAGTCTCCATCCCCGGAGGTACTCAAAAGCCACCTGGAAATATTCCCATACAGCCTCCTGCATGTGGCTCAGCTTGAGGAAGGGGGTTGGAGCAGATCATCTCCAGAGATCCCTTCCAACCCAAACCTCAACCATTCTGTGATTCTGTATATGTATATAAAACTTTGGTACTAAACAAGACTCCTTCTGAGGTATCAGAACTCAGAGGATAATTAGGACCCTAATGTGGAGCAGAATCTTTATTTCCCAATGTTATTTGAATGTGTTATCTAATACCATCTGTGAACAAAACCAAACAAGCTCTGGAAGACTATCAGGTCACTACCCAGTAGCAGTCATCTTGGGCTCTCTTTCTAACCAAACCTAGGCAGCACAGAATATCCAGTTGTCCCAGAAAATACCCCATCACCCATCAGCTCAATAGATAAGGTTCTTCATTCCTTCCTCCAAGAATACCAGGATGGACATTTTAAAAAATAAGGTGCTGTTCACAGATAAACACTTCATTTTTAAAATGAAGCAGCAGCCAAGAGCGGATTTTACAGACAGCTCAATCACACCTCTTTACTGAGGATGCCTGAAAAAGTCAGTCTCTCCAGAGAAACAGAAGAACAGACAGTACATCAAACTGTCCAAAAGTGTCAGATGAGGTTCATCTTCACAGGTAATAACTGGGAAACTTGGGAAAAAAAAAATGACTGTGTTTATGACAGCCAGGAGCCAACAGGGAACAAGTCACAGCTCAGCACAGCATTAAGTACTGCAATTTCAGAATGTTTTACTCTAACCACAAGTGATCTTTCCAAGTCATAGTGAAAAACTGCACCAGTGTAGGCAACTTCTCATTTTGCCTTGACTGCACCTGCAGTCCAGCCCTTAGCCTCTCTCAAGGAGAAGACAAAAGCTGTGCTTCTGGGGCTTCTTAATCATGGTTGTAAGAGTAAAGGACTTTTTGCAGAGAGGGAAAAGCAATCCCTTTCCCCATCTTTTCAACTGCTTTCTGGAGCACACAACACCCAAGTTTCTCTTTGGCAGAGCTTTCACACAATGACAGTGTGAATTCAGATGTTCTTACAAGGCACAGATTTTTGTAGGGCCTTTACAGGGGCAACATCTCATGCCTGCTTTTATGAAAATCATCCAATAAACAGTACTCAAGCTTTCTTGTCAGGATGTAGAGGCAAGGGATGTGTTTAGATTTAAAGATACTTAACAAGGGGTGTTGCACACTAGATGAGTTTTCATAAGGGAAAGAGAAAGAATGATTAAGTAGGCTGTGTACAAGGAGATAGAAAGACATTTAACAGCAACCCAGTGCTGAAGAGTTGCTTCACAGGATCAGCTGTGGCCACCAAGGCTTAATGTCAATGCATCAGCTTTTTAAATGCAATTGCTCTGCACTTCATCTCTGGTAAACAAGTTTTAAAAAATGTGCTAAATTTTAACCAGGTCTATCTTTGAGGAGAAGTGAGAAGTTTTAGTCCCAAAGGATTGCCATTCAGTCCTTCAGCACAGATGAAGTGTCTGAATTTGCTGTTCATCAAAGTAAACTGTATTGAATGACTGTTATCTATTATCAAAATATTATACACTGTGAAATTCCTCAGTCATTTTCAAGTTAACATTTTTCTAGTTGCCTCCCACCTTGTTGCTTTTAAAGGAGTTTCAGAATAAAATAAAGAACCTAGGCAACTTTAAATTTTTAACAGTGCTAGATCTGTCACTTTCTTGTATTTATGGTCTTGTTTCAATATGTGGAACTAGTATTTCCACTAATATGTAGTTGGCACTTATTTTATATTTTCAGTACTTATTAATAATGTAAAAATAGTGCATAAATGTCTGAATTCAGACCAGCTACATTTCACCATTAAGAGATGTTACAGAAACCTGATGAAAGACTGCAGAGAGACTTATAAGGATGAATTTAAAAATGGCCTTAATACTCAGCCTTCCTCTCCCCAACCTCCACTTCATAAGAGGTTCTAATTTTTTTCCAAAGACTAAATTATTATAATTTTTACATTATAGAGATCCTGCAGGAGAACTTAGTGTGAGAAATTATTTCTCTTATAAACCAAAATACTTCCAAAATAGTTTTGCGGAGTCTTACTGAATACAAAATATTTTAAACTTACCTTTAAGCTCCTAATTCACTCATCTCTAGAACTTTTTTTTAACCAACCTTCTTTCCTGCAGTCTGTCTAGCCATTCATCATGATTGGCACTGACAGTTTCATAGCTTCTTTAGTTTTAATCTCATGTGAACCTAACCATTTTGTAAGTAAACCACTGCATTTTGGAATGTTCTTCCGCTCAGTTGAGTGCATGCAGTTAATTTCAACATTAACCACATTGAAGAAACCTTCTGTAAGTTTTTAGATGATTATAACACCAGCAGCTTTTCCTTTTTCAAAGACCTCCTAAATGAAAGACAATCTTTTTCTTCAGTTTTGCCCTAGAAAATCACAGGTTCTAAAACTTGTTTGGTGTCAGCTTAACATCTTCACTAAGTATTTGTTATTATTTGAATTACTGGAGCTGCCAGCCTGGTTTTACATTTTTTGGAGAAATGCAATGAAGTGACATTGAATTTGTTTTTTAGGGAGCAAATTGTCCTTTAACTCCTTCACTGATTAATACTGTCATAAGATTTTTGTGCTGAAATACACAGCTGAGTTTCTACTGTAAAAACTTTACTGGGAAACTTCTGGTTATTTGAAATGACAGAACACTATAAAAATCCTTCTCATTCATTATATAACTTCTATATTATGCTGTTGAGGACTGTGCCACCACTTTCACTATCTTGCTTTAGTATTCTTTCTTACACCAGTTCATGAAAATAAACCACTTCTATTTAGCAACTTCCACAGCATCACGTGCATTTTGAAATTAGTGGGAGGAATCAACAAGTATCTTGCTCAAACTTCTCCAATTAAGCTTCAATTCATTCAACTACACACTCTACCCTTAATGTCTCTAGTGGCCAGTTTTGAAAGCAGTCATAAATGCAAAAGCAAACAACCAACCACAAAACTCACAATGTGATGAATTCAATGAGGTGGTGACTGCTCCTAAAGCTCGTTTCTAATCTTCTAAAGCTTAATATTTGATGTGTTCTTTCCTGTGTGTGATGCTCAACACGTCAGTTCACAGCTTGTATTGCTGATGTACAATTGCTGCTATTAGAAGTGCCAGAGTCTTGATGTGATTTAAGATCTACCTTCAGTGAAATCACTGATCTGCCTCATTAGCACTTAAATCAGACTGTCACGAAAAGTATGGAATGAATAATAAATGACATAAAATCCATGGAAGTTAATACTTGAAATGGTGTTATGTGGTAGATAGCAGACTGTGACTTCAATGCTACAATGCCAATGGTACAGTAAGATAGATGTATATGGACATAATGCAATGTTTTATTATAGGGAGTAAAAAATCACATTTTTTTTTCTCAGGATGCAAGGTTCCATTGAGTAATACTGAGAAAATAAAAATTAGGTTACAAATAGGAAATAGTAGTGGCATCGAAGACTTTTGTAATTGATACTTAGAACTTATTTTTAAAAATGGTGACAAGCTGTAAAATCAGATTTACACATTTTAAACTGAGAAGTCAATATTTCTATCCATTTAGAATTAGAACCTGAAAGTTCAGTTGTTAAAGGTTAAGCCTCAGCTTCTTTGAGTTACAGGTATTATTTCAGAGCATTAAATAAACTATCTGTGGAATGGAACCAGGCATGTCTGAGATAAAAGCTGAATGAATGCCAAGAGGGAGGTACCTGGTTAACGGAAGCATCTGTATTAGCCACAGGTGAGGGAGAGCGACAGGCAGGTGGAGAAGAAATCTCACTGTTGGTTCCCTCCTCCCCAGACTCCTCAGTGACAGGGGAGAGCAGCGTGTGACAGCGACCAGCAGTCATCTGCCACAGGAAAAGCAATCCCAGAGCACAGGAAGAAAATCAGTTACCTCAGCTTAGGTTTGACTTAGATTGAGATCAAAACAAGATAAACAACACATGGTCAGAATTATGACATTATTTAGTCATACCTCATGCTTTTACATTTATCAGTTTAAAAATCTGGTTGAATAACTGTATCCTTTATTTCTCATACTTCAGTATGAATGTGCTCTCCTGTATTCTAATGAATTTAAAAGGGAATGTATAGCAAGCAACTCAGTAATAGAAATTCAGGGTTTACCTAAATGTCTTCTAATATAATCAGTGCCACATATGGAAATACTATGGAGGGCTACAGAATAATGCAGTATTGCCCTCACTACCCAGGCCTGGTCAGAACAGCAAGGAATAGACTTAAAATATAAAATACAATCAACTAGCAACACATTCTTCTTGCTTCCCCAATGCAGTTATATAATGATAAATTCTGAAATCTGCACTCTATTTTCACCCAGGCAAAGATCCCAATAGCATAAGCAGCGTGTTTGTAATGAGATCAAATTAGAAACAAACAAAAGCAGAGTAATTTAGATGTAAGGCTTATGGCAGTTTTCATTTCCAACACACTCATCTGAGAAAAAAGCAGCACGCTGTCAATTATCACATCAATTATCAACATCAATCCTACAAGAACTTTAAAGATACAGTCTGTAAAACCTATACACTGCAACATGTTATGAAAGAATACTTGTTCTGATTTTATGTTATTCCTACAATTCAGTAGTTTCTTAGCATTTGCTCTTGCATGCTGACAGCTACAAAAAAAGGACTATTTTTGCACCTTATCACAGCTTCCACTGGTATTTGTTAAATAGTGTCACCCCTTACCAAGTCTTGAAACACCATATAAAGCAAAATTCTGTAAGGGGAAGCTGCAGCTTGTTTGTTTTGCCCCAACTCCAGCCATTTCAAAAGCAAAATGTAGCTGCAAGCTGCGGCAACTTGCCACACATGAGTGTTGCAATGATGCAAAAGCAAGCTGCTTAGATAAACAGTACTGAGACCAATGCATTCCTTACCATAACCACCGAGGGATGAGCAGGGTGTGCTGGGAGCAGGTCTGCATCCAGCTCCTCCATCCCCTCTGAAAGCCCCTCCACTTCTGTCACTGTCAGCAGCATGGTGGCATGTTTTGCTTTCATTGTCAGCATCTTGCACTTGGAATTCAAAGAAGCAATTTGCTCCTGGTATCCTTTGATCTTCTGTGCCAGCTCCTGAGGAAACATTTTTTTTTTTTTTCCCCTAATGCAGAGGCAGCCAATAAAGGGCCACAGAACCAGCAGTATTTCAGCTTCCGTGGCAAAGGCAAGCTTTCCCCTCCAAGTCCAACCAATAAAACATAGCCCTGCCTCTCAGAAAGCCTGCATAAGCTGCTGCACTAGCTGACAAGCAGGATGTTGATAGTGGAGGGAACGAACCGCAGAGCCAAGGGCTGCGAAGCGGAACAGGAAAAGCACTGCGAAAGGCTCCGTGTATGACAATCACAGGAGGGAGGGAGGGAGGAAGGGACACCTCACGCCTGCATCCAGCCTCAACCTGACACGAAGTCTGTACGCTTCAGACTGCAGCAAAGGGGAACGTTCCTCCCTCCTCCTGTCCTATTTTGTATTTTAATTTTTCCCCATCTTACATTTTATCTGAGGAAGATGAAGCTTCTCTGCATAGTGCATGCCATGGAAATGAGGTCATGTGGCAACCACCACTGTAAAAAACGCCCCATTCAGCTCTCAACAGAAAGAATGAATTGTTCAAACAATAACTCACAGGGTCTAACACGATCAAATGTGATATGAACAATCAGTCACATAATAATACTAAATGCAGACTTGATAACTTTTTGTCAGTGTTTGGATAAGCTATATTTTAACCTTGTTTTGGTTTTGTGCAAGACTTGAGACCTAAAAGCTGAGCTGCACATTGTACTTTCTTTAAAAAGAGCTGAAGAATCTGGCCTAAAGCACGGTATATTTTGAAATATTGGGGTTTATGGCTATGAAATGGTCCATCTGTATGGCCAAACACTATCATAAGCTCAAGTTTAGTCAGAGGAGAAAGATGGAAACGAATAATCTTAGAAATTGACTTGTCTTCTCTGCTACCCTGTACTGTGGCCATTTGGCTTCAAATAATTCAATTTATAAATTTTAAATTAAAAATGGTGGAAGCTTTTCACATTTCTGTCACAGTTATCACTCCTATCTCCCTAGAGGCTTTACAACATGGCTTTAATTCATAAAGCAAAAACACTGGTATAAGCTTGCCTGCTAAATCAGTGAATATTTATTCAGAATATACACATTTCTCCTTTATTTATATGTCTTCTGTTATTTCTTTTGCAAACACATGTTTTCAAGGAAAATTAGCAACAGAAGTTGCAAGATCTAGCAGGTGCAATAATAAATTGCAGTATCTTCTGTATAAGTAAATAAGATTATTACTTCAGGCTGGTAATATTGAAAATTTTTCTTTTGGTTTTCAGGAAAGCACTTCCACAAAACCAGACTGCAGAACAGTCATACCGAGAAATACAGTTACAAATGGAAGCATCACAAAGACTGAGGATGGCATTTTACTGTCTGGGTTTCACTGGTACCTGGACACCATCTGTCAGATCAGCCCTGGAGCTACAGGGCTTACTTTGGAGACCAAGCAAAGTCTTGAGTATAAAACAATCAACCAGAGCAATCAAACAAACAAACTGCAATCAAATCACACCATAGCTTTTATGTCTAACACCTGGAATAATTATCTGTTCTTTTTGGCAAGTACCAGCCATTCACTAATGCTCATTGAATGACATCTTTGGGGCTCAAAGGGAGATTATTATTATTCAATACACTCAACTCCATCAACATTATGGGAATACAATAACATTTGTGGCATAAATATCCAATGCACTGAGTACCTCACATACCTCTAAACTGAAAAGACAGACAAGGAAAAGGAGGTGAATGTGAGATTGTGGAAAAAAAATAAACCAACTTATAAAATCTCCTGTGAGGTACTGTAATACCCATTAAAATAATTCACAAGTATGGAGATTAGTTGTCCACATTCTCATCTGAAAGTCTAAAGCAACATGGTTCACTAACTAGTTACATACATGCATACATACAAGCTTCCAACAAATCAAGGTGTACTTTCCTTCTACTTTCCTCCTCTTATTTTAATTCTAAAAATAGCTACTACAAATGTCCCTTTAAGTTCTTGTTCATGCAGGCTTCAACATGGAATCTGCTAAGTTGTATTTCCTTAAATTAATAACACAGGTAATGTGGACAGATTTGTCTTTTGAAATAATATAAAAATATACAGCCAAGTATATCCCCTTTATGCTGTGCTTTTCCACAGGTATTTAGCAGACAAAATATGAGCCACAAATATGCATGTCAGTCCTTCAAAAGTGCTCAACCTGCCTATTCTGCTTGATCTCAACACGTGCAACAGTGTAAAGCAGTGCTCTTCCTGCACGTTTAGGTCTCCCAGCTACTGAAACTGTTGAAATGTAGATAAAACTTCAAGCTGCCCCATTTTTAATTTCTGCCTCCCTGCAGCATCAGTCCTTCCTCCTGCCATATATAACCCTGTATCACTGAAGTCCTCCTCCTGCATTTGCTGTTCCAGAACATTTGAATAGTGAAGAGTAGCATTTTTAACTCACTACTAAAAATAGAGAAGTGTTTGTTTAAGCTAAATGCTCTGCATGTATAGTAAGTAACTTTTGTAATAGCTGAATACAAAAAGAGCAACACACATAACATCAGGCTATTATTATATAATAGCAGACAGCTTTTAACTCAAAGGTAAAGAAATGGTGCCATCTGGTGCCAAAAGTGACACACAGAGATCAAAGGTGCATTTTCTGTCCCAAGAAATAACTCTCCCTCCTTAACTATGCACTGCCACTTCCTTTGTCATGATGTTGTCTGGACATTAGGACACATTTAACTGAATAAACAAATTAATAAGCCTTATTGTACCAACATGATGAGTTCCCAATCTGGTATGAAGTCTATCTGCTCCGTTACCTTCAAGCAAGTCTGAAAAGCTACTCAGCTATTTATGAAAGTTGTTTATGAGAAATTTTGGGGGTCAATGAGCTGCCATTGAGCCCACGTTGTTGTATTTGGGCTTTCCTACCTCATGGTGTGAAATCTGGACCTGGAGTTCCTGGATGTTACTGGTTGCTATTGGCTTGTCTTGGATCTCACGATGGGCACTCTCTATCATCTGCTGTAAGTGTTTCATTTCTTGCTCATATTGCTCATATTGAACAACCGCTTCCTAGACAAGGAAAAAAAACATTGAGTTGTCTACATGAAAATAAATATTTACTTAGTCCAAGCATGACTGATGTCCCTTCTGAAGTGGAGCAAACTTACATCAATCTGGTACTTTCATCTAATAAGCAAAGCAAGAATATAGTCAGGAAAAAGTCTGTTCTGAAATACTGTGAACTAAAATGAATTCAATGGTTTAATATATTTAACTATTTTGAAAAAAAAACAACAGAGTTCATACGAATTTTCTCTTCTTTGGAAATATCTTTTGTGTGTTTGAGTATTAATTCAAACAATCGAGCAAAACCTAGTTTTCTTGTATTTAGCAAGACTTGAAAGAAGGCAAATTTAATACATGCTGAACGGTTCCAAAATCAGAAAGCAAATATATCACAGAATTGTTTGGGCTGGAAGGGACCTTCAAAGGTCATCTAGCCCAGCCCCCCTGCAGTGAGCAGGGACATCTTCATATATAAGTATTTTTAATAAAGAGAAAAAAAAAATCATTATTTTTATCCTGCAAATATATTGAATGAGCTTAGTAGTTAATATATAGTTATTATAAACAGTTGATGTTATAATAATATATTAATTGAGTATATATATTATAAAATTAACATGCATGCAGTTGTATGTTAGGCATTTGTCTAGTTAACCCTAGCAGCTTTACGAAAACCCCAGCAAGATCAAGGAGAGAACTGAAACAAGAGTCTGATGAGTAAAACAACCAATAATATGATTATGAACATTGAAATCCCCAAAATGATGATAGGGTTGGTGTTGGGTTATAGGTTGGACTCTGATGATCTCCGAGCTCCTTTCCAACCTTATGATACTGTGAAACCGTGAAAACACGGAGTCAGAAATAACTGCAACGTGGCGGGGAACATCCCAATGGCGCTACGCAGGAAAGGGCAACGCACGGAGAGAGGGAATTCTGTTTCCATCACAACTCGGGTCGTTTGCTCGGGGCAGGTTACGGGACGGAGTTGCACTCGCCTGCATGATGTTGCACTGCTGGATGGCAGAGTGCTGCAGGCGGCTGGCCTCCTCCTGCAGCCGCAGGGCGCTGCGGCACGGCGGCAAGCTGGCGACCACCTCCTCGGGAATCCTCAGGGCACTCTGGCTGACCTGCACGGCCTGCACCTTCGGCTTCAGCGTCTCCATCTCGCACAGAAGATGCTAGAAACAAAGTCAGTGCCACAGTAAGGCAGCCCTGCAGAGCCCCCAGGGCGTGGGATACAGCAGAAGGAAAGGAACAATGAATTCAAACGCGAAAACAAACAGCAAATTGCATTGATCTGATGTCTGAACTGAGTATAGTCAGGAGACACTTTGGCTTGACTTGCTCCTTCTGAAAGGAGAATTCTTTTAAATATTATATATAGTTATTATATTAGCAAAAAGCCCATCTAATAGAAACAAAAATAATTAAGGACTAATAATTAAAATAAAAAATAATTAATCATTAAAAAGCATAGTGGCACCTATTTTAAATATTTAAGTACATTTTGGCCTGATTTGCTCATTCTGAAATGAGCATTCTTTAAAATATTAGTTATATTAGCAAAAAGCCCACACAATAAAAATAAAAACAATTAATTATTAATAATTAATCATTAAAAGCATAGTGGTACCTATTTTTAAATATTTAAGTATATTTTGGCCTGATTTGCTCATTCTGAAATGAGCATTCTTTAAAATATTAGTTATATTAGCAAAAAGCCCACACAATAAAAATAAAAACAATTAATTATTAATAATTAATCATTAAAAGCATAGTGGTACCTATTTTTAAATATTTAAGTATATTTTGGCCTGATTTGCTCATTCTGAAATGAGCATTCTTTTAAATATCAGTTATTATATTAGCAAAAAGCCCATCTAATAGAAACAAAAATAATTAATGATTAATAATTAAAAAACATAGTGTTAACTATTCATAAATACTTAAGAACACTTTGGCTTGATTTGCTCATTCAGAAATGAGCATTCTTTTAAATACCAGTTATTATATTAGCAAAAAGCCCATCTAATAGAAACAAAAATAATTAATGATTAAAAATTAAAATAAAAAATAATAATTAAAAAGCAAAGTGGTACCTATTTCTAAGTATTTAAGCACACTTTGGCTTTTTTTGCTCATTCTGAAACAAACATTCTTTTAAATATTAGATATTATATTAGCAAAAAGCCCATCTAATAGAAATAAAAACAATTAATGATTAATAATTAATATTTAAAAAGCATAGTGGTACCTATATTTCAATATTTAAGTACACTTCGGCTTGATTTGTTCATTCTAAAATGAGCATTCTTTTAAATATTAGTAATTATATTAGCAAAAAGCCCATATAATAGAAACAAAAATAATTAATGATTAATAATTAAAATAAAAATACTTAATAATTAAAAAGCAAAGTGGTACCTATTTCTAAATATTTAAGTACAATAATATTTCTGTTAAAATATCTGAATTTTATTTTTTTTTAGAAAATCTCCAAACCAAAGGAGCACAGGAGTCATCTCTATACATGCGAATGTTAATGTTAAAATGTGAGTGGAACTGCCTGCTGAGACAGAAGAATATTTTCAAACCAGCAAATAAATCCCATTGTGTTCACAGCCTAAAATTCAAAAGGCAATAAAACAGAAAAAACCCACAGCTATACAAAAACCTTTTTCTTTAACTAATCATGCACTGGATGCCTTTGTTAATATTCTCTACTCCATTCACAGCGTCCATTCAAGCTGTCAGTTCACACGCCTGAGAAGGGTCCAAGTGCAATGACTGGAGAACAGATTTCATCAGCATTCTTTTTATCTTCATTGGGAATTTTCATAGAATCATAGAATCATCTGGGTTGGAAGAGACCTCCAAGATCATCAAGTCCAACCCTTAATCCAACACTATCATGATTACCAGATCATGGCACTAAGTGCCACATCCAGTCTGATTTTACAAACCTCCAGGGATGGTGACTCCACCCCCTCTCTGGCCAGGCCATCCCAAGGCCTGATTACTCGCTCTGTGAAGAGCTTTTTCCTGATATCCAGCCTAAACCTTCCCTGGCAGAGTCCAAGCTCGTGCCCTCTTGTTCTGTTGCTGCCTGAGAGAAGAGTCCGACCCCCACCTGTCTACAACCTCCTTTCAGATAGTTGTAGAGTGATGAGGTCACCCCTGAGCCTCCTCTTCTCCAGGCTAAACAACCCCAGCTCCCTCAGCCTCTCTTCACAGGACTTGTGCTCCAGTCCCTTCACCACTTTTGTTGCTCTTCTCTGGACCTGCTCCAGCCTCTCAATCTCTTTCTTGAACTGGGGGGCCCAGAACTGAACACAACACTCAAGGTGTGGCCTCACCAGCACCGAGTGCAGGGGAAGGATCACTTCCCTCATCCTGCTGGCCATACTATTCTTGATACAGGCCAGGATGCCACTGGCCTTCTTGGCCACCTGGGCACACTGCTGGCTCATGTTTAGCCTCCTGTCCATCAGTACCCCCAGGTCCCTTTCCACCTGGCTGCTCTCCAGCCACTCTGTCCCCAGCCTGCAGCTGCTGGGGTTGTTGTGGCCAAAGTGCAGGACCCGGCACTTGGCCTTGTTGAACATCATCCCATTGGACTCAGTCCATCTCTGGCTGGTGATTTTGAGACAATTTTAATGTGCTCACAAGCAGAAAAAGAAAAACAATTTTTTTTCAATCACATTAGAAAAGGATTTAAGTTCAATAGATAATAATCAGCTGGACAATATATGTGGCAAACTGGGGTAAACAGACTGGTGTCTCCCCTCTCTTTTGCAGAAAGATAGCTAAGCAGATCTGAAGTGCATATTGATGAGAGGATTGTACTTTGCTCTTTATTTCTGTGCCTTTCTGACACGTGGTGGATAAGCAGGATTTTGGTACCATGACCTATTCCTCGAGCACCACTGGTGAGGCCTCTCCTCTAGCAGACCCCACACTGCTGGCAATGGGTGCCTTTAATGTGCAAGCAGCACCCAGAGGTAGCCTGGGAGCTGCGGGTAGCCAAGCACCCTCCAAGACTCCCTCTCTAGTCTAGTGAAACATGTGAGCATAGTTTACAGCCTCCTTCTGTAGAAAAGAAAGTCATACTGTGAGACCTTCTAGAGCCAGGACAAAGAACACATGTATACAGCAGTGTAAGCTCCATATTCCTTTACTTTTATATTGGGTGATGCATTTCACTTATGCCCTTCCATGCCATATTCTGAAATTTTGCTGCAAGTCCCTAGAATAAAGACTGCATATTTTAATCAAGAGAGAAAGCTCTGCAAATTTACCTTTCATCCACATGTTTTTCCACAGATTTTAATCCTAAAGTGGATCTGTTGACATTTAGTTTTCACCAGCTGACGAGGATAGTTAAACCTCCACACTAGCTTGCAGCCAGAAACATCTCTTAAGCAACTCTGAAAGCTATAACTGGGGTTATTTTTCTTGACATGAGATCAAAACCAAAAATAACAAACTGACAAACCTCTAAAGCAGGCTAAGTGCAATACAGAAAGCAGCAATATCTTGAGGTAATTCAACTAAACATACAAAAAAGTAAAAGGGCTTAAACAAACTGAATTTCCTCTTGTTTCCAGTAGACTACTGGGGGAGCGAGCAACATTATCTCAGTGCATCTCTATCTATAAAATGGTGATAACAATCCAGACTTCCTTTTGGAAGTAGTTTAAGAACCTGTTGATTAAAAGCACTGGATAAGACCTGAATGTCATTATTATTACTCATACGGGTTGGACTTGGATTGGATACACATTTCTCAGACTTGCATCAGCCTAAGAATAGACTCATAAAAGATTATGCTTCAATGATTCCCTTTGAGGAAATGATTGTTCCCACTCCATCCTTTATACCCTTGGCAGTAACTTGTGGTAGACTATGAAACAACGACCCACCTAAGAAACATCCACCAAGGTTCACTTATGTTTGTGTACACTCACACTACTCAAGTGCTAACTTTGAGGTCCTTGGCTTTTACCTGTCTGTGAGAAAGTTGTTCTCTCAAGCTCAAATGCCCGAGCTCTGGAGAGGTCAGCATGGCCTGGGCTTGCTCCAGAGCAGTCTGCAAGGCTCTCAGCTCAACTTCAAATTTCTTCATGTCCTGTAACACAAAAGACATGGTTCAGGGATTAACAAGAAAAAAAAAATCATTATAAACATACCTGTTTGGATTTTGTACAAATTTTGGTACATATACAGTTCCAATACTAATCCATATTTTGACAATGAATTTTAAACATTTAAACTACTGGATAAAAATACCAGTCAAATGACAGGCTAGAAAAAAGAGATCTCAAAGCCAGAGTTAATATTCTAAGCACTTCCTCAGTTTCAAATACACTATGTACTTTACAAAGCTACTTTCATAAAGTTTGAGGCTGAGGATGAACTCAAGATGTCCTCGAAGTCATTTACCTGCAATAAGACAGAACATAACTGTCTTATCTTTACAGACTTTTCTAGAAGAGCACTAGCAGTGGAGTCCCACTTCTCTCTGCAGACAAGATATTCCACAGTTTCAGTACATTTATTCTGTAGAAAGTTTTTTATGATGGCCTGACATGAAGTTATCTTTTGTTTTTACAATTTCAATCCCCTACTTACTATCCCAATAAAACCAGACATTCTCACCAAATACACCATATGTTAGGATAATCCTTTTTCATGTGTCTTTTCTACAAATTTATACACATATCACAATCACCACTATCCCTGTTGTCCAATCAGTCCACACCTTTCTACAAATGCAAAACTGGACACAGCTGATATTCACATACCTTACAATTAAATACTTTATTTTCTGTGTGATGCTTGGATTTTTTTACAAGGATTTGACATTATTCACTCATTTTTCCATGATTTGCAATATTAAACTTATGTTTAAACAGCGTTCCTCAAGACAGTAGTTCCTCATTCAGATACACACATTTGGTTCTTCCTGTCTAAACATAACAATTTGCCCCGTCTCTACTTATTAGCAGCCTAATTTTTTTTCAAGTAGTCCCTATACATTCAGTGTTGCCCAAGCACCCCAAAAGCCATGAGCTCTAAATGAGCATCCAACTCATCAATGAAAATATTGAACAGTACCAGATCCAAGGGAGAACTCTGCAAACCCCTACTTGATGGATCCCTCTTTTTGGGCTGTGAACCATTAATAATTACATACCAGGTAAGTTTTCTAGACAGCTTTACATCCACCTATTGTAGTTTCAACTAGATAAGCTTATTAACTTTGTTAAAAACAGTATCATGTGAAATATTATTAAAGTCAAGATTTATGACATATTGTACATTTATCTACAATTAAATTATTTCAATTAAAATGGACGCTTTTGATATGATTTTCTTTCTTCATAAATCTATTGTGGTTTCTATTAATCTCCATGTTTTATTATAAGAATTTACGAATAGTTTATTCAATTGTTCCAATATTTCACTGAGAAGTGAACCAACTAAGTTTCACTTCCACTATGATTAGGCACACACAAATCTCCAGTTTGTTCCAAGAAGAAAAAATTAAAAAAAAGCCTTCAGCTCATAAATTGTGGTTTACTGATTTGTGCTTCTGTATTGGAAAGAAGTCTTCTTCTAACCATTCTGTGGCAGTTACAGAATTTCTGCTGTGTCTTATAAATGTCACGAGGCGAGTGTCAAGTGTGGAGAAGGATATTTTTTAACCTTAGTTGCAATATTTGAACAATTGGCAATAGCCTATTCTCTTAGTGGCTTTTAGGTACTTTCCTAAACAACAGTGTGTAACTGTAGCCCGTGACACTAGAAAAAAACCCTATAAATTATAACATTGCAATATTTTTTTCCTGAGTTCTTGTATCCATTTTTTTTAAAAGGTAAAATTTCTTGCCCTGAAAGTAAGAGCAAGCAGAAAAGACATCTTTGATTTTCCCTGTGTCTTGCACCAGTTCACCATGTCCTCAGGCATTGCACAGGCAGGACACACATTTACGATATGGAAGAGCTGAACAGTAAAACTAGGGACATGAAAAAACACATTCATTCTCTTCATTGTACTCTCCTGTAGAAGTAGGTCTTAATGGAATCCCACACTGATCTGAATTAATAAATATCAGGCTTCAGCTGTCTTTTAAGAGAAAAAAGGAAATGGCACAGTATAAGTGCCAATACAGATGCTTTTCAAGTATCTAAACATAGATGCTCAGCTCAGGGTCATTTGAGACATAACATGACCCCCATCCAGAATGGGCAGGTATGACATGAATCTTGTTTCCATCTGGAACAGCACCTAAAGGTGCAAGACATGTCACTTTAGACAACACAACCAAGCTCCTCATAGACCACGGATAATCTGTGCTGCTAATAGCTCGGAAACGTGGTGCCCACACCACCCTAGCTGTCAGCTAGCACTAGAAAAACTGGCTTTGCCCACCTTGGCAGCATCTTGGAGGCTTGGTATCCGCGCTTTGATAACTTGCTGTAACTCCTCTGTCCGCCGCCCCAGCTCCACCACTTGCTGTGACATTGCTTCAGTACAGTACACACTGGCCAGATACTCAATCCTCTCACTCATAGCCTCAAGATCACCATGAATCTCTCCAGACTCATCAAGCATAGTCTAGATGGAAATAAAAAGAAACTGAATGCCAGGGTTGAGTTTCAGATTATCTTCCAGTAGATTCCTGTTCCAGCACACTCCTCAATTCGTACCCATGTGTAAGCACATGATTAAGTTCTAGTGACTTCCAACAAGGTTAGAGCAATATGCTTAATTCTGAGCGTATGCAGAAGTGCTTCAGCTTATGGAGACTGGGAAAGACAACAGTAAGACATAAAGCTTCAGCAGCTGTACTTACCAACACACTCACTTCAGTGTTTTGCTATAAACACTTGCTTGTAAAAGTATAATATGCACAATCTACAGATAGGATTTGTTCTGGAAGCCTGATGTACCTAATAGAAAGCAGCAGACAGCGCTTTGGTGCAGTGTTATAGCAGGCCAGTGGTCACTAAAGCTGCCTGAAAAAAGGCTACCAAAATGTTCTGTAGCATTTGTTAAACCCATACCCTCATCAGCTTTTGAAGCAAAAGTTCATGAAACCAATGTACTTGAGTAAACATGGACATTAAATTTGAATCACTTAGTTTTATACAACAATATATCTCAATTTCAGTCTTCAAAACAGTTGTCCAAAACTAATTAATCACTTTTAAGACTTGGGGGAGCAGTCAAAGAAACTTAGCATTTTAAGATTACTTTCCTGAAGGATAGGAGAAATAAATGTGTAGGAAATAAAGCTTCACTGCTTCAAAACTAATTTCATTTATACACTGTCCTCTAAATTTCGTAGCTTATATAATCACCTGGTAGGCTTTAAACTGATCACGAAGCTGAGAGGAAGAATTCCATGTTATACTACCGTGCACCAGGATATTTGCTTTCTCAATCCATTTCAATATGAACTCCAGCATCTCATTGTATTCTTCCAAGTGCGAAGCAGCCTGGATATAAAAGAAAAATCCACTGAAGTGTAAGATGTAATTCTGTACAGTTCTTAGAAAACAATAAAACTAATTTTGTTTCATTTAATTTTTTTTTTTTTAACTTGGGGATTTTTTTAACCACTTTTACTGTTGAACAAAATTTAGTTCTCTATTTACGGAGTTAAAATAGTTCTGTTTCCAATAATAAGCATATCTATTTCAGGAGGGGAAAAAGGCACTGTAAGGATGTAGGTCACGCCGGGAGAGTACACTAGTGCTCAAATACATCTCTAGACTCCTGCACATATTTCAGCCTCATACATAAATTACAGAATACCTTCTTGCTCAGTCTGTGACTCACTACCAGCCTCCTTTATGTCACCCCTTATTTTTGTCTCTTTCCATTATACCCCAAATCACCTTTTTCAAAGCCTGCTTTGTCCACTCAGCCTGTCGTATTTCCGATAAGAGAAATGTTGCACTTATTTCAACACACAGAACAAAAGCTCTGCTTTTCTGATTCATCCCATTATATTTAGCAGGGATCTCTTGATATGACCCATCTGTGCCACTCTTTGAGGTGTGATGCAAGCCCTGACTACTAACAGGCAGATGTGCCAAGGAATGCCCCTTCTTTCATAACAGGAAAACACATGAGAAGTTTTCACTCTTCAGCTGTTGAAGGGAAACATCAGAAAGGATTTGAGATCATACCTGACTGAGCTTGGCTGCTCTGTACTCAGCCTGTCTCATGGTCTGTTGGTGCAATGCTGTGAGTTTCCCTATCCTGTTAGCCAGCTGCTTAGCCAGCGGCACGTTCTGTTCCGCAAAGTCCTGGACTGAGGCATCTAATTCCAACAGCTTTATATTGCAGCTGTCCAAATCTTCACCGAGGATCTAGACAGAAAAACAAGAAAATCAGTGATCCACGAAACGTTTGCTTTCTGCTTGATCATTTCTAGCCCAATTTGCAACTTTTATCTCCTGTCCAAAGGCTCCGTAGTTTGTTCCATTTTTATTCTGGCTGGAAACCAAGAATGCCTGTCCAAGCAGGAAGGCAGAACAGCAGGATGTTTGGTCATCTCTCAAACGTGTGTCATTACTCTTTCTTCTCTGACTTCCTGGCTGAAATGGATAATCAGTTTCTCTACCACAGCAAAAAACTCTTCTTGGCCATCTTTCTGTGTTTGTTTTTGAAATGAATAGTCAGCACAAATTGCCATGACAGGGACTTTTATTTATTGTAAAGGTGTTTCATTTTGTGGCTGTCCTAAAATATACCCGTACCGACTCAGAATGCACTCATTAATGCACTAGAAAAACTTTAATTTTCATTTGAAACTTTGATTTTCATAGTTTGATCTTGACACAGGAACAGTCTGGATCATGATAGATTGTTTGAGTAAAAAAACATTTTTAAATTAATTTTGCTTACCGTAGTGACAAAGTTTCTGAAAAGTTTAAAAAGGGAACTTAACAGCTTTTCCATGTTTCCTATAGTCTGATAATTCACTTATAGGCTACACTTTCTTGGGGAGGGGGTATTGGGTGTTTTTACTTGTTTTTTATACCTGAGGTGTTAGCAGTTCATTGTTTTTATGATATAAATAAAGTCTAGCCCCTTTCCTATTATTTTCAGAAACAGGTAATCATCAGACAAAAACTGATTCAGAACACTGCTCTGGGTACAGGTGTTTCAAGCAGTTACTTAAAGCTCTTTGGGTTAGAGCTGTCCTGGCACACATATCTTAGAGTGTAAGTTATAATCAAGCATTATGAAAACAAATATTATTCGATGAACAGTAGCACAACTTAGTGACTTAATTGTCTATGTGCAGACAAAGATAGATGCTGAACTACTCATCTAAATACAAAAACACACATATGCCAGGCTGGCATAAATAAATGTCTCTACTATAGAAAAATTGCAGAATTTATATGCTGTTTAAATGTTAGACAACAGATTTTAATTTTATTTTGCACAATCAGTTTCAATGTTAATATAAAAATATTTACCGCTGTAATCAAAGCCAATGCATTTCGGGCATTGAGATAAATGCAGCTGAGGGAACTTTACTACATCTCCAGTGACAGAGGTTTCCTCTATGCAACATGGGAAATGACATTTCACTGGCTTTTCTGCTCAATTACCAGGATCAAGGTGATGCAGTAGTTTTAAAGAGATATACTTCAGTGACAACTTCGGCAAAGCAAATAGAACTTCAGAGCATATTAAGAGAAACTAATGAAAATAAACAGGTAATTCTTGACATACTGACATGCCAAATTTTCTCCTAAGTAGTATGCTTTGCTCACTGTCAGACAGTAACTTCATCAAGTTTGTCTTTGACTAGTTAAAACATCAAACCAAGCAAAAACCCCACTCAACCCAACCCCTCTGCTGCAGTCCTTTGCATTTTGCAGTCCTTTAACTGCACCAGTAGTACTTTTACCTCACTATTGTACCAGAAGATATGAGATGGACTACTGGTTAAGTAAAATTCTATTTATCACAAGTAAAGGTGGACTGTAAAGTACAGCCTTTTCAGCACAGACTGGGACAAGGAGTAGTTTGGAAGCTTCTCAGCCTTTCACAGATTGCAATAATACTCATTTAGAAGGAACAGCATAACTTTGCCTAACTTGCCTTTACTCCCAGCTACTTCTTTCAACTTCTGTTATTCACTCAAGCCCCTCTATGGGCCAGTTTGCAAAAAATATAATTTAAAGAAACATCACCTTTCATTCTTCTTTAGAACTACATGAACAAATGTCTCATGCAAATCTTCACAAATACAACTTTGATATGCAGTGAATGTCCCAGTTCAGAAGAATTTATGGTGTAACCAAATAAGGGAAGCCTTGTCTTACCTTTTGTTCATGTTTAGCTTGTGCTATATCATTCGTTTTCTTTTTTAGTTTGGAAAGAATGGTATTTAGTTCATTTGCTATCCCCTGGATTTTCTGACCAAATTCTTCATTCAATCTTTTGATCTGCTGAGTTTCTTTTTCTTTCATTTGAATCTGTCAACAATAAGATTTAAATTCAGTAACTAGGAATCTCTCCTCCTGAAAGATTAACTCTCATTTAAAGGAAGAAGGTAATAAAACCAATCTACACTGTCATAGTCTGACCACACCTGGATGCTATATTTCACTGTCATAAAGTCTAAAGAAGTGCTTTAGAGACATAAAGCATTTATCTACTGTGCTTTACCTGATCTTGTACAGTCACAAGGGCCAGCCCAACCTCTGCTAAATGAAGAGAGAGTTCAGAAGGCAGAACGGTATAAAGCCCCAAGTATTTATTCTGTTGCTGTTCAGCCACTTTTTCAACTGCCTGGCGATGAGTAGTTACTTCACCAAGGAGAGACTAAAGACAGAGAAACACTTTTGTTGAGAACAATGGAAAAAAACATGCCTGTGTGAACACAGCAAATGCAGACACTGCGATAAAGCTAATTGCTTTCAATTTTTTAATTAGTTCATTAAACAGAATTGTATTTTGGGATCCACTGGATTCTCATTTATGACTGTCTGTCCAGTTCTCTGTTCCCATGTAACCACATATATGTAGGAAAAGTCACCTTTCCAGCACCGCCAGTGAAATGAATTTATTTTGTTGTTCCCCCACCCGCCACTGAAACTGCTGAAATAATAGAAAAGAAATGCCACATTCTGTCCACTCCCATTCTACAGTTCCACCATATTTTAGATGAAAGGGGATAAAATTACAAAGGTATCTAAAACTGCCTAAATGCAAATACTTAAATGCAATTTAAATATCTTTAAAATAAGGTATTACAGCTCCCCAGCTACTTAATGCTTTATGAATTTGTCCGCTGGCTTACACAAAAACTAATGAATAAATCTAATTTGAATTGTGGTAGCTTTGAACTGATTAACACTCACTAGCAGATTGAAATTAAACTGAGAATTTGATATACCTGCAACTCCTGAAGTTGAGTATCCACTTCTGCATCGGGGCTTAATAAATATTCTTTTGTTTCCTGGATCCAGGACTTCACAATATTAATCTCTGCTTCAACATCCTCACGCTCCTTCAGTTCCTGTTTTACCACCTTCACACCTTTTTTCACTTTCTGTTGCATACTTCAGAAACAAAGAAACAATAACTATTTGTGAAGAATTAAGTAATGGCTAAAAACATTGCTTTGTCAAAACATATTGAATAAAAAAAGATAATGATTGATAGCCTCACATCCAGAGTAACAAAAAGAAGGGCAGTGTTGCAACAGACTATTAAACAGCACATTTAAATTTCTTATATTCATTCTTCAGTTCGTTCATGTTCATTAGAAGTTTTATGTATTTTGATAAAAATATTTGAGTCCACAACTCTTTTGAAGAAATGCAAATGTTTACAATACAGACACCTGCACGTGAACTTATCACCACAGACTGCCCTTAATTCTAGGGCACGATTTAGAATGAATCATCAACATTCTAAAAGAAACTTCCAAAACTGGTGAGGAAAACTGCATCTTAGACCTGTCTATTTCTTTCCACTAAGCAGACAGTGATAATTAACCAGTTCAGATGGGGATACCTATAATCTAATAATCTAATATAATAATAATAAAATATAATAGCAATAATATGTATAATAATAAATAATAATATATAATACTACAATATATTCTTACGTGAGATAAATTCCACCCCTATTGGTGGGATTTGCATTGGCAGAACACATAAGATAAGGTCTGGATCAAAATCAGTTAAAACTTTGATGTAATTTATACAACTCTTACATAAGTTGCTCAGTTACTATTATTATTCAAAGCAGGAAGTATATAGGCTAAAATGCACAATCCCACAAATGGAAATAAAAAATAAAGGTAAAAATATGTTTCAAAATTACTTAACGATAATTTTAAATTGAATTTATGCTTATTTTAAATATAATAACTAGTATTTATTTTAAGCACTTTAATGATTACAAAAATAATAAACTTTTATTAATTAATTAATTGTATATTTTTTTTCTAATGAGTCTTTTAAAATATTGCCTTACTTGTGGCATCGATCTTGCATTGCTTTGATTTCTTGCATGACTGGTAGTTCCTCCTGAGAAAGAGGCTTTATTTCCACATCCTGAAGCATGCTGACAGCGTGCTGCTTGAGCAGGCCCAACGACGATAGCTGGTGCTCCACCTCCAAAAAGAAACTACTGTGGTAATCCAAGAGTTCCAGGAGCTCTGTTTTGGATGCCTTTTCTACTGAGCTTTCTGGTAAGCGACACTGGAGCTCATCTATTGCTATGGTGGCTTTCTGAATCTATGGAAATTAAAAAGAAGGTAGGACAAGTGCTACCAAGAGGTGCTAAACTCAGTGCTGTACATTTAGATGCTGTGAAACAGTTGTGGGATGGGGCTTGTGCAACAGTCTCTGTAGCAGATATAAAATTATGCCCTAATGTTGCTAGATCTAGCTAGATCTTCACACTGGATTTGCTAAGGTAGCTTTTTGTCAAGTGATGAGTGGCTCCTCACACTTCTTATTTATCTTCATTGCCATAGGACCTAGAGCTCTACCCCAGGGTAGAACCCTTATTTGGCACAAGTAATACATTTAATAAAGAGATTACCCCCATTCCCACAGAACCTGGAATCTGAGCCTGAAATAATGGACAATGACAGATTAAAAAAAGAGTCAGGTAGGATATAAGGGAAAAAGAAAAGAGATACATGATCAGTGAGCAGTGACGGGCAATAATATTACTGCACACATGTAGAAATCACAACTTCAATCTCTTTGGAAAAAAATGGAAAAAAGGAGACGTTGACTTAATCTAGAATAGACCACTTGGGGAAGGGAAATGTAGAAGGGAAGATTCTGAAAAATGAGCAGTAACCAAAACAACTCTATACATACTATAAATATATGCATACAGAAGAACAGTGCAGGACTTCGAGACAGGGATTCTAAACCTAGGCCTTCCACAGCTGTTTTTTACCTGTGGCCTGAGAAAAATCACTGTGACCCCTGCTATCAGTTTTCCTCTACGTTAAGAAGGTTAATAAGACAGTGTAATGAGTGAAAACCTATGTACAGTTAAAAAAAAAGAAGAGTTACCAAGATTAGAAGTTACCTTATCATTAAAGCCCTTCCATTCCTGCACTGCATCTTCCAAAATTTTCTCTTGTTCTTGGGCTACATTCCGGAGCCGTGTCCAGCGCTGCCAAACTGTTGTCATGGATCTACTTATAGTTGCCTTACTGGCATCATTGCTAACTTTTTCCAGCTGTGAAGCCTTTTCTTCTAGGGCTGTGATCTTCTCATGGAAGGAATTCACCACTGACACAAGAGTCTAATAGAGCAAAAAATAAGCAATGTTTTCCTTCTTTACAACACAGCTCATAACTATTCAACACACTTAAAGGCAGATGAGTTACTTCCACCCACTGCTGACGAAGATGAGGTACCCTATGCTGAATGAGGTGTTTAGGTCTCACTTTATTTTTCATACACAATATATTAGCTACAGCTACTTGAGGGACCTTGTCCAAAACGCAGCTCTCTGGAATTATAAGAAATCTGGTATACTCAGGTTTTCTCTTCCTCGTTAATCCCTCAAAAGGGATAGAAATGAGTGTTCAGGACCATTCTCATAGCAAAGGCTAACTTCTGCAAATGAAAGAAGCAATTCAGATGTCTAAGCATACATTTAAGTCACGTTTATCTCTAGTGCTATTTCAGATGTCCAAGGTTGTCAGGACATTCTCATGAAGAACTCAAGGCTTTTAGGAACCTCCTGGTTCCTTCCAATTCTCTGCAGTCATAGGTACATAAGACAGATACCAAGCTGAAAAGCAAATACAAATATCTGTCCCAGTCATCCCACAAATATAACTGATGTTCTGCACAATACAGAACACCTCTTGGTGTGCTATGATATGCTGAAGTGCTACAGGAAAAGACCTAAAAACTCAAATTCAGGCTGCAACAGGTAGGGAACTACATAACATACATTTATTTTTGAGGAAGGAAAAGGATTTCCTGTAATTTTCAGTACCTTACCTTGTGTGTTAGCAATTTCTCTTCTGCTTCATGAGAAGAAGCAGCTTTAGCTACTGAGAATTCAGATAATTTTTTCTCAGCCTCATTCATCACTTCAATAACCTTCTGTCTTGCTGTCTGGTACTCCTGCCACTCAGAAGCACACCTTAAACAAATACAGTTCCAGAAATAACAATTTAATGCACTATAAAACCATATGAAAATCAGGAATATTATTGCATCTATTTTTCAATGTAACTGCTTAGTTTTGCTGTTATGCTGTATTTTACAAGAAAAAGACATATTATTGGGAAAAGGTATACATAGAAGCATATGCTTCTGATTTTCAGCTGTGCCTTATAGACACAGCTTGGCATATAATAACACTTGTTTGACTTTCCCTCAATGACCCTGTCTAGGTTGTTTTAAACCCACCCAAACTTTTAGAAATGAGAACTTTCAGGAATAATAATTAACATAGCATTTCCTTTTTGTTCAAAATGTCTGCATCAATTCAATCTGGTTTTGCCAGGTCTTGTGCCAGATGAAGTAAGTGAAAGTCATCCCTAGTCTTCTTGGTGCTGTTCCTCAGGACCACACATCTAGTCAGTCAGTGGCAGAGGAGAAACCAGACTCCAAAAGCTCTGAATAATCCCAATATTGGTGTCTTTAAGCAGCAGCACAAACATTTTACAAAGCTCCAGCTAATGTTGTGATCTCTTTCTTTCATCATCAACAAGGTGATCTTACAATGAAAGAAAACCAAAAAAGATTAATATACCTTTGCAACTGTTCTTGCTGGGTTTTGGCTTCTTGTTTTGTCTCTTTGGCCTTTTCCTCCAATGCAGTTACACTCTGCACCAGCTGCTCTCTTGCTGTAGCTTGGATAAAGGTCTCTATCTCAGACACAAGGCCCTGTAACTCCTTCAAATGACTACTGAACTGACTTTCTGTGCTGAAAAATTCAACATGGTTCTTTAGGTTCTCTTCAGAGTTCTCGACATCAAGACCATTTCTGGCTAACTGTAGAAACTCCTGAGCATCTTCAAGCCAGTCATTTGCTATCTGCATCACTTGGTAGTATCTTTGGCAGAGGCTATATAACTTATTCAAGGTAGCCTGAAGTAAAAGGGAGAATTACACAGAAGGTCAAAAACATAAAAGTCACAGCAGCAACAGAAATATCCCGTGGTAAGAGTCTGGATTTTGCCCATGCTTACTTTCTTTTCCCTTTATTATATCTATAAAACAGGTTTGGAGAGACTACATTGAAGTAGGTTTTGAGTGAGTTTGTACTTCTATATGCACGTATAAATGCATATTTAGGAATCCTCCCCCCTTCAAGTCAGCCATGGCAACAGGCCACAACCTAAGTCATTAAGAAAAAACAAACAGTAGCATTACTAAAATCATTCTTCCACGATGATTAGAAACACCGAGTCAGAGCTATATTTTTTCAGCTTTGTGAGAACCTAATGATACTTAGAGTACACTGACCTGTCTCGTGTGTATAGCTTCTTGAACTTCACTGTCTAGTTCTGTCAGCTCAGCAAGAGTGTTTTCCAGGTCAGCAGGTATCAGCTCCTTTGCTTTCATATATTTCTCTTTCTCTTTATTGCTCAGTGCATTCATTATTCTCAGGCTTGACTGCACTTCTTCCTGATATATCTGAACTTTTCGGATTTCTTCTTGGATGCTTTGCAGTTTGAGGTCCAGACTTAATGTCCCATTAAGTTCAGTTTTCACCCATCTCAACCAGTCAAGCGAGCGGCGGATTTCTGTCTGGAAGTCTATGCTTTGCACAAGTCTGTTCTCACACTCCATCACGATGTCACCAATGGTAGCATGCAAAGACTTCAGTTTGTCTTGCCAAGACTGCACTTGATGATTTGCTATCTCACGTGCAGATGAGTCAAGCTGAGGAGAAAGAGCTTCTAGATGTTCAGTTATTCTCTTTAGAAGGCTCCCTGAGTCTTGCAAGCTGCCCACCAGAGAATGGTATATTTTCAACTTTTCTTCTATTGGGAGTGTTTCTTCATTTACCTTAATCTGCTCCTTCTTCACTGCCTCCAGTTGTGCCTCAAACTGCACACACATCTTTTCATGCTCCTGGCATGCCTCTATTGTGTCTTCCAACAGGCTGATTTTCTGTTCTATTTGCCTCTTCAACTTGTGATACAACGCGACAAGTTTTAACATCTCATCTGGTTGCCACGGCTGGCCAGTGCTTCGAAAGGCCTCCTTCTTCTGGTTTAGTTCATCCACTGCTGCACCAAGGCTCACTGCTTCACCCAAGAGATCTTTGTACGTCTGCTGGAGTGACACAGCTTCTTTGGCCAAAATGGCAGCTGGAGCTTTGTCCATGTTAATAAACTGATCTTCTAGCTCATCCAGAGCTTTACTTGTCAACTCAATCAAAGAGGCATACTCTTTTCTGGCATAAATTGCTTCCTGAACCTTATACAATTTTTCTTTTGCCAGAGCAGTGACAATATTGAATTGCCGAGGGAGAACGTTAAGTTTTTCATCCAGGTAAGAATGATCCACTTCATTAAGTGATGGCAGGATTTCCTGGCCATCTCTTTGCAGTGCTAATAACAGATTTTCATATTCTGGGGATTGCTCAAGAATCTGTTGGTATTTTGCCAACTGTGTGTATAGTTCAGAGTTACTATTCATTACATTGACTTCTGGGAATGTGACAATATCAGCTTGTTTTATCCAATGGCAAGCTTTATCCAAGTCTTCTTTGAAATATTTCCTAGAAACTATGTTTTTCTCCAGTTCTAACAATCTCTGGTTACACTTTTGTAAAACGGTGTCATATACATTCTGTAGTTCTTGCAGTTTACCTAACACTTCACTCTTTTCTTGTTCTGTTGCTTCTTTCATTAAATCCCTTCCTTGAGCCCACAACCCTGTGAGTTCACTTTGAAAAGCCTTCAGGTTAGCCTGGGCGTTCTTACAGGTCCTGATCTGTTTGTTTACATCCTCTGGCAACAGACAAATGTGTTCTGGAAACGTCACCTTCTTCTCATGTTGGTGAATTTGGTTTGTAGCCTGAAAGACTGCCATAAGAAACTGGGTCTTCTCAGACAATGCTTTATTCAGGTGTTTTCTCCTCTGGCCAACCAGATCGCTGAGACAATCTACATGGTGCTGTGCATCAGAAAGTGCTTTCTGCAGCTCCTGCCTTTCATTGAGCCCTAAGTTGGTCATCACCCTATCAGCATCCTTCACGAGCATCTTCAGAACAAGCTGCTTGGCTTCAAGCTCACTGCAAATGGTAAGATGATCCATGAGAAGACTCTGCGCCAAATCTGGAGGAGGACTCTGTTTAAGAGCCTCTGAGATACTAGGTTGCTGCTCCTCTGCCCATTCCATTAGTTCCTGAAACCTGGAACGCACCAAACTGAGCTCTTCTAAGGTCGAAACAGAAACCTGAATTTTCCTTTTGACAAGGTCCTCTAGCTGGGTCCAGCGTTGCTCAAAATGGCCAAATTGCTCCTTTACTAATTCTTTGTCATCAATATTCAGATGTTCTATCATCTTCTGTTTCTGATCTTTTAAATCTTCCAAAGCAAATCTCCTTTCTTGTAGTGCCACTGCCAATTTTTGTAAAGCTTCAAGGTGCATGTTTGTACTTTCAGCATCAGATCTGTTACCAAAACGGACAGGACCAATTAATATTAGATCCTACCTCAGAACAGACTTATAAAAGAAGTAAGGATGAATTATAAGCAAACTATATAATGAAATCAATATGATATAAATAGCTACAGTTCTCAGATTCTTCAGAAGGCACCAGTCTTGAATATTAATTAAAAATTTAACACTTTTATTCCTGTTTCATGTGCCATGTGGTCACCAGGCGGACCATAATAATTAACATGAATGCTAAAGAGCATACTGTTGATATTGCATATATGAAGGAAGTACTGAAGCTGAAGTGAACCTTGTTCTATGACAGTGACAGCAGCATCACAATTTTACATACAGCTGGTGTGTTTATGCTATAGAAAGCACTGTAATTATTTAGCAGCAGTAACTAAAATTAATAGTCTAATAGATAAACCACAATATCACAATGAAAAACGCACATGAAACAAAGTAAATACAAATGAAAGAATTCAAACAAAACAGTTAAACTGCTTGAAACATCAGAAAATGCTGTACCCTGAGATGGGATCAATCAGTCCTTGCCTTAAAGACAAACACCGAACATTTGGCTTCTCAAACTCTCGTTATTTCAGTACAAGTAATTGTCATGTAAATAATAGGGGGAGGCCTGCATTTAATTAAGAGGGGAAAATGGATTTTTAGTGGATCCAGTTTAGAGACACTTTGTAAACAGTTCTTTCAGTGTACATGCACTAAGTCAGCTTTGTGTGTGCTACTCCTTTTTTACCTTGCCAGGTTGTCCCACTCTCTTGTGAGCTTCTCCAAGAAAACCTCAACCACACTCATGCGATCGTGGTAATCCCCTGTCCTCTGCAGATCCTCCTCCCTCTGTATGAGCAAACTGTGAGCCTGAAGGCAGAGGTCCAGCCACTGGTTGCTCAGCTCTCCTATTTCCTTGTGTTCAGGTGCTTCCTGTCCTTGGGTTAGTTTGTTCATCTTCTCAGTTACAGAGGTAAGAGCTGACTGCTTAGACTGCAACTTCTGACTGAATTCCTGAAAAAGACACAAGCCAAACCCAATTTATTTACACATACTCAAAAGTATAAGATGGAATTTAAATAAAAACTCTGAAATAAATAAATTGCTTATGGACTAATATTCTGTCCAGGCAAATTATGTGCAGATGTAAATTGGAAGAAGTGCCTTCTCTACTCCCCTAACCTTTCTACTCATCTTCTCAGGTGAGGACAGGTTGGTTATAGATGTGAAAGCAAACCAGAGCAGTTCCCAAATGCCAGTGATAAACAGAAATGACAATCAAGTCACACTCTCTTGTCCAGGCTTCTAGACTAGCACAGCTCCCACCATACACCAAAACATGCAAGATAGTCTGGGTCTCATGAGAATTCACTTTACTATTACTGTTTCTAGCCCATTTTTTTCCATTTCCTTTTCCATTAGAAACTAAACATAGAGAGCAGAGTCCATGAGTCCATGAGTCATTAAACCCCCACATGCATACTTTGTTTTGGTCCTACTTCTATGATAGTGCCTATTATCACTGTCATTATTGAAACAAAAATTATCAATGATTATCTGGGTATGATTGCTATTTCAGTTAAAAATTCCAGTAAATAAAAGGACCCAAGAAAATAATATACAATATACTGACAACTAAACCCAACCAAATACTTTTCAGCACTTAGATACTGTCTGGGGTAAACATATTTTCTCAAATTCCAGTTCCAATAATCACAACTTAAACAACTACACCCAGATCCAGCACTTTGCTGAGATGATACGTGTTCACTGAGGGCTGGTAGAGGTTCTGGAGAAAAGATGCCACTGCCCAGCTCTGCCTCATTCCTCTTTGTGCTTGCTTCAAATGGAGCTTGGCATATTCAATTACCAGAGCAAATGCAAAGAAAAAGTAAATGTTGTGCCACATTTGACAGTACAGCAGGTGCCCATGTTTCATAATTATCCAAATCTGAAGTGAAATAGTGAAGAAATAGACTTCTGCTTCCTCCTGGACTCTAATTATAGCGAGTGTAACAGCTTTCAGTCCATATTGTGCTGAGGTATCTTCAAGGGCAATGACTTCATTCAAGCATTTGCATAGAACAAACATGACGAAGAAGTGCTGTTTACTTTTCACTAACTTCTGGTGTATCAGAAAAAAGAATACAAGAAAAGCCTAGAACAAAAATTCAAAACCCAAGCATTTCATCATTCATTAAAGAAAAAATATGTTTTCCTCTTTCTTAGTGTTACTTTACTGATGTTTGCAATGTGTGCAGAACAGCCATAAAAATTCTTCCATTTGTAAACGAGTGAGCAGAGATCTGAAGGCATTAGTCTCACCATTTAGGGTAAATTAAATTGGGTTTCCATCATACCTATTCTCCAGCAGGTTTCAGACTCCAACAACATTGAATAGTTTCCTAGACTAATTTTGGAACAGATCTAAATAATTTATAAGTATTAGAATCAAAGAACATAGCAAGCAAAAATAATACGATTGGCAATTAGCCTATTAAAAGCGAAGGCAAATCAGAACAGTTGGGCAAATGTTGTCTACTGTTAATTCTGGTTTTGTTATTTAAAGTACAATGTTTTGCTTTCTGCAACACCCATCAATAAGCAAGCTTTCCTCTGTTTTCTCTGCCTTTGCTTAGAACTTATTAGCAATTCTATGCAATACAGGCATACAAAATTAATTATAATATCAGCTACAGGATGAACTACTTCCTCACCATCTTCTCTTAACCCATGGTCTCCTTACCTTAACCTGGAGCACCATATTCTGGGCAATGTTTAGCTCCAACTCTGCCCGTCTCCTTTTCAAATTCTGTAGTTGTTGATCTGCATCTTGGAAATACATCCAGAGCTCACCCTTCATTTGTTTGATCTCTTCCCAACCTTGAGCCAGAAACTGTGAGTGCATTATCTGTTGCTCAATCTAGAAAAAAAGAAATGCAAGAAGTAGGAATGCTTTAAAGCAGTTATTTTTGGAGAATGGAGGATGAATACCATTCTTCCTCTGAGCACAATACTGTACTAATAGCAAATTTTTGTGCTAGATTCTGAAGGAGATAAAATTATCCACAAAAAAGACAAGAAAGATAAAAGTTCTAAAAATCAGACCTATCAAAGGAAAGCTGTGGAATGGAATACTGTTACTGTCTATATTGCGTTTTTACTCTTCATAGAAGTAGTTTCAGAAGTTTGATTGTATGTGAAACTAGATTTTTCGTGTTTATAACAACAGGAATTTGCACAATGTTTCTTTTCTAATAACTTACGTTTATAATTTTATTTTAAAGCCAAGCATAAAGCTACTTTAAAATTTAATGTTGAGGTACACATCTATAAATTCATTTGCTAAAATAGATGTATGCTGATTTATTAGTTGAACCATCATATTTTTATGATGATTATAATTATCAGTACACTCTAATAAGAGCATCAGTCTACTGTTGAATAAATGTCTAAGCTTTAATAAACAGAGAAGAATACACTGAATAATATTTTATGAAAACAAATACTTTGGATTGGGTTTTCTTCCACAGAATTTTACACTTACATCTTCTAATATTGCTTAACTACCTTTAACAACCTTTGTTGTGTGTATTTGCGTTGCCAGCCTGGTAGTAATGTGTGGATTCAGTTTAAAAGCAAAATAGGAAAAGGAAAAAAAAACTACTTCTACAAGAAATATTTAAGATGAAAGTAAGAAGACGTCTCTTCCCAATGTAATCAATCCCAACCATTACCCAATGTGACCTTTCTAAGAGAGGACAGACCAGGCAGTTAAAGCTCTAAATAGGATTAAAAGCAGGTTCTTGGGGTTATCTTGTACCGTTTGTTTTGTTTGCTGAATTGCTGTGGCTGTACTCTTCACGGTGGCATCTGACAGATCACACATGGAGCACAGAAGATCCAGGTACGTATTGGCCTGCTCCTGCAGAGCCCGGAAATGTTTTACCTGAGGGGAGACAATCCTCAAATAAACTCTGAGACTGTGGAAATCATCTTTTACTCTACAACAGCCATGCATTTTTTACCTTATTTTTACCTTAGCTTACTATTTCCAAAAGATGAAATGTAGACTTACATGACTTTATTGAGTAAGGTTGTTCTGTCATAATTACGGAAAAGAGTAACTCTTAAAAACTTGGTTATCAACCAATTATCAAAGCACTTGTTGACATATACATTGCCTAGCTTATTTCTTTATAAATGAAACATCACACATACACACAGAGCTTCAGCAAGGTGAATTATTTTCCCAAGGTGAATGGGAAGCAGGGCTCTATCCAATTCTTCAAATGTCACGTTGACTATGCCGATTAAATTCTCCAGTGCCTGTTTATATGGAATCCAGTCCAGTGGCACAACACACTCTCCCACACTTTCTGAAACCTTCCCAGTGTCCTTAATATCTACAATTGCCAAGATCAGACAACGAGATGCTCTTGAGGGTTCTTGATCTCGACATCGGCCACGGGAGCTCACCTCTCCCTATGACGAATTTCCTCATCCCCCCTGACAAGCAGGGCAGTAACACACATTCTAGAGTCCCAGGGAGGAGGGGTAACGGTCCTTGTGGACAAAAAGTTGAACACAACAGCAGGGTGCCCTTGTGGCAACCCTGATAACAGACTCTGTGTCCATGGTGCTGTGAAACCTGGTCTCCTATAAGAACATTAGTAGACAGATGGGCAATTTGGCAAGCAGAAAGACACAACCTCTATGTTGAACGCCTGTAGGGCACCTGAGCAAGTTTATCTAATCAGTCAACTTTTTTTCAGGTAACATATTTGTAAGTATTAAGCAGAGATAGTAATGGCCCTGTGTGATTTTTTTACCTACAGTTATTTTTAACTCGAGGAGCCGGGGAAGAAACAATGAGGCTATACAGCCCTCTGAGAAGAATATCTGATTTCTATTAATATAATGCTCCTACCTGAACTCATCTTAAGATAACTGAGTATTTTCAAGTGCTGAACATTTACCTGCTTAACTGCATCTGCCAGGCTGAAAGGCAGCCAAGAAGTTGGCTTTAGCTCTGACTGTATTGTCGACAGCCAAGTCTGGCACTGTTGTAGGGTGTCCTGATGATTAACGTGCTTCTGAAGTTCATGTTCCAGACTTTGGTACACCTAAAATAAACATTTTGTAAGGTCATTGCATTTCCAAACACCACCACTGGTTCTTTTCTCCCACCTTGAAAACTCCAGATAAAACAGAATTATTAAAACTGTGGTTATTTTAGCCCTTGGACATGAAAGTACCAAAGTATGAAAGCTCCTTAAACTCTCACTACATCTTGCTAATTTGTGGAGAAGATGGACAATATCTAAGGCACAGCTTCTGGAAAGAAAAAATAAAGATGCAAATGAAGAGCAGTGTCTCTCATTTCTGCATTCTTGTTCAACATTTTGCCTTTGATCCAGTGTGAGGTTTTACTTACCTCTAAATGTTTGGGTTTTTTTTTACTATGCTGGTTTGATCTCCTAACTGGATTAACAAAATGACCAACCTAGCCTTTCTTAACTGTATATTCTGGTTTTACTACGAGAGACAGTATTTCCTATACATAATTATATATGCAAACTCCTGTCACCAGGAGCGCAATTTGCTGCCGAGTTTCTGAAGCAGGAATAGTTCCAGTTTCTTTGCTGCAGCTGCTCAGAAGTTAGTTTAACATGAAGTAGGGAGAGTATGGAGAGATTAAGGGAATAAATTGTAGGCAGCTAGTTTTGCTGGCTGCACAGCAACATTTGAATCACCAGGAATTCAACAGTAGCACCGTAATGATGAAGTGCTACATCAGCAACCTGTACGCTCAGTTTAAACAGAAACAATAGAGTTCTACACCATTCAAAGCAACAGGTACTTATAGAAATAAATATAAAGTGTGCTATTCTTTAGTAGCATCAAAACATTTTTCAAACAAGACTTACTCTTTGGGCTGTGCTACATATGGCAGAGTAACTGTCCTTTGTCCCCTGAAGATGGCTTTGTATGTTTTGCTTAAATTTTGCTTGAAGATGTTCTGTGCATTGATCGATCAAGTGATCACCTTTAGTCTTAAGGTTGTCCAAACGATCTTCAAATCCTGAAATTTCTTCCATGATAGCCTACGAAATGGAAAAAATACTTTTGAAGAAATATTTTAAACTTGGAACATGTTCTGCACTACAGCTTTTCAAATGAGTTTTGGGTTCTTCAGATTTGGAAAGAAGTTTCTGGACAACGTGTATTGTTATATTCAAGCTATTACAGTGCACAATTATTGTCAAAAGTCTGTACACAGCTATCCCACAGAAACACCAGTAGCACTGTCACAATGTGTAAACATTATATGCTCATACCCCAGGATTTCCCTTAATCTTCCTTTGTGGTGTGTTGTCCAAGGCTACACCAGCTTTTCTTGTGTCCAGTAAGAAGGACTAAAACTGATGCTGAATCATATCTTATTCCATAACCTCTTCCACAGCAGACAATTTTTTCCACTGACTTTGGTGGAGACAAATTTTCACCAAAGGTGGTTACTTAAAGAATAACACCTTAACCACAATGAATTAAAATATTTCAATATTCATCCTTGGAACCTCAGTTTTGGGGAGTGGTGGGGATGGTTGGATTTGGCTTTATGTTCTAGAAAGCACTGCCTATCAATGTAGTGAATGCTTATCATTAATAGCAACCACAAAAACACGTTGAATGAAAACAATAGAGGAAATGTTACAACCCAAGACTAAAAAAGAAATATTTGAAAATTTAAAATAATTTTTGTCCCTAAAAGTGTCAAAGACAAAATCCCTTAGGAGTAAAGTCACCTTAACCTGCTTTTTGTGGTCTATTTCCTGGGACACGTCAGGAAAAAAGTGACACAGAATTCAGATCAATGTACAATAAAGCTCTTGTGCAATACAATCACATTCAAGAAATAGTGTTACAACAAGGCAGATTTGAAAAATACATTAATGACACTGATGCTCATTTACACAGTACACAGTTCAGGGAATAAAACAAATGACAAAGAACTAAAGCTCAGGAGTAGAGACAGAGAAAAAAAGAAGAAAAATTCTGTTTTGCTGGACAAAGGAAGTTTACCCAATAGCAAACCCACCTTGTGGTTAGCCAGTTGCTGAGTGATTATTTCAAGATTGTTGCTTTCCATGAGGTCAGGGCTGACCAGCCTGCTGGACATATGTAATAACCATTTCTCCACTTCTTGCAAATCACTATTGTAATCTTCATGTTCTTTTACTCTCACCTCTAAGGTTTCAACATATGCCTGCAGGTCCACGAGAACCACAATTAAATATTCAGGTAGTAACAACAACAAAAACAACAACAATCCCCCTCCTCCCCTAAAAAAAAAAATAAACCAAAAGCCATCAACAGCTTAAAAGTATAATAAAAGACATCTTCTAAATTTCTATTCCTGTGAGGGACTCTCACATGATTAGACTGCTAAGGAATACAAAGGGATTACTTTGTGTGAAAAAACTCTGTGGTACTGAGCAGCATTTTCACTCCAGATGAAATAGTTTGAGTAAATACATAGTTTGAGTAAAACACTGTAGATCTCCTTACCTAAAGAAAAGGATCACCATCAACTTGACATTAAGTTAACTCAGAAACAGTTACCACACATTCTTTGAGAGAGGGCATGTGATCTATCAAAAGTTATGACTGTGTCCCTGCTGCTTACAGCCTTTGCAGGTTCATAATGTCTGAATGGGGTAGGCAAATTAAGAATGTACACCTTGAGTTAAAATGTATATATTCTTTTTCAGAAAGATTTTTCTAAGCTTCTCTACATTAAGTCATCAGCATTACATCTAATGCAACAAATACCAGTTTTGTTTTTACAGATTAATGTCTGTAAATTAAACAACTGTGAAAAAATAACATCCTCTGTTATTGGAGACAGATTGGCAATTAGAGGTACTTAGGTCAAACATAAGTACTAACATGGTTTGCAGAGCTTAATCTTGTTAGGAGTACAACCTATTAAAAGCTTCAGGAATAATCATACTTTAGGACGTATTTAGAAGTATTAGATCTTTTGAAGTACTACATACAAGTGGACTAATGAATCAAATGTTACTTAATAATGCTCTTGCTGAATTAAACTATATCCATCTTGCCATTCTTTTTCTCCAGTGACTTCCATTCAACAACTAAACTATACTAAAAAGGGTTTGTGGAAGCTCTTGCAGATGCATGTGACAAAATGGTATAATTTAAGAGCATCTGTACTTTCAAGAAAAATGTATTCAGAAATATATTCAAAGTAATTAAAAATAGTAATAATAGTATGAACTAGTCACTGATAGAATATTTCCCTTAGTGTTACGAAGATTTCATCTGCCACAGTCAAAATTCATTTCAGCTACTCTTGTTACATTTATATAGGTAGAAGTTCTTTCCATATTCGAAAAATCTGCCCTCAAAAAAAGTGATAAAAAGTATTTAAATCTAACTGGCTTTGTGTATCAGGTGTAACACAACAGCATGAAACAAACACTAAACTTTTCAAAGAGGGGAGAAAACAGCAAATTGAAAGAACCTAGAGCTTTCTTCCTGATTTTTTTACCTTTGTTGTGCTGCAGAGTTCTTGGTAACTGCTCTGAAGGTCTTGAATTTTGTTCCTTAGAGTCATATCGTTCACCAGATCAAAAAGTGCTTCTCCCTTTTCAGTGACTGATTTTATTGATGGCTCGTGGGACAGAACAGTCTGCTGTATGGACTACAATGCAAGAAAATTATATATATCGAATATCAAAGATTTATTTCACTAACTTCCCTTTGATTTGAAGCACAGCCTTCTATCACAGTATACATCATCCAGATGTGAACAGCTTTGCTGCCAGCACTATGTTTCTCAGCCATGCCCTGACACAACACCATTGCAGGCATCTAAAAGAAATTGTTCCTTTTATGGGGAAGTCTGGCTGATAACCTGGAACTGGAGAAGGGAAGAGGGTTAATATGCATGAAGGAGCAAGTGCCAGGGATATCAATTGCTCAGATAAGCAAATTCTGCAAATAGGTGGGAATTACCACCAAAGCCATCTCTTTAATGAGATGATATGCAAAAAAGTGTGTAACGCTGCCCTCTGAAGAGCAGGCAATCTGATCAGTTATGTCAGTGTTGTCACTGGCTCAGCATGGCACCTAGCAGCATCCACCAAATGGCAATGAGATGCCAGCTCCCCAGATGTGTAGAGAGCAAGCACACGGCCACGAGTGTTGAAGCTGGCATGGGGTAGTGGAACTTCCAGAGAGAAAGCCTTGATGCTGTGCAGGTTCTGCTCAGCAATAGCCAAAATATTAGTTTGTTAGAAACACTGCTTTAGCCACAAATGTAAAGCACAGCACTACGTGGGCTGCTACGAGGAGAGTTAGCTGCATCCCAGGTAGACTCAAGTACACATCTCATGGAACACCTAAATATTTAAGAGTATTTTACAAAAGCATCATTAAGAGAAGCAATAGGGTTTGTAGTCTTTTTTTTTTCCACTCACTTTTATGACTGGGAAAAAAAAAAAAAAGAACACTTCATTAAAATCCTAACCAAAAGCAAAGGAGGCCATATGAGCTGACTGTCTTAGCTGTCAGTTAAGCTGGTACATCCAGCTTCAACCAGAAAGCTGATTAAGCCAATGTAAACAGAGGTAATGTCTGCAGTGAAGAAAGATCAACTGATTTCTATTCTTGCGTAAACAGCAATCAACTCTTTTGATATCATTGGAATAACTCCTATGTGTACATATAAAAGAATTTTGCCCCATAACAGGAAATTTTCAGATGTGGAAACCTTTTTAGGACGCTCACATTTGAAACCCAGGTGCTCGTTCTAGTTCATAGATGCAGGTATTGTGTATCTTTTCACTTTGATGCTTATTTAGACATCCAGATCAGAACCATCTCATATATCTACTGAGGAATCTTGGAGAGTAAAGTGGATCAGAGGATTTATTGTGAATCACCAGGACAAAATTGATTTGATAGTACAAACTGCTTTTTACCTTGTATTTGGACATCTGGGCCTTCTTCTCATAGAGCTCACTCTTTGGCTCCACTGGAACATGTAATACGGCTTGGTACTCCGTGAGCCACTGAGTCTGTGCCTTATACTTGTCTGAGAATTCCTTTGCCAGCTGAAGGCACTTCTCTGAATTCAATAGCTCTTTCCTGATGGAGCCAGCCAGTTCTTCAAGCTGTTCCACATGATCTCCAATTTCTTTTCTTAACTGGTCAACTTCATTTTCTTCCATGTACTTTATAGCTCGCTGCCCCTTCTCACGGGCAGATTTCAGTAAACTGTGGCCTATGTCCATATCACTCAGTAGCAGCTGTGAAGGAAGAGTTGGTTAAAAGAAAATGCATGCAAACTCTTGACTTTTTTATTGTTCTTCATTGTAGCTCTATTATCAGTGAGAGGCTAATTAATTATTTTTATTATTATTATTTTGCTAAGGATACAGAAGGAATTGTTAAGGAAATTGAATGGATCTCTCATTATAAAATTGCCTGGAGTTAAGGTGGGGTAAACTAGAAGGAAGCAGAGAAAGCAAATACTTTTGCTCCACACTGGGTTTGTGAAGCTAAACACAGAAAAAACTGAGGGTTATCAAGAGAGGATTTGTACTCCAAATTCTGAATAGACAAAAGTTTTCCCTTTGTGTATTTTGTTTGAGCAGCAGGATACATGAAAAACTCACCTGCAACTCTGAAACGAAATGAGAAGAAAGAAAGCACTTCTTGCACACTGGTATATAAAAAACTCAAACCAAACCAAACCCAAACCCATGAGAGGATGCCTTGCAAGGGAAATTAATGTTTTAAGTTTAATCTAAACAAAACACATACAAACATGCCTTATGAAAGGATGGGATTATAGTATTTAGAACTATTCATAACCACAAGAACCAAATTGTGATATAATGTGTATATGACATAAGAACAGAAAGTTTTATACTGACTGATCTTTAATCTATCGGGTTCTCTTGGCAATGTGAAGTCAGAATTTTAACCATGTAAGATGTATGTTAAAATATTAAACTATAACCTCTTTTTGGTCAAGAGTAATAAAAATTGCATTCAGGAAAGCTGTACCTCTAGTTTCTGCACTTTTTTCTCCATTGCTGTTTTATCAACCACATCAAACTTGGTGATCACATTTCCGAAGTTCTTGTTAGTAGCTCCGTACCAATTTGTGTAAGCACTAAAAGCCAATTCTGACTCCTCTATACAGTGTATTTCTTCTTCCAGAAACTTCATTTGCTCCTTCAAACAAATATGGAGGGGAGGGGAAGGAAAAAAACCCACTCAGATGTTTAGCATTGCAACTGCTAAAGGTAGCGATAAATTGTTGCTTATTAATAAAACCTGAGATACTAAGATTGAACACAAAATTTTCGAGTTCTTTCCTATCTATGGATAATTCTCACTGGGGTCTGGTCAGGGTGTACATATAGCAGTCACTCAGGTGAAAAGTGAGTTAATACTAACCACTGAAAAGGTACTTATATTTTGAGACTTGAACTGTGACTTGTGATTAAGGTACTATGAGACACTTAACTACTTAAAGTGACCTGAAGGCTGTACCTTATCAACTCAAATTTTCACTGTACACATGTGTATCAGTGATAAACTGAAAACATTTCCCTAGAGGTCATTCAAATATATCAGATAATTAATTTCTCTCCTGAAACTGCCAAAAAAACCCCAGTAACAACTTTTGATTAATACTGAATATTTTTGAAGAAGCACCATCTCAATTACAGGTCTCTAATATATTTAATTCAATTCAATTTACATGTATGTGGGTAGATATATGGATATATATGTGCATATTATTGCATCTGTAATAATGAATTAAGTCTAATTAAGAAAATCTGTTCATAATTGCTTCTTAACTGACAATTTATGATGTTACATTGAATTAATTTCTGCTACTCACCAATACATGAAGAAGAAGAGTTTGGTAGCGAGATGTAAGCTGTGTAGCCTGGCTTCCCATTCTACTTGCAGTGAGACTCTCCTCTAATATTTGCTGAGCCAATATGCCAACTTCCTCCACATCATCTTTGTAGACTGTAATTTCTTCATGCCACTTCTATGATAAAGACATTATCCAGCTTATATGACCGATTCAAACATCTTAAACACAACATGCTTTTTTTTTGTAACTAAGTCAGGAAAACATTGAAAAAGAAAACAAATACATGGTTGCAAAAATGGATTTATAACAGGAAAACACAACAGAATCTGATGAAGGTTAACCTAACTAATATGAGAGAATATGATACCATATGAACTGCATTTCATTACAACAAATTCAATACTCTCCCTTCCCTCCCCCAGATAATAATAGAAAAGCAACACAGACTTCCTATAGAAATCACCCCAAGTTTAAGGGTGACTGTACCCTTGAATCTCTTCAAATCTGCTTCCTGTGTTTATTCAGGATCATGACTTCTCCTTGCAGTGACTGAAGGAGAATTATTACATCAACACAACAGAGACTTCACAACACAATTGGTCACAACTGTAGGATCAGTCTCTGTTCTCAGTCATGCCATCACAAAGCACATGAATTCCACATCTCCCTAAGAAATTTCAACATTGATACAGCCATACCTTAACACTTAAAATGGGAGGAATCTGGACCCAGAAGGCACAAAGCTCTCTCGGATCCATCATTCTAGGCACTACCTCAGAACAAATTGCAGTGCTTCCTGTCTTGTTCACAGTGCAACCAGGATTTGGAAACCTCATATGGGATTTTGTTTGAGGAATGCCTTAACTATATTCTTTACCTTCATTTGTTGCAGCTGCATCTCCTTTGTTGCTCTACCAGACTGCCTCCCAGTCCTGACAGCAACTTTCTTCTCCAGATCTGTTAGCCACTCATTAACCTTTTGAATTTTTTTCTCCATTAACCTCAGTCTGCTCACAGTGGCATTTAATTGGCTTCTTGCTTCAGAAAGCCTCTGCTGATAAACCTGCCAATCCTGCTGCAAGGATTCCAGAGCCCGGTCTTCTATCTGGGGAATGCCCCAGGGAATCACCTCCTCTCTGGCATGGACTGCAGCATTCAATAATGCTTGTCCTTCTGCACAGTGGACCTGCAGCTCCTGTAAAGACAGAGTTATGGATGCATACTGTGCATTAACAGCTTGCTTTCACACACAGCAAACAAAACCCTGGTTCTACTTAAGACAAAAGCAAACTACCTTGTGTTTCCTAGATATTGCCCTTTATTTATCTATGGTTGAATACTGTGATGCTTCAATCTTTTAAAATAAGCCAATCTATTTGTTTTTTACATATGCTTGAGGCACCATTCCAAATTAATTGATACCCTCTTCTAGACACGTTTGGCATTTTCATGCTTATTAGAACATGTTTAGAAAGTATGAAGGCATTCAGTCTCACTAGAAAACATAACCAGGAAATTACCTTAACAAAATACAGTTATGTGTCATCTTAGTTTATATAAGAGAGATATGTTCAAGATTTTCAAAATGGAGTCAGATTTTGTAAACTATAATAACAAGACACATATGCAGAGTCCTTGATCATACAAAGACCTCAGTATCCTGAATAAAGCAATAAATATTTCATAACTCAAGCACAGACCATTTGTTAATTCAACAACAGGCATGAAAGTATTTTAAGTCAGCTTAAGATCATAACTGGGGAATTACTGAAGTGCTACAGATTTACCCTTCACTGTCACTTAAGTGATTCAGTAATGGTCTTCCCACCTCACCACAGCAGCCAGCCCACACGACTGGGACTGCAAAGCAGATGCACCTGCACTGTTAGCAACAAAAAGATGAAAACCCAATGAAAGGAACACTTTTGATATTCTATGAAACACAGGAAAAAGAAGAGCCAGGCCATCACCTAAACCAAACTCAGTACTTGCAAGAAAGCAAAATCATGCCTGGAGATTTTCATTAAAGGCCTGACACTTCTTTCTGGAAATGAGTGACACTTTTCACAGGCTTTAGTGGAACAACTTTTGAGCAGCAAAATACTTATAATGCTATTCCAAGCTGTGCTTGAGACAAAAGATAGATGCAATTTTTGTCTGGTAATTATTCCCTTATTTTACAAGTAGGATTTTTATTTTTACTTTAACACTTATGTACCTGTAAGTCTCGGAGTGTTGCCTCCTGTTTCTGGGCATCGCCATCGAGATGTGATAAGCACTCAAGTTTTTCCTGTTCCTTCTCCAGCCATACTTCAAAGGCCTTCAGATTTCTTTGGTACTCTTGATGCAACTTAAGCAGTCCTTCAGCTTTCGTTACTGCCTCCTGCTTGTTAAAATATTTACATATATATATATATATAAAACTTAGTGTATTATCAAACCAAGAAAACAAAACCTGGATTTCCATCAAGGTGAAAAGTTTGTAACTGACACTGAGCTCTTCTAGAATTCAGGAGTACTTGGATTCTGAGGATGGCCTGATCAATTAAAGGGAAAGAGGGGGTCAATGTGGGGGTACAGGTACTTATCCTAAAAGATTCTTCACATAAGTTTGTGACTTCTGTGATTTGAAGTTTTGATCTGGGATTACTTTTAAATAATGCCTTAGTGTCTAATAACAAAAGACCTTATTAACTTTTATAGGAATTTAAATTGAAGCAATGAATAAGCATGTGAGTTTAGAAACTGCATGTTTTTTCTTTGCATGATCTATTTTTGGCAATGGAATAATAATCTTCTGTTCAGAGCATCGAATATCTTTAGGTTTGACAATTACTCAAGTCCTTTGCAGGAAGTTCCTACAGAGCACAGTGAGAAATAAACAGCAATTTCTTTGCGTATGTGGGTGAGCAAGTCACCTGAGTGAGTTCATTCACAGAAGGTCTAAAAAAGACAGTGCATTGTAGTCTTTGCAGTTGTGGAAGGGAGTACCACAAAATAGCAAATCAGGAGTTTTAAAAAGGGAATTTTGGCCATTTCCAGAGGACAAAGACATCATTGAAAAAACAAAATTCGATTTTACTACAATGCTGTCATGAAAAAAATTGTCTGCCTAAGCATACATTGACAATGATTTAATTACCACAGAAGAACCTGGAGATAACCACCTAAGCTTTAAATGTATCACCAGGTATTTTACTATTTCTACTTTATCTTATATCTTACATCCAAACCCATCTTGACCTTGACCTTTACCTCTCTATGCACTAATCTTTTCCAGATCTACGATATTAACACTCACCAGTAAGTATAGTACTGTGCAAGGTCTTATGACATTAAAGTCTGTTTGCTTGCTAACAAGGTTTGTGTTCAATATTAAGCTTCTATAGTTGTCAACCATTTGTGAACTATTTGATTGACTGGTTGCATTTATTGCAAAACTTATATTTATGCAAATCACAGATTCAGAGAGGCTTCCAACTTTTCAGTTACAATCATATCTGTGCTGAAGCCGATGAGATTTTTGACATGGAATTCCTCAGACTATTCACCTGCTGAATTTTTCAGATTCAGATTTTTAGAACTTTTCTGAAAAGGTCTTAAGCTCAGTGTCACAGAAAGACAGATTTATGAATCACCCTAATAATTTTCTGCTACATTAAGTTACAACTGCCTCATAACTTTTACTCCTTGTTTGACTGAAAAAATAACTGATCAATGAAAAGACTCTCCTCCTCCTTGTTGCCAACGAAACAAGAAAGAGTGTTATTGTGAAAAACTGTACCCTTGTTCTGTCTTTGAGGAACTTATACCGCTCCTGAAGGTCCTGGAGTTCAAGCTGAGTGACATAGTGCTCAGCCATCCCTCTTCCCTTCACTTCAATTGTCTCCAAGAGGCTGCTGTGACTCAACACCTCTTCACTAAGTAGCTGCAAAAGAGAAAAAGAAGAACAAATTAATGAGTAAGTAGGATTAAAACGAGACCATAGATAAATCTTGCAATTATTAAGCCTTTTTTATTACTTATAAGGTGATATGGGCTTGTTGTTGATTTGTTATAGAGCAAACACACCTTTGCTTTGCTGAGGGCAGCTGTTTTCTCCCTCAGTTCAGCATATTGCCTTTCAGAAGCATTCATGCTTGCTTCTACTTTATCCATCCAGTTGGAAAATTGGCGAACATCATCCTGGTAACTTGTCCATTTGGAGAGAGCTCCTTCCAGTTGACTGTAATTTAAAAATACATATTTGTTGTGATAGTGGATGTTCTCGTGCTATTTAAGCAGAGAGGTACAGTCATAAACAGCTATTTTAGACTGTATCTATAAGAAAGATATATTGTTTGAAACAGAGCTGTAAAAACCCTATAGGTTTTAAGTATTTTAACTAGTGAGCCAAACTCATTGTTTGGCTGATAAAGAGAAAACAAGTTTTCCAAACTGGGAATATTGAGGATGTCTGTCAGTTATGTAGCTAGCTGACATGAGCAAACAAAAGGCAACTGAACGCCTAAGATCCAGAATCTGAAATTTTCTCTCCCTTCACATACATTCAGAAGTTGCTGCATTCTAATGTTTAATTACCTCTGCTGTTTAAAATTGAAAATCTACAAATAGTCATGCTCTTTCACAGAAATCTGCATTTTTTTTCCTGTTTGTCTTTATTCTATTACTTTGAGCATCACTACTGTACACTGTAATTACCATACCTTCTGTGAAATGCTAGTAACCAGACAGGATCTTGATAGAGCAATCACTAATGTCTGTGGCAAGAATTTCTGATTTCTAAGAACAATTCAAGGCATCAAGTACAACTCAAAGTAAAATTTACAACAAGATTATGAACATAGAATCCACTTTCAAGAGCACATTAACAATGTGTGTTATCAATCATCACAGTTTCCTCCCCTTTTTCTCCTTCAAATGAATAAGGCCTCCAGACCTGCAATGTTAGGCACATGCAGTCCTTTTATATGAATTTGAGGAGGAATAATAAAACTTTGGGAATTATTTTAGCTTTGTTGCTGAGCATCATTCTGCAACTCCTACCCGTTTTACCTCTTGCACTGGATACAAGCAGACAGAAGAGAAGCCCAGTTGTCCTTCAGGGTTTGCAACTGCCTTTCAATCACTGGTATTCCCTCCAAAGAAGTATTTTGCAGAACAGATTCTCCTCTTGTTAGAACCATTTTCATCTGGATTTCTTTTTCTTGTTTCACTGCTAGCAGTCCCTAAAGAATGAGTGGATATTATGCTACTTTAATCACTAACTGGGCATGAATATGCTAACTAGATGATGAAATTTAGCAGCTTTTACAAACAGAAAATTGAAAGGGAGACAGTGGGATGTTCACAGCTGGACTTCACATGGAAAAAGTGACTTTCAAAGGGTACATTTAAGCCACTAAAGAAAAAATAATCTTAATTGATAAGGAAGTTTTCATGGAAACTGTGCAGGTTCTTACAGCATACCAGAGAAGGCACTGCTGGGTGGAAAATGTGACATTTGAAAGGATGTGATTTAGACAGAAAAGAGAAGGATTCGTTTATATAGAGAAAACAAGATGTGATGACAAATCTCTTCAACGAGGTTGTACAGTTCTACAGTCCTAGGATCTATCTACAAAACAAGGTACCAACAGGTAACTCAATAAACTATCAGCAACATTAGCTCAGAGACTTCAGTTCGTGGAGCTGCGCAGTTGAAAACTAACAGCTTCTAACACTACATAAAGTCATGAAAAGCCTGAAATCATGAACCTGAAAGACTCAACAAAAAAGGAAAAAAAGGCAGTATTTTGCTCCAGCCTCTTGCATTTTGATGTATAAATTTGCTATATTTTGGTCAAGGCTCAAGATGTGAGACGAATATTATGAAAAACATTGTTTTCTGAGTACTGGTGTTTAACATCTTGTGTGCAATGATATCAATAGATGCTATTTTCTTAACTGTAGTCACTATTTTTAAAGAAAAAAACAGGAAAAGCTGTTTCAAAGCATCCATATCACCTCTAAGATCTAGGAAATGATATATTAATCTAACAATTTAATATCTTACTTCTTTCCTTTAACCTTCAGCAGCCACACTACATCTTGAGGTTTTAAGAATTTGCATATATGCAGTTTTCTGTGTCATAAAGGTGCCTATATCCTCCTTAGAGAAAACTTCTAATTATGAGCACTCACTTACTGCTGAGTAAATTGAAAATCAACGTCTGAACAAGAACTGTTGCACTAATATGCAACAACTAACATAAAGTAGCATATAGGTGCATTCCTCCCACAGAAATAAAACCAGGTTTTGGAGTCTGTTGTTCCCATACCTCTAGCTTTAACATCCGGCTGTCCAGAACACTCTTGTCTGCAGTGGGATGACAGTAGGAATCCAGCATGTGAACTGCATCAGCCATCCAGTCCTGGAGGTCCTTGACACTGTGTGAGAACTGCTGGTGCTCTGCTACGACCCTGTCCATTCTGGAAACTTTCTCCTGCAATTCATAGGGCAATTAGCATCAGCAGCTCTTCCATAGATTGCTTATTGCCCATACCTACTTAGGGGCTTGTGAATGAGTTTCATAAACTATACTCAGAAATTCTCTTCATGTATCAATAATTACAAATGTACTTATTTGAGCGTGGAATGGATTTTGCACACAATCCAAATATAATATACAAATGAAAATTTCAGAAATCCCCCCTTCTATTTTTCTTAAATGTAAAGCTTCATTTAATTGTCTCTCTCATCAAAACCAGATGAGAGTTTTACGGTTTCACCTTTTCCTAAACATGTGGAAAATCCCACCTAAACTCCATTTTGGTGTTGCAACTGAAGATAACTAGTGAAATCTTTCAATGCACAGGACACATTTAAGCTTGTGAAGTTCACTGCAACAGCATTACTTTGTTGATAGGTGGAAAAAAAAAGACCTGTTTTCCTTAAGGATTCTCTTTGTTACAACCATTCTTCTGAAAAATCCCTGACACTCACATGAACCAAAAATAAAGTCCCAACACAAAGACTTTCTTATCTGCTTTAGACAATAGAGACAGTAGGACTTTTAAATGGTGAAGTGTCTTGTCAAGCACCCCTTAGCAAAGTCATAGTTAGTTTAAACACTCATTGCCTAGTCTAATGCTTTAGATTTTGACCTATGGCCCCCATAGAACCTTCAAAAGCAGCTTTAAGAGCTAATCTTTTTTAGAAGATCAATCTATTTGTTTAGATGAAGATGCTGACAATGCAAATAATTAATCACCATTGTAAGTTGCAATGAACTTCTCTGTATTCTGTATTTTCTAAAAAAAATCAGTCTCCTAACTTTTGAAAAATATTTTTTTTCAGGTGGCACTTATTACATAACTAAAATGTCTTCAATGCTTGAAATAATCAAAACCAAACCCACCTTATTTTGCATCTGGAAAAACTTTTGCTATAATCAGATGGGATTTACTTTTTAATCAGAACACTTTTACCAACACAAAAGACAAGATAGCTCAGACATACTACAGAGCAGACAAGCAAGAAAACTTCAGTGTTTCATATTTCAGCCTTTCTTTTTTCTCCACCTACATCAAATGAACTGCTTAAAAGCACATACACTGGGTGCATTACCTTTGTCAGATTGCTTAGAGTAAGATATTGAGAAGACAACTGAGACACTCTGCGCATAAAGCTTTTGCTGACAGCTTGCTCTTCCCACAGCTGCTGAGCTTTCTCTTTTAGCCTGTTGAGCTGATGCTCGTGGCAGCTTATTTCCTCAAGGACAGACTGTAAAGCACAAGTATGTTAATATTAAGAGTGGGTGCAAGAAAGCAGGACAAGTATGAAGACACCATGAAAAACAGAAGTGACATATGGCAAGCTTGCTGAGAAAGGCACACCATACCACTACAGGAATGAAGCAGCAAGTCATAGGAAATGTGGAAATGCCAGACCTGATCATCAACAGCAATCCTCAAAATCAGTTCTCATCTTATTTAGAGGTCGGGATGCCAGAACAAACAAGCTTTTATACGGAATCAACACCAAGGGGATGGGACAGGAAAGTCTGGCTGGGTTAAAAAGGCTCACAAGAAGTCACCTGCAACTTTTGCTGTTCTCTCCTCTTGGAAGGAAGATCATGGAGTCGATTGCTGCTTCCTTGTACCACCTTCTCAGTGGCAGTCAGCCACTCTTGCAGAGGCTCAGCAGTTGCTTCAAAGTCCTTCATCTGGATCTTTAAGTTCTGGGAAGACATGCACAGTTTTATCAGCTGTACTGGGTGTTACTGTAACATACAATACATGGATCAAGCACACAAAGATATACACTTATATACAATTGCACCAAATGCTACACAACTCTTCAAAATAAATTACACCAGCTCTGCTCCTTCCCATCCTGCAGACAGACACTGGAAATGAAAGCATGAGAACACATCTCTTTAAGAGGCAAAATAGAGACCACTGCGTAGGATACGTCTACACAGTTGAGGGGAGGCTGAAGCCAATTTCCTCTGCACTGAAAGCTTTACAGGTCTTATGAGCTTTGACTCAATGTAACACTAACTCAGACAGCTAAAAAAGTCTGAAGAAAGGCTAATTTGGGGTACAAGTTACCTAACATCTGACTGCAGTCATTTACACCGACTCCTCCTTAAATGGGCTGCCACTGTTTCTAAGTGATGTATGACTAAATTCAGCCCCATTCTGGGGATAATTTATGATTATATTCTTTTTATTGTAAAATTCTGGTTATAAAAATGTGTGCATAAAGGCATAGGTAAGCATTACTTTGCATATTTTTCCTGTGGGCTAATTCTACGTGATTTAATAAAAAGAGAGTCTGACACAATTCTTACAGAATAAAAACCCAGATAGCACAATTCCTGTGTCCTACTTATTTACTTTTTTCCACAGACTTTCCTTTTAGCTATAGTCTTATCACTTAAATTAAGCATCACAATGAAAGACCAAGCCTATGAGACTGAAAATATGCTTGGCTACTAAGATTAACTTCTGTTGACATCTCTCCATGGCAACCCTGAGATGAAGAAAGGTTAAGTCCTTGCTACCTGACAATTTTCTTTGAAAGTCTTTCCTATACGATGCATTAAATGTATTTATTTCTTTTCTCAGCTGGCTGGGCAGCATTGGTTTGAAACAGGAATGCATGGGGACTTCAATTCTCCTACACTATGCAGGGAATTCCAGCTGAGACCTTTTGACCTTAAAAGAGATGGTGTTTTTAAGATATTTATCTTCTGTGCTGGTTGAATTGAGAGTTCTGAACACAGAAAGGCACTAGGGTTTATTTAAAAAGTTGCTCAAATAAATACATTTCACCAGTTTGCAATAAGAGACAACATCTACCCACAGTATGGGGACTATTCAAGCAGCAACAGTCTCAGAAGTCTGTGTTTTATTAATCCAGTACATTTGATGAGTTCATGAATCTGAGCAATTGTTGTATTTGCTGCCTTCATTTAATCTAAAGGACACCCTCCTGCATGAAACATCCTACGTTCATTTAAGTGGAATCAGGTCATACAGAGATAAGTAAACAAAAGTTAAATGTAAGCAGAAGAACAAGACTTCTTGAATAGTTATTAATTCTGTCACATCATAAACACAGCTATATAAGAAATCTAAACTGTGCTGTTTGAAATAAAAGGCAAAGAGGAAATTCAGATCCAGTCTCTCCGCACTGTGACTGGTTCAATACCTCCAATGAAGATTCCTTCTGGTGGAGGGTGGTGATAAAATTTTTCCAATCTTCTTTAGTGGCCGCAGATTTGTCCCGGATAACTTTAGCCTTTTCCTTTGGTAAAACAGCACACAGCAGTTCTCCTTTGGACACTGCAAGGTTTAGTTTTTGTTGCCCACTCTCACTTTCCGATAAGAATTCCTAAAATAGTAATAAAAGAGCTAATTGTTACACTTTGAGTCCCAGTAAAGGTCAACAGCAAGCTGACAGAAAATTGAACAGAGATAAGAGTCTATTGTTTCTGCTCATTATCATGTTAACTCATTTTTTTTGGTACATTCCATTTTAATATCATTCATATTTATGGAATTTTGAGAAAACAACTACTTAATCCAGAAGTGCCATGTGTCTAAATAATGCATATGTTAAGACTCTATGTATATATTAACCTGTACATTCTGCATGTCATGAGTCATTTAATTTCTGGTCGTTTATTTGGGTATTATACTTCATGAAATACCCATGGTACACAAAGTGGCAACAGCTTCACTTCAGGGAACCAGCACCCTGGGACAGGTAACAGAAGGAGCCAGGGCCCACTCTGAGACACACCAAGGACCAAAGACTTGCCCAAGGGCCACAGCCACATTGGGCATCCAATGAGCGTGGGCTGACACTCAGGCTCTAAGCAATGTGTGATTTATCCCTCTGCATCCTTAATAAAACTCCCTTGTTTTAAAGTACTATTCCTCATGGAAATCTTACACAATGTAGATGTGTAAGAATAGTATGGAAATAGGCATGTGCAAGAATTATATAGAAATGTAAGGAAACAGCCAGATTTTTAAATTGCAGTATACTGGGACAGTTTTCATATAATTTGTAATCATTCAAAGACTTTGTATTTAGGTCTCAAAGGAATTTTGCAGTTTTAAATACCAATATTTAAAACTGTTACTATTGTGATTCTGTGATACACGAATAGTTTCATCTCCATAACCACAAGCTTACACCCAAGTTCAGAAGTAACAGGCTTGATACAAAAATTGCTGTCATGTTCTGATTCTGTGTTACAAGAGAGGTCTTAGCAGAGAATGCAAAGGGTCTATTAGCTTTGAAGTTCAAGTCTTGACTATATTAAAATCAAAGATATAATTGCCTTGGGACTTAACGATGGCAAGACTAACTTTTAACAAGAACATAATTTAAACTTTGCACAGGTTGCCAAGACATCTCTAGAAGTCCTAAAGCAGTTACTACAAGTCAAAAAAAGTTTAGTTCATCTAAAACAACTTTCAAGGAGGAGGAGAACAAAGCAGTGCTATAAAGGGGTTGCAGTGATGAAGGAAAAAAAAAAATCTTAGCAGTGTTGGAAAAAACCCACCTTGCTAAAAACTCTTATATTTAATATCAAAAACTACTAAGATTTTTTTGCCTATTTCCTCTAAATATATACTTATTTTCGGGTAGTAAAAGATTTGATATATTAATACAGTATTGCTTATGCTTTCAAGTAAACCACATAAGCAAGGAAAAGTGAATTTTCAAAAGGTGGAGGAAGCGATTTTATGAGAAACTGATAATTTCTTCTGTTATACTATCTAACTGAAGGTTTAATGGTCTCATTATGTAACTCACATTTTGCTTTTTTTAGATAAGATTATAGAGATATTCTATTCATAGAAGTATTTCTCTTGCATTATTGAATTAAACTTTTAATCAGCATTCCTTTCCACAGAGTTATTTGGGCTTGTTTTAGCTTTATGCAAAAAAATATACTTTTTAGATGCCTGCTCACGCTGCATACGTTGTAACTGTTCTTGCACAGTAACATCTCTATTTTTATATATGAGGAAGAGTATTTACATAACTTTTAAATAACTCCAGGTACTAAATCCCAATTCTGATATCATTCTGATTTTGCAGCACTCTGAGTTAAAAACATTTTTTTTTCTATTGCAAAAAAAGAAAAAAAAGGAAAGCTACAAGAGACAATAACTACATACAAAATGCAGCTCAACAATTAAACTAAATAAACAAGATTCAAAAAAATAACTGTCTATTTACACCTTTAGTGCTGACAATAAAGCATTAATAAAAATTAATGTTAATAATTATTATAGTAATTATTAATATATAAATTAATAAGTAATTAATGAAATTATTCATATGAAACTGATTTGGTATCCATTAGATTTATACTTCATTGCTATAGTTACCTGTATTTTCTGCAGACTTGCTGAAACCTCACTGATATTCTGTGGCACATCAAAGCATTTGGCTGTGGTGACTTTCGCGTTGACGAGCCACTGCTGGAAGTCCCTGAAAGCCGTCCGAAATCGCTGCTGCAAGATCTGCTCTTTGCTCTGACAGCCTTTTGAAGCTTGCAGGCAGAGGCTGGGTTTACCACATCAGGGAAGCAGAAGCGAGGGAGGCAGGGAGAAAAGGCAGGACTCTGTTAGGTGACAATGCTATCACTTAGTTCTCTCAAATACGACGGTAAGGTGAGGTTAACCTCGACTCCTCCTGCCAACTTTAAGCACTTAACTGAGGAAATCCATTAGAAGCTTTCAGTTCCTTAAAAGCAAAACAGGTAAACTGGGACATAACTGTTGCAGATGTGACAGACAAGGGTCTCCAGCCTGACTTCTGCAAGCCCTTTCTCTCTCTAGGGACAGGGCTTAGAACTACCTTGATTAAATTCTAAATTCTGTAGCTCAGTTAAGTTCATAACGTTGGAAGGGATCAGTTTGGGTCATCACAAGCTTCTTCTGCAGTTACAGAAGCCCAAAGTTATAACCCTCTGCAAGAAACAACAATCTTGTGTCTGAAATGCAGGTGTCACACTCCCAAGTCAATCAGCTCGAGTGACCTGAGAGAAAGCAAGGAAACTGAAGGAGAAAATTAACAAAAAGATCTTTAATAGGTGCTACAGCTTCTTCCTCCTTCAGACAAGGCACAGTGCTACATCAGTTTCTTACAAGGATTCCTCCTGTAACAGGTCAGGTGTGGATTTACATGAGTTTCAGCTGATTTTAGTAGCCTGGAAAAAAAACAAATCGCTATTTTTTTTACAACTTTACAAAATCATTGTATGCCCTGTTTCTAATTCTAAAATTCTAATTAATTGTTTCCTAAAAGACAGTTCATGCTCCCCCTCTTAGAATTTATTAACCATAAACAAGATGAATGCGTACCTGTTATACTCCTTAATCAACCCTGAAACTTTTGAAGAATGAGTAGTCAAGTCTCTGGAAAATCTACAGAGATCATTTAGCTGAGTTTTAAGCTCATCGGTCATATGTTCAGATTTTACCAAAGCATCCAAAGTTTCCTGTTAAAACAAAACAAATGAACAATATTGGTGAGTAAATTTAAAAAAAAAAAAAAAGAATAAATTTAAATTCAACTTAATTTATGATCTATGTGTGTTCACCTTCAAGAGTACTTTAGCAGTCAAATGTACAAAAGTTTATTTGAAATTAAGAGCTTCTATAGACCAAATTTCTGGAAGCCTCAACTTTCTTAGCTCAAAATATTCTCAGCATTGTATTTATTGTATATGTATTTATTTAAGTATCATTTATTTAAATAAATAAGCTATGGTATAGTTAGATGTATATATATAAAAGTACATACAATTAGGGAACAACAAATAGTATGTTTATATAATTAGCCTGTTGAGTTTAGCACGTTCAATTAAAACTGTTTCGAGCTGTATCAAAAAAATTAATGTACTCAAAGCTTTTTGCAGCTTCACAAAGGGTTTCATAATGTAAAAATACAGCCAACTCTTTCACAAAGGGTTTCATAATGTAAAAATACAGCCACTCACAATCCTGTGAGAGTAAAGGGTTTACTATCCATCATTGCTGTTCTGGAAAGACTCTTGCTTTGGAGACAGCTAAGCCAATGAAAAAAAAAAGAAATAAAGAAAAAGGTTTTGTTGGCTTAGACTATGTCATTGGGAGAGGCATGATAGCCACTCCAACACAAACAGCCCTCACTGACATCCACAGCATCTCCACTGCAGCATCCTGCCGGCTACTCCAGCATAATGAGCAGTGCAGACTTGTTTCCTTGTCTCATTAGAAACTGAACTCTTCAGGCATTCCTCTTAAGCTCCCAGAGGGAAAGGAGTATCTTCCAGTTAGTTACATTCACCATGGCAGACGTTTTGAAGTGCAGGCAGGCCAGAATGTTTGGCCTATATATAATTATACATTAGTTTGGCTAATTTAAAGTGCCAATGTGGAAGAAATTTACAATATAAACTTAAGAAACAGATGATAGAAAAGCAAAGACAGATTTGAATGAAGACGTGGAAGTGTGACAAAGGAAATCCCTGAAAGGTATTTCTGGATATATATAAAAAAGGATGACTGAGAGTAAAAACTTTCTAACAATCTATCGGTACAAAATTGAATGTTTAGGAAAGGTAAAAATCATGTACATAAAAATACCTGCAGAATGTTTTCAAAGTATCACAATCTATGTTACAGAGAAACAAATGCTCACTGAGTAGATGTGTAACTGTAAAATATTAACTAATTCTGCAATAAATGGATATACCCTTATGCAAATGAAAAGTAAAAAGAAATATTAGCAAGGGTCTAGCAAGCCAAGCAACAGATTCAGTATGAACAGCAAATACCTGAACTGCCAGGAAGAAAAAACTCAACAACTCATTTTGTGAAAAATAGAACTACAAGCATGCGCTGGCTATGAATAATAAGTAGTTTAGACCATAACCACAGCTCAATTACACTACCATTACTGAAACCCATTTGCTTGGATAGATTCCAGGGAAGCCTTGTAAAATTAAGTCTAGAGACATTTTTGGATGCAGTATGTGTACAAGCTCTCATGTGTTCTTCTAAGTATAAAAATGTATTTTGCTACAGCAGATATTGAGGACTCCTCTCATTTACATTATTCATGTTCATATTATGGATATTATCTGCTTTGAGTCACTCATACATCAGAAAACTGTTCAAACAGAATTAAGAGATACTTGAAATAGTCACACTGCCAGTTTGTTTCAATGCCATATAAAGTAGTATTTGAATTAAGTAATTATGTAATAGCAATGAAGCTTAGAAAAAAAAATGTAAACTAACTACTTTTTGTTTATCTTACTTTACGTTAAGCTACACACAGGACTCTTTTTTGAAAGTATTAGGAAAAACAAGACAATGGTTGTTACTTAAACACAGGATGTCACGAATTGTGTAGGACAGGAATCATGATAATGACATAGTAGCAGCTTTTCAGCTTTTTTTTTTCATTTGGTGAAGAAAGCATCCTAAGAACAGCACAGGGTTAGAGCTGCCTGTTCTCAATGAAGTTTTCCAGTTTCAAATAACCTGCCTTAATAACTACTAAGAGATTATTCTGATGACATAGAGCCTCAGGCATAACCTATTAACAAATAGGAGCATTAGCTACAGCATATTCCCATACAGAAACACTGATAGCACTGTTGCAGCAGGCACTTGGATTTGATTTCAAATCTCACAATAACCAAAATAAATTGCTGATTTCCAAGTGCAACATCTGTTGCTTTTCTGTTGCACAAACCTAAAGGAAGAGAGCTGGAGTGTAACAGAACAACAGAACGAGTCTGCTGATTCTGGAATTAGGAAATACTTCTAAATTCATGGCCTTGGCTTACACAGCAACAGAGTAACTGTGAGACAATGGAAATAGAAAGCCGCACTGCTATTTTATGTTCACAATAAAACTTCTCCCTGGGGTCCAGAAATGGAAGGATTACTGTCACATTTCCTCTAACTGTGAACAAAACATTACATAGCAGGGCTGTGCATAGTTAAGTCTTGAGATTCCTCTGCGTTTCCCTCATTAGCTAAAGTTTACAATTGTCTAAATAAAGTGTTGTTACACAGAGCTACAGTACGCACACAGTATTTATACTACTAAGAAAACAAGATTCTTCAAATGTATTAACTCTCCATTTACAAAATAAAAGTGGTTGGCATTTGTTGCTGTATGTTGATGACTGTTCCATGTCTTCCTTTTCTTTTTAAAAACACATAAACATAGAAGGCTTTGTGTATTTGTACCAGTATTTGCTCCAATGTAACACCAACTTTGTTACTCCCACAGGTACGTGCTGGCACTCAAGCAAGCAGGTTCCCTAAATCTGTGTCAGGGAGTTCTGTGAAAGGGGAAGCCACAGAAATAACTTGGCACAGGCACTGGAGGAGGAGATTTATAATCTCAGTTCAAAAGGTGTTCTGGGTTTTTTTTATTTCTTCAGTTAAGGGGTCAGAAAGTATCATACACCTCTCTCCCTTTACTGAAACTGCTTCATTGCAACGCTACTCTGAAAGGGAAAAATGCTCTGTTTCTTTTCTTAACATCTGTGATTCACAGTGCTTGAGATACATATAAACATTTGTCTTGATTGTTGTGAATATATATATTTGTATATAATGTGTGTGAGACAAACACACATGGAATTTTTTGACAGAAGAAAATCAGGAACAGAAACTACTCCTCTATTTGTTTAAGTTCCACTGCATTCCATAGCAAAGCTATTAGCAAGGATAACAACTTCCAGTATAACTTCTTTAATATCAGACAAGATTTCAATGTGCACAACGTGAAGCATATTTCAAGAAACAGAAAGGATAAGCTCAGCACACTCCTGACAAACGGTAAGCAAGAAATTACTCCAGCTGCTTCTTGGCTTTCAGGAAATGCTTCACATTTCCCAGATCAAGCACTACTCTGGCTTGAAACGCTGAGCAACTTGGAAGAGAAGCCAGAGCAAGCCCTGGTTTGAACATCAGAGGAGAGCAACAAAGATGATGAAGGGGCTGGAGCACAAGCCCTATGAAGAGCGACTGAAGGAGCTGGGGTTTAGCCTGGAGAAGAAGAGGCCCAGGGGAGACCTCATTGCTCTCTATAACTACCTAAAAGGTAGTTGTAGGCAGGCAGGGGTTGGTCTCTTCTCTCGGGTCATCAGTGACAGAATAAGAGCACATTGTCTCGAGCTTTGTCTCAAGCTTGGTATTAGGAAAAATATTTTCACTGAAAGGGTGATTGGCCATTGGAATGCGCTGCTCAGGGAGGGGGTGGAGTCATCGCCCCTGGAGGTGTTTAAAAACAGATTGGATGAAGCGCTTATTGCCATCGTTTAAGTGACAAGTAGGTGTTGGTGTTGGGTCATAGGTTGGACTCAATGACCTCAGAGGTCTTTTCCAACCTTGTGATACCGTGATCTCAGTTCCAGGCAGCATTTGCAAAGCGTTGTACAGCAGAGACCAAGGAGAGAAAAGTCTTTTATAAACGCTGCTTGCCATGATTACAGTTACAAAACAAAGCTTGGAAGGTTGCAGTAAGTTTCGCAAATATATTTTACTCGATAATCCCAGCTGGGAAGAAGTTTTCTGCGCGCAATAACCACATATTTAACATCAAAAGAAAGAAAAAAATAAACCACAAACTTTTAGAAGAAACGCGAGCTTACTTTGTCCTTGCGCCAGCTCTCCACGATCTCGGTGTCCGTGTGGCGGCTGTCGAGGGGCTCCAGCCCCCGGCCCCAGGCGGCCAGCATCCCTCCGAAGCGCCTCGCCGCCTCCTCCAGCTGCTCGCCCCGCGCCGCGAACTCCTGCTCCGACAGGGCCATGCGGCTGAGCACATCCCGCAGGCTGCTCCGGCTCCGCAGGGCGCTCTCCTCCCACTGCTCCCACTCGGCCCGCAGCGCCCGCAGCTCGGCGGCCAGCAGCTGGCGGCCGCCGGCAGCCGTGTGGAGCTCCGCGCCGGGAGCCAGCGTCTCCACCCGGCCGAGGCGATGCGCGCCGAGCCGCCGCGACTCCACCAGCTCCTGCAGGGCGACAGCGCCGTGGGAACCCCCGCCCCGCCCCGCCACCGAGCGGAGAGGAGCGGGGGCGAGCGCAAAGAAAACCCAGCGGGCTTCACATCACAGAGCGATTCCGAAACTTCCCCCAAAAGAACAACTTCTAGACACTGAAAAAAAAAACCCTATTTAGGTTAAGATGCTGAAAATAACTACTTTGTTGTTCGGATAGATAAACAAAAGTTTTGCTTCAGCCAGATTGTGAGAGCTGAAATTGATACAAGTGTTGGGAAAGTGTAAGATTTTATTAGTCTGATATTATTTAGGTAGAAATAGTGATTATAATAGTTTTAAAAATAGTGGTTTTAAATATGTGTTTTATACCGGTTTAAATCCTGTTACTTTAAGTGTGTTGGTGATTTTTAGAAGTAGCGGTTACTTAGACTTTCTTTTAAATGTGTGTTTTATACCGGTTTAAATCCTGTTACTTTAAGTGTGTTGGTGATTTTTAGAAGTAGCGGTTACTTAGACTTTCTTTTAAATGTGTGTTTTATACCGGTTTAAATCCTGTTACTTTAAGTGTGTTGGTAATTTTTAGAAGTAGCGGTTACTTAGACTTTCTTTTAAATGTGTGCTTTATACCGGTTTAAATCCTGTTACTTTAAGTGTGTTGGTGATTATTAGAAGTAGCAGTTATTTAGACTTTCTTCTCTCATGACAACTCTGTGAAGCACCCAAAACTTATCCAAGCCAAGTCTGCACCTGCAGTAGAGATAGAGAGACTGGGCCTGCGGTTGAGATAAGACCTTGCATACTGGAGTTAACTAAGAAAAACAGAAGACACTGGCGCCAAAGTAATAATAATTAGGCAATGAAGTAATCTATACATGCATATGTATTAGCTGTAACCTGTTGAATATACATTAGGTTATGTAACATGTAGAGAATAAAATGCGGTCGCGCTGTAACGGTTTCGGAACCAGATTTGGGTGCGAACCCCTGGTTCCCGGGGCCTCGAAATAAAGCACCACATATAACCTCCCCCAAGTGGTTATGTGTTCATCTCTCCGCTAACACAAGAAGTGGTTGTTTTTTGCAGAGAATGGAACATTTTGACTTAAGTAGAGTTGTTTTCCTTAGAATTGGTTTTCTAACCTTAGTAAAGTGATATCTAAGTGGCAATATTTTTTTTTATGTTAGACAGACACAGTCTGTTCCTCTGCTGTAAAATAGGTTTTTAAAATCATGCTGTATCCAAACAATGTTTTGGGGTATTTTTTTTTTTTTTTTTTTTTTGTTGGTTTTAGTGATTTTTTTTGTTTAGTGTTTTTTTGTGTGTGTGTTTTTGTTCGGGGGTTATTTTGTTGTTGCTGTTTGTTTTGGTTGTTTTTACTTATCTAAAAAATGCTAAATCAAATAGCGAGCTAGCTCAGAAGCTCTGATTAGCAGAGACAGACTTGGCTGTGTTGAAGTTCATAATAAAATTAGTCAATGGAAAGTAGTAGAATATGAAGGGGTTTTATGTTGTTGCTCTGCTCATTTTGGGTTTTTTTACTTATCTAAAAAATGCTTAATCAAACAGAGAGCTAGCTCTGAAGCTCTGATTAGCAGAGACAGACTTGGCTGTGTTGAAGTTCATAATAAAATTAGTCAATGGAAAGTAGCAGAACATGCAGGAAGAATTTATACATCTGCATGTAAGTTGGATATATATTCTGTCCCCAGCTCTTGTCTTGTTGCGCATGACTGATGGAAATCATTCCCTCACGGCACCCAGCACTGACATAAGGGATGCTTGCTTTCTAAAACTGCAAAACGAGTCTTAAGAGAGTTTATTTGTGGCATTTTTGGAATCAAAATCAGTCGGCAGTTGGGAAGAATGTAAGTTGCCAAATACCCAATTAAGGGAAGAGAAGACAGGGATTTACACGGCTGTGTGGATATGGGATTTAGCAAGGTGTAAATCAAGAAGGAGATACAGAGGTGCTGTGTGGAGGATGGAATTTAGCAAAGCAGTGAATTAGAACTAACTGTCTAGATAATGATGTCCTTTCCTTTGCGGGGGTAGTAAAAGTAAATGAGTTACAGGAACTAAATTGAATATGTAGAAGTACCCTAAATAAATGGACATGCACAGGACCAAATGGTGTGCATAGAGAAGGATCCATCCCCTTATGCACCCAGCACTGTCAATGAATTTCTTTCCTTCTAAGTGTCGTCTCAAATTATATCTGTGAGCTGGCTTTTCTCATAGTTGTGATGTGTTACATAGGAAACATCGGTATGTAGTTGCTCATAGCAGTTCTAAAACACGACTGTGCTGCTCAGAGAAAGCATTTTGCAGTCTACCCGTGGTCTGAGATGGGCCATAATTGGTTGCACATGTTTTTTCCTTTCTTTCCTTTCTTTTTTTTTTTTTTAATATTTTCCAGAAGTGAATTCTTTGTAGAGTGTTCAGAGTATTCTATTTTAATCTCACACATGCTACAAGGGGACTTTTTGGAGTTTTCAGCTTAAGAAGCTGGGGGACATAACTATCCTTCAAACACTGCGTGCCAGAGTAACATTACGTATTCTCTTGTTACTCTTACAAGCTAGAAATTATCTCCTCCCTTTCCTGTTTTACACATGGGGAGTTAGAGCTCAACAGACACTGTAAAATACCCAAGAGCATACAACAAATCTGTAATTTGATTTTAGGCATCCTGACTCTTCATCTAGTAGGCTGTTTACAGGCTCAATCTCATGTTTATGAGCAGAGTAAAATGCTGCTAGTGTGAGCATCTAAACATAAATACCAGGCAGGAGCAAAACACACAGCCTCCTTTAATGTTGCATTCAGGATTATGTAACTTGCTTAGGCACCCAAATGCCTAAGAAAGGATGCCAGGGTAATAAGAGCACAAACAGGGAGGCAACCCATGCATTTCTAACATGTTTGGGGAGAACAATCCTTGCACTTCTTTATGCATTTCCATTTCATGCACATCAGGAAAAGTTGTTTCTGACTTTGATTCAGACAACTCTGCGAATGGAGAAAGCAGACTGAGGGATGAGGACAGAGCAATATTCATTAATCAGCTACGTCACATTCTTCTGTGATGCCACTGAGCTTCTGCTCTTGCAGATTGTTTCCATGTGTGTTGTGGCTAACTCAGGTCTGACTGCACTTCTACTCCATCAGCTTCAAATGGGAAGGGTCATGAAAACAAAGCACAGCTTAGACAGCTTGCTTTCAGCTTACTGAAATGTAATTGCCATTTCAAATACACAAAGAACAAGATCCTGCAATATTTTGGCTCTGGCTTATTTTGGAGCATAGGGTCTGAATTGCAGATAAACTTAAGAAAGCCAACTTATCTTACATTGATTTTGGCCAGCTTTTTCTGTATGGTTGGTGTATCTCCAGATGAATCTGACCAGCGGTCCAGCTCTTCCTTTGCAGAATGGAGCCAGTCTGTGAATTCATGCACAGCATCAAGGTATAGCAAGTGATCCTTCACAATATCTTCCACTTTCCTCATTTTCTCCTGTCATTCAGATGGAGGAGAAGAAAAAAAAAAGACCATTAAAGTGTTGAAATGCTGTCCTGGCTTTAAGCATGCAGTGGTCTGATTCTACAATATTCATTTGAATGCTGAATAAAGCACAGCTTATGGCAGCACAACATGGTGCTACATTGCACAAGGTTTGGCTCAGGTTAGTCTGCTAGGAATGAATGAAAAATAATTGGATGAAAATAAGAATGGAAGAATGTCACAAATATCGATGGATATATTCCCTATTCAAAAATCATCACTATACCAATTACTGTTCCAAACAACTTTGTAGCATTCCACTGAATTTTAGTAAACTACATGCAACTTTTTGACAACTATAACAAAAGGTAAGACTATTGAAACACAGTCAATCCTTTACTTACTAAAAATTATGAAAATCAAAATTTTAGCCTTAGATACAGATATTTAAACATTTCACTTGAAATTGAGGCTTTTGCCTTTATCTTACCTTGGCTACAGTTGTGATGTCATTAAACTGTGATTTTATTTCTTCTCGAGCTGCTTCTCCAAAAGAATAATCCTCTGTTTTTTCATACATTTCCACAGCTTTTTCAATCAGTTGGTGTAAATCAGCAGAGTGATCCTCTATCTCGGAAACAATAGCCTGGAAGTGGTCCAGCTGAGCAAACTTCTCCTTCAGACCAATCTGTGGTTCTAAAGGCTGTTCCACTTTGTGATCCATCTTCTCTAACCACTGCTCCAGCTGGCTTTTCCTTTCCAGATATTCATTCCACTGGCTAATGACAGACTCTAAGCAGCTTACATTAAAAGAAACACACACAGTACAGATGAGAACTTTTGAAAGGTCTGAAAAAAAAAAGGACCTGCTTATTCCTTAATTGTTGTAGCCACGAATAACACATTCAGGATACACTTTTCCCCTATCTTGCTTTAGGTTTATATGTCAACTTAACATCCAAGCTATTCTAGAATTTCTGTGTTCTTTAGGCTGCTACATATAACCCCTTACAACCACTTCCCTATCACAGGAAACATGAGCAATGAAAAGCACATTTCAGTGTCTGTCCAGCAAAGCAAAATACAGAGCAATAGTGGAGGTCTTCATGATCAGACTAATAAAACAGACACTATATTGACAGTTAAGAGATATTCTGGCAAGTTTTGAAAGAACACATCAATTATATACAGTCCCATTTGTGATTTGTAAGAAATACTCTCTTTTTTATATTTTGCTCTTCTTAGAAGATCAACAGAGTTCTCTGTGATTTGCATTGAGGAAGGTAATTCTTATTCCTCTGGACTTAATGAAAGACATAAGCATGGTAAGGATTTCATCCAAAGTGTAATGGTCTAGCCTAATCTAAATAATATTTTATGAGAAAAGTTGAGTGAAATTAGAGTGAAATCTTGAAGGCAGCTCCTTATCTTTTTCGTTATATAATTGTATTACAATTTCAGAATAAGTAAGAAAGTGGCACCACCTTCAAATGAAGAGTTCCAGTTTGCCTGTATCGTGGCTCCCATCATTCACAGGCATTATTTAGGACTCAGATATCCTCACACTCAGATTATCTAAAATACAGGTCTATGACCTTTCTGATGCAGATCTAGGAGTTTTCTGATGCAGGTAAAACTTTTTTCATTAGAGAACTAAAGAAGTAGGATAATGCATAAGTTCACCAAGGGCCCATTTCTATTCAAGTAACAACTGAGATGTTGGAACAGAGAGTGCTTGTAAAACCCACAGATGAAAGCAACCAGGGAGTGGGTGCAGCTAGTTTGGAGAACAGGATTTTATGTCTTATATTCTTAAAACAAATTTTGAAAAGATGGAATTTGATGACGAAAAGAATGCTTTACTTAGGAAAGAGAAATCAGATATCCAGATACAGAACTGGGAATAACTGCTAGGCTTACTGCTGTGGAAAAGGATTTGGAGATGATAAAGAAGCAAATACAATTCAACAATATGATAATATTGCAAAGAAAGTAAAATCTAATTCTGAATTGGATTAAGAAGAGTGCTGTATCAAGAAAATGGAAAAGACTCATTAATTAATAAGGTCTCACATACAGTAAGATGTCAGCCAACTTTCAGTTGTCAACTTTTAAGAAAAATGTAGACAAACTAGTGATATCTGCACTCTATTAAAAAAAATAAATCAAGGATAAAAGAGGTCCAGGAAGTATTAGTACTGAAGAACATCAGTCTGTCTAGAACAGAGATGGTAGAGGTATTCAAATATATAAAAGGGTCTCACACAAGGAATAAGAGAAACTTTGCATTTCTACAGAGGTTATAAACCAAGAAGAAATTAACTTAATTTGGAAGAAAGATTATTTGAAGTGGATATTAGGATTTTTTTTTAAAAAACATAATGAAAGAAAGAATTGAGAAAACTTCCTAGAATTTTGTAAGGAAAAAGTAGATAAATATTATGTCAGATATTCTTGATCTTGCCTAATTATAGGTTGAGTAACTCAGAAAGCCCTTTCTAGCTTTTTCTCTGTACGAATTAGTATGATTTCTATTTATTTTTAGATTACCATGAAGTACTGTCTCATACAAAATTTAATTTATCTGATAGTGTCAGTTCATCTGTTTTTATAGAAGCATGTATTTTTTTCAGACAATTTTGATACTCTCTGATGATTCAACTTTCCCTTCACATACCAGCAACGATGAATGGATTCCTACGCATTGTAAGGTACCATTCTTTGTAAGCAAGGATGTCAGGGGCTGACTTCTGCTTTCCAGGGAGTCTTACCTCTGCCAGTTCACTGAGGTGCTGATGATATCATTCCAAACATCCTTCAGAGTCTGTAGGTTGCTTTGTATCACTTTTTGTCCTTCCTCATTGCTGCTTCTAACCGCTTGTTCTCCTTTGCCAATGGCCATGTTCAGCTTAACTTCACCATCACCTTTGAGTAAGAGGATCTCCTGTGAGGCAAAATAAGTCAAAATATCAAATACAACCTGCTGAGAGGTGAAAGCTGTTATTCTTTTAAGACACCGTCTTATCTGAGCTCATGTATCCTTGGCAGCCATGCCCAGTATGAATTCCTGGGCACCTTTTCTTGGAAGTGTCTGTGCAAGTGATCGAGCAATTTTTTACCACAGCCACACAGGTATTTCACTGCATTGGTCATCCTAAAATATTGCTCACATTGCAGTATATAATGAGTAGGCCAAGCACTGCACAGACAGATAGCACTACATATCTAGAAGAAACTTCAAGTAAGCCCATGGTTGTATGTCCTACGCTGATGACATTCCTAACAGATGTACATCTAACTTGTTCCTGAAGGCCTCCTGTGACAGGTAAATCACAGTCTCTCTGTGTCAATTATTCCAAAGCTTCCTCTCCATTCAAAATCTCTTTTTGGACCTGAATACATCTTTTCACAGTTCATTATTCCTTCTTATATATAATACCTGGCACCAGTCTCCATTAAAGTAATTTTGTTTTCATATTGCAAATTCCAATTTATCAAGAACACTGTAAATTCTAATCCTTTCCTTCATAACCACAGAAAGAATAAAACATAAAAATATTCTTTTTCCACTGATGTAGCCCACATCAGAGATTAACCTTCATGTGTCATCTCCAGTGGTATCCCTTCTTTACCTGGATCTGAGCCAGACGTTTCTCTAGCGTGGCTTTGCTACCAACAGTGCTCTCTGAGGATGCCAGTTTATCTTGAACCTCTTTCACCCAAGTCCACATACTCTGCAATGCCTCCTCGAAAGTGAGATGCTCTTGCAGTGCAAGCTGACACGATCGCAGCTTCTCCTTGACAGTTTTGACCATGTTTTGATAATTGGTGAGATGCTGAGAGGCCAAGCGCACCTCCTTCCCTGCGCCTTGGCCTTCTTCATTTAAAGTCTGTGCCATTTGGGACAGCTTATCAAAAGATTCCCTGGAATAAAACATTGATACTGAAAATCAGTTTCAGAAAGCAGATGATATTGCTATAGTAAGTATCAGAAATTATGAAGGTTGCTGACATGATCACCTGCTCCATCAGTGACAGAGTTCATAGTTAATAGAAAAAAAAGAGCTGGGAGAGACTGAAAGGAAATATAAGCAGTGTGTACTGATTAATATCTTTACTGTGTACAGTGCCATTTCTTGCAGATTTTGGTGCTCAAAATGGTCACACTGAAATCTTTGTGTTGCTTATTTGCATTTAAAGCTAACTTAATTTTCTTTTCAGCAGTTCTGTATGAACTGCTACCTTGCTGTACCTCTAAAATCTTCTGAGAAGCTTATAATATAGTCTTTGACAGGTAGGAATTAATGATTGACAGGTCAGGGCATTTGTCCAGAATTAGGCAAGGACTCTGACGTTCAGTACAGTGGTAAAGAACAGGGATTAAAACCCTGGTCACACAGCCTCAATTAATCTCAATCTGCTGGATCACTCTTCCTGATATCTTGTAATTACAGGGAATTCATATCAGACCAATCTTCTTGCATCAGTCTCAAGGGGATAGGTAGAGACTGTTTCCATTTAGCATGCTTAGAGACTTGAACCACTGACTACTATTTCTGTTCTATCTTCACCAGCCTGACAACAAAAAAACAATTTGAAAAAAGACAGTGTACTAAAAAAGGCAATTACTTCATCATCTATTGGCTAAGTCTAAATTCTAGAAAGATTTCACAGCCAATGTGGATGTTATTCAAGATTTTTTTTCTAAAGTCAGCTATATGGGAAAGTGGATTTTGCTAACCTGGTTAAATCTGAGTGGTGCAGGACAGAAAGAAAAAATTTAAATGAATATAATGATGTCTCATTTTGGCTATCGCTTCTACAAGCAGTATTTTTAAGATTTATTTTTTAAGATTATACTTTTCAGTTCCCATTTATTAATGAAGTAAGACAAGCTTTTCTTATTGAAAAATATATCAATGTCAGATTTCATAACTGTCTTTAAATCCCAGTCTCTTTTAAACTGGAAGTACCTGGATTCAGCCTCTTTTCACAGAGTGTGCTGCAACACCTGTCTCATCTTTCACAAACACACTTTACTCCTACAGTTTAGTTTCACTGTTACTTTAGCAGATGAAAAAGTGAGAGTATTTTAGTAAATATATTTCATACTACCTTGAATTCAGTAACTCTTCCAGGAACCTTTCCACTTTCTGCACCTCCTTTTTCTTCTCAGGAATAAGCTGTTTGCTCTCTCCCAATGCCTCTGTGCTTATTCTTTCTTCCATGTCACGTAACCACAGTCCAAGTTTCTTGTGCTGATCTTCAAAGCTGCAGAACAGATAAATATTCCCTTAAAACTATTTCTCAGGTGCAGTAAAGTTATTAAGAAACAAACTCAGTATCCATAAGAGCAGGGTGATAAAGCTGGGTATCAATTTCATGCTTCGAGAATAAGAGTTGTACACAAAACATAATTCCACAGTGACTACTAATCTAAAAATATTCAGCAACTCACTAAAAATGTCCAGGAAAATCATGGGAACTACAGTGAGAAAAGAAGTCTCCAAAATTTAAAGTGACAGTGCTTTTATTTATTACTAAATTCAGTAAAGTTAGACAAAACCAAAGCTTTTTCGAAATCCTTTGAGTGATTTAGTTTATGAGTAAAAAAATAGATAAAAATGGAATTTTGCTCAGTATTGACACTTACAATACCTGAAGTGTTGTGCTTTCAGTTTCTGCACAAAACCTAATTAAGCACTCAGAACTCAGCAAAACAAGTTCTGTCCTAAGCATGAAAACCTTTTCCTTACACAAAGGCACGTCATCTTACCTAGCTGCTTAACCCATTACTGCTACACTGACTTCACTTTCTATTAACAAAAGTTTAAATCTAGTCATACTTAAAAATATTTAAACTCCCCAAATTTTAGCTCTAATTAATAATTTATGAGTGTTCTCTTACTAGCTCCCTAGGAAACATGTCCATCTGGAATGGGACAAGACAGCCACATGCTGTGTAAAGACCATAATATCTTCAAAACCCAGGGCACAACTTGAAAATTCATCACGCCTTTTCCTCCCAGGAAATTGCATTTAAATTACTGAGATCCTAGCTGCTGATTTCCTGACTTTCCATTCTTTACCCAAATCGGTACCCTAGGAACCGGGCCTGCTGCTTCGTTTTGAGCAGAGAATTTCATTTTCTCTTAGGTAGTTCCAAACAAAAAAGCAAACAGGACTAGATTAACTGGATATCATTTCACATCGTGCCCTGGATTTCTGCAGCTGGACAATTTCATGCAGTCCATCTGTGATGACTGGTGTTACTCACCTTCCCAGGTGTGAGGCACAAGCTTCCAGAGCCTTCTTGTCATTCAGACATTGTTTGAGGAATTCCTGAAAGTTCTGATTAGACTTTGCTATTTGCTCCCGAATATTGCTCACAACTGGTTTGGGTAAGCAAGTATACAAACTTTCTCCTTCCTTGCAGGCAACATCTAACTTGTTCTGTCCCTCACTAACAGAATCCAGCACACTCTGTGTAATGAAAAAAATACAGTTTAAACAAGTGAGAATTAATAACTAAAGATAAGCAGTATTTCAGTTTAGATTTCCCCAGAATGCCTAGCTATGGAAGGAATTCTAGGCAGAGAGTTTAATTAAAACTCTACTGATGGATGCTACAATTCACAGAGCTGTTTTCCTATTGGGTCCCAAGGAAGTCCTATCTTTCTCTGGATAGTTTAGTCATGTCCTGATGATGTTATACATTTCAGGAATTAAGACTGTTGGCAATAGGTGTCTGCTATTTGTGTTCTGTTCCTTCAAAAATAGACACAGATAAGCTTCTGGATATCAGTGTTAATCTGAAAGATTGAATAAGCAATACTGTAAGAAAAAGTAGGAAAGGAAAAAGAAGAGAAAGTGGAAAAATGATTAAAAGTCAGGAACGAGAATCCTTTAGTTACACATAAATCTTCCACAAATTAAATTCTGATCTCTTGGAACACAGTCTCCACTATATTCCCTCTACAATACATATTGTTGTCTTGAACCTTTCTTAAATTACCTTTTTGGAAACAAAAACAATAAAGATGACAGCATCTAAAAATTACAAATTGCTTATTACTATGAATAACTTTAGTTAAATAATTAATTACTTACTACTTTTTTCATTTGATCACCATACCTGCAAGTCATGTAGCTTTGCCTCTATGGCTTTGCTGTCTCCAGACCTGTCAGACGATTCTTTTACTGCAGCTGTCACACCAGAAAACCATTCCTGGAATTCTTGCATAGAATCTTATTTAATAAAAAAGTATAGAGAAGAGAATATTTTTTAAGAAGCAACATTATCCACAATACCATACAGCTGTTTTCCACAATTATCTTGCCCTTCAGGAGCAGTGTGTAAAAGCTAACAGGATGAGTCTCATCGCCTTCAATGACCTCGGGGAGTGGAATTCATTCCACAAAAAGCTAGATGCTTCCATAGTAGGTTTCCCTTTACAGTCAAAGGGAAAAGACAGGCATTTTCAGTCTATGATATGTCCCAATTTAACATCAGATAACATCTAGATTAAAAATTGCCTATTTCTCTCCACTTCCTCCCATTTAGGAGCCCAAGATAATGTTCAGATGGGGACTTTTACATTATAAACATCTCCATTGGGTTGCACACAGCTCTTTATGGCAAAATCACAAAGTCCACGTCTGCAGTAGAAATGTATCCTAAGAGTGAAGAAAGGTGGAGCTCAGCCTGCCTTTCATGCCTATTATGTGTTTAAAGTTGAATCCTATTTTTGTAAAACACTTTATTTCATAAGAGTTATCAAATGAGCATTTGGTAACAGGACTTTTTGAAAAGCTTCATACAAAAAATTGTAATTGCAAGTGACATCACTGGAAACTCTGGCAGCCACCGGAATGATTCACGGCTGCGGCCTAACGGCTCATATGAACAAGCCTGAAGACTCACGGAGGAAATGTTTTTCCAAGGACTCTTGAATGCTGGCCTGTGTTCTGGAACACAGCAGATTCACAGCTTCATACTTCTTTATCAACGAAGTGACAGTGCCACCAAGAGTTTCCAGCTCTACAGAGTGATATCTGCGACACAGGCTGTTGAGGGTCTCACGGATGGAGTCGATGCTGCTCTGCTGACCCTGAAGGTCTTTTTGTGTTTCCTGAAATCGAAGTCACAACACAAATATGACATTTGTAAAGAAATTTAATAGCCCTCTCTTTTCCTCAAGCATTTCTGCTCCTCCCATATGCTCTTTCCTCCTATGACCTATTACAAGTCCTAGACACAATGAAGGAAAGAATTACTGGATCATGCTCCCTGAATTTTCCAAGACAAATGAATCCTTAACACTAAAGGGCCATCACAGAAATGTGAAAAATACCATTTCTCATAGTAAACTACTCTATTAAAAAATAAATACATTTCAAGGCATATTGAATAGCAGTAGTTATTTTCAGGAAAGTCTGAAGGTATGTGTGAGATGCCATATGACACTGGTATTTGCTGGGACTTCAAAATGAAAGGGAGTTTTCATCTGAAAATTTAACTTTAATTAGCTAGTATATTAACACTAACGTGCTCACACTGAAAAATCTCCATGTGGTTAGATAAGAGTTGGACTTGATGATCCTTCTGGGTCCCTTCTGACTTGGGTAGTTCTGTGATTTGTCGCATTATGATGTGCATAACTGTACTCTATCAAAAAAATTCTAGGATATAAACTAAAGAATTGCTACATATGAGGACTTCTGAGGTAGAAGATTGTGTTAAAATTGAATTCAATCCAGAGTCTTTTACTGTGATGAGTTGTAAGTTCATAGAATCATAGAATTATCTGGGTTGGAAGAGACCTCCAAGATCATCAAGTCCAACTCTTAATCCAACACTATCATGATTACCAGATCATGGCACTAAGTGCCACATCCAGTCTGATTTTACAAACCTCCAGGGATGGTGACTCCACCCCCTCTCTGGCCAGGCCATTCCAAGGCCTGATTACTCGCTCTGTGAAGAGCTTTTTCCTGATATCCAGCCTAAACCTTCCCTGGCAGAGTCCAAGCTCGTGCCCTCTTGTTCTGTTGCTGGCTGCCTGGGAGAAGAGTCCGACACCCACCTGTCTACAACCTCCTTTCAGATAGTTGTACAGTGATGAGGTCACCCCTGAGCCTCCTCTTCTCCAGGCTAAACAACCCCAGCTCCCTCAGCCTCTCTTCACAGGACTTGTGCTCCAGTCCCTTCACCAGTTTTGTTGCTCTTCTCTGGACCTGCTCCAGCCCCTCAATCTCTTTCTTGAACTGGGGGGCCCAGAGCTGAACACAACACTCAAGGTGTGGCCTCACCAACGCCGAGTGCAGGGGAAGGATCACTTCCCTCGTCCTGCTGGCCATACTATTCTTGATACAGGCCAGGATGCCACTGGCCTTCTTGGCCACCTGGGCACACTGCTGGCTCATGTTTAGCCTCCTGTCCATCAGTACCCCCAGGTCCCTTTCCACCTGGCTGCTCTCCAGCCACTCTGTCCCCAGCCTGTAGCTGCTGGGGTTGTTGTCATCACTTATAACATAAGGGAGTCAATTGACTTGCAAATACGCTGGAGTAAGGACTGAAGTGCTCAATGTAACAAAACTGGTTCTTGCCACAACAAAGAGCACATTCATTATAATTTTCTAAGAGGTTTGTATAAATTTAATAGAGCAGAACTTTTTTCCTCATTGGGGAACTTCTTAAAAAGCATCACTGTATTTGCTAATATTCTAGCAGCTGTGCAGGAGATATATTTTTTAACAAATACAAATTGAGTATAATGCTAAACAAAAACTCTGATAAAAAGACAAAGATCACTGCTTAAGAAAAAGCACATTCATTTCCTTCAGCACTGACCTTCACTTTGTTTAGAGCTTCAGGATCCAGGTTACATGCACAGCTTAACAGTGTTTCTTCTGCGTTTGTTAACCAGTCTGTCACCTGCTCAATAAGCTTCTGTAATTGCATCTTCTGAGTACTGAAATCTTTCAGGGTCTCTTTTGCTGTCTCTGACATTTCTTTGGCGTGTTCCAGCTTCTGCCTCAAATCTGACTCTATAAACTAAAAGCAAAACGTTATGTATTAAAGAATAAAAAAAAAATTATTATAGTGAAAGTTTACTGAAAAAATGGAAGGTAGAAAAGGGACACACAATGCTCACTTTGCTATCTTTACACCCACAACTAAAGATTTTTACATAAATAAAAAATATCAACTATTCAGCATTGCCTTAGATACACAGCAATCCAAAGAAGAGATACTAACTTATAAAAAAGCCAGACTGCAAACTGATTAAGTTATTATCCACTTCTGGAAATAAAACAGCTATTCTTTTTCCTTTACTAATTTGCCACATATACAGAACATGACCTAAACAAAACCAGCTTCATAAAAATAAATATCAGGTGGTGAGATTTAAGAGCAATGAGGCTTAAAAGTCTCAGTGTAAGGCAGATTAAAATTGAAGAAAATAAAAATAGAATATTGCCCATTATGCTATTAAAAGACAGCAATATGTTAAATTATAGTAGATACCAGCTGTGCACATACTACTAATGAAAATAAAATCAAATCAATCATAACAGGGTAACATATACAAATGAGCATCTACTAAAAATTATATTAATGAATTGTTCATGATCTTAGGACATGATCTGATCATATTGCAGTTTACTTATTTAGCATTTGGATGTTGGTAAATAATTTGGGGATTTACGTTTAGTTTGTGAGGTTTTATTTACAAATTTACATTTGTCAACTGAAATTATTGCATTGATTTAAATTTTTTATTGTATTTATCATATTTAGTAGTTGGAAAAAGGTGTGTGTTGGTTAACAGTGACATTCTGCAGATTAATTTGCTCTAAGTTTCAGTCTATAAGTACACAAATTTGAAACACAGTTAAACCTCAATTTTCTGAACCTAACACGTAAGGGAAACAATTTGGGAGAACATAAGCACTTCCATATAATTTGCATAGCTTTATCCCATAGGGTTATTAACCCATATTGGATTGATAATCTAGGTTTATGGGTATGGTCATGGAACAATGTGGACAAGGCTTGGGTGTTATTTTAAGTTACATTAAAATCTGATAAATGGTTTTGAAATAAATACCTATCAAGATTTCCCTGCCTGTGCAAATCACAGAAGTCAGCATATCTTTTAAAACTTTTGACACTTAAAATGAATAATCTCATATATAATTTCCATTTGAAATCAAACATCCAAAATAGTCACGCTTTGGTTTTGCACCTGTCCTAGAACATAATGAAAGAGGGACTTAGCCAATAATAAAAGTTCAACAGCTCACTTTCAGCATTCATATCTTACTCCTCTCTTGTAACAGGTAGTTCAGGGCAGTAATTTCAGCCCACTAAAGAATACTTTTGGTCTGTTAAAGCAAATGAACAGATTTTAATGTTTTATAATTCTTCCAAAGAGGCAAACTGTGTATGCACTCACGGATGGCAGGGCTTAATGTTGTGAAATGTAGAGAATATAATTTGTCTCATATCTTAACAGCTACCTTGTAAACCATTTATTCTCTTTGATTTAGTAAAAAACACATTTACAACTGTGATGTTCAATTACTTTACAGCACTTTTTTTCAGAAAAAAAAATCAAATTTGACTCAAGAAACACAAACAAAGAATAGTTATAATACATATAAATAATTCTGTGTCCATCACCTTGAAAAAAAAGGCAGTATATGCAAGACACAAATTTCAGGAGGATTTTCTTCTCATACATTTGAGTACAATCTGTGATCACCAATATCTTTATTTTACCTGGAGATCTGCAGGTGGCTCTTGGCTATGGGTCAGTTCTTTGAGATCTGAAATTTTGGAACTAAGCTGCTCCAACTTCAGTTCTTTGTCCTTGAATTCAGACTGTAAAAGAGATGTGGTCAAAGTTTCATACCAAACTACAAGAATGTTTTAGACCTTCAGAAAGATGTTCCATCAATGGCAAAAATGAAAGAAAACATAAAGTTTAGCAACCAGAGGGAAAACACTGCTGGTTTATTAGTATATTCTCTTAAAATCTCCTGTTTCTTTTCCTTTATTCAACAGGTCAGAGGGTTTTTTTCCCCTCCATTAAAAACCCCACACACAGTTTTAGCATTTAAAATGCACTCACAGCTTTAGTTTCTCAAAATTGGCTGAATAGAGATGGTTATGTCATTGTTTATTCAACTGGAAAAATCTACCGTGGTTGTTAGGTTCCACTTAATGGCATGCAGAGTGTAATACATGTGCTCTTTGTTTTTTACTACAAGGAAGGAAGCCCAGAAAAAAATCAGTCACAGAAATAAAATTTAACCTCAAAAGGGAATTTAAAAATGCTACTATACATGCAATGATATATCTGTATGTTGTATTTCTTGTGGTCATATAGATCTAACTTTTAAAAAAAATATTTATTAAAAAAAAAGCAAAGTGAAAGAGAAAATAATAATTTGTATAAATGTAGTTCTGAAGTATTAGGCAAGTAATTGGTGTGTGCATCTTATCAATCAAATTTTTTTCTAAAAAATTCAAACAGATCAATTAAAACATTGGACAGTGGTTTTCAGGATTGAATTGCTGCACTTATCATCTGCTCTGAATGGTTGAAGTTCTCATGGCCCCAGAATAAATCTCTCAGCGTATTTTGCTCTAGGTAGTATATAATATTAGGTGACTGATCAAGAAAAAGACCATATAAAAAGCACACTGACTATTTCTGCCTATGTTCATCTATTTCTGGTTGCTGAAATGGCAGGACTCATCCATCAGTGAACTCCCTTCCCACTTGGCTTTGCAAAAGAAAGTGCAAGAAGAGTATTATGGACTATGCATTTTGTGACTGCAAACGTACAGGCAGAGCTCATGTCTTCTGCTCCTCTGGCCCTCCTGTAAACCAGTTACTCCTGTGGTTTGGGTCCTGGCTGCTCTTACTCCAGATCAGTTCTAATTGTGATGGATTGAGTTGGTCTGATTGCTATATGAATCAGAAAGACATCAGAAAAAGCTTGTCCTGAGCAAAATACTGGTTTAGCACATTTTCATTCACTGTGCATCTTCTTCATGACATTGTTTATTTCAAATGAAGTAGAATATGGCTCATTCTCTAGTTGATCTGCTGGGTGTTTTAAGCCAATACAGGCTGAATGCATCATGAACACTTGTTAGATTTCTAAAACAGTTTAACACTGTCCAGAAAAGAAAGAAATCATCTTATTGAAACTATTAGGACCTGACATTAAAATATACCCCCCAGCCCAGCGTATCTTCTTTATTGTCTAGAAAGGGTACCTTAGATGAGATTTAGACATTACTCATTTTTTTTTTGCTTAACTTCAGCTGACATTGTCTAAAATTCCCATCAGTTTCTACTGGAACAGAGTTCAGTTCAATGTCATGCTTTTTAAAACTTTTGTGTTTGTAAGAACACATTGTCATGTATTGCTAGAGCCAGAATAACTATGGAGCTGAGATTTAGTAAGAGACGTGCTGTTCTTGTTTGTGCCAGAAGCAAAAACAGCTTCAAAAAAAGGACTGGAATGCTGTCAGGTAGCTATTGGGTTAGTGGTACCACTGCTTGAGCAGGGGACACAGTGATCTACAACACCACAACTTCAGATTTTGGTACAGAACATTTTTGTCACCGATTTATAAGCAAGAACCTGGAATTCTTTCAGGAGGGCCTCCATCCTCTGACTGTTACTTAAGTTGGTGATGCCTTCATTCAGTTGAGAAATGCACTTATTGCACCACACATCCATCTCATCTCCAGTTTTCAGGATTTCATCCCACAGAGCCACGCTTACACTCAGCCGGTCGATGTTGTCTTCAATTCTTTCAGACACCTTTTAGGAGGAGAGAATGTATCAATACCATTACAAATTAATTTTAGTTTTCTTTATTTTGCAGCCAGTTGTAAACAATTGCATCAGAAATAATTGGTAAGCCTAAGGGGAAATAATGCTCCAAGGCTTAGGTCCCAGTCCTGAATATTAATATAAATTTAGTTACCCATATCATAAAATGAACAAAAGTAATTTATGACTGTTTCTAAAAATTTGTGTATTTTTTACTAGGAAATTGGTTTACGTTCAAATAAACTTTGTATTTAAAACCTGCTATGTTTGTCTTTCTTATGTAATGCAGGAATTTACTAATAAAGTAATAAGAACATGAAAATGTAAAATATTAACTCCTACATAATGTTTCTGTGCTATAATGTTGTCTTTCTCAACAAATTCACATCTTTTATGGTGCAGCTTAATACAATTTACTACCTAATTAATTTAGTCCAATTTACTTTATTAAAGTCGTGTTGGCATATATTAGATGAGAATCCAAAATCAATTTATACTCAGAAGCATTCACTGAGCAAATTTAACATTCACAAATTGGTGTAAGACATTGTTTTAAATATATCAAATGGATGTCACAATTTTGTGTGTAGAATGGATCCCTGTGATTAACCCTTTGAGTTGCTTCAAAGTAAGCTTTACTAAACAATTTAACAATTGATCCTAAGAAAACACTAGAACTGTAATCTTAGCCCAATTTAAAAACTGTACACAGCATGTAAACACCAAACCCTTACATCCAGCCACTTGTCCACTGTACAGTTCATGTCTGTTTTTACCGCAGTGGAGTCGCAGTTATGCACCCTTTTCAGTTCTGCTAACAAATGTTTTCCTTTATTGGTGAAAGCATCCAGGTCTTTTTGTTTATCACTCAGATCATTCTTGGCAGCTGCATGCTGTGGACATAAATATTTGCTTGTTTAAAGAAGCCTTCAAGAAAGAAAAATTCAGTTCACCAGGCACCCATCCGTGGCCCCATGGTACCTGTTACGCGTTTGGTAATTCTCATTGCACATACAATCTAATATCAAACTATGCAACAAAATACAGAGCAACTGACATGGTTTTCTCATGAGCATAATCAAGCAGTATGATTGTTATAAATAATGCACACAACTGAGAAAAATAAATTCTAAACTTTCCCTACTTGGAAACCAGGACTTCAGGCACTTTTTTTTAATTATTATTCTATTTTTCAGACTCTACATGTCTAAAATTGAATAATAGGAACCCATTGTTGACTAACTAGTATCTAAAATTGTTCTGGAATTACAGCAGGGTAAACAGAGGTTGTTATGAAGAAAATTTAGGATTGTAAAACCTATCATTCCTAGGATACTCAGGAAAACAAAAGTACAGGTGTGTTCAAAAAGGAATGAGACAAAATCTTCAGGGCTGTTAAGGAAATCTTGAAAACACTAACTGAAGAGGTGACATACTGAGGAGGATCACAGTAAGCATCTCATACTTTAACAAATATCGTAGATCAGGATTAGAGATCAGCCACTAATCTGGATGCAGTAGGGCCATGTGGCCATGTCTACTTTACTATAGTAGGAGTTGTGCAAAATATTTGTTGTACTCCAGCTCCTCCAGGCCTGATGTGGCCACCGTTGTACCACAGCTCAAGGCTCACATCAAGGAGAGGAATCATATGGAAGTTATGTGCATTTTTTGTTAGACTGGCTTTCAGCTCTAGTTAAAATGTCTAATAAAAAGGGGGCATAAATATTTAAGTTTAGAATGATGTTTATACAAGTTTGACTGAAGATTTCTTAAGGAAATTACCCGTTGAACGAACAGAAGTAATTTAACTGAGAACTATTTTTCCTGACAGGCTGACGGACAGCAGAATTTAGAATTTTAGAAATATGATCCAACAATATGAGTATCACAGTATCACAGTATCATAAGGTTGGAAAAGACCTCCGAGATCATTGAGTCCAACCTATAACCCAACACTAACACCATCATCTAAACCATGGCACCCAGTGCCTCATCCAGTCTCCCCTTAAACACCTCCAGGGTCGGTGACTCCACCCCCTCCCTGGGCAGCCCATTCCAATGGCCAATCACCCTTTCAGTGAAGAACTTTTTCCTAACATCAAGCCTAAACTTTCCCTGACAAAGCTTGAGTCCATGCCCTCTAGCTCTGTCACTGGTCACCTGAGAGAAGAGACCAACCCCTGCCCGACTACAACCTCCTTTTAGGGAGTTGTAGAGAGCAATGAGGTCTCCCCTGAGCCTCCTCTTCTTCAGACTAAACAGCCCCAACTCCCTCAGTCGCTCCTCGTAGGGCTTGTGCTCCAGCCCCTTCACCATCTTCGTTGCCCTCCTCTGGACACACTCCAGCATCCTGACATCTTTCCCAAACTGGGGGGCCCAGAACTGGACACAATATTCAAGTTGAGGCCTGACCAGTGCCGAGTACAGGGGGACGATAACTTCTCTGGTCCTGCTGGCCACACTATTCCTGATGCAGGCCAGGATGCCATTGGCCTTCTTGGCCACCTGGGCACACTGCTGGCTCATGTTGAGCTTCCTGGCCACCAGCACTCCCAGGTCCCTTTCTGCCTGACTCCTCTCCAGCCACTCTGTCCCCAGTCTGTAGCTCTGCATGGGATTGTTGTGTCCAAAATGAAGTACCTGACATTTGGACTTATTAAACATCATCCCATTAGAATCAGCCCATCTCTCCAACCTGTCCAGGTCCCTCTGTAGAGCCATCCTACAAATGGAATAGAATGCATGGATCTAAATTCTCTATCTTTGCTCAATGGCCAGTATCAACATTGTAACGTGTGGAAAAAGTTGTCTTTGGGAAAGAGATAGACATAGGGATTGTACATATCAGAAATGTGTGCAAATCATTTTCTTTTGTTGATTTTTATCTATTCAAAAGATTACCCAATTTGGAAAAAGTACTATAGTATGTTGACTGGAAATATCCCCTCATACTATGATAGGAGTATAGTTTCAATATATTTTGTATAAAGAACAGATAGCTTAAGCTTTCCATATAAATTAATATTTTGCATTTCTCAGTGTTAAAACAACTCAAATACACATTAATGCATCTCATAAAAATCCTGAAAGGACTAAACTCTTTCCTCATCACAATCAGTGCAATTTAAACCTTGGATGTCAGTGTGCAAAGGGTTCACAGTAAATTCAAGGAATTTTAAAGAGCTCAAGGACACCTTTCAATTAAAAAATATCCATCTAAATCAAAGATTATTTAAATCTCTCAAATGAAAATATATGTAATTACCTTTGATAAAGTTCGCCTGACATCTTCATGATCCTTCCAAATTGATTTGATCACAGAAGCACTGTCAGCACTGTCTATGACTTTCATTACTGTTGACTTCAAGCTCTGATATTCCTTCATCAGCTCGATAAGAATGCCAGACTGCTCCTTTCTGTAATGTGAAAAGGCTGAGTTAGCACCACTTGCTGTCAATGCTTCTGAAATGAGGATGACGCAGCGATTAACCATGGGAAAATCAGGATGCAGTGACATCCAGAATCCAGGAAAGCCAAGGAAATATTAATATTTAGGTTTTACAGACCACATATATCACAAAGAGACAGCATATGAATCACCACCTCATATATATCAGATGTCAAAGTAACTGACTTGAGCAAAAGGAAGACTGAAACTGGGATTCAAGCTTTTCACTTCTTAAGTGTAGCATCTTAAACTGAAAACTACACCATAATAATGCTGGCACTCACAGCTCATTTTTAACTTGTTTTTTTAACATGGAATATTTTTGGGGGGATAAAAAGAAGCAGAAGTAAAGACTAAATCAATGCAAGGTAAATCTGCCTATCAGGTTCTCCAATTGTCAGATGCATGCTGTTTGATCTAAAACATTACATTCAACTGACCTGTCAGTCCACTGAGAACAGAATAACCTGCTGCTAAGAACAGGCTTAGTAGTTATTTTTCTACCCCTGCTGCAGAAAAACCTGTTTCTGTTTAGGTCTTGGATATATTTAGTTGTAGAATAGTGTCAACGAAAGCAATTTGGGAAACATAACATTGCCAAGAAAGAGAGGTAATTGCTTTAGGAGTTGCCTCTTCTCTGAATGTTCCAAAGAGCTCTCCAAAAGTTCAGGTGGGTATAAAATTGTGTCTATACTGAGAGAGAAAACAGTTCAAAATAATTCAACAGAAATTAACATTATTTTTAAGTTTGAAAGGAATCATGAGGTACTTTTCTGTTTTAGGTGTAAAGATGCAAGAGCTAACCCAGTATGCGAAAAATGGATAACTCATCCTAAAAAGTGTGTCTGTGAGGCAGAAATAGCTATTTTATGTTTTCTTCACTACGAGGTTGGTACTGTCTAGCTTCTGGCCACTGCATGCAGAGATTACTTGGGTTACTATTATTAAGGATCTCTAGAGGTAAGAAAAACAGATTGCAGAAACGTGAAACAAAAGTTAGTTGTAATGCTGAAGAAAAAGGAGTGATGGAAATTTTTAAATATAGCTATCTTTTTCCTCCACTTAGTTCAGATTTGCACATCTCCTGAAAATTCACCAGAAATCCAGAAAAAAAAGTCTTCTAGAAAAAAAGCCACCAGAAATTCACGTAGCTTTGCACATTTTCAGGAGGGAAATAATACACAGACCCAGTTAAGGGGCAGTGTATTTACAAATATCTGTATGGTGACAATCAAGAAAATAGAATCACAATACAGTATATAAATCAAAGGGGAAAAAAATATCATTTTGCAGCACAAATGAAATTTTCTTTCTAATCATCATTCCAGTACACCAAGCCAGCAGCCACATGAGGATCACTGAATTCCATCTGCCCACTGAAGTATTAGCCAGAACTGGTTTGCTTTTGCAAAGATAAAATTTATGTACATTGAGAATAATGTATCACTGAATGAATCTAGTGCTTAATTTTACATGCAGATTTTTTAAAAAAAAGAACATTTGAAGCAGTTTTCTTTAAATATGACAAAGAGGCAGCTAAGACAAAGAAAAGATTAAGATGAAATTTTCTTTAGTTTCTTTAGTTTCCTTTCTTTATCAGCTTTCATTGAGGTAAAACTGTCGTATATTGCTAATGATACACCAATGATTGTTACAAGTCTGGTGCCTCGGGCAGACAGAAAGACTGAAATCTAAGAATTATTTAGGACCATTGAATATAGGGTTGTGGCAGTAACACATACACAACAGAGAAGGAAAATACGTGTTAGAAGGAGAGTATGTGCTAATTGGAGTGATAGTGAAGTCTCAGTGGAGATTTCTTATCTTTCAGGAGAGCAAGCAATAACATGTAACTAAAAGCTCAGTACCTTTACAATTACTGTCCTGAGAACCTATCTGTGGCTTTATTAATGGAAGAATTGCAAGTGATACAAATATCATGGTTTATACTGTGCTTTGTCTTCTACTCAGTATTTAACATACAAACTCTGCCTTTTTATTGAGATTCATAAGTTAAGCAGTTACCAAACATAAATAACTGGGTCTCTTTCCCCCCACTAAAAGAACCCTCTTCTTTCTCACTGTAACTCTAAGATCTACTTACTTTTCATGTATAACTTTCTTGGTATCTTCCCACAGAGACTCCAGGCGATTTATCTCTTTGTTGATCTCAGGAGCAAGAGTAAGATCTTTTTGGGCTATTTGTTTTGCTTTGTCCCTGAGCCACTGTAGTTCATGCTGGTGAGAATTCAATTCTTCATCTAACTGGTTAAAGATCCTCAATCTGCAAATTAAAAGGCAGGTTTCAAACTTATTTATCTTCACTTTTTTTAAAGAGAAAGGAGGAAAAAGGAAGAATTAAATAAGTGGTTGTTAGAGTTACAGTGCATAGTGTTCCTTTTGCCTAATGTTTCTTACAATATCTTCATAAAAAAAAGTGCTATCTGGATTTTTTTCTGCTACAACTCTGCATAGAATGTGATTTTTCTGAAACACATACAGCTATACAATTATATAGATACACTTCACCTCACACAGTGATTTTGAAATACACCCAAATATTTAGATAAATATTTTAGCAAATGTTTTCAACTCTTTCAGCGCATGAACAGTCTGATACTGTAAGAGCAGTTATGTTTTATGAGATTTCTAGTAGCTGTTGGGTGCTTGGATTCATGTAAACAAAGTAAGTTTCAGAGACAAAGATTTTTCTGATTGATCTTTCAATATAAAAAAAAAATATCAGGACTTTTTAAAGCATTCTGCTTATGTTCTACCTCCATCCAAACAGCTCACTTACTTATTAAGCTTTATTAAGTAGATACATGAACTTACGTATGCTTGGCAAGAAATAAGGCAGAAAGCGTACACGTGCCTCCAATGCATCACAAAAACCTAGAGGCTGCAAGCAAATGAAGAGGTGCCAATCTCAAGCATTAATATAGGTTTTACCTTTGCTGGAGAGCGTGTAGAGTTGCCTCCTTCAGGCCCTCCTTGTCGGCTTTTTCCTCAGTATCTTCAATATTCTTCATCAGCTGTTCTTTACGTTCCATGAAAGATCTTCTCAAGGCTCCAAGAGCTTCTGCCTCGCTCTGTTTGGTTCCCAGCAGGTTTTGAACTGCCTCCAGTTCCAAGCATAGATTATCCACCACAGCCCTGCAGGAGGTCCTCTGCTCAGAAATGCTGTGCTTTAGATGATACTGGGCCTTAGTAAGGGAACCATCTAAACTGATGGCAACAGATTCCAGCTTGTTAAGATCTCGAATAACATCATTTAGCTCTTTCTCCAGCAATTCAGACTTAGCTTTATCCATATTTCCTGTTTTCTCCACTGTCTGCCTCAGGTGGTGCAGCACTACTGATGCAGCACTATGGAGCTCCAGGAATACCCGCAGCTGATCCAGAGCCTCTTGTCTTTGGCAAGTTATTTGACTTGCCTCCTGAAAGATCTGAAAGCAATCTTCAGACTTTCCCTGCAATGTCTGCTGGTCCTCTGGGCAGCTGAAAGAACACAATTTATCTACATGTTTCTTCAGACTTTGCAACTCTTGTTTCTTAGTTTCAACTTCCATTAAGTGGTTCTATGAGAAAAAAAAAGAAAATAAGGCTGGTTTTCTTTCAGTCAAAAGTTCAGAAAGTATTTTAGCACCAAACTTATGAGCAAAACAAGTACTACTGAGGGATTTTCAGTAACAGGAGTTCAATGTTACAATTTTGCTTTAAAGTGGTCAAATAACAGAAATCTGTATGTGACTCTAAGAATGTACTAGTTTTCAAACAAATAAACAACACCATGCTAGTTTTAGATGCATTTTTAACTGAATGCACTGTACAACTTCTCTTCCTTTAATATTTACATCCAAAAGTTTACCTTATTGTGAGATGCAGCAAGTTGTTGATCAGCTGTCTTTATCTCTGAAGTGGCTTGTAGTTCAGCAAGAAACTTCTTAATCCAGTCTGAAAACCCAAGCAGGAGCTCATCAAACTGCTCATGCTCAGCCACAAGAGATTGAAGGAAGTTGATCCTATAGGATGTGAGATGTAAATATGAAAGCAATTGATGTAAATTAATCACTTCCCATAATCAAAACCACAGCTGGTCAGTATTAAAATCAATGCCACATGGAAGGAAAGAAGGAAATGATAACTTATGTTACAAATGTGATGACTGCCCTGTTGATTTTTTAACTGGGGAACAACATTTGAAAGCACCAGTTTGACTCTTTCATGTGTCCACTATTTGAACTGCCCCAAACAATCACAGTAGTAAGGAAAGCAAGGGGGTAGTCCCAGCAAAAAGAATTACATAGATGGAAGCTAAACTTCAGTTTTCAGGCACAGCAATTCTGCTTGCCCTCTCATCTACAATACCACATGTAAAGTGAGAGCTTCATGAATTTAGGCAGAGGTGAGTAGCTGCACACTCAAATTCCAGCGAAGTAAGGGAGGGTCAAGTCTGCTCAGGAATGTGTCCAGAGGAGTATACAGCATCTAGCAGAACCAAGTATACTGAAAAAGCACCTAGAAAGTAATGCCATTGCCCAGGGTCTATTATTTAAGCTCCTTTACAAATAGTAAAATATATGTGTTCATCACCAAAACAATTGAAATCTAAATATTTGATAACATATAGTTTTTAAAAAGGAAGCAGTGTTCCTGAGCCTAACATCAGCCAGTAGCCTACAAACTGAGCGTTTATGAGGATCAACACAAAAACCCGTGACTGTGCCTGTAACCCTTTTTATTTAACAAATGCAGAAAATCAACTATATAAATAGTTCCCTTCAGAGCTGACACCCAGCTGTGTACGAAGCTGCCAATGCACAAAGCAATTCTGCAGATCATTTCCTGGAAGAGTTTTGAGGATCATCACTGCTATTGCTTTCACATCTTCTACCAACAAAAAATGGGTTCCTTTGAGCATTGATTTGATCTTGAGGAAGAGGGAGCCAGGTCTGGTGAATAGGGTAGGTTCTCAAGCACAGTCATGTTGTTATGAGCTAAAAAACTGCTTCACAGATGAAGCATTGTGGGCTGCTGCATATCAACATTTTCTGACCGAGGGTAAGTAAACGTCTATATTTGAAGACACATTCACTTGTACTGAGTGCAGCAATTGAGTTGAGCCTTGTCTCACTGTGACAGGTTAGAATGTGTTCCATAACCACCTCTTTGTCTCTCCCCTCCCACTCCTGGTTCCTGAGCTATAGGGTTAGTCCCTTTTTTATGCAGTGGATCTCGTATAGTATTTACGGCAAATGAAAACTTCAAAGTGGATTAAAAAAGATAATGCTGTGGCCTTACAAAAGATAAAGCTCATAACTGAAAAAAATGAAGGGCAGATATTACAGATTTAGGAAGTTACTTTGGAAATGGTAACTCGGGAAACACATTTCCTGTCCCACACTCTTTCGGACAGAACTGTTCTATCAAAAATATAGGGAGAGATTATGCCAAAAAGACAGCATGATTAATTTGTAGGATTTCCCACATCCTATTCTTGGGAGCTCAGGGTTCAATATGAAACTTAACTTAAACCTTTGTCTTCTTAAAGGTAATGATTTAAAAAACTAAGATTCAGGATTGGGATTCATTATCTGGATATTGGTTACTCTCATTTAACATGTCAAAAACATTCTGAAGCACAAACCTTTTATCAACAGCTTGTGGTAAAGCTTTCCACCTGTCATCCAGCTCTTCAAGTCTTTCTTTTATTGTTTTCACACACTGTTTGGAAGCTGTTGGGAACAGTGACTCACTTAACTGTAACAGGCTCTCATAGACTGAAGCATGGGATTCCATATCTGCTTGCAGATCCTGGGGAAACAATGGAATGTCCAACCTTTAGGCTAAATATGGCACCATATTGTGCAAAATAATAAAAATAATGAAAAATCTGCCAGGGATTTCCAGTACACCACTTTGTGACAGGTGAATGAGCACAGTCAAATCCTTGGAGGAACTCAGGTCTATCAGAACAAGCAGGTACTCAACACCTCTCAGACAGCTAAATTTGCAACTGTAATTCAGTAAGAATTGATCAAAAAAAATTTCCACCTGTAGAAAAAAATATGACTTTTCTGCACACCTCTACTTTATGATGGAAGTGGCTAGAATAGAGACTTAAGTTCTGCAACATATTTTTTTAGAATTATGAGAAAATGTCACAAATTGGCCCAAACAAAAAATTAAACCCCAAAATAATTTCCATTCTCTTCAGTAATATTTAAAACTGAAATTATGGACTCATTTGATTCATGGAAGGTGGTAAAGGTGCTACATTTGGCCAAATGCTTCATATTAATCTAAAAAAAACTGATAAAAATTCCAAGGGAAGGCACACTTTAGAATAGGATGAAAGTCTTTTGTTAAAAAAAAAATAAATCTTACCTTCATTGTGAAATCAAAACCTTTGAACATTTTGCCATCTGAGCAACTTTTCTCACATTCACAAATAAAAGAAAGTAGCATTGTCTAATAAAGGAATTTCTCCAGAGAGAGGAACCTCTGGCAATCAGACCAGAGTCCTTCCTTGACAAATAACAGGACATCCCAAGGCATATTTTTTTTTGAGGAAGCATATTATATTTTCAAATAATATTGTTTTTATTTTCTTGTCTTTTATAAATAACAATAGTGATAACGCAATAATGCCCTAGGACATTTCTAAAGGTCAGAATCAAGTGACTTGTCAGAGTACAATTGAGCAAGTCCATCCTTTAAAAGACACAGAAAGACACCAGGAAATGTACGGGGATAATCCTTCACCTGAAACGTACCTGCAGTGACTGCAGTTCAGCTTCCAGTTTAACTCTGTCGGCAGAAACATACTGCTCCGAAGGCCTGGCTGCAGCTTCACACCCCTCCAACCAGGTCAGGAAGGCAGATAACTCCTTCTCCTGCCTAACAAAATCACAATGTAGAGTTACCAAGCCAACTCATCCCCTTGGTCTCACACACTGACTGCAGGAAGTTTCCATCGTAACAGACACGAGAGCCTACTCACCTCTGCCACTGAGCCAGGAGAGTCTCTAACAAAGTCTGTTTCTCTTTAGCATTTTCTAGCACCTTTTCATATTTCTGCTGTAATGCTGTAGCCTCCTGAGCAGCTTTTTCTTTGTTGGCCACCTTTCGGGCACAGGCTGAGAGAGAGGCCAGAGTGTTGCTTAGTTTTTCCACAGTATGACAAAGGTCCTACAGAACACGTAAAAGAAGCAGAAGTTACTTTACATAAACAACAGAGCTATGGTAACAATGGGGACAAAAGTTCTGTACTTCTACTAGGAGGCTGAAGAAATGCTACATCCACCAGATCACAAAGTCACTGCATAGCTTACATTTCATTTAGATCTATCCTGGATGTGCATGTCCCAAGCACATAAATCAACTAAACTTGTACTGGGGGAAGTCTCTCCTAAAAATATGTTAGAGAAAAAACAGTCAGCAACAAAAGGATCAGAAGGGCATGAGACACAGCATGAGTATGTAGGACAAAGCTTCAGATTCCCTAACACCTAAGTGTTGCTTTAATTCATATATACAGAGAAAATACAAAAGCTCACCCCAACATGTGAGGACTGCAGACTTGCAGCCCATGTCATGACATGGGGGGGGGGGTAGGGATCAGCTACTCAGAACTTTTTGTCAGTATTTTCTAAGGATCTTTTTCACAGAAATGGTATCTGATGTTGAGCAGACATTCCAGTGTTGTTCTAGAGAGCTGGGAAACTTGTTCATATGAAAATGGTTTAAATGTAGTACAATGCACAAAATTACATAGGTTTAGCACCACCAAAGTTCCAGCTCACAGGTGTAAAACAATAACATCTGTAGTATTGATTAAAATTACAGTCATGAAAGTATTTGTATATAGAAGGAAATGTGAGTTATACAACAAAAAGCTGCTGATGTTTAAACTAAATGATAAAAAATAACTTCACACTAAGGCACTGAATGATTACAATCACATAGGTAGAAGAAGAGTTTACAAGGGCATATTCAGCATATTCATAGGATTTAAAGGGCAATAACAATAATGATTACAAATATAGCCTGAATAAATTCTCCCTATGCAAAATATTTTTCCTCAACAAGTATCAAGCTTTTCTGAAGCAGACACGTCTTCCTTGCATACAGCCTTTGGAGGTGGTTAACACCAAGTTCAAAAGGAATGATAAGTACTTTGCAAGAACAATATGACCAAAAGTTTTCACAATATTTTCTCGAAAAGGAAGATAATGATTATTGTCAGAAGAACAACTCACAAACTTATAGACATATACAAAAATGCCACATCACTCCCATGAGATTTGAGATTTTTTTGTAGTTTGAATTACAATCCAATGTTCGTTTCCCTTTTGTAATGTACTGAACCAAATCTACACTTGACAATGGGATTGAGTGCACCCTCAGCAAGGTGTACCCTCAGCAAGGTGCACCCTCAGCAAGGGGATGACATGCTGAGTGGTGAAGCCGACATCCCTGAGGAATGGGATGCCATCCAGAGGGACCTCGACAAGCTGGAGAAGTGGGCTTGTGAAAACTTTATGGGGTTCAACAAGGCAAAGTGCAAAGTCCTACACCTGGATCGGGGCAAACCCCTGGTATCAATACAGGCTGGGGAATGAAGAGGTTGGGAGCAGCCCTGAGGAGAAGGACCTGGGGAACCTGGTGGATGAGAAGCTGGACATGAGCCAGCAATGTGTGCTTGCAGCCCAGAAGGCCAAAGGTGTTCTGGGCTGCATCAAAAGAAGAGCTGTCAGTAGGGTGAGGGAGGGGATTCTGCCCCTCTACTGTGCACTGGTGAGACCACATCTGGAATATTGCATCCACCTCTGGAGCCCTCAGCACAGGAAAGACACGGACCTGTTGGAGCAGGTCCAGAGGAGGGCCCCCCAAAATGATGAAAGGCCTGGAACACCTCCCCTAAGAAGATAGGCTGAGAGATTTAGGGTTATTCAGCTTGGAAAGAGAAGACTCCGAGGAGACCTTACTGTGACCTTTCAGTACCTAAAGGGGGCTTATAGGAAAGAAGGGCTCAAACTTCTTAGCGGGGCCTGTAGCAGTAGGACAAGGGATGATGGCTTTAAACTAAAAGAGGAGAAGTTTAGATTAGATACTAGGAAGAAATTCTTTTTCACTGAGGGTGTTAAAACACTGGCACAGGTTACTCAGCACTGGTGAGGCCACACCTCAAGTGCTGGGGTCAGTTTGGGCCCCTCAGTACAAGAAGGACATCGAGGGGCTGGAGAGCGACCAGAGAAGGGTGACGAGGCTGGGGAAGGGGCTGGAGAACAAGTGCTACAGGGAACGGCTGAGGGACCTGGGGTTGTTTAGCCTGGAGGAGGCTGAGGGGAGACCTCATCACTGTCTACGGCTGCCTGAAAAGAGGCTGTGGCAAAGCGAGTGTTGATCTCTTCTCCCAAGTGACAGGAAATGGCCATAAGTTGCTCCAGGGGAGGTTCAGACTGGATATTAGGAAGAATTTCTTTACTGAAAGGGTGGTCAGGCCCTGGTACAACTGCCCAGGGAGGTGGTTGAATCACCATCTCTGGAGGTTTTTAGAAAAAGGATAGATGAGTTTTTGAGGGACATGGTTTAGCAGGTAATGGGTGCGGTTGGACTTGATGATCTTAGAGGTCTCTTCCAACCAGAATTCTATGATTCTCTGAGAGGTGGTAGATACACCACAAATATTCAAGGTCAGGTTGGATGGGGCTCTGAGCAATGTGACCTAGTTGAAGATGTCCCTGCTCACTGCAGGGGGGTTGAATCAGATGACCTTCATGGTCCCTTCCAATCCAAACCATTCTATAATTCTATGATTCTATGAAATGTCCAAACATCCACAGATTTCTGGCATCACCGATAAATGTTTGTCAGTTGAAACTCTGTCCAGTCTCTGCACTGTCCAAGAAAAACTACTTCCAAGGAGACGTCTTCTTTCTAAATCACAGAGTTCTCTATAGCAAGACCCAAGTTTCATGAGGAGGTCAGCATGTCATCATTTGCCTGGACTCGGTGGCAGGAACCACTGGCCTCATGCTCACCGTGCAATCCTGAAGGGCTGCGTACGTTGCTGCTGCTGAAGAGCATGATATTAGAGGCTCAGCCACCTTAGCTTCAAATTCAGACACTGTCTGCTGCACCTGTGAAGAAAAGACAAACCAGAGAGTCTAAACCCAGCAGGAATACATAAATGATGCTTTAAATAACATCTTTAAAATATTTAGTTTTAAGAGTTTTAACCTAACCTTTTGTAGTGCTGAGTGTCTTTTGAAGTTAAAAGATGCCAATTGCTCAGTTCCTAGTGATTGAGGCAATAATAATATTTAAATTATTTTCCTTATGATCTACTAACACCTCAAGATTGAACTTAAACTGTTTATAAGAAGTATGGATGTGGTATATTAGTGAAATATCTGTAAGAATCCCTTAGGATTTCTAAAAGACAGCATAAATATGTATAGTCTTTCTGAACCTGCCCTTTATGTTTCTCAAAACACAATTTTACAAATAGAGGTCTTACAATTACCTTACAAATCTATTCATATATTCTAGTCTGCCCTATTATAACTTACATTTTATATTCAATTTTGAAAAAATAAAGAGTAGTTCCATAAATTGTTGCAAAGAATCTGTTAGATTTTCCATTGTCTACCTGTTTAAGACTTTCTTCATATTTCTGCTGTGCTGATGCATTCCCTGTGATCGTTCCTTCCAGTCTCTGTGCATGATCTCTGAGCTCTTCCCAATACCTTTTGACCTGAGTCAGTTTGGCTTTAATACGTGCACATTCTCCAGAGGTAACAAAGTGGGAAAAAGACTCGGCTTCCTCTTCTAGCTCTGAGATTCCAGTTATTTTACCATCTATTTCTTTATTAATAACCTAAAATGTAAAATAATAGCAAATAAAGAAGTACAGTAGGTTTTTAATTATCAGAATAATAGTTTCTACCTTTCACGTGAGCTATCAATATTCTTTATTAAAATGGAAGTAAGAAGAGTTGGCCACTTGAAATAATCAATTACAAAAGTCTTTAATACAACTTGTAAATTCCCTTTTTCTTCTTGAAATGGGCACTAGAGAAAGTTTTAAAAAAACAACCTGCCCTAAGAAGTGTCTGTGAAGAGGAATTAGATATTGGCTAAGGTGCTTATTTTCATACGCAAGTAAGATTGTTCATCTCTTACTTCACAACAAATTAATACACAACTCTCTTATTTTAATTTTCTAATTTAAAATCCTATGGTCTAATAAAAAATAAATTAAATTAGTTCAGCTGTCTTTTACATCAATTAGTAAATAGATTAAGACAAGCCAGCACTGCCACTTTACATTTTATCAGCTGTGTGACAGCAACAGTCTCCTATCATTTTGTACTTGTTTTTATTGCAAATTGAGGCAAATCTGAAAGCTACAACATCCAAGATGGAAACTTAGTGTTTCGTATTCAGTAAGCATCGGTGAACGTGGCAACAAGTGGTTTTTTTCACAACAGAATTCTTTCAATTTCTGCTGACATAGCACATCCATGAAGAACTTCTCAAAAGTAGTGAAAAACACTCAGTGGGAAGGAACTGAAAGAGCAAAGAATGCTCTTTGAAATTGAAATAGGCAATAGCATTCTCAGATACAAAAATGTTGATATGTATGTATGTATCATTCAAAAACTTTCCTGAAAATGCCCTCTCAAAAGCACAGAAAGCACTCATCTTCTGCCACAATTGTGATAAAAATATCAGATCTTGCTTGCCATTATAAAACTCAGAAGTAGCTTAGTGCAAAACACAGAGTCTAGAATTAGCAGGGTGACAGTACAAAAGAAAATGTGGTGCTGTGACATTTACAGTGTCTCTCTAGAAAATTTATTCTGAATTAATTTGGATTATAAAATACCTTTTTCGCACGAGAACATGGTGATGAGGAAAAATCAGGGATTTGCGGCCCTGAAGCTGAAATTATCTAACAATGCAGTAGAAAGCAATGAGGCAGCGTTTTTTTACTCCCACTCTTTTCTGTTCAATTCACTCAGTTACATAAAAGAAGGTGGAAAATTGAGGCCTTCAAACACTCACTGAGTCTGCCACCAATGGTAACTACTTGTGACAACTGTCATTTTGTTCCACCAGGAATTTTGGAGAAACGCGTAGGTGAAAATCTGGCTCTGCTGAAGTCATTGGGGTTTTGCAATCAATGTCACTGAAAGGAGAATATTACCACTACGTATGACAACTACCTTCAGCTGACCTCAGCTTTTTAATATGGTCAGCCAAAGATATCAGGGAACACAGCATTCTTCATTCATTTGCCTCATATTGCAATATGCTGTAGTAGAAAGCATTAGCTAAGTACTCTGACTTAGTGTTGTGGTACAGCTCATCAGGAAAATCACCATAAAAAGTAAGAAATCCTTCAAAATCAGGCACAAAGCAATGCTGCCAGAGAAGACCTACGAGCTCTGTCCGTGTATCAGTGTTTAGGTGACTCATTTCACTAATCACAGTTCACAAAACTCATTTGTTCACCTGAGTCAAAATGATGCAACCCAGGCTTTATCTGGAGGATTTTCTCTGCTTTACGTCTGTTCAGACACATATAAAAATTACCTATTGACCACTTTCTTTCTATTAAAATGTTAAAATGAAAAAGACATTGGCACTTTCAAAAGCTTGCAGTGCAATGTAAAAATTACTGTTTATCTGTAGATACAGCAAGGAACAGCCTCTTTGGGAAATTGCCTTCAATAGACTAAGAGGGCTTAACCAGTCAGATTGACAAGAGCTGTAAAGCAATATTAACATCATTTGATGCACTCATCACATAAAACATTTGAATTTTGCCTAGAAACTACTGAAATGTATGGCTTCCTAATAGTGCATGCAGTGGAATAAATGCAAATATAATATTTCACAAGGAAACAACTTTTGAGTGAGGAAGCACTATTTAATTCTTCACTGATGAAAATGAGAATTTCTTCATTAGGTGTATGTGAGGCTGTGATCAAATTAAGAACAGGAAAATGTGTTGATAAACTGTTTCTGTCACGTGAAACAAATGTCTTATGGATCCTTTGGAAATGCTAGGTGTCGATCTGGTCCATGATTGCAAGCAGCTGCACACTTGTGCACTTTCTGAAGAGCAAATAGGCCACAGAATAAAGAAAATGCCAGTGTAGACTGTATGTTGAAAAACTCTGGCCCCTCAGAAACGGGCAGTTTCAGAGAAGGAACCTTTTTATTTGTGGGAGGATATGAAGTCAGGCCTTGAAATGCAGCATTTGGAGACGATGTGCACCTCAAACAATAAGATGTATCTATATCTACTGTGTATCTACAGGAATGCACAGAGAATTTAAGGCAATGAAAATATAATAGCAATAAATGGTATGTAGGTTTGCAAGCTACCAAGAGCAATAGTTTATTATTTCAGCATAAAAGATACATAGGTCAAGTTATAACTTTAGCCTGAAAGATTGAAATTAAGTTCTATATCCACTACCTGATGTATATTTTAAAATAAAAAAAATGTTTAACTACCTGGTATTAATGTAGCTGTTTTGTACACCAGTTGCAATTACTCAAAAAATAGGAATATAAATTAAATAATATTTTTACCCTTACACACAAAGGCTCCACATATGTAAACTAAACGCCAACAGAGAAGGCTGCCTGTAAGAATTTTCATTTAGTTCATATAAAACCTTACTGCTTGATATATTTCTGTACAAAGCATGCTATCAGGGTACTTCTGAAACACATAAAATGTCTGTTCTCCTATTTGGCCTCTAGCAAAATGACAGATAAATGGGCTTTTAATGCTAAACATAACAAGAATTAATCACCTTGATTTGGCTGATCTGTATGTCCAAAGGAGATGATGATGTTTCCAAAGTTTCCAGTTCTTTTTCTTGTTCAGCTATCCAGATGGACAGAGCTTCAAAATTATTGCCAAAATGATCCCACTTGTTTTTCACCATTTCCATGCTTTTAATACTAAAATTAACCAAATCAATTAGAGAGAATAAACAGTTTAATATAGTGAAGCTGGCCATATTCTTCCTAAATAGATATGTAGCTTAATTTACTGGAGGGTCATTTTAAAAACTCCTGGGTTTAGAGGACCAAGTTATGCACCTAAATTTAAACTTGATTCTCTCTTAGACTGCACACTCAAAAAGTCAGATATTATATTACCCATAGTGGGGATACCAAGGGGTGAAACAGAGCACAGCTTCACTCATCAGCTGTATATCAAGAATCTTATCATAGCAGGAAAAGAAAGTAAAAGTAACATTTCTATGAAATAATATGGAGATATATCAGATAACTAAAAATTGAGATAACTGAGTGTCAGCCATTTAGTTGCAAGGACAGAATGATTAAAACCAGTGTATTGTGGACATACATACATTGACCAATATTACCACTTTATTAAACTTGGTTTCATGTAACAGCAATCTGCCCATCTTATGGCAAGTTTGTGTTTTCTGAGGAAATCATTTCATATCAAGCCGAAGAATCAACAAGATATATGATTCAACTACCTCAAAGTTAATAGATTTATAGTCTTTGAATCATACATTATGTTAAACAGAGACAAGTTATGACTAATGCTTGTATATCTTGGATAGCAAACAAAGCACCCTTGTTTTTATCACAAGTTAAGAAGTCTAAGACCCTTTTAAGGCCTAATAGCATTAACTTCCAGCACACAAGGTTCTGCTCCCTTCAAATCATTGTAAAGAAACCAGGGCTAACGTAGCCCCTACACACAGCTTGCAAAACATGCATTTTCTGTTTCATTGAAAATATTAAAATTTAATCAGAGAAGTTTCAATAGTAAAAAAGCCCAAAATACATTTTCCTTTTAAATAGATCCTTAAAAAATGTTCCATGTGAAGTTTTTGTTTCAATTTCTTCGCCCCCCTCTTTAATCAAAGCTAGAGGAAGCGTTAAGATGTAGTCTAAAAATGTAAAAATCAGTCTTTGTAGTTTTTATTTTCACAATGAAAAAAAGCAATGTCAACAGCTATTTACTGATAAGAGTGTATTCAAATTCAAGTTTTTTGTACGAAAATAAAGTGCAAAAATATTTTACTCAAGTCCAGCCTAAGAAAATAGAGCTGGAAATCAGAATCAAGGGTCCAAATTAGTAGCACAACAGCTTAAGATCCTTCACCTTTGTATCTGCTTTCCTTATAAGTTGTAAGAAAGCTGTAGACTGTAAATAAAAGAGTCTCAAACACACTGAACAGCTATGTGTCATCTCCTTGGAAAACAGATGTGTTGTTTGCATGGTAGCTGACCAAGGAGAGCTTTACTTTCCCTTTCCTGTTCATTGGCATAATATGTACCATAAGCATGTGGGATATCTTCATTTTAAATTACCCAGCCAAGGTTTTTATTTATGATGAGAGTTACAACACAACCCTTACACACTGATTATATGCTCTGTAGATTCACTACAGAGAGTTTCATTTAGTTGCATGTTTTGCAGAAGGGATTTATTTATTATCTGTCACAGTACCACAGACATTCTGTATAATCCATACATTCAAACAAAACCTATTTCACATCTACATGGAAAGGGAATATAAATGATGGCTTTCATTTAAAAATAGATGACATTATTAAAAAAAAGAGTATTCATTGTTGGAAGGACGTATTTCTTGAATTGAAAAATCACACTAGTTTCTTCCCTAATACTGGAGATAAAGTATTGGATAAGACATGGTAGAATTTGCCTGCAAATCATTGTAATACTTCATATTGGAGAAAGTGATGTGTAAGAAAATCTTAGACTACCACTAACCAAAAAAGTTACTTCTGCTGCAGAGGTTAGTTATTCTGTTTTACAACGGTTCTTTTACGTTGGGAAGAAAAGGCACCAAATTAAAGTCAGACTAGCATGACAATGGTCAATAGGGAAAAAAAAATCCAACAACATGGGCATTGCCCTTTGCTCATATTGGGATAGAATTATAGAATCATAGAAGTGTAAGGTTGGAAGAGACCTCTGAGATCATCGAGTCAAACCGTGCCTGTCTCCCTACTAAGCCATATCCCTAAGAAACTCACCAACCTGTCTTTTAAACACCTCCAGGGATGGAGACTCCATCACCTCCCTGGGCAACCTGTTCCAATCCCTGACCACTCTCTCAGTGAAAAAATTCTTCCTAATGCCCAGTCTAATCCTGCCCTGGCACAACTTGCAGCTGTTCCCTCTCGTCCTGTCGCTCGTCACTTGCGAGGAGAGAGCAGCACCCACCCTGTCACAACTTCCTTTCAGGCAGTTGTAGACAGTGATAAGGTCTTCCCTCAGCCTCCTCTTCTCCAGGCTAAACAACCCCAATTCCCTCAGTCTCTTCTTGTAAGACTTGTTCTCCAGCCCCTTCCCCAGTGTCGTTCCCTTCTCTGGATGCTCTCCAGCCCCTCAGTGTCCTTCTTGTACTGAGGGGCCCAAACTGACCCCAGCACTCGAGGTGTGGCCTCACCAGTGCTGAGTGCAGGGGCACAATCCTGCCCTGGTCCTGCTGCCCACGCTGTGTCTGACACAGCCCAAGATGCCATTGGCCCTCTTGGCCACCTGGGCCACTGCTGGCTCATGTTCAGCTGCTGTCAGACAACACCCCCAGGCAGCTCTCCAGCCACTCTTCCCCAAGCCTGGAATGCTGCACGGGTTGCTGTGACCTAAATGGAGGACTCTACACTTGGCCTTGCTGAACCTCATTCCGTTGGATGGAAGTGGTGGTACCTGCTTAAGTTTATACAGCAAAGTATGACTTATTCTAAACACTAATTCCAATAAGACAGCATAGAGTTGGCACATATTTTCATGATTACTGTGTCAGATCTAATATATGTAAAAATTTCTCACACACGTGCATGTGTTTATAGATAAAATGAGAATGGGAAGAGTGGAAGCTGAGTAACTCGAGTAACTGAGTCGCTCACTTGAGAAAAGGGATGACATTTTTAAGAATATAAAAAACTACAAATATTTACAGGGTTTAACAAGATTTTCTTGGAGTTTAAACTTTCAGTTTTTAAACAAAATTTGGCAAAATATGTTTTTTATTTGCAGCAGCAGAAGCAGCTTTTGGTACTGCCCGGGAAACAAAATCTGAGCATTCGGCTAAGAGCAAGGCACTTCTTGACACTCCTCTGGAGACAGTGGAATACTGAAAATAGAGGCAAATACAGTAAACGTGCTGTTCTCATACTTGCACTGAGATTTTTCATTCTAAAAGAGTCTAGAAGGAGGTTAATTACCTGTTCTCAGGATTAGGACTTAAGGATAAGTGACAGGTTAAATGTGACTAACAGTGGTTTTATAAACTATGTACTATTAAACAAAGATTTTGTTTATTTGCACACACTCTTTTGACATTTCTGGTACTATAATCTGGTTACTATGCCACAGCAAGCTGTAAATGACAGAGCTGATGTGACAACACAGAATGCTGACAAGGTATTCTAGAAATCTGATACAATCTTATAGTGGAGAATAAATATTAGGACTTGTTAAGAACATACTCTTCTTCAAGAGTTGCTTCAACTTTTTTCACTTGTTCTTGGATTGATTTTGCCTGCTGCTGAAGGGACTGCTTGTTCTTTGAACCCAGTTGTATCTCAGAAGAATTCTTCACCAAATTCTCAGCCTGCACTGCCATTGCTTCAGTCTGTTTAGAAAGTTCCTGTAAGGATGCAAGACACACCAACAGTTTCATATAATTACACAAGTAGTATTTTTCCTCAGTTTCTGTGGTGGGAAAAAATATCTGTGTCCTATATGAATATTTTGAATATGTAAATATGTAAAAAGTTATTTTCATGGTGCATTTAAGAAATATTTATTTGAGCACAGTAGCTTGAATAAAATTTAGCAAGGGAAATGATAGGTCCAAAAGTTAACTCAACCAATAAACATTTACTCTACAGCTCTCTGAGAATTTTTTTTTTAATTGTAGAAGATTATATGCGTCATTATTTAATCTTTAGATCCTACCCTTTACAGAGAGGATTTTGCAGTACCTCATAGTTTGTTATCTCACTTTATTTAGCAACTATTTTCTGCCATGAATGGTAAACCCATACACCAGAACAATGGATGCTGAGCATAACCAAGACAGGTACAACTTAGTAACAGATTCATCGAAGGGTAAACATAGCAAGAAAAGCACTGCACTTAGGGAAGGAGATCACTAGTATTGACTTCTGTGTTAGTAAATAGAATGGGATAGGATAATTGTGTGTTACTAAAGGCAAGTGGCACGTTAGGGCTTATGTCCATATAGCAGAAGTCTCCCCTTTCTTCCCTCAGGGCCAAAAGGGGGCCAGTTGGCACAGTCCACATAACATCACTACTGTACTCTGTGTCAAGGCTGATACCAATGCTTGACTCTGTTTACCTTACCAGTACAGATAATTACTGAGCATAAAATGGGAAGTCTTCAAAATCATTTTACCTTCTATACGTGCGCTTCAGATGCATATTTTGAGTAATTTTTCATGTTCTTTTCATAAAACAACTTTTTACTGCTAAACAGTATATGAAGTCTCTAAACTGCAGATGCAATTTGCACTGGCATTGACTGGAAACCACGCAAAGACTGAAGGTAATACACCCACTACCCAGTAACAAGCAAGGCAGAGAGATATCCCAGTTCCTGCATTTCACACATTGAATACCTTTGTCTGATCCAGTTCTGAGGAGAGGCTCTCTAAACTGCTAAAATTTAGGATACGTTCAAGAGCACAGCTTGCTTGGTTGAGATATTTTACTACTGTTTCTTTGTCCTTTTCAAACTGCTCCCATTTATTTATTGTGACCTACAAAAACAAACAAACAAATCCAAAACAGGAACATCAAGACAAAAAGATCAAAGGGGAGAAAAAAAAAAAAATCACTGTAAGTTACTAAAGAAGGGAAAGAGAATCACCTGACATCAAATAAAACAATTATTCATGAATTGCCATCTACTCCACAGATGAAACTGTTCTGAACTCAATAAAAGTAGAAGTTGAATTTTCAATGATTCATACTGCAATGTGCAAAAAAGCACTGCTTTCTAAAATGCCAGCACTGTTTAAATGTTATTTTTGAAAGCTCTGCAAGAAGTCTATAGTGAGAGGTAACGAACAATACTTGAAAGGATTTTCAAGTCTTATAATGAAATAAATTACCATAAAACGGTAGGAGAAAATCCTTACTTGTAGGAAACTCATACAAAGGAATCTATTTCTTCTTCTCTGATAATGTAAAATTTGGACTAGCTTACACCATTTAATTACTAGTCACAAGAATTACATGACAGTATAAAGAAGTATTTTCTTGATTCTGAAGTAAAGCAAGGCCCGAGTTAAGACTTTATACATAGGATTCCTTAGAAAAAAAATGGCTTAATAATAAATTCCTACATTAAGAAGTTATTTGAGCTCTATTTATCATGTTATCATCTTGTGTTTTATTATGAGAAATAGTTTCAACAACTTTAAGCATTTCTGTGAAATAGTGGATATCTGGAACACTATTCTGCTTAGAGAAATGTAAAGGACAACTCAGATATGGGCACAAGAAGCTGGAAATTCTAATCCCAGTTCAGTCAGTGATAAGTTATACAACCTGGAGCAACCAATTTGATTTCTGTGACTTCTTTCTTCCTTCTTTAAATTTAGGATGGCAGTATGCACTTCACAGTGTAGCTGTGAGGATGATATTTCAACGACAAGAGGTTTTACTAATCTAATATCCAGCCTAAAGTGTCTCAAATAAAGGCCAATGTCATCTTTAGTAACCAGGGGAGACAGCCCATTTAAAAATTAACTCACAAATTAAAGTATCTATTATGACTGAATAGTTGACACTGTTAAACACATCCAAACAAAAAGCTCTTTCTTTATTAACTGAGAGGTATCCAGTAGCTTTGAGAAGTCTTCATGGAGGTACTGATCATGAGAACCCCAAGACCAAGACTCACAGGGGAGAAAGTTAGCTTTTTTACATTAAATAAAATGATTTTTCACTAAGTTTTAAAAAGAAAAGGGAAAAGAAAACACAGGTCTATATTTCTACTTGCAAAGGTCCCACCTGCAGTTGCTCTTCACGTTTCTCCATAGTCTGCTGCATGTTCTCCAGTGTTCCTTCCAACTTCTGTAAATCCTCTTGCATTGTGCTGGGCAGTCCACCTTCGATCTGCAACTGCTTAGCCTGGGAAATCTGCTGTTGCACATCTTGCCTCTTTGCACGGAGTCTCCTTGTCCTTTGCTAAAAGGATTCAAGTGACAGGAATGACAAGACTTTTTAGTTTCTTTGGGAAACCAGCCCAATGAAATCACTTTTTGCTTTTGTGGGAGTATGCAATGAGAGCAACAGGCAAAGGGACAAACCAATGAGTCTCATATACTCATCAAGTAAACACCTTGAGTTCCAAAATGTGCTTAGAACTTTTTTTGGTGTACAAATTTTAGAAAAAAAGTGACTGTATGGTCATTTATCCAAAGCAATATTTTAGAAAGCAGAAGTGGCAACAGTTGAGCAACTGCAGTAGTAGGCACAGGTACAGGTATTCCTCCTGTCTGTCTGGAATCAGATAGGTCTGCTCCATCTGAGGCACACGCTGGAGCCCCAGACTGATCAAAATACATCAGCATTCATTAGAGAGCAGTAAGGGGACAGCCAAATTGCATAATCATAGAATCATAGAATTGTAGAATTGCTTGGTTGGAAAAGACCTATGAGATCATTGAGTCCAACCGTACCTGTCCACTACTAAACCATGTCCCTGAGCAACTGATCTACCCATCTTTCAAACACCTCCAGGGATGGGGACTCAACCACCTCCCTGGGCAGCTGTGCCAGTGCCTGATAATCCTTTCAGTGAAAAAATTTTTCCTGATGTCTAATTTGAACCTCCCTTGGCACAACTTCAAGCCAATTCCTCTTGTCCTATCACCTGTCACTTGGGAGAAGAGACCAACACCCACCTCACTACAACCTCCTTTCAGGCAATTGTAGAGAGTGATGAGGTCTCCCATCAGCCTCCTCTTCTCCAGGCTAAACAACCCCAGGTCCCTCACAACTTGTTCTCCAGCCCCTTCACCATCTTCTTTGCCCTTCTCTGGACATGCTCCACCACCTCAATGTCTTTCTTGTAGTAAGGGGCCCAAAACTGAACACAGAATTTGAGGTGCAGCCCCACCAGTGCTGAGTGCAGGGGCACAATCCCTGCCCTGGTTATTAACTTTCTCTTTGATGCATTTTGCTTTGTAGTACTATCAGAAACTATCAAGACTTGAGCTCCAAACATTGCCAGCTTTGCTAGGTAAGTTCTCTGCTCCTTGCTCAATTTTGCTCCGGGCACAGTCAGGTCTTTGTCAAAGTTTGCTTTTACCTTAAAAGATTTTGTACCAAAAGAATAAGAAGAGTCTGAAAACTCAAGGAGAAGTCAATTATTCTTACTGCCTCTCCTATGATGGACAAGGATTGTAGATTATTGACAGGAAATACAAATCTTATCACATGCAACAACTTTTATAAACACCAAAGAGTTTAGATAAGACAGAGGTAGTTCCTAGCAGTGCCTGGTCAGACAAGACAATAAGACAAGTTTGCCCTTACAGAAATACCTGTTAATATAAAATCCTTATATAATATCCCAACGTTGATAGTAAATTATTCTTATTAGCTTTGAGCAGACCTCAAGGTTAATTTCCCATCTTTGGCCTTAAAACCCATGATTCCTGCTGTGTGAAACCCATGATTCCTGCTGTGTGAAACCCATGATTCCTGCTGTGTGAAACTCATGTGGTTTATTGTCACTGTAGCCTGCAGATGTTCTGATTTATTATCAGCGGATAATAAGGCTCCTGCTCTACAGACTGGAGGCCAACCTGTCACTGCAGTAGCTACCTAGAGGAGGAGATGAGGTTAGAGACATAAATCCCCTCTAGCATTTAGATTTAGGGGCACAACAAAGCTGTTGATGTAAAGAAATTTAAAAAAAAACAGGACTGGTAAAAAAATTAGCATGATAAAATCTGACATGCAATCTTTAAAAAGGTAAAAAAAGACACTACATATTTACAGAGTGAACTTACCCAAAATTTCTTGTAAACAAAGCCTGTTTTTCTGGTGTTCTGTGCCCCCAAAAAACCCGTATGAAATAAAAGAATATTCAATGAAATTTGAATAATAGGCTCATCTTTGGGCATTAACTTTTTAAATATAATGACAACTTTTTTCATAAGAAATCAATACTACACCATGTAAGACCTTTCCCTTAATAACTCTTTCAAGTTTAAATATAAAGATTTATGCTAATGAACATTTCAAAATAAATAATTATTATACACTATCTTGAAAATAATATGGACGTGAGTGATTGCCCTACCTGATGATGAAGTAGTAGCTGTTGAGCTTGTAATAAACTTTCTGTATCCAGGATCTTTTCAGCTTCTGCTTGAGCTTCTTTAGAGTTGTTGATTAACTCTTCAATTGCACTTTTAACTTCTTCTTTGTACTGGACACAGTCTCCAACAGTGCCTAATTTTTTTTCAATCTGGAATTACAGATAACTTTCAGTGTTTCATGTTGACAGACATATACATATTTTAAGAGTACATTTTTATTTGGAATATTTTTTCAAAAACTACAGTAAATGGTCTAAATTAAAACCATTTTTGTCTCCAGCACTTTTAATAGACCCCTTGAAATTTATATTGTGACAGTAGACTTAAAATGTGACCAAGGAAATCTTTGTCTTGTTTAGACACACTCCCTTTTACATTGTCATATCATAAATAGCCACTGATTTGTGAGCACATAGAAAATACAAGCTGTCCTCACCCTTGCAAGATGACCCATTTTCCAAAACTACTCAATATCTACTCAAATCACAAAAAATCTTGCTGCCTATTGGACTTTCTAGGGCAATGCCCTAGTGAATCACAAAAATGTCAGGATGTCCTGTTACCCTGGTTTTATGGACCATAATGTACACGTGGTGCAATATCCAGGCTCCATTTGCAGAATTTTATAAACAAAAAGATACATCTATTCAACCTATCAGAACATCTTCCCTCTTTGCATAATTCAGCTAACTACTTGTAGATGATTCCCAGTACAGGCTCTTCTCCTCAGACAGTTCCTGTGTTTTAAGATTTTAACCATAAAGTATTCTAGAACTAAGAAACTTCTTTCTTTTCTTCCTCCCTTCCTTTCTTTCTTTCCAGCCCACATTTATTTTGGAGGATCATTCAGATTCAAGCCATTCTCTTTCCTATCACATGTTTAGTCTTTACTCTCAAAGAAACATTGCTTAACTCTAGAAATACCCAGTATCAATCTTTGTCTAAACATTCTCATCCATCCAACTAACAAGACGTAAATTTAGCTGTAAAGAGTTTTCAGACTTTCAAGAATCAGCAATCTCTTAACCATAACATAAAGTGCCACTTAAATTATGCTTTTAGATTCAAAACCAGTTTAGATTCTAGTTCTTATTTTCTTTTTTTTTTAACTTCATGAACTTGTGCTCCCCTTAGTTCTGGTTTTTGGAGGAAACAAAAAGCAAAAGTACTTTTACAGTCACTTGGAAATCACAAAATTGGTTCCCTCAACTTTCCAAACACAGTTTTCATGCTGGAGAAGTTTGGAGAGGTTTCTATCCATGGGACTTCTACACACTTGGAACACCTACAAGGTCTGTACAAGAATCAACCCTAACAAAGGAATTTGAAGCCTGAACTCTTTCTCTATCCCGAATTCTCTTTTCAAATGGATCTGTTCCTCCTTCTAAGTGTAAGACATTCTAAATTTCTCCTGATCTTTTTTACTGTGAAAACTGTGAAGTGTCAAATTCCCTGAGGTCCCACAAAATGAAGGGTTTAGTGGATTATAAGAGGTTTTACTTCTTATCAGTAAGAAACTTTCCATGATTTCAGCAGTTACAGTATCTCATTATCATCCACACCTCAGAAAACTGCACCCTTTTCCTGTAAATTCAGAGCATGATAAGACATCCCTAATGATTTGAAACTACCTTACAGTAGCTCATTCATTATTTCAGGATAAAAGAGAAATAAATAAAGATTAAAGCCAAATTCTATATCCATTAGCTGTTCACTAAGAGCTGATTTTAGAAAACTTATCTTTTGCTTCTAAAAATACTGACACTTTGATTCCAAAAACATTTACTATTATGCTTCCCAATCCTGCAAAGGGAAAAGATCCATTATAATAACGTTAGTATTTTTTGCCTGCTGCTCTCAAGGCTTTGCTACCCAGGGAGTACAAATGAGTTTTCTGTTGCTGAATGCTTGCAGTTTAATTAAAAGAAAACAGCAGGGAATTTGTGAAGCCATGATTGATGTAATTTCATGTGACACTGTAAATGGGGAGTTCTTGTGTCCCTCATACCATACCTCAGCCAGCAAATCTAGGAGTCCCTTGAAGTCACTGGAAAGTTTACAAAGCTCATCCTTTGTCTTTTTAGCCTCCAAATCAGGACATATGGCAGTCAAAACAGCAACTGTAGATTTCAGCCAGCTGTGGTTTTCTCCTTGCTTGTTAACATGCTTCCTAATTTCCTGTGGAAGATCCAAAACATATTTTCTTCAAATAAATAAGATATATTAATGAGTGACATTCATGGCACCTGCTCAAAGAAGTGTAAACACACTGCCTTTATTTTGATCTCAAAACACTAGAAATGTGTCATTTTGCATACCCTATCTGATTCTTTTCCAGTCATTGGCTAGATTTTCGCATTTCCTCCACAGATTTTACTCCACTACTACTTATTACACTGTTCCTTAATAGATAACAGAGGAGTACTTTTCCCTCACAAACTATAATAACATTTTTACCTACAGATAGACAGATAGATGGTCAGTACCACTGTATATATTTTACATATACTGACCAAATTCCTTAGTTACCATTCAAATCTTAAATGCTGACTTTCCCAAACAGAAAATTTCATGCAGCATAAGGTTTGGTGTATTTTTTTTTTCTAATTAAATAGCTCCTTTTTCCCTCTTTTCACCCAGTAGTTCCTTTATATATTCATTCCAGTGCTGATGAGAAGCTGCCAGCAGTGAAACTGCATGAGTAAACCAGACTTTTTGGAGTAGAAGCACCCATTGAGCTAAGGGTCTATCTGCCTTGTCAAGGTCATCCTAAACGTGTTTCTCTGCACTGTCAGCCTCATAACCCACTCATGACCTTCACACAAAGTCCTAGAATACATGACATTCCTATTTTTGCTCCTAGTATGTTAAATGAAAAAAGAATTAAGGATCAAGCTAGATCCCAAGCAAAATACATTATTGCCTAAAACTATTTTAACCAAACAACTCAATTTTCAACTATTCTTCCACTTCTGTTACCAGTCACCAACACAAAAGTGAATGCCAGAATATCTTTGCCTCCCCTGTTATACTATCAGAGAAGTGAATTTTATTCGATAAGATTTCCCTAAATGTAAGACAGTGACTTGATACTTCAAAAAAATCCAGTTCAGAAATTTTGGCTTCTCTTTGCACAGCGGTTTTAACTGTGTACATAGTTGAATAAAGGGCTTCTATATTTTGGATGTTCTTAATATAAAGGGACCTGCTATTCTTTAAATTAGTAGGAATTTCTGCCACACTTTTTTTTTCCTGCTGCACATGGAATTTTCTCCTAGAAATGTTTTTAAGAATACCAGGAATCAGCAGAGCTAGTATGGTCTCCATAGTAAAACATCTGCACTACTTCAGAATAGAGTTTTATCCAGAGTCTCAGCAGCAATGACAGTAACTTTGTTAAGAGTATAAGCCAAAGGCTCACCCCCACGGATGTTTTAAATAGCTTGTATTTGGCAGTATCATTGACACTTTGCTTTATCTTCTTTAGCTCTCCTTCTGTCGACGAAATCCAACTTGCCAATTCAGAAAACCTGAAATAAATCGTCACACAATGCAAAGCAAGGAAAAAAAGTTAAGAGAAAAAAAACCACCACCACCAAGTGGTAACCTCTTAATTTGAAACCAAAAATCCACTCAAACCCCCACTATAATTTGTGGAATTACTACATAAAGAATAGCTTTCTACTTGAAGCTAACAACGCAGTATCATTCTTCATGCGGTACTGATCTACGTCAACATTTAGAGGAGGGACTGCATATTAAGGCTCTGTGAGAGCCAGGTAGCAATTGAGCTGACACCTGTTGTTATAGCCCTTCCAGGTATCCGAGTGCTCTGTTAGCTTTACATATGTGCTGTCTATCTGGGATTTGAGCTCCTTCAGGATTCGCTGGCTGCTTTCCAATGTAGCCCTCACTGGATCCGTAACCGGGAGTTTTTGGCACAGTTCTTCAATCCGCTGCAGCCTTTTCTCACACAGCTGGTAAGGTCCCTTGTCACCGAAGAACAACTGATGGGAGACAAAGCAGAAAATCCAATAAAAATGCAAACTGGCAGAAATCACAGCACATCTATATATTTGTTATAAATTGTACTAAGCTCAAACCAAAATTTTTTGTTAAAGGCCCCAAGGACGGATCTGATTTAGTTGTGTACAGAGTGTTTGGAGTCTTAAGAGATGATCAGACCTTCTGTTTATTATTGACATTGAAATGTATTTCTGTAAATGCCACCATGGAGGCATATAATAGGAAAAAGTTCTTCACTGAAAGGGTGATTGGCCATTGGAATGAGCTGCCCAGGGAGGTGGTGGAGTCGCCGACCCTGGAGGTGTTCAAGGGGAGACTGGATGAGGCACTGAGTGCCATGGTTTAGATGATGGTATTAATGTTGGTGTTAGTGTTGGGTTATAGGTTGGACTCGATGATCTCGGAGGTCCTTTCCAACCTTGTGATACTGTGAATTCATACCACGTGTTCCTTGATCATTCTTTCATTGCCTTCTCTTGATAACACCTTGTTCTGTCGAGCCAGTTCAGCTTTGCACTCCTCCACTGTGACCATGAACTTGCTTTTCTGTATTTCAATCTTCAAGTGCATCAAATGATATGGGGCTTCTGTCTGAAGATCCTAGACATCCACGGGGGCAATAAACAAGCACAGAGATAAAACACTACCACTCCCATTGCCTCAGTCTGAAGTTGCTACAAATAAATTATCTAAAAACTGCTAATACAGAAAATAAAGCCTATACATGCATGAACAGATGAGGGTTTCTCAGTATTTATTTAAGTAAATAAAGCAACTCTGTTACCAGTTAACTCAGATACTTCCTAAGTTTGGGGATCAGAATATGTATGTATAAGGGACATTACACATACATACACTGTACATATATTGGTAAGATATACCAAATATTCCCTGTATAAAATAATAAAGCAAACAATATTAGCAAAGCTGTATTCACAACTGCTTCCAGAGGATCCTGTTTACATGCTAGTGAGAAACACTCATCCATCACTCCAGCTTTGACCTGCAACATGCTGTAGCAGGCAAGAAATACCACAGCTTACGAGCAAGGTTTGTTCAGTTTTTAGAGCCTTTGGTAGAAGACACAATTTAAACTGATGGCCTGATCTCTTAAAATTTTAGGTTTTTTAATGCTGGGAAAGGAACTGCAACTGTGCAACATCTGCATGAAGTAAGAAAAGCTAAGGTCTATTCTCAAGAAATGTTAACACAGGTATCATTATGGCTAAATGTAGGGGGAGAAATAAAAGTTTCATAATTCATTTTTCACATTCTTTGACTTTTGACCACTATACTTAACAGGGCTTTCTCAAGAGGGTATTTGTAGATGTAACTGTATTTAGTATTGTAAAATACAACTGTGTAGGAAACAAATAATACAACTTTTTTCAATTTTTTTTTTCAACATACAAGTCATGTAGAAACATTCCAAAGTTCATCTTACAATTTCCAGAGACATCATTCAATGCCACCAACCTTCCATTGCCTATGCAGTTTTCTCACAGCTTCCTGCAGGTTATGTTGCTCTTGTTCTGGGAGGATGTCAGTAAGTTCATCACATGCTTTCAGAAAGGCATTTAAGACTCTCTGATCCAACTGGTTAAAAAATTCCTGAAGTTGAGGCAGAAAGTGAGAACATGAAGCTGATTATTGATACAGTAACCTGCCAATATGAAGTTCCCTAACACACTCTAAGTTTCAAGGTTACTTCTGCTGCATTGAAGAAGTTTGAGCTAAGGAAAGAACTAATCTGAGTTATTTAAAATCCAGCAAACTAATTTAATCTCAGCCAGTACACTGAGATGGTATTTTAGTAAGAATATTTTAGTAAGAATACATTTTAAAGCCACATGTGTAAGCAGTGGTTTATAATACAGACACAGATATTCATCTGAAAAAAAAAAAAGAGCAGCGGATGTGCAAGACTGGCAAAATATAGTGTCCTCGCTCCCAATGGTTCTACTGGGCAAGCCAGCCCTAATTTCTGTGAGGTCTTCTTTCTTCACCTTCTGTTTGTTTACATTCATCAGTAAGAGGGGTGATGTTTTTTCCTTTTTGTTTTTCAATCTTAACATTAGTTTGACCCGATCTGTGTAACTTTTATACGCAAAAGAAATCCTAAACAATTAGAGAATTAAGTAGGTTTTCACTTGTATGTCATGCATTCAAAGAGTAAGGGCAGAGATTTTACTCACGCTATGTTTCCTGAGAAGTTCTTCAGGATTTCCTTTTTCTTTTAAGCAACAATTGGCAATCTGTATTACTTTCTCCAGTTCTGCTCTAGACTCCTCGAAATTCTTCATCAAACGGCTATTTGCTTCTATGTTTTTTCTCCAGTCACCAGCTTTCCTGACCATATTCTGAGTTACAAGCAAAGAAAATGAGCTAGCACTTTCTCACTGATTTTTATTTGCTTTCTTTTACCATGATCTTACAAAAAATGCATTTAATTGGTGTCATTCTTTCAAATACCAGGTGCTTCTCCCTTTCATGCTCCCATTTCCCTAATTTTTAATACTTACACTAACACTCACGTTAACGTCATCCTCATTCAAATAAAAATGGGTGGCTCTCATATAGATATCTCTGATACCTTCACAATGCCTCTGCCATTTGGCTAGTGTTTCTTTCCTTTCAAATGGAAAGCACCTGGTATGGCTTAAAGCTTGCCATTCCATTTTTCCTAGTAGCAGACCACCTCCTCCTACGTGACTCTACGTGAAGGTGGTTTGATCTATAGATTAGACCAGTTCCATGCTACAAGTCTTTTGGCCTGGAGAAAGTTTGTCCAGCTATCACAAAAGTAGACTAGACAGGCAACTGGATAGAAACCTGTTAAAAGAAGGACAGGAAATTGTGTGGTTTAGTTTCTACTCTGAAATCATCTTGTTTTGAAACCTTAGTAAGCACTCTTCATTGTTCTGAATCACCATCCCTGGAGGTGTTTAAAAGATGGGTTGATGAGATTCTTATGGACATGGTTTAGTAAGGGGACAGGTATGGCTGGACTCGATGATCTCAGAGGTCTCTTCCAACCAGATGATTCCATGATCCTGTTTTGTAGTCTGCCTCAGTGCACTGCATTATCCAGTGGTTACAATTCCATAACCGAGTAACAAAATTTACCAGCCAAAATTAACAGTTCACTAGTAGCAAGGTAATTCCAGGACTGCTTACTAACCATACACTTCACTATCCTCTCTGATTACAAACCCTGGTGTAAGGAATTGCAATGCCTTTACCCAGTGAGCCAATCAAATCTGTAATTCTCATCAAATTGAATATCTTTCTAAAACTTTTTAAAGCTTCATGATAAATGTTTGTGTGTATTTATATAATCATATAGGAAAGTATTCTTTACATGAGATAATGTCAGCTTCCAGATCCATATATATTTTAACTCCAGGTATATCACTTGAGGGAATGGCAGGAAGATGTGCCAGGGGAGATTTAGGGTGGATATTAGGAAAAAGTTCTTCACTCAGAGGGTGGTGGTGCACTGGAACAGCTCATGGTGCTGAGCTTGACAATATTGAAGAATCATTTGGACAATGCCACACTGGGTGAAGGTTGGGGTTGTCCTATGCAGGGGTATGAGTTGGACTCAATGATACTTGTGGGTCCCTTCCAGCTCAGGCCATTCTATGATTCTATGATTCCATGCTATGTTTTATCTCAAAAGAGATAAATCACCATCTACCTTTATAGAAAAAACTAATGTTTGATATTGTAAATTCATCAAGTGACAACTGTACCTGCTTCTGTTACTATAAGCTAAACTTAAACAATTTATTTCTAAATTTTAAATCAAAACACACTGATCTTAAAGTATAACCTACATAATACAACAAAAATTTTGAAATTCACTCTCAGGGACAGTTTTTTTAACTGATAGGTGATTTTCTGTAGCTTGAAATTCATTTTAGATAGCCCTATACTTAGCAATAATTGCCTGAAAATAAGTCTAACATAACCCAAAACCTGGAGATCTGACTCCAAGATAATGGCCAGTTTCATGCTAGAGTGGGGTTAGACTGGGACTGAGAATAAAAAATATCTATATGGTTAATAACAACATAGAGCTGTACAGGTAATGGGAATTACAGCCTAATGTACACATCTTTACATGAACAAATGCAAAAACATATCTGCAACTTTCTATATTCAAAATCCATTGTATTTTCAGAGGAAATACAAAGCCTGCAATTTCAAAAGCTTCCATCTTCCACAGGAACATGGAAGCGATTCCCCATAGGAATATGGGAATATAGAAGCAAATATTTAGCCAAGATAACAAAGTCAAAGAAACAAAAACCAGTGCAGCCCAACAGGCGGATTTCATGCTCCTCATTCGAAAAGAGCCTGAGATGTGTGAAAATTCTTAAATCCTGGGTTCTTTTGGGGCAAGTTCACCTCTGAATAACTGCATGGAGAACACAACCATCACTCCCCTGACTAGTTACTACCTAATACAGACCAACCTTTAATTAATAACTGGACACCAGAAGAGAGGAGAGCTTTCTATGCCAGTAGCTCCAGAGTGATGAAACAGAGATACAGTAGGACGGATCAGCTGCATATGAACATGCTTTGAAAAATATGCACCAAGGCATGACATAATTACCTGAAAAGTAATCTGAACTTGTGTAACTTTCTTCTGAAATGTTGACTGATGGAAATGCTGTAACACTTCACTTGAAGCCACACACTGCAGGATACTCTGACTATTTCTTTCAATCAGGGATAAATCTTTCTTGCAGTTTTCTTGGTAAGCTACCAAATCCTGAAAGAAAAAAACATATATCCACCCTGGCCAGGAACAAAGGAGAGAAAAGTTGGGCAAAATAACAGGAAGATACTTTTTGACAATAAGAATAAATGGGACAAGGTCTAAGCACCATGAGAAACAGACCACAGGAACTGTTACATGGAATAACACGGGCTCTACCCAAACAGAGCTCTAGCTATCTACAAAATTAGTCACAGACACATACTTTTGGGTATTTTAGAGAATGCAAATCAGCACAATATTCTGTCATTTAATTTTCTGGGATATCTATATAAATTGTATAATTCTAAGTAGGCAGCAGTGAAACCTCACAGTACAACTCACAGTAACAGGTTGAGATGTTAACCTTTTGTGGACTTTCAACAAATTAACATTTCACATCAACTGACAGAATTCAAATTTCATTACAAATGGCATTAGGTAATAAGGATTATAGTTCTTTTAAAAAAGAGAGAGGAAAAAAAATGTGCTCGAAGTTACAAGGTTGGAAAAAAGGTTTAAAAAATCCACTGGTGAGGAAACCATTCTGCTATTGAAGGAACACTGCATTCCTCAGCACAGATCCCTGTTTATTCCCTGATCAGCAGAAACCATCACCTTCCATATAACTGAGGAGATTTTGTTTCCTTGGTTGGCAAATAGCTGCAGAAGAAACATATCTTTTAATTGTGACATTCAGGTTCACAGGTGAACCTTCAGAAGCAGAGGAAAGAAGCCCTTTTATGAGCTGCTCCTTAACCTGCAGGCTGGACACATGACTCAGCTGGAGTTTATAAACAGAAGATTTACTTTGGAAGACAAATGTACTGACATGATTCAAGCTCACCAGATCACTTTTTACCCAAATAAAATCAAAGCTTGAAGTCACTGGAAGAGAAGATCCTTATTGGAATATTGGGACAATTTTCACAGTTGTTATAGCCTTGTTATAGCCTAATTTTTAGTATTTTATATATATATATATACACACACACACGTGCCAAGTTAAACCTCTTTGTTCAAATATTACTGTTATTTTTTTCTTTCTAAGGGACTCTAAAGGGCCTTAAAAGACTTCAGCTTCCCATTAAAAATCCACTTATATTACCCCTCAAATCCAATTATAATGAAATGTGCAGATCAATTTTAGGGGAATATTTCTAGGCTATATACCACATATACACAAGGATAAATGCCAGTTCCTATGCAAGATCCTTATGTTTTCATTTACCTTTCCTAGTGAGATCAGAGAAGCTATGAATTCACCCAGAATGACACATTTTTTGTTCAGATAGAAAAGTTAATGTTCCACTACAAAGCACTTCAAAGAAAACACTTCCAAACTTCTAAGAAACTTCTATAATTGTCTGAGAAAACCTAGGGAAGCTCCTGACCATGTTATTTCAGCTGCTTAATAAACAATGCAATGCATTTCTGACACTTCAGTCCAATTTCCACTAGATTTATATAAAAAAAAAAAAAAGTCCATAGTTACTTCTTGAATCAAAACCACGAGCACTAGGAGGGAACACAAGTTTCAGTCTTTATATGTCTATGCTCAGCTGACATTAGGATAGGCTATGTTTGTTGCCTGATTATGAAGAAACATCTTCTCAGCTTACCGAGTTGCAATTAAAATTAATAGTAAATATTCAGAGGCAGCAGATCTTTGCAAGATGTTTTTGAAACTTACTTGGGCTTTTTGTTTAAGAACGGTTGTAGGCTGTGCTTCAGGATCCACAATGGAAATGATTTCATTGACTTTTTCAAGAGATTCATAAAAATGTGTGATTTGTTTCTCCAATTCTTCCAGTGGAGGCAGTAGATGCTGGCATTCATACAGCAGGGCACAGGAATAGTCCTTAAGCTTTGGCCATTTTAAAGAAAAATAATTATTAAAATTCAATAATTATTAAAATTTAATAACTATTTGAAAAGTTTATACAGTTCCTGCCTCCTAAGAATATTACATTTAAGGACAGAAGTCTTAAAGTCTAAAAGAAGTAACATCTTCTCCCCCCTGAATTCAATCTATTTTTACTATAACTATATATTTGCTCAAATGCATATATCTGAGCATTCATCTAGGACAGTGTGCGATTTACTAGTCCAACAGTCACCAATGTGTAGTAGAAAAAATGTTCTGCAACCTTGCCCAGCTGCTCTTTTATCCTTGTCAAAGTTCCAAGCATTTCGTTGACTTCCTCTTGTGCAACTTCTTTGGTAACGAGTTGTGCAGTTCTTGTAACCATTTTGTATTGAGCTTCCATCGCAGGCAATTTTTGCTTAATATTCTGAAATAAAAGTTTCAAAAAATATTTCAACAATGTTTTTGCATTCAGGGGAGATACAAGTCTGTTCTCAAGAGATAAAAGGGATATATTCCAATTTTAAATAGTATTCATCGCTGATTTTAGTCAATACTGGATCATATTTCAAATGCAAGAAAACTGTGCCAAAGGGTATCCAACAGTTTACCTAAAAGTGATTTGAAACTACACAGAAAGTAATATCCAGTGAGATAGTGTTTTGGAAATATGCTCTAGAAATGTCTCTCACAGAACATAATGATTTATATTAACTTTAGCAGAAATTATAGAAATAGAGCACTATTGGTTAAGAAACAACAGAAACAATGGAACTGTACACTTAAATAATTCTATGCTCTCAGAATTAGTTTTAAGTTTCTTTCTCATGAAGGAGAAAGAAAGGAACGGAAGGAAGATACTTACTTCTAAATCTTGTACAAACATTTTAACATCCAGGAAGGACACTTCTACAGGAGTTGAAAATTTCCTATTGCTTCCATCAATAAAAGCTGTCAAATGGGCAACACCATCTAAGTATTCCTTCTTCATTTTGTCCAGTTCATCTGCTCGAGCATACTAAGAAAATGTAAAATAAAAAGAAACAAATAGAAAATAACCACTCTAAATGGGATATATGGCAATTCAGTAATGACTTAAGAGAATTAGCATGTTTTCAGTGTAACTGTTTGCAGGAAAAATTGTATTTGAGAAAATAAAAAAATAATGGAAACTCATCTTCTAAATTATTTAGGCACTAATCATCTGCATTAGTCTCAATAGTGCTGATGATACTAAAAAGAACAAACATTCATACAAGAATTCTGTCATTTTTATGGTTTGGATCATTTGGAGAATGCCAGACCCATTTGTTTCCTTCATAGAAGAGTCATCTCAATTCATTTCTCATTACTTAAAGCATCAATTTTGAAAATTTGGCGAAGATAATAGACCATGAAAAGTCTAGAAAAGTTGAAGGATAAGGAAAATTTCAATAAAAGAATTGCTGACTGGAGGAAGGGGAAACACAGGTCTTGAAGTGGAAAGAGCAGTATCACAGAAATGGTGAGAAAAAACATATTGCCAGCACATGAAAAAAGGTGAATAAGTAGGGGAGGAGACATTTACATCCTGGGCATTACTATTTCCACAGTGAAGCACTCTAAGTATCAGCAAATAAAGCTTGAGAATATTCTAGTCATCAGTTTGGAAAAGTTACAATAGAAAAAGGAGAAATAATTTGCTTTTCCATTTAACTTGACTGCAATGGGAATAATCTCATGCCAGTAAAAGAAAATAGACTCAGCATCTTCAAACATGCAACTGCTATTTTATATCACTGGAGGGGGAAAATATAATTAGATTTATATAGGAAAGGTATTTTCTGATGTGTTTATTAGGTGAGAAATAATTCTCTGTAATTTTATATCACATCTTCTCTTTGCTTTTTAAAGAATAAATGTAGGAACAATGCTTCTTTTTCAATCAATTGAGTCACTTCCATGAAAAAAAGAGTAGTTTTTTCATTTACCATCACTGCCTCCTTGCACATTAGACTGAAATAATGTTTGACCAATTTGGGGAAAATATTTAGTTAACTAACTTGCATTGTACCTGTTTATGGCTGCAGTACTATGACTGAATGCAATTTTCATTAAAGAGTAATAAAAATATTCACTTTAATCGTTTTCACTGTTTAGTTTTACAGAGCTTTTGCTAACAATAGCTACTTAAAACCAATCACTTTTTCAAAGAATGGTAGAGCATATGCATCAATAATATTCACTGCATCAAGACAGGAGACCATAAAGAAAAACTATGGCTTATAATAGCTGATAATGTTTAATTTTTGTCAAAAATGACAATAAAAACCTGTACAATCAAAAAGATAAAGAAGGGAAAAGCCCCAATAAAATAAACTGCTGTCAGGGATTAATTTCTATTTCAAATAATGATGAACAGTTAGGCATTTTAGTCCTGCTAGTGGGGCAAATCTATCTCGCAGGCATGGAAATGACAAAGTAAATATTTAAAAGCGACGACAGCAAAACCAAATACCTGCTTAACTTGCATAAATAACTCTCTCCATCTTCCATTTAGCAACAGAAGCTGCTGTTTAAGGTCTCTGGAAATGGTCTCATCACATGTTTCAATCAGAAAGTTGCCAGCATCATTCATGGCTGTGTGCTGTTGGATCCAATGAGGTAAGTGCCGGAAGAAATCCTGAAGAAGAAAAGGAAAACACCTTTCAAAAACCTTTTCAAATAGTCTTTACCTTAAATTATGGAATTAAAATTTAATGGCTTGATAAAACTCTTTGAATCATTATCCTCGGAAGCTGTTCATATCAGGAATGCCACAATAGTATTTTGAAGTCTGTGAACATTAACCTATGGAATTAAAAACTTCTACTGGTTTACTTACAGCTCATTTTACTCCACTGAGGAGCTTCAGTTAAACTAATTGAACTCCTTAAAGAAAGCTCCATAACTGAAAACACTGTCAGGTCTCATCTTGTCTTAAAGACCTGAGAAGACTGATTCTTAATTGCTGCTTCTTAATCTCAGAGTAGGTGAGTGGGGAGGAGAAAAAAGAATGGCTGTCACTGATTTTTTTCCCCCCTGTTCCAGTGAGATAGATCAAATAGCCATAGTGCCAAATGCTTCTGTGCATCCTGTAGGCAGGGACATATGCATAAACTGGCAGAGAAAACAAAGACCAGCTCCCTCCCATCCTTTTGCTCTTCAAGAGGACGGGCAACAGGCAACTGTTCCTATGGCAGTTATCTCAGGGCACTATAACTACTGCTATATCAATAAACAGAACAGGACTCTATCACTGTCCCATCATTGACCACATCTTTGACATGGTTTCAGCTTGTCCTTGCTACTCCTCTCCCAAACAATACACAGTTGAATGGCAAGGACATTTCCCAATAGACTGAATCATGAAGGCACCTTCTTTCAGGGGAGAAAGAGCAGCCACAGGGATGCAAGCTGAAACATGCCACCTGGTCCTTGGGACAAAGGCAGGGGTACTGACTCATTTTGTTTATGACTAGCAATCTACCCTATAATTTCAAGACTTTTCATTTGACAGTGACAATTTCATGCAATCCTTTGCTCAGAGGCAGATGTGAAAAAGTCCTGTCCAATTGTACCATCAGTCATCCCAAGTTTCAGAGCTACAGTTCTGAAACTTTATATTTTACACTCATTAGAACACATCCACATGTAAAAACAGTTCTGATACAACCAAAAGGAAAATCAAATATACACTGATCAAATTTCTTAAAGAGAAAACTGAACAATACAGAGTTTTCAATACCTAAAGCTGAGATCAGTAGAGTACAAGTGGTCTCTACTGATGTATCAGTGAATAAACTTAATCAGCTCAGGTAAATTGTATGAGTAGTTTGAATTCTTCTTCTAGAGCACAACCCTGGATTTATGCAAAGGCTACCCTGTGTCAGCACATCCAAAATAAATTGTCTACTGAATCTGGCACAGGTCAGTTCTCCAATGGTCAGGCTTACTAGAGGTCAAGGAAGGAAAAAGCACACAGAGTAAACTACTCACATCCTTGCTCCTGTACACTTATTCCCACAAACCATTTCCTTTCTCAGACCCTGCTGGGGAGCCTCTATATTTCAAAAGCCAACCTAAAGCACATGTAAAATTAAGACAAATTTGAAAGGTGTTCTGAAGCACACCTCATTCTCAAATAAAACAATGAAGTTCTTTTTAAGGAAGTTTAAGGGATTATGATAGGAATCGCTCAAGATGCACTGCAAGTAAATAAATGAGTTGTAGAAGGAGTGGGTTTTTCTCATTAATACATCTGCTATTACGTTTCTAGTATTTTGTAGTAAAAAAGTTCATACTGATATTTTTAGCAACAGCTTCTGTGCAAGAAGTTCACAATAAGGTTTCTGAAAACAGAAACCAATGAGGAATCCAACAGACCACTTTTTTCTTGCAAAAAGAACATTAGTACTTGCTGATCTTGAAGTCATACAGAGAGAATGGCAAGAAGAAGAAAGCATGACAGCTTGATAAGTAGCTGCTGTCATCTTTGCCTAGGATGGAATGCAGGGGGGTTTGTAATGCAGGTTTTCAAATCAGCAACAATGAAATCTTAGTATCATATTACTGATATATTTATGGGTGTACACAACAAACATTCAGAAATGTTTAGAAAAGTTTTATGCCATATTCCAAGCAATAGTTATCATCTTTCACCTGGGATTCCAGATGCCTGTGCTGATGGCTGTATGATGAGTAATTGTACAAACCAGTATAAGTATTGCGTTTTGTTTTAATAAGCAAATATCAAATTTCTAAATCAGAACCACCCTTGGAACTGTCTAAGTGACCACTATTGCTGTGGAGTGCCAGATTGAACATTAATAGAAGAACTAGCTTTTAAAAGATGTATCTCAGTCTACAGGCAAATCACATCACCTCTCAGTAACCTTTAACAGTTTTGAACCACTATTATAAGAAGAAATTAGCATTATGGGAAGAATAAGAATAATGCTTTCATGGCTAAGGTTTTCAACAAGGTGTTTGAAACTCTTCATACACTAGAATAACAAGAAGTACTTGCTTCTGATTTCTAATCTAAATCCAACAAGTATATACTGTCTGGATATGTTCAGATTTTTGCTTTGGAAATCTTTAAAGGTAAGGTTATAAAATTTATCAGAGAAGTAAATATTTTGATTTTATTCATATACATGGATATAAGCATATTTCATTTTAAACACAGTCAAGATACTTACATAAAACATACACAAGGAGCTAAGATCAACCTGATCAGCTGAGGTCACCCTTCCTGCATAGTAATGATAGCTGTTGGCATTAACATTGTGCCAGATTATTAACTCCTTTTTCACAGGTTTATTTTTATTTTAAAAATGTATTCTATTCCTTTACATCAATTTAAATTAAGAAACTGTTACCAAAAATGATACTGTCCTGTCATATAACATGAAATGCTCATTCCTGACCTGATGTTACTTTGAAATCTTACAACCTATGGAAAACATACTTTGGTGTTAAGAGCTGGGAATGGGTAGAAATGTAGCACCCATTAAATGAACAAATATTCAAGTCAATCTGGGTCATGATTGAAGTTTCACAAACATAAATCTTAGTACTTCAGTACTCTGAGAGCAGAAAAAAAAGACAGTAAAACTATCTTTATGAATGCAGGTCCCCAAAAGGAACTGTCTAAAAGATTTCTAAAACACCAGGAAAATGGATTAATTACTTACCCACCAAATATTACAACCCATGTTAATAATCTTATCTTGTGAAGGCAGCTAATATTGAAATCTGTCATCTATATAGTATAAAAATCAGTGGAAAAATAATTTTAAGTGTCTTCATATGGAGCATATGACTGTGCACTTTGGTGTTAAAAGCTGTATTTGAGTGAATTGTGTAATATTTACAGATGATGTCTTCATTACAAATGTGCATATGTCTATAAGTACAAATATTGAAATACCTATGATGAAGGCAGGCAGTAGAAATGAATGTTGACACTGAAAAAAACCTCCTTCTTGTATGACATTTTGTAAAACAACCTAAGCAAAAGGAAAAACACATCCCACATTTCATAATTCACAAAACATTCAGACACCTATGCTATTAGTGCTTACCTTTTTAGAATGTTCAGGCTGATTCAGCATCTTTTCAGCATCTTCCAGCCAAGCCTGCAGACCTGCCACAGTGCTGCTGTATCTATCCCAGTTAGCAATCACTTCTTCCAACATGCTTCTTACACTTCTCACTTCTACCGAGAGGTTCCTCCACTGTGCTGTTGTTTCATTCATGAATTTCACCACATTCTCAACTTCTTCAACTGAGATACAGGGAAGATCTTGATTATTTTGGTTCATTATTACTTCTGTAAAACTTACTTTCATATTATGCTTATCCATTCTCATATGATGCTTATACATCGTAGAATAATGCTTATGCATCATAGAATGGATATATTATATGTTGCTTACCCATCATAGAATGATATCTTACTATAACTTCTATTTCAGTAGGGTTTTTTATATATATGCTCAGTTTCACGCCAAATTTCAGTGCAAAATTATGACTGAGAAATTAAACATGTGAATTAAAGACTAAGGAAGGTGTGTTGTTAATTTCTAATCTATAATAAAAGAAATAAATAAATCTTCCTTAAAAAGCAGAAAATAGAGATGTATAATTTACAAACACATTATGTCTGCATTGAGACACACTGAATGAAATTCTGATCTTCCTTCCATTGACTTTAAAGCCAAACTGCTGCTAACTTTTTTGCCATTTAGTTTTGTATTTTTCTCATGGCAATAAAGGAACAAACACGTCCTCATTCCAGAAGAAAAAAACAGAGAGAAGAAAAAGGACCCAAGAAAATACTGAGATTTCATAAACCATGGAGAAAATTTACATAAGGGAGTAGCTGCCCTTTAGAAAGGAATTTGTTATTGCATTATTCTTTCTAAGAGTACCTTGTAAAAAGGTTTACTTTTGTAAAATTGGAATGCCACCATCATCCACTTATATTTCACAACAAAAAGATGTCCATTTTCTCTCCACATCCACTAACCACTTCAGCAGCTGCTGCGGTTCTCCACCAACATTATTGTGTTATCTCCTCCGCAGCGATCAAAGTGATCTCATGTCTGCAACCATCCAGGCCAAACATCTCCCTTGTGTATCCTCACTGAATGTGTTCAGGAATTACAGGAGGCAGTTGTTGAATCAGCCACATGTTTTTCTCATATACACCCATGATTTAACAAGTCCAAGTGCTGGGTTCTACACTTTGGACACAACAATCCCATGCAGAGCTCTAGACTGGGGACAGAGTGGCTGGAGAGTAGTCAAGTGGAAAGGGACCTGGAAGTGATGATGGACAGGAAACTCAACATGAGCCAGCAGTGTGCCCAGGTGGCCAAGAGGGCCAATGGCATCCTGGCCTGCATCAGGAATGGTGTGGTCAGCAGGACTAGAGAAGTTATCATCCCCTTATACTCGGCACTGGTCAAGCCACACCTTGAGTACTGTGTCCAGTTCTGGGCCCCCCAGTTTAAGAGAGATGTTGAGATGCTGGAGAGTGTCCAGAAGAGAGCAATGAGGATGGTGAAGGGGCTGGAGCACAAGCCCTACGAGGAGCGACTGAGGGAGCTGGGGTTGTTTAGCCGGGAGAAGAGGAGGCTCAGGGGAGACCTCATTGCTCTCTACAACTCCCTAAAAGGAGGTTGTAGTCGGGCAGGGGTTGGTCTCTTCTCTCAGGTGACAGGTGACAGGACAAGAGGACATGGTCTCAAGCTTCATCAGGGAAAGTTTAGGCTTGATATCAGGAAAAAAATTTTCACTGAAAGGGTGATTGGCCATTGGAATGGGCTGCCCAGGGAGGTGGTGGAGTCATCATCCCTGGAGGGGTTTAAAAACAGATTGGATGAGGCGCTTAGTGCCACGGTTTAAATGACTACTTGTTGGTGTTGGGTCATAGGTTGGTCTGGATGATCTCAGAGATCTTTTAACCTTGTGATACTGTGATAATTCATCTGTCATTTGGGTTCCTCTTATATGTTTTCACAGTTAATGAAGAATCTTCAATAAACAAGGGTATACTTTTGCTACTACAACAATACTGGGACTAACTCCACATTTATCTTTTTCTAGTAAATAAAGCCAAGCCAACGAGCATTTCCAGGCACGAGACCATGACCTTCTCTACTCCTAATTTGGTTTCTGGTGCACCTTTGGGCCAAATCAACAATATTGGAACAATCCAGAAGTCAGCATGGACTACGGACTTCTTCCATTAAGAGGTCAAATCTTCACTTTCTTCTGGAGATTAAGAAATCTTAACAGCATGAGGACGGGCTGCTCGGTGTAAGATGCCCTCATGCTAGAGAACATGTGAAGTTGCTACCAGAGGCTGTAGTCTCTGTGGTAAGCTGTAGCTGCTGTACAGCTCTGCTGCATGGGGGACACAAATAGGAAATTTTTCTAAGAGATACTTAAGTTTAAAGAGACAAAATGGTGTCCCCAATGATGAAAGAAACACAGGCATTTACCTGAGCCATTTGCCTTGGCATACATTTCAGCTGCTCTTTTCAAGATCTGGTAAGTAACTTCAAACTGCTCAAAGAACTTACTATTTTCAATAACAGACTGAAAAGAAAAGAAAATTGCAACAGAAAAAAATTAAGATAGATATTAAGAATAATGACAATTTCCATAAAATTACGTCAGGACAGCAATGACAACTTTTAACTTCATCATCCTCTATCCATTTTATTAATCATTATAGCACAATACATAAATGTCACCTTTTTAAATTAGTGGTACAGCAGACTTCCTTTAAAAATACAGTTTATTTACTTTGCATATGTAAAGAATCTTGAATATGTTCTTAATTAGTCCACTAGCTGCTGACTTTCTGAAATTCACTAGCATATGATACTTGGAATGTGCAGAAACTGAGCAACTAACTTAAAGATTACTTAATGGAAACTGTTTTACACTGAAACCTAGATGAAATCATTTAAATAAATAGAAAATTTTATACATACTTGTCACCAAAAAATCAAATCTAGCTAAATTTTAAAAATCATTCCCGTATTAAGCACTTGGAAAAAGACATTTTTCACTTTAAGAGATGAAAAACATTTGACAACCTTCATTTTCCCTTTACCTCATTTGTAATTGGTAAAAATGAGGTTAAGGAAGCAGTGCACAAAGAGATGCTGCTTTCCCAAAGCGTGAAACGGTGCTTCTCCTTTGTGAGTGATGTTTGAGCTGTGTAACGTGTTACAGCGTGATGAATAATTCATCTGGAAATAATTTTGGTCACAAAGTTACAGCTCTTTAGAATTTACACCTCTCTGTGCTTCACGGCATAGCACACCGACTTCTTTTTTAAAAAAATGTCTTTCAAAAATGTTATTTCCTTTAAGTGCAATATGTAATTACATCTCTGTATTACGCAAGAACATTAGATCTTGCATTACCACTGTTAAAGGGAGAAAAACTGCCAATTTTTTTACAGAGCTTTTATTGTGCCTTAACTAATGTACTTATCTAGAGTTTTGGAACAGTTTTCTAACTTTTACTATCTCCCATCCTTCCTCAGTTACAGACCTGCAAAATTAAGACAATTACATCTCTCATATGTCTACACATGCTTTGGAATGTTAGATTAGACAAAATTCTATGTGTAACAGCAAGATTTTTGGTAAAACTAGGATACAAATGAGGTCAAAGTTTAATGTAAGTTGAAGAGGAGAATTACACTTTGTGAATTCTTTAAACCACATCACATAAACATGAAAAACAGTTTTTCAAATTATTCTGCCTGACAGTACATATCTAAAAATCTTCTATTTTAAAACCTTTTAGAGTTGCTATGTCAAATCACCACAGTTATCTAGTATGTAATTTAGAAATTTGTTTATAACCAAGGAAACCAGAAGTCAAGGACAATCAGAATTATCCTCTGCTCTACTGTTAAAAAAATATCTGGCATGTACAAAGAACTATATACTTTATAATTATGTGACAAACTCCTTACCTTTGCTTTTGTCAAACCAAGACATACAGACATTTTACTCTCAATCCAAAACTGCAAGACTATATGAGAAAATAAAATACTTTATCAAACTATTTATATAATACTGATCTCAGAAGCAATTGGAAATATTTTCAATTTGAAATAAACTCAAATATTAAATACAAACATTTTAGTGATTAATATTATCTCCCATCTGACCAGATCCCTTAAAGAAAATATGTAGCTTTTCCCAAATAGCATATAGCATATTTTCCCATATAGCATACAGTGGTAATACAGCAATGCCAACACACAGTTCTGTGGGTTAAAATCCATGGATAACTACCCAGTATCTCCACTACAGCTGAGACTTTGGGACAGTATATTCTTCAAGTTAATGGTGCACAGTTTATGTTGACCTTTACTTCTGGTATTCAACAGAGAGGAGAAAAGAAGGTGGGATAAAACAACAACCACCACTTTTATTTTTCAGCTCAGTACACAACTGTTTTCCAGGCATATGTTCTATCCAGATCCTAACTACGCATGTTCCTAGAATGCTGACATTTCTCAGTCTGCTTTGGCAGACAAACAAACTTATATTTTTATCTCCTGCTAATATAGTCACTGACTATAATGTACTGACTACAGTTTTCCTGTGTAAGATTCCTAATTTACTGGAAGACGAACACTTGGCTCTCAGTCCTTGAAAATTGCTCCCAGGTAAGCCAAAGCAAATAAAGTGTCTTCCCACTACTGGACACCTGCAAAGAGCCAGAAGTCAAGGCCATCAGGAATGAAACTGAGTTTTCTTTATCTTCTTGTCACAATTTCCTCATTTTGATGCAATGCAGCTTCATAACAGGACACAAGGAAGCATTTTCTTTCCCCTAACGATCACCTCAGCGTTAGTGCTACCCACTTCCTCATTATTTCCCTTGTCAGCTTTTAGTAGTTTTTGCAAGTTTTACAGAGTATACAAATGGACTATAACTCCTAGCTATTGCTCATCACTCTAGAAAACTCTATTTTAAATAACCATCTGAATTTTGCAAAGCTTGTCTGAAACAAGGCTTAATTCCTGAATTTTTATGTGTCCCTAACTGCTAAAGTTTAAACATGGAAAGGGAAAAGCATGAGCAGGTCTTCAATTCTCACTTTGTAAAGGAACTTTATTGAGTTTGAAGTTTTCTTCCAAAGCAATAAAAACTATTAGGTTGTGTAGGCATCAATAACTTTATTTACACAGTGTCCTAGCTCTGAATAGTTCTATAACTATGGGTTATTTCCAAACTGAATCTTCCTGTGCAATTTTCCTTGTATGGATTAGACAGGTATTTGGCACAGTCCTGCTTTTCAAAGAATCCCTGGCGCCCTAATGTAGAAGTTCAGCAGTGGTACCACTCTACGAGCCACTTGGCAATGCAAGGGTAAATTTAACAAGATACAGCAGCAGAAGATTGAAAAGGAACATATCAATGATCACCTGCAAGTCAATAGCCTTTGTCTCTTAACATGATATAGGGATGGTGCAGAGATGGAGCAATCTCTCTCCAGAACAGACATAAAGTAATGGGCTTTATACACTAATGCTGAGTAGAAGTAGAAAAAACATTCTTTAAAAGAATGAAATGAAAGCCCTATCAATAAAGGATATTGAACAAGTATTGGACAAGTACACAGAAGTAGTGAAACTTCTTTTTTTTGTCTTCATTTGGAGGACTTGAGAACAAAGTACTGTGGGAGACTGCATGCCCAAAACTCCTGTCTCTACACTCAGTCTGTGCATAATCACTATAAAGCTCATCTATGCAGGTGTAAAAGAAGATGAAATTAAGTTTTCTGGAATTGCTATCTAAGTCAAGTTAACATCTAGGATGAGGAACTTCCAGTTATGCTTGGTAAGTTGGTTGTCAGACAGATAGCAGCTGGGACATTATTTCTGTTTTTGAAGAGATGACAGAGAATAAATTTCCTTCCTAGCCCTTTGACTGAAGTTCCTCCATGGGGAAGACAGATTCACTTCTGAAAAGGAATTCCATAAGAATGTAGTCATAAAGTTCATGGCTGGAGGGTCTCATTTCTGTTTTTCTTTTACTCATTTCCAGCAATCTCAAATATGGGTAATTTCAAAAATAATTATTAAAAGAGAAAAATAACTCCAACTTACTATATAATTTTGAAGAAGTAGTTCCACTGACTCTCGCCTTCCATATTTGATAATCCATGATTTTAACTTTGACTCTGCAAGGACTAAAAGTGACAGTAGACGGTACTTCAGTTCCAGAAACTCCATCTTCAACAGATGGAGCTCAGATGAAGATACAACAAAATTAAACCTATAAAATGAATCACATTGTAATAAAAAAAAAGCAATATTCATTTTTGTGGAACAGACTAGTTACAGTTTAGATATCTTTCTAATATTTCACATAATTCAGTGTCTACAAACATTCAGTTATGCATAATAATTTCCAATGACTGCTTTGAACAGCAAATTAATTCAATTTCTGTAGAAATCACCAGTTTAAATCTGCTACTAAGTTTTACAAAGTCATTTTTCTTTTTTTTACATGCATCCTGGCTCTTGTTACATAACATTTTTTCAGAGACAATTAATAACAAGATCAATGTAAAGAAGTATTCCCTCCCAAACCCCACAGCTTATTTTGATTCTCATCAATCTGTAACACACCGGGCTCTTCAGTATATTTTAATGTATATTTTCAGAGGTTTTGGCTTTCAATTTTTCCATGCTTGCCACTGAGAAACATAATTAGACCCTGATTTCTACATGAGCAGATTAAAAAGAAAGCAGGTTCCCTTTAATTTACAGAGGGTTTTTATTTCAGATTGAAAGCCTTACCTCTCTGCCATATCCTCTAATTGGTCAGCTGGAATAGGCACTCCGTTAACAGACCTGGCCCCATGGATCTCACGGAATGCCTTTTTGTGACCATCTATGTTTTTCAGCAGATCCTGGTTTGATTTTGAGAGAGAGATTGAGAGTGTGAGGGGGGAGAGAGAGGGAGACAGAGAGAAAGAGAGAGACAGAGAGAGAGTAGGCTCACAGTAGGTTAGCTAACTAATAAGCACAATTTTAAGCCTGCACTGATGACTCAATGTAGTTAACTATTTGATCATGCTCTCACATTTACATGCAAGGTTACGCATACCAAAAACGCATTTACATCAACTTCAACATTTACACAGGAAACCCCCTTATGAGATGCTCTGCTAAAGCCTATTATGGAAGATTTTAAAACAGAGGATACACTGCAAAGATTCAACAAAATAAGAACTCTTGACTCTACTAAATAATCCCTGAAATGCAGTCTGTGAACACTCCAATATCATAACAGCATAATTTTGCTAATATACTCTTTACATCTTTATAAGAGATACTAACCTTTAATAAGCATACATTCAAATTTTCAGCAGCTAATCTACCCAGCTAGATACAGGCAGAAGATCCACAGCTCCTTATGTAAGTACACATTCAATATTTAGTAAACTTTTCACTCTCTCAACATCAAAAGATCTCGGGATCACTCTCTCAATATTCACGAATGAATGCAGAATGTGGTATCCGACCTGTATTCCTCTGATAAGAATTGCAGCAGCAAAAAACCTTAGAGCAGAGCACATTTCAACTGTAACTAAGCAACACTGCTTCAAACGGCTTCCTGGAGATTACATATTAAATGAATGACTGGCAGTAGTCTCTGAAGAGATACCGTAACACCAACACGTCGAGTCCCCAGCAGCTGAGAGGATACAGAACAGTGGGTATTTTGCTGCATACAGACAGCTCCTGGCACAAAGCTCTCAGAAGCCTATTAGCAAAGGAAAACACACCAAGGTCCCCCATTCTCACCTCAGGGCTCAATTTGCAGACCTGTATGTCAATCACAGATGTCTATTTATCCCTATGTGATGAAGAGAAGTTTCTCCCCAGACAGTTTACACAGCAGAAATTAATGCTAATTTGTGGCTCAGCTCACCAAGGGGTCCCACCAGCCCCACCTATATTTTCCTTATTTTTCACTTCACCCAACACCTTGTAGTGATGGGAAATGAACTAGGCTTTCTCAGATGCAAGTGATGCACTTCTTTTACCATGGTGAAAACACCACTGAAGGTATTCTGTGACTAACATACTCTCACATAAAGGAAAGATTGGAATAAGTATCTTGGATAATTGCACCTGAGATCTTGCCGGACAAAAAAAGTTTGCAGCTCACATGCACTGGTAAGTCAAAAAATAAACCCAGCAGTTTCATCCAACATGAACTGGAAGCTCATGAAAACTTTTGCATAATGTACTTATGAAGTGAAATCCTGCTCTGCAAAATGACCCTCAACAAGCACAGACACTGTCTTCAATTTCTGGATCCTGGGGGCAATATAAATTAAAATAAATTTAAGCAAATGCCTGATTCCATAAAGGCTTGTCCAAATAAGATGATACATTTTGTATTTGCTTCAAAATGGCCATAAGCTACAAAGTTCACTGTAATAACCCATTGTCAGATGAGACAAAGATATAGAGAAAGGGATAATGCTATCTGAACAAAACCTTAACGTACAAACCCCAACAATCTCCTAGGAAACAAGGACCCCAAAAAAATTCACTTATGCATTTCTGTTACTACTCAATAGCACATTAGGATTCATTAATGCAAACTGAAGTCACAAAAGAAACTCCAGGAACAGACATAATTACACATGCTTCTCTCAAAGCTTTCCCCATCCCACTCCCATGGGAAAACTCCCCTGGCACAGACTAACCTAAATCAAAATTTATTTGTTGGAGTAGAAATCCCTCCCCACAGCATTTCTGATGCAAAGAAAACACAGTTTAGGACACACTCTTTTGTGTTTCTTACAAATGTATCGAAAGATCTACAGTGTTCACATTACAATAACAAAAAAAGTGTTTGACTTGCTTGTTTAAACAAAGTCAAATGTTACAAATCCTGAAATGTTTGATGTTAACAAGAAAGCTAATGAAATTTAGCATGACAAGAGACTAGACCTTGAAAGAAAATAATATCTCCCTTTTAGATTTTAATATAGCTTTGGTTTAATTTTATTATCTACCACTTAAGTTAGAAGAGCTACCACTGTTCTAATAAAGAGTAATTAGAAGACCCAACTGATCTTCCATGTAAACTACCAATGTTGGTCAGAGCTGCTCCAAGATGACCATGAAAGGTACTAGACTTTCATCATATGACATTACATTTTTATTAAAAAACCCCACCCATATCCAAACAACAACAAAAAAACAAAACTACAATCACCTTTTAAATAGTAGCAATAGAGAAAAAAGCAATATAAATCAACACAGCCTTGGGCCACACTTGCAGTTGTTTCTCTACACCATCTTTTTCCTTTCTCTATCATATTTACTGGTTCAGTTTCTTTAATCATCTCACCAACAATTCCTATTTATATTTTTCTCACATATATTATGTAAATGCACAGACAACCTCACAGTTTTGATTTTAAATGAGAACTTGGACTCAAAGAAAAATGGCAAAGTTATCTAAATTAATCTGGAAAAGTATCCTGTTTATCACAGCAGAGGGGATTGCTCATGCTATTTGTCTTCACAACACTATGAAAATGTATTTCATTCACCTTCACTATCAGCACATTTGGTATGTTTGCTCTCTTCCTGCTGTTTCACCTAATAAGTTCATATTTGTTGAACAACATACCAACTTATGAGCGCCCTATAGATTTTTACCCAACAGAAATCTTGTAACAGGGGCATAATTAAAATATTAATACCTGATATATTTCAAATACAAAAGGCAGGGACATTCAAAACCAATTTTGAATGTTGCTTGTAAGACACACAGATACCACAGTTCAAATCATCACTCAGAGACACCTAGAATTAGCTACCATCAAGATGACATCACCCACAGAAACCAGAAATAATCATCTCTCCTTGTACAGTATGGATCATTTACTCATCACCTTTGAAAACAATGACATATAATGCACAGAATGAACTGATGTATTTCTACCTTATGTTGTTCAAGCTTCCGGTGTATTATATTTGCTGTTTCCTCATGAGCTTGCTGAACAGTTACTTCTTCCCTCAGAGCAGCCTCTGCCCTATAGAGCCAAGCACCTATAGTACCCAAAGGTGCAGGAAGAGATTTGTCCAGGTATATGTGCCAATCAAGTAGCTAAGAGATAAAAGTAAGAGGATTGTATAATTAAACAAGGAAGGAAGTTCAAACAAGTATTTTGAGAAAAAACAGACTTTAAGACCCAAATCCCACAGAACAGTGTATGTTTCAGACATAAACCCAGGTACACTACTTCATATCGGTTCTGAAATTATAGCATTCTCACAGCCAACAAAATCCTTGTAAGGCTTTGTTGATTCATGTAATTCCCTTCCAGAAACGAGTTACAGAACTGACCACACATAAAGTAGAACAACAGACATACTAAACATCTGAAATGTCATCAGTTAATAGGCACAGCAAGGGATGCGAGATCTTCTTCCACATGATGTCATTTCATGCTCTTGCATAAAATCTTTTTCTATATCTAACATATTTGCTAGGAGTGAAGTGCAAATGAGTCTCAAAGGCTTGTGGAGTTGAGAATATAGCAGTAAACTACTGTATCTTATTGGCAATCCCAGTTATCGAAGTGAAAAATAACAAAAATTACGTCAGAACTCCAGAACATTTTTAAAGACATGCTCTTTTAAACATATGACATAAAAAAAAATCCACGAATATACACTGAGTAATGATTTTATAACTTCTTATTTGGTACAAACAACATAATCAAATGAAAAATTCCAACCAAGTTATTAAAAACTGCTATTAAAAATACTAATGTTGATTTATTACTGTTACAATCAGGTTAAATACAGCATTAGAACTCCATTTATTCATAATGTATTCAGTATTACACAGAAGGTATTTTAGTTATATCTAAAAATGTTATATTGGAATTTCATAGATTATTAGCAATTTACATAAAAGCATTGCATTTGGAAGAGGCATTGTCCAGGCTTTTCCTTTTATCAACAATATTTTGAACTTGGCTAAGCACTGTTGATGCACATTCAAATAAAGAGAAAACTCAAAGCACAGTCCTTTTATCAAAGTTTGTATTCTGTCTGAAAAAATAATAAAGGTAATAATTCAGTAAATGCTCTCAAAGCTAATACAAAATAATTCAACAGTTCTAGAAATTTGGTCCATTTTCAGGTTCCTAATGCCTAATAAAATCAGCAGTGACCAGGTGTCTAAATGATTTCAAATTCTCATCCTCCATTTAATAAAGAATACACAGCATAATAATTTTCTACTTACCCTGGCAGAAACTCTGTCCCATGCTTGCTTCACCATAGCTTGATCAAGTGACAATTTACCATCTTTCCTTAATGACTGGGTTACAAGTTCAATCTGTTTCCTTTTTACCTCATATTGTACTCTGAAATGTTTAAATGACTGCACAAAGAGAAAAATCAGATCAATGTACTACAAAGAATAAAATTATTCCATATTTATGGAGTTCTACTACCTATGAAAATTTTGTACTGTTAGAAGTACTAATCCTTCCCAAAGAGGAGTAGCAGTAAATTTGTGTGTTTGCACTGAAATGCATTCTAGTAAAGGTTATAATAGACTGCAGAATCCTCCAGGGAAAAACAGGTAGGAATTTTGTATTTTCCTGTAGTTATCAGATACCTGAACCCTATATGAAAGGAAATAATAATTGATCAGATAAAGCAGGAAATGAATTAAATGCTGGGGAAAATTTAGGCCAAAATTGATATTGCCAATTCAGACATTAACCTTTGAGCTAAGGGTTAAAAATGAAACTCTAAGCCCTGTCCTCTCCACCTGTCACCTCACACAGTCTTCAGTCATACCTCCCATAGCCATCAGTCATACCTCCCATCTGAGCTACATTACACAGGAGCTGTACAAATGCTTCTAACTAGGACAGTCCTTCTTCACACAGCTAGAAAAAGCTCTGTGTTAGGCAAACCATCTGTGCACTGTCCTACGTAGCAAAGTTGGAGCTGACATTATAATTCCTCCACCAATAAAAGGCAAGACAGTCTGTATCCTTATTGACCTGCATAGACGTAGATTGCATAAAATACTGACGTACACATGGCACAAAGTGATGATGAGAATGTCTTCTCATACAAAATTTTCCCTACTGCTTACCTGGTATTTCTCCTGTAAGCTTGTTTCTGCCACCTGTGCTCGAGCTAAATCTCTTTCAAATTGTTCTGCCCACACTTTTAGGTCTCTCAGCATCAGTCTGTCTTCCTTCTATGATTTGGTACAACCACACACAAAAACAACATTGCAGCCTGTTAGTAGAGGTGTCAGATATGGTCCAGAAATTAACATCCCTCCATCAAGCAAAGGTTTTTAGTTGTAGTAAAGGAAGTGTAACATTGAGGCCCAATTCTCTCATCACTTGTCTTCATACACTCTAACTGAAAAGCACTTCTTAACTATAACAGGAGAATTCAGCATCTAGACATGAGCCTTACGGGGTGAAATCACAACAATTTGGGACACTGCAGTTTAAGAGATACTACTTGCAGTTCTTATCTGATATTAAATTAACACAGAGTCCTTTAAATATAACTGAACAGCTAATTTTAGTCTTTCACATATTTGTAGAGTCAATTTGCAGTAAAACTTAATTGAGCTGAGGCAGGAGAAGAGTTTATCATTTTTTATCACCATTTTATTTTCTGGTCTGCTACTGCTGAAAAGAGCCAGTTATTTTCTGAGTGACTTCAGGGCAATCCTTGACATCAAGGTCCAAGTTCAGAAGTCAGTAAAATATTTTGAGAGAGAATATTTAAAAAAAAAAACCAAACAAACAAAACTAGACTGTATGCAGTCTCTATTCCTTCCATGCCATTTAATAGCATTGAGGAATAGCATATTTGTTCCACAGTTTTGCTTTAGCATTTCAGTCTGTTATGGCACTGGTGCTTTGCAAGGCTGAAAAGTTGTTGGCAGAACTCGGTGACCTAGCAGTGAATAGAAAAATATTAACAGCAAATCCCAGGTTTGTGGTCATGTTATATAAGATTTGCAGACAAGAGAGACTATTTTGTGCACTGTGTAACCAGACTAATCAAGTAGGATACAAGTGTGCATCTTGGACCTCCAACCAATGAACCATATGTGCTGGTTAATCAGAAGCACTTTTTGAAAACAAAGACTTATTATAGTTAAATTTTTCAGAAATAGATCTATCATAGGGAACAAATGCAACACAACATCATGTGAGTTAATCACCTAAGATGAGTGAACGAGTTTTAAGCATTACACAAAAGAAGCAAAAATGGAGCATGTGATGAAAAAGAATAACCACTGACTGTACTTAATAAAATACTTAAATCTTTTAAGTATAGATTCTAACCTGGGAAATGGGCCAATTATGGTTTCTTTCCTTGCAAACTGCCTCAAATATGTGAAATATAACTTCCCTTAATAATTTTAAAAGCATAGAGCTATTGCTTCATTAGAGCTGAGGAAAGAACAGGATCCTCAGGTAAGAAAGAAACCCTCTTTCATGTATTTCTACTAATTCTCTCTACTTGGAGCAGCTGTAGTTGGTTGGACAGAATCTGCACAACAGATTGTGCAAATGTCACAGGTATCTGTTAACTCATTAGGTCAATTCTTAGCTGGATAGTTGCAGCAAGGTTCACAGGACATTAGAGCAGCCGTGCTGGATCAAAGTTCACTATAGCTCGTGCTCCTGTCTCGTGACACCAAAAGTCGGTACCTCAAAAACAGTACAGGACACATAACACTTCCCTGCTCCAGCTATTTGCAATGTTGGGATTTCCTTGACTGCACATACTGTCCCAAGAAGCCAAAATTCCCAGTGATTCCAGCTTCTCAAATTAAATATAAAGAAGGGGAATAAAATTCCTGCTCATCTCATCTGATATTTGGTTCTGTTTGTAGAAAAAAACATCTCTTAAATAAACAGAAAAAACAGGACTACTGTCCTATAAGCAGGAGAATATAAGAAGAGAGAATTCTTAACTCATTCAGCCATCAGAAAAAGAACTCTGGTAATAAATGTACTCCATTCATTAGAAGTTACAACTTCAGTGAGACTATTGAGATCTCTATCTGTATTTAGCTGTCAGCTCCTTAAAGACAATACTAAACTACGCATCTTAAAGGACTGGAAGTCCTATAACAATCCTATTAACTCAAACTTTAAGTAATATATTCTTGACATCAGGAAGAAAATAAGAGTGTCAAAATGTTGAATAAATTACTTTTAGTTCCCACTATAAATTCAGGTTTGTAAATCACTGGCTTTTAGTCCTCTGTGGCTCACATCCTTATTGCTGAGAAGCACCTCCTTAAGGTAACTGCAAGAAAAGCATCTGTGTGGCTGCAACTGTTCATAGAGCAATGTAAGCAAAATAGGTGTTCTGCAAGATTCCTGTCAACATAACTTAAAAATTTAATAAAGGCTAAAGCTGGGTCTGACCAAATCTTTTTGAAATAAATATCACTGGGAAGACCTCCGTGGTACCTGAAGATAAAGAACACAGGAACAACCACACCTCTCTTAAATCACATACTATTTCTCTGACACTAAGAGAAAAGATAAGAGGTGGCAGTGAGTTTTCTGTGATTACTATTTAGACAATTTTTTGTTTCCTTTATTTAATTGCAGAAGATGCGGGTGTTTCAGTAACTGCCTAACAATGCTATGAAAGACATTGTGCAACGATGCATGACAACCATATTCATTTATTCATACATTTTCACAAGTTTCCAGTTCAGCACATCACTTATCACCTGCAAACTTGGTTCTGTGATCCTAGGTTGATACAAAAGCATTTAGAAGCCTCTGTTTGGGTAACTGACAGAAAAGATTCTTTTTCTTAGCCACCAAGGCACCTGCCACCAACACCTCCCAGGTTTAGTGAGCTATCACTCCTAAAATAAGACTTTCATTATTGTCTAGTGCCAATAAGCCTGCACATCTGAAGTAGCACAGAGATCAGAACATAAACCATCAAAAAAAGTTATCTAGGATAATTGCAATTATTTGTGCTTTCCCCAGTATAAGGATCATCGATCTCTGATCATATTTATTTCAGTTTATGTAAGCCACTATGACTTATTTTCTGCACGTTACTTCCAAACAGCATTTTAAAGGATTAATTTATCCTGACACCATTCTCTGAATATGCACTGAATCACAGAGATGAACAGAAGTGGAGCACTCAACTGCCAAGGAACATCAAAGAAGCTCATTAGAGAAAAGTGTTTATGAGTTCCAATACAATAAGAGAGTATAGTCTAAATTTACAAAGAAAGTTTTCATCCCACACCCAAAATCAAAATATTATTTTAGTAACTGATTAACAGAGTCAATTTGAAAATTACATAATACAGAATAGTTTGATGTTTGAAGAGCTAAAAATACACATCTGTGTTTCATGAGAAATTTAATTATGAACCGAGAAAGGAGCATTTTGTTGGGCTCTCTACCTGTAATTATACACCAGGTGAACTGTTCAAATTCTCAGGCACGGGCAGGATAGAATTTTAAAGTATGAACTTTTAACTCTAAAAAAATTATGCCCTCTGTTTTTCAGGGATGTTGAACTATTGCATTACCTATGTGCTAAGAAAATCGAGTCCCCTAAAAAATGCTTATATGTGAATTCAATTAATTATGCTGTTCCTTTTGAAAACTCTGGTTTACACGTTACTGCAGTATTTGTGCTGAAATACATTCACTGACAACAGTATCACAGGTGCATGGTGAATGCTGAGCCAAGCATCACCTTCATAGATGAGCTACTAATGCCTGTCTGTAAAAGGTGACATTAAATCACTGCAAGAGCTCACAAAGTTATATTTTGTGCTCAGAAAATTAATCTTACATTGGAGAACTCTGCTGGCATAAAGATGATGGAGGCTACAGCCCCATCTTCTGAATTCCTTGCTTATCAGAGCAGACGAGAAAGACTTTCCATCAGAAATACTTTGAAGGAGTGTGTTTCCTCTATAGTATAATCTATACTAAGATAAAGAAATTGTCATAAATTTTATCACTTCAACTCTTCACTAGCTTAATAAGCAATGCACTGGGGCTGTGTAAGGATAAGAATGTACAAAAAAAGTCCCATTAAACTGCTGAAACTTGCCTGAATGGACTGAGAAGTTAATTCTGCTATCAGTATTAATCTTCACTTTAACACATGTCACTAGATATAGGTAATAGCAGATGAACACTTGATCATACTTACTTGAAAATAACCTATAGCTTATATTAAAAAAAAATTAAAATAACAAAACACACCCCAAAATGAGTGTGGAACCAAGGTAAATAACTGGATCAAGTCAAACTATAAACACTGTGTACTGACCACAGCAAAATCTGATAATTGTTTCATAATATATTCACTTCTTCAGTCATATATTTTCATCTCTGAATGTTCATTTCTAAACTGGTAGTTAAGACCAGAAAATTGTAAGTATTTAAAGTTCAAGGTGATTAAAAAATATTTTAAAACATCAAAATTTATGTGAAAAAAGGAGCAGTGCATATCATGCAATTACACATGAATGTTCTCTCCTTCCAATACACAGTCCACACACAACACTTACACAATCACATATACAATCTAGTATCTACTCTGTAAACTAAAGACATACAAAAATATCCATCTAAAATGAGAATAGATGAGTAGGAACATTGATCTACCACCCGTTTTTTTCATGCTTATATCTATTCTTAGGAAAAGCAAAATCATTTATTACAGGAATTTATTGTAGGACTTATTATAGTAAAGTCAACTTGCTTTTCTATACTATTTTCATGAAACTATTTGCAAAATTAAGCATTAGGCTGTCTGTAACAGCTCATGTGAGAAGATAGACAGAGATTCATTAGATTCATGGACTTGGTTTTCTTGAAAGATTAACAAAAGGCTACCAAACCAGTGTACATAAACCCATCCAAAATCTAATGTCAAGTAAGTGCAGGATAAACAAGATAACAAGCATGGGAGATCCCACTCAAGCAATTATCCTGGAGCATATTACCCTTACCTTAAATTTCATAAAAGAAATGACAAAAGTTGGGATTGCTTGAAGTTCCTAGCAATATGAAAAAAATGAGAAAACAAGAAGAAGGAGGAAAAAAAAAAGAAGCAAACAAAATAAAGCAAAGCAGGCAGAAAGTCCAGATAGAGCAATAAAAAGAGTCATATGTGTTAAGAATAAAAGATGTACTTAAATGTTATTGGTTTCCTGTGTCTACATCATACCTAGTGAAGTAGTTTTCACATTAGATCTGATTTCCACATTATTAGTCATTATATTATTTATCTGGAAAAACAATTACTTACCTTGGAGTAACTGTGATTGATAGATGTTGACTACACAACTTCACATACATGCACAGCCAATCCATGCATATCACATTCCTTTTAATTACAGAAATGCATGTACAGATAGCTGTTTCCTCTGACCATAAATAAGGGATAAGCTTCAATCCTTACTACAACTCTCCCGATGCAAATTCCTTATAAACTAAGCTTTGAATTAGCAGGGAAGATGATTAGGGGTATGAGGGCAGGTGGAGAGGGTTAGAAATCTTTCCCCCTCCATCAAAACCCACCCAGACACATTTCACTCTGCAATTCTTCTAACCAAATGTGGGCATCTGCAACTGAGACAGGTGGTCAGTTCTTTTTGACAGACAGAAAAAAGAGTTGCACCGAGCATCTCCTGCCCAACTCATCTCATCCTACAGCAGGTACTTAACACAGGTGAAATGCACCCTAAAAGTTCTTAATTTTGGAAAACAAGGAATTAAGAATACTCCAGGAATTTAAGAAACAAGAGTCTTGTAAAGTTATCCCTCACAGATAGCTGGATTCTACGACGCTGGGATACATGTTTCCTTTATTAGACTTCAGGGGGAAGGCAGAAAGGTTAAGAACAGGGGGATTATACCAGGCAGAAAAATAACAAGCGTGCCTGGAGTTCTTAATGAACTGCCAACAACACTTCATCTATCATTACCTAAGGAAAGGATTTATTCAAGGAAGTTTTAACTACATGGAAATACTATGCAACAGAATTCCAGAAGACTGTTTATTTAGGAAACCATTTTAAGAAAGATGCTATCTGAAAAAATGTGTATCTTTCACTGATTCTGGGTGAAATGCAAGTACCTAGCTTTTAGATTTTTAAAGATGGGTGAATCTTACCTTAAATAACTGAACTAACCAATTAATGCAAAGTTTCCTAACGAAAGATGGACATGGATACTCCAGGTCACTTCAGAGGGAAGGAAACAGGCAACAGATACTGTTCTGCCTTGTACTATTAGCTACAGTGATCAGAAGGGCATCCAATTCACTTCCACTGTTTTCACAAAACACAAAAGGGCTCTTTTAAAATAAACCATTTTGGTATGTTTGGTCTGATCTTTCATATGTTTGCATACCTAGAACAAAACCTGTGGACAATACTTTTTGAAAATGAATAAATGAATTTTAAACCTAAATGGATTACACAGTCATACAAATAGTTTGCATCTGATTCACTGCCAACTCTGTGCACTGAGAAAAAAAATACTTGCTCCCTCATTTTTTTCCAGTCAATTAATTTAGCAAGGTGAATATTAGAACAACCATGGGCATAGAAAGTGGTTAAAAAAAGACATGTAAATGGTTTTGTGGTCAAGAAGGTCAGTTGCCATACTATAATTCCAAGCAGTTACTTCTATCAAAAAGATTTCCCTTAAATTTGCAAAGTAATAAATTCTTAAATGCTTCCTTAAGTACTAAAGAAAATAGCTCTTACTCTTATGAACAGAACCCACTTTTCTATTTTTTAAAGGAATTTACATCTCCATTTGTGTGTGATGCCATTTAGAAAAGCACATTCCTCTTGTGTTGCAAGAAGATCCCTACTACAACTGTTTCATTAAAAAAAAATAAATACATCAACTCTGCTCTTCAACATTATCACAGAATTGCAGAATCACAAAATGATGGAGGTTGTATGGGATCTCTGTAGGTCATCTGATCCAAACCCCCTGCTCAAGCACAGGTATCCACAGCCAGTTGCCACTGGATGAGACATATCCACATGGTTTTTGAGTACCTCCAAAGATGGAGACTCCTCTCTGGGCAACTTGTACCAGAGTTCAGTCACACTCACAGTGAAAAATCATTTCCTGGTGCTCAGAATGAACCTCCTATATTTCAGTTTGTGCCCATTGCATCTGGAATTGCCACTGGGCACCACTCAGAAGAGCCTGGCTCTGTCCTCTTTGGACACCTTGACAAGTTCCCCTTGAGCCCTCTCTCCTCCAGGCTGAACAGTCCCAGCTCTCTCATCCTCTCCTCATAGGAGAGATGCTCCAGTTCCTTCACCACCCTTGTGACCCTTGGCCAGACTCTCTCCAATATGCCCAGATCTCAGGTACTGAGGAGCCCAGAGCAGGATACAGTGCTCCACGTGTGCCCTCACCAGATGGAAACATTCCTTGACCTGCTGGCAATATTATAAATTTGAATCTCCTGTTACGACAGTCTTACTTAATTTGGTGATTTATATAATCCTTTGCCTAATTTTCACCAACCCATAAGAAATCAAGAATGTGGGCTAAAAGACACGAAAACACTCAGTGAAAAAAAACTCCACAAAATATCTGATTACAAAACATTTGATTGAGATTTTGTTTTGAAAGATTTCCTTTGAAATACTTTATAAATACAGAATATAATACTTATGTCTGTATATTTTAAACTGCATTATTGGATTTTCAGCACTAGAATCTCACCATAAGCATCATGTAATATGAATGATACTCTTATTTTGCCAAGTATTACCTGGATATCTTTTTTCACCTAGGTATCCTGCAGTCAACAGGATGAACTGCATTAACTCCTGGCTTCTTTTCCACTCCCATCCAGAACTGTTGTAAACTAAGGTCCTAACATTTGTTGGAATTTGTATATGATAGTTTGCCAAATGTATCATTATGATTCTCTTGAGCACGGATCAAATGTCTCAAAATACAAGTTCTGAGCATGAGAAATTTTATTATCTGTTGACAGAGTCTCCCTGGAAAGTCATAAGTAAAGCAGCTGAGTGCAAAATAAGCTTCTCTTTATGCTATATGACAGAAATATAAGAGTTTATAATAATAAAAGACCAAAGTGTGCCAAAAGTTTAGCCATTTGAGAGCTTGTATCTATTCAGCCCTAACTAGATGAAAGCTTTGTGCTGTTTTTTCCATGTATTTCACTGCTTCATAGCCAGTGACCACCTGGGGTCCTGTAATATTTGTGCACTGCTTACTGGCCTGGATCCATCCAGATCTCTTTACCATCAGCCTATCACGTGCCATGTTTTCATCATTTTGTAACATAACCAGAGGTGAGGAACTTGGCTATTATGGTGGACAGGACAAGGGAGAGAGGTATAAAATGGACACAGGTGTCCGATAGGGATGAGAATTTCTTCAGAGATAGATTATCAGAATTTGTGCCAGAAAAAAATTGAGGTCCCCATCACTATTATGGACTGGAGACTTCACTGGAGAAGTGGAGTTTGTCTCAATCTGCCAGGGACTCAGTCAGGGGTGTGAGAAACAACAGAGTTCTTCCTCAAGGAAACAAAGAATGATGACATTAGAAATTCAGTGCAATATCAAGTTCTTACTTTCTGCTCAAAGTCTGGGAGTTAATTATTTCTGCAGCGTGACATGCAGGAGGACCAGCAGTTCTACCAAAATTCACCTGGATTGCTACTGGAATATCTTAGGATACCTAGGAAGAGGAAGTGGTCTTGAACTTACTAAACTGATGAATTTTCACTTCCTAGTAATTCACTGGAAATTCTGGAGGCAACAACTCTGTAGTTTCTCTTTCACAGTTCATGTGTTATTGCCTCTGTGTGCACAGCCAGAGGCAGGCAGAGCACAGACAGGATGAGCCCTGTGTTCTATCACACAGTATCACAGTATCACAAGGTTGGAAAGGACCTCTGAGATCATCAAGTCCAACCTATAACCCAACACTGACACCAACACTGACACCATCATCTAAACCATGGCACTCAGTGCCTCATCCAATCTCCCTTTAAACACCTCCAGGGTCGGTGACTCCACCCCCTCCCTGGGCAGCCCATTCCAATGACCAATCACCCTTTCAGTGAAGAACTTTTTCCTCACATCAAGTCTAAACTTTCCCTGACAAAGCTTGAGTCCATGCCCTCTAGTTCTGTCCCTGGTCACCTGAGAGAAGAGACCAACCCCTGCCCGACTACAACCTCCTTTTAGGGAGTTGTAGAGAGCAATGAGGTCTCCCCTGAGCCTCCTCTTCTCCAGGCTAAACAGCCCCAACTCCCTCAGTCGCTCCTCACAGGGCTTGTGCTCCAGCCCCTTCACCATCTTCGTTGCCCTCCTCTGGACACACTCCAGCATCCTGACATCTTTCCCAAACTGGGGGGCCCAGAACTGGACACAGTATTCAAGGTGAGGCCTGACCAGTGCCGAGTACAGGGGGATGATAACTTCTCTGGTCCTGCTGGCCACACTATTCCTGATGCAGGCCAGGATGCCATTGGCCTTCTTGGCCACCTGGGCACACTGCTGGCTCATGGTGAGCTTCCTGTCCACCAGCACTCCCAGGTCCCTTTCTGCCCGACTCCTCTCCAGCCACTCTGTCCCCAGTCTGTAGCTCCTGCATTCTCCCTGCGTAAAGCTCAGGAGAAGGTGGTGAAGCTGTTCCTCAATATCCAATCACAGCTCAGGCAGCAGCTGGCAGCAGAAACTGCATTGCATGCCATGGCAGATGGAGATGACAAGACAGCCCTAGACCACCACAGCCCACAGCAGGGGGGTTCTGTGCTCACTCCCTCTACTTCAGCAGCCCCATTGCTCAGTGGGATGCTGTGGCATGAGCACACATATGTTCTCAGACCAATGTCACAGCAAGGAAGATGAAAAATTCCAGTACTCAGGAACTGGAACCGGACAGCAAAACTACAGCTGCCTTAGCCACACATAGCCATAAGCAAAGAGATTCACTCCTTTCAAAGCTCTTCTGTAGCTCTGTAGGAAATGCAGAGAAACATGGATAAAAAGTGCCTCCTCTTTCTCTCTTGCTGGGGCCAAGCAGATTGTCCCAGCAGTGTTTCCTGTGTTTGCCATGAAGAGAGTAAATGGTCAGGATTAGGAAGTGAGTCACAATCCCTTGGCATCACTGAGTATTGCCACTCTACTGCAAAGCCAGTGCACTGGAGCATACACCAAAGGAACAAAAACAAGAAAAAAAACATGATTGAAAATGATTCCTTAGAGCAAAAAAAACAACCACCACTGTGCAACAGAAAGAACCTGTGTCAGAATTGTTACTGCCTGCCAAGCCCAGAAGCCCAAAGACTAAACAATACTGGACTGGTCGTGTCCTTATCCAGAAACCCAGTGCAATAGAAACAGAAGTGATGCAATGCTTCAGGTAACAAATTTTTTGCAATCTCATAGGTGTTATGCTTGAAAAACTCTCAGGGATCTTTAGGATCCATTGGTTTGCTACTATCTACAATACCTGTTTGTGTTCTTTTTGGCTCCTAGTGCTGAAAACAGGAAAACCTCTGCAGATCACCATTCTGTTTTCTACATCTCCTAGTAAAATCCTGTAACTCTAGTTCCTTAATTCACAGTGAATTTTTCCCAGTTTTCTTATTGTGCTTGCTTTTCACTTGAACTGCTCATCAAAACAAAATGTAATAAAATATAAAAGAGCTACAAAGTTTATTTATAAAGCTCCTCTAATTTGTATAGCTATGGAAGAAAAACTTACATCATTCTCCTGAGCGTCAGTCACTGTATGATGAGGATCAGGATAGTACTTCAAAAACTGGGCTACATAGGTCATGACAGACTTTTCATCTGGTTTGTCAACATCCACATCTATATAAATATAGAACACAGTAAATTTTTAGCTGAATGGCATTAAATATTGCTTAAATGGTTAAACACTACGAATTAGGAAAACTTATTTTACCCATGGAAGTAGTTCAACCTTTTTTCAACTACACATTAGGTACCTTCTGGATCAAGGAGCCGTGGAACTCCCAGTTCCACCTCTGCTAGTGTGAAGGCTTCTTCCAGGTTTTCTCTATTTGACCTTCCCCTCACTTTCTCCATATCCACTAAATCTGGGCGGATAGCATGAATAACGGAATGAAATGCAACACCACTCCTCCAACTTTGTCCAAAGTCTTTGATTTCAATTCCAACTTGCCTAAAGAATATGAAAGAAGAAAAAAAAAAAAGTGACTTGCAACAACATCAAGAATAGATTAAATAGGGGAGGAGACAAGGATGCTCCACCCAGTGGCTGCCCATTGTTGAACCTAAACTACCTGTTGCTTCTGCAGTGCCAATCAGCTTAGCTATAGGTCCACCCACTTACTGCATAAATTAGTTTATTCCCATGAAGATCCAAGAGTTTTTTGCCATATATGTACTGTATTTGCCTCCAGTGGCTTGTTAGTATTTTGATGGTATTTTGAACACATCAATGGTATTTTGAACAAATGAAGTACACCGAATTTCTTGAAGTTTTTGTAGGACACACACAGAGTTTGTGTGCAGCTCCATTCACTATTCTCTCCCTACTATAAAGCACTTCATAGTGCCCTCCATTATAACTACTGAACTTCAGTTAGGTACATGAGTACCATAGGAAAACATTAATTAATTATTTTTGTGATCTTTTAAAATGAAAGCATGAACTTTTTATTTTTATTCACGTATTTTTTTTTGGAAGCAGAGCAAATGTGGGATAATTATACCAAATAAAGGAGAAGATTTTTAAATTAACAAGAAACAGCAAGAAATAAATCCAAAATAATTTGGATTAAAAAGAATGAAAATTCATTTTTGTAGTGATATGTCCCTTCTATCACAACACTGTAGAAGGATATTCATAATTTTTGTCACTTGCCTTTCAACAGCAAGTGCCACAATTTAGTGCTCCTACAAACTCTGTCACTGAGGAATGCTAAATCACCACAAGACTTCCATTGTCACATCAAGTGTTTTGGCAGCAGGACTAGCACATTGTTATTCAAACGTCTAACTCCTCTTTCAGTTCCTAATTCTGTCAAAGATAATCCCATTCATTATTCAGAAAGTATAAGATGTGCTTGCTTGTACAATGAATGCAAATTGTTGTTTAGCACTTGCTTGGTTTATGGTGATAACATTTAGCAGCCTCAGCTGCCAAAAAGAATATGATCACAGGGAGGTGCTGCATAACCACAGAGCAAACGGACAATTCCTGATCTAGAGAGTTTAGAATCTGAAGAAAAAGTCTGCACTTAAGATATAAATTCAATACATTTGTAGGTTTCTTACTTTGCTGCTGTATACTGTATCCATTTTAGCAAAGCCTTCCTGGCACTTCCTTGGACCTTGGTTACCACCTTCCGTTTGCTCGGGGGACTTGCAGTTTCTGAGCTGACAACACTCTCCACAGAAGAAGCACTGCTGGACAACGACTGCAGCTGTGGGAGGTTGCTGGTAAGCTCTTCAATCTGTGGGGGGGAAAATGTTAAAGGACTCTTTGTAGACAATCTTCTTAATTCTTACCAGCTTCTTAAATAATTTCCTGATGCAACTGACCAAATAAATTGGGCAGAAGCTATAATTAACAAGCTTTGTTTTATTTAACTATGCATTGAGGTGGCTGCAAAAATGCTAATATATGTGCCCAGATGATGGTCTAAATTTCAGAAGCATAGGACATGTAGCAATTGTTGACTTTCTTCATGCCCTACAGCCATAAAAATATGCAAGTGTGTCACTACCTTGTATGACAAATGACCAGGATTAAACTAAATAGGAGACAGTTTTTTATGTTTAACTTGTATTCAAATTATAAACCAACCCACTTATTTCTGAGGGTCATTCAATTAAAGAATGGAAGTGACTTCTGTGATCTCATCTGGGTATTTCTTTATTTACCATTGTACTGTTTTGACACAAATTCAGCTGCATCTCTGCTTAGAGGTACCTTGTGAAGGAAGAGTGAATGTCCTGCAGACAAAAAGTGCATTAGCAGTGCTTGCTGAGAGTGACAAACTTTATTCACAACATGCCTTCCATCAAACAAGAATCATTATCTTGACTCTTCCAAGAACATTGAGTTGACTAACAATTTGGTTCTTTAACTTGAAAAAGTTACATGCAGAGGACGTTGCAAGATTGTCTATGCTGTCGACTTAAAAAACGTTTGTCACCTCACAGAGTGAGTCTGCCACAATGAGAACCACAGTTTGCATGTATTTCTGCTTTCATTCATTTTAAAATGACATACCTGCCTGTGACAACTAAAAAAAAGCTCAGAAAAATGAATGAAGTAAAAGTGATGCAGAGAACTAGAGTTTCAATAACTCCAAAAAGCATAACTTTCCCCTTTCTTCTCAGTGAGCTAAAAATTAAAATAAAAATGTTTATATCATTCTGGCTAACTTTTCTTCTGAGAGGAGATCTGAACCATTGAGGCATCATAGTGGTTGGTGCTTAGGAGAACAGAACCCCTGAGACATTAAAGCTACATCAGAAGAGAGCCAAAGCCAAATAACTCCATAAAGAAGAGCAACAAAATCAGTTGTTTTTTTTAATTGTTGAGCAGTGACTCATTTTGTTGACGCATATGGACAGGATTTAGAAAGCCTTTTTTCCTCCCACCTTACTGCAACAGATTGTAAATGATTTCTCCTCCACAAATCCAAACCCCACTCTATCTACACCATTCATGTTTACATGCATTGTTGAAAATAGTCTCACATCAAATGTGCTAGAATTAGACATGCAGCACCATCACCACTGAGGCTGCTAAAGGTACTCGTGCGAAGAATCCATAATTCTATTCTTGTCTTTTGTTGCTTTTGTATTCTTCAAAGAAAGAGGGAGAATATGAGCCAGTGATGAAGGAACTCCATTCTAGGCCCAGGCCAATATATTCCAAAGACAATTATCTAATCAACTGTTGATTTACTGAGGATCAGATCCTCAGCTAATTATAAAGTGACTTAACTTTGGTGAAAGGCTGGAATCACAGCAGCTCATAGGAATTGAGGAACTGAAACATTATTTGAGCACGTGACACTGAAATATAAAAAACTGTAGTACCTGAAAATACAAAATTATGGTCCACACCAGTCCAAGCACAATAGAAGGCCTACCATCAGCAATATCAGTCGAGTTTATGTTGACAAGTTTTATCTATACAGGAAAGAAAACCTGTTATTATCACACAAAAGGAATAATTTTTATCATGAAAGGCAATTCAAATTGGGTTTCTATTTAAATTCATATTTGTAATCCAATAACAAGTTTCTTAATTAAAAAATCATTGAAAGATGGAATTTCACTTTTTAGAAAAGTATAGCTATAGGTAATGAAAGATCTTTAAGATGATTGCATGCTATTATTTGTATAAAAATTAATTTATTTCAAGCAGAAAGACCAATAAAAATTACATAGAACCATTGTACAAACCGGAGATCCTCTGTATATGGACTAGCATGAAAAGTAAAGGGAAAAGATGACAAAAAAATAAGTTTTAAATTATTAGTTAAATGCATTAGTTTAATTTTATAATGCAAAGAATTTTGGCATTCTACAACACAACTAATAAGGAAAGCAAATCAAATACTCCATAACAGATTTCACATTATGAGGAGATTTCTTGCTGTGGTTCTAATAGATTTGAAATGGAAAGAGAAAAGTGAGTTTAAGAATAAACAAGATAAGGAAAAAGGAGGGAAAACCCATAAAATATAAGGGAAAAAGAACGCCACAGCCTTCTATTGTAAAGGATATTATAACCACCACTGATTAAGGCTCCCTTGCAAGAAAAAACTTACTTTTTAAATAAGAGCTGGAAAAAATAAGTTATCAAAGTTTACATGCAATTTTTCAACAGAAATGGAAACAGATTTCATGACTTAACTCCTAAATGCTGATCTGTAGTCCGAATGCAGTATTACCCTAAAATAAGCTGATAAGATAAAAGGCAGCAAAGGGGATAAAGAGGATATCATAAAGAAACTAACAGGCAGTGCTCAAGAAAATGGAATAGAGTTTGCTATCCATCACAATATTAATAGGGAGGGCTGCTAAATTGTTTACACACTGCAAGCTTGCTCATGGACAAAAGTTATGGAAAAGTTTTGGACAACAGGTTAAGAAAAAGCAGCAGAATTACTTCAGGTGACCTCATTTGTCTCCCCAAAACAGAAAAAAGACTGCAGATGTCTGAATCAGCAGCTGGAAACCCACTGGATAAGCTCAAGAGCAAACAAAAAATTGCTGTTCAGGGCTCAAAAGCTCCTTTCAGAATTAAAACTCCACAGGTTGTTTGGGAAACGGCAGAGAAGAAAACCCCACAGGTTTTATTTCCAGTTCTCTCCACCAAGAAAAATGACAAAACTCTAAGAAAATTGACATCACTTGCTACCAAATAAACTTTTCAGAACAACAAAAAACACCCAGCTTGGTCCAGAATGACACCTGGTAATTGCTAGCTGCATTTTGCAGTACAACAGGAGTATCTGCAGAAGTCTGTTTGGGCTGTGAAAATAGGGAGTTGATTAAAGATGTAATAAACTTCACTTAAGGAAGAGCCCACGGAGAAGGAGGCCCTGTCAGCACCCCCCAAAGCACTATGCACAGCCACCAGTCACCCTTCATTCACCTTGGAGCACAGACCAGGGGTTGCACTCAGCTGCTGAAGAGGCATTTGTTGTCTGAACAGCATCCTCACCTCCTCTGGGAGGGAAAGGGCGACAGACTAGATAGAGGTGTCCCTCAGGATGGATCCAACCTAGAGACGACCTGCTAATGCACACCAATCCACTTCACATTTACAGCTTCCTTTAGAAGAAAATCTGGCATATTGATACACCACACACACAAAAATAACTAAGGATGACCAGACAAAACTACTCAGACATTGCAAGCAAATCCATGGCACTCTATTTCTGGCAGTCCATCCTGATCCTCAGCAAGGTCAGTTATGTAGGTGGCAGTGCTATATTATTCTGGGATCTAAGCTGAGTCTTTCAAAGCTGGGGTCACACACTAGATGTGGCACATTGAGGTAGCTCTTTACCCCAGCCTTATCTCAGGTCGTCCAGATCTCACCAGAAAGCCCCTCTCTTTGTATTTAAGCCTCCACTCTCATGCTACATATGACCTGGTTTGCATTAACAAACTGTACTACATAAACTAGTGAAATCATGAACTAAAGCTGAATTTTGCTTTGGGAATACATTTGTCTTTGGTTTAGTTTTCAATTAAAAACAAAATTCTGATTTTGATTTCTTTCTACAGACATCTGCTAAGATTGTTTCCCATATAACAGAAATAAAATAAGGTCAAAATGCCATAGGGTTAAAGACAGAATGCCAAAACTCAACAACTCCTGGTGTACAGCATTGTGGAGATTCGAAATTCATCAGGTGTTGCATTGAGAAAAAGTGAACTAAAATGCAGAAATGAAGAACAGAATATGTATTATCTAATTAAAACAACATACAAGTAAAAATATAGAGAGAACAGTGAGGATAAAAGGCAGAATTGGATTGCTTTCATTTGATATTCATACCTACTATTCACATTGGGATTTTAGGTTTTCAATCTTTTGTTGAATTTATAAAACATTTTGTTTGATTGCTAAAAATGACAAAGCACTGACTTTACCAAAATGAATCCAGGAATTAGTCTGAAGTCCTGCCAAGCTAACAAGGGGTCACACTGTTCTAAATTGTCATGTCTATACTTTCAGGGAGCAGAGTTTTGCATTTACAACCCAGTGAAGCCCATAAATCTATTCTTTTAATTATAAATGAATGTCTTCACTGACATAAAGATGATAGTTCTTTGCTGAGAACAGCAACGGGGAGTTAAGGAACATGAGGAGATGAGGAGCTGAAGAGCACATAAAAAAAAAAAAGAAAGGAGATCATCCAAGGTGATTCTAACTTAAAAAAAAAGTTTTACTTTATGGCAACTTTCAGGCACTCTATAGAAACTTAAGGCTGCCTGCATAGCTCCAGTTTGGGACAATAAGAGATAGATTGATATAACTCATACATTTAAGGGAAGAAAGGAAGGGAGGAAGGGAGAAAGAGAAAAAAAGAGAAAGAGAGAGAGAGAGAGAAAAAAAGGGAGGCAAAGAGAGAAAAAGAGAGAAAGAGAGAAAAAGAGAGAAAGAGAGAAAAAGAGAGAAAGAGAGAAAAAGAGAGAAAGAGAGAAAAAGAGAGAAAGAGAGAAAAAGAGAGAAAGAGAGAAAAAGAGAGAAAGAGAGAAAAAGAGAGAAAGAGAGAAAAAGAGAGAAAGAGAGAAAGAGAGAAAAAGAGAGAAAGAGAGAAAAAGAGAGAAAGAGAGAAAAAGAGAGAAAGAGAGAAAAAGAGAGAAAGAGAGAAAAAGAGAGAAAGAGAGAAAAAGAAAGAGGACTAAGTGCTACCAAACCTACCCGTCTTCCTTCTAGAAACTTAAGAGCTGTACCAATGTTGGCAACCCAGTGAATTCTCTTCAGCTGACGTCCCTGCTCACAGGGCTTAAAGAGAAAGAACAGAGAAAACTCTAATTAGATTTATGCCAATTTGCTGCAAAAAAAATAAATTCCAGATTATTATAAATGACTATGTATGTAGCTTAGTCTGACTTATATGTTAAAACACTCATGGGAACAGTCAAATTCTATTTTTGCATTGAGTCACAGGGAGGAACAAAAGATATAAGGCAAATAACTGTGATAGCTTTATTATAAAAAAGTTATAAGATGTTTTAATAAAGTCAGGATGCAAGCTGTTGCCTGCAGCCCATAAATTTCATCAAATTAGAGAACTGCTTTTCTTCTGCAAAATAAGCTACTACTCTTTACACATACACACACACGTATTCATATATACATATATGTACTTGACAGGAGGCAACATTCTCTCAGTAAAATATTTTTACTTGCAGAGGAGAAGTCAAGGTGGTTCTTTTTTTAAAAAAAACAGTCTGCAGTGAAGATATTTTACCCACAGGATTTTTCTCTCTAATACCTCATTGGTATAAAAAACCCAACTATCACAATGAATTTCACTGAAATGTAGGCTAGAGAAAGAATCCTTTGTATTAAATCAAGAAGACACCCTTGGCTTCTAATACTCCACAGGAGAATCAAGATCTTACACTTACATGCAAATTTTCCATTTAAATTTGTGTTCATAAAGTTACAAATGGATTTAACAAATATCTGCTATAGATTCTAAAATTCCTCCTGTATTTATTACAGACCATCATATTCTGCTATACATGACCCTTAGACTAACTAGAGGTTATTCTGATTCTGTGGTATCTGTCTTTCTCTAATTAATATAGGCAGACACAATCCAATGAATTTCACTTCAATGGGTGCTGTCATTAAATTCTTTTTCCTGTTTTACTCCTTCTGTTTTGCCACAAGAGGGAGACTTTCTTTCTTAGCTGAACAGTAACAGAAATTGAACAGAGCAGAAACACACTTCAAAGTATAGCTTTTTCCCATCTTACAGTAAAATCATTCTTGCAATCTGAATTACTGTCTAATTTCCAATCAAAACAAGGCTATGAAAAAGGGGAAAAGTGTGGCAGTTGCAAATTGCCTGCAGATGAGGGAACAGGCAAGGTCTGAACCCAAGAGCAAGTGGAATGACAGACTGTTGTCCTACTCTTTCAGATGCTGCCACACGATCTGTGAGTTGGATTGGAAAAGGTGAGAGCTGTTGGTCTTAAACCTTTCTGGTTTTCTCTCATATCCCATGAACAAAACTAGCCTGGCTCCCCAGACACAGTCTATTTACTGCTTACACACCTTGGCCTCTGTACATAACCTGGCTGCAAAAAAAAGCCAGTTGACATCAGTTAAGGTTCTTTGCAGTAGCAGAGCAGCTGTGGAGGTCAATGGATATAACACCCCATGAAATTTGAGGGACTCAATTTTTTTTCAGATGGAAACTAAATTTAATGAGAAAAAAAAGTCACTACTTCTTCAAGATGTTCAGAAGTAGTTTGCAGTTTATACCTTGTTTTGTGTCATAGTATTAACACCCAGATGAATTGCAAAGATTAATAAAACCAAGCAATTTTTATGAACTAGTAAGACTAGTATTGAAAATTACATCATACCAAGAATGTCAGTATGTAATCATCTTTTTTTATTATTTTATAACCAGACAGCCCACTCTGTGAATAAACTTATTTTGCTATGTAGCACTCAGGTTTTTTACAGTATTCAAATATTGAAACTTAACAGAAAATTATATCTTAGCGAAGTTATGCAACTATGATGTGTTTTCAGCAGGAAGGAATTTCTTACCAGCTTCTGCCCCGAAAGAACCTCCAAGAGGGCAATTAGCATTACCCCATCTTTGATATCTTCAAACAGATCATCCACAAGCATGGGAGGATTGCGCTGGAAAGGGAGAAGAGCAGATATTATAAAGGCTTGCCCACTTTACATTCTACCTCCTTTGTTTTCAAACAGAAGGACAAAGGGTGGTTGGTCCCTTTCTTTATGCTTTGTGTTGTTTAACAGGGGTGTATCATTTAACCCCTGCTTTGCCATCATATTAACTATTCAATATTTCTGGTAACACTAGATGCTTTATGTTGTTAATGACACAACAGAACAACCTTCTGCTCCCTAAAATAAGCAAAGAAACACATCAACAACTGCCCGTGAGCTTAAAATATGCACAACTCACAGATGTACTATTACAGTCACATTTAATTTATCAGAATATTTTGCCTAGTGTTAAGCATGTCACAGAAATTTCACTCTCTCAGTGTGAGAAATACAAGGGGCTGTATGAAGGAAAGATCCCTAAAGCAGTGCTGCTGGTTGAGCAATGCTACTACTTTCTCACAGTTGACACTTGTTACACCAAGCTGCTGTATTTTCTCTCCTCCAGGCCTTGCAGGCTTCCAGTGCTGTCAGCACTGTGTCAGCTTCAACTTAAGACAAATTGCTTAACATATGTCTTTACATTTGCAAACACAACAACAATAATGCTGAAAAGACTTTAAAGAGATTACGTTTCAAAAAATTTTGAATAGCAAAGTCATATCAGTAAACTCTATCTTCTTTAAATACATCCTGCTTTCCGGAACTATGGTTCTCAGCAGGTCAGTACTTCAATGACCCCAAAAATATCCCTTAGAAACAAAGATTTTAAACTTGGTCCAGCTGAAATAAATTAAATAAACAGCCTCTAGCTTCCAGGAGCTCGTTAACATTCACATAATACTAAGATTTTCACCTGCTAATTCACTGTAATGACAATCAGACCACAAAGTTCTTGAAATTAGTTTAGATTTATTATTTACTTGTGGGGTATTTCTGAAACAAGATGAAAGTCCAACAACTTGACCTATACTTTTCTGAAGAAACACAGAGGAACCTAATAAATGAAACATTCCTCTTGAAAAGGTAGAAATGCTATAAGAAATGAAGAGAAAGCAAAGGCTTCTAGTCCCCCAAATCAAAACACCTTTTCTTCATTGGTCAACTTGGATGAACTATTATTTCAATGAGGCATAATTTTGGCATAAAGTGGAAAAAGAACTCCTCTGCTGAAAGCAGATTTCATCTAAGATTTGATCTGCTCTAATAGCCACAATAATTAAAGAATCTATTTTCCTGTGTATACAAAATAAAGCAATATTACAACAAATTACAATGTTATATCTAATCAATAATTCTTTTTTATTTCCTAGCAATGCAACAGATAATGGATCATGTTCTTCCTAAATGTGACACCAAAGAAATCAATGGAGTAAACAGGTCACTGGAGCTTAATTTGTCAAAGTCTCACATCACAGGCAGTAGATATAAATGCAATTAATTTTCCTCACTTTCTATGTTTTTTTCCTGTTTGAAGTTTGGTGCAGCTTTCACAGTATCACAAGGTTGGAAAGGACCTCTGAGATCATCAAGTCCAACCTATAACCTAACACCAACACTAACACCAACCATCATCTAAACCATGGCACTCAGTGCCTCATCCAGTCTCCCTTTAAACACCTCCAGGGTCGGTGACTCCACCCCCTCCCTGGGCAGCCCATTCCAATGGCCAATCACCCTTTCAGTGAAGAATTTTTTCCTCATATCAAGTCTAAACTTTCCCTGACGAAGCTTGAGTCCATGCCCTCTAGTTCTGCCACTGGTCACCTGAGAGAAGAGACCAATCCCTGCCCGACTACAACCTCCTTTTAGGGAGTTGTAGAGAGCAATGAGGTCTCCCCTGAGCCTCCTCTTCTCCAGGCTAAACAGCCCCAATTCCCTCAGTCGCTCCTCATAGGGCTTGTGCTCCAGCCCCTTCACCATCTTCGTTGCCCTCCTCTGGACACAATATTCAAGGTGAGATTTCATCAGTATCTCTACACGATATAACAATGATGAATTTTGTGCAAAAAGAATTCAGCAATAAAGACAAGAGGATTATAAGAGCTCACATCCGAATCCAACAGGAGGGGAAGGCCTGAAATATCTCACCTGTTATCTAAATGCCCCAGTAGTGAGGTTTGTATCTTGGAGCTCACACTACAACAATGAAGAGAGACAGGTTCTTATAAAGGGTGAATTAGAATACATTTAGATTGAAGGGTGAGATTTACATTGTCCCCAAACCCTGATATCCACGATGTGCCTGTCGGACAACCTGTTTGAGTACAACATATATCCTTTCCAGCTAGAGTGTTTTGGTATCCTTACTCTCAAATCAGGGCATAGGCCAGAACTTGCCTCATCCCAACATGAAGTCACAAGTCTTCTGGCACTCAAATGCTAACCAAGTCTGGGAAGAACCTCTGTTTTTCCACAGTGCATAGTTTCACGCTGTAGATAAAGTCTGATCACTCACGTCAAGCTCTTGCTCTGAAACAACATTCACCGGTTGCTCCTCACTGACAACAGTTACAAAAACCAGATTGCACAATAACTGAGGCATGATAGTAAGGTAAGGAGGTAAAAGTATCCCTGAAGACATCACCCAAGGAAATTAACACCTAAAGTACTTTTCTTCTGACATGAACTGAATATTGGTTTGGGGAAAACTAGGGGAGTATGAGAAAGAGTTGAATCAGATAAGAAGCAACAAAGAAACCATCAAATGACTTACACCAAAGTAAATAAGATCTACTGCTCTGTAGTCTGAGAATCACAATTATCCATAAATCAGCAGGCTGAAATGTAATTTTTTGTTGCTGGAAGGCTGCATAATTACAAACATTGACGGTGTTTAGCAGCGCACACCATGTACATTAACACCAATAAAACAAGAACAGAAAGCAGGTACAACAGCTGTGTCACAAGAGCTCCTGTATGAGACTCCTCTAATATGGAAAACTTTTAAATCATTTGTAATTAATTGTATATTTAATTCTGTAAAATTATTTATTTATATTGCCAAAATCATTTTGCATATTAGATTTTATAATATGATTTTTCCACTGTCCTTAAGATGTGAACACCTAGTTACAATAAAACTCTCATTGTATTTCATAAATTACTTCTTTTTTTAACTACTCTGAGCATGTAGTACAGAACTTACACTATTATTATGACTCCAGTCTCTTCCAGAAGCATGCAATGAGTTATATTTTAGTGGCACATATAGAAGAACAAATTCCTCTTTCGCATAAGTCCATAGATAAAAATCTAATTCTCTATGCCTATACGGTTCAGGAAGAAACATATAAAACAGCTGATATTGAGAAGTTCATACATTGTTATTTATTGTATATGGACTTGACTTTTTTCAGGGAGATCCTCTACTAAGCTTAACACACAATTCTGTTGGAATAGAAAAATACCTGCTCCTTGGCTGCATATATAAAGTCAAATGAAATGAAAAGAGAAAGTGGAGCTGTACACTGCTTACTTATTAGTGTCCACAGAAGAAAGGCTTCTTCAAAAGTTGTATTCAGTGAAAATCTATCAAAAGCTTTTTATTCTAGAGACTGAACAGGACTTAATACCTATTGACTTAATTGCCTTAATGCGCTGCCAAAATATTAACTGTAAATCAGTAAAAGCTGGGAAAGAAAACTAACTTAAGATTTTGTCATCTGGAGAACGCTGAATGCACTCCAGATTTTGTCTTTTTGCACATAAATGTACAGGTCTAGCAATGCAATCAATTGTAATGATCCTAATACACTGTACTTTGAATGTTGTAAAGCCTATGCAAAGAATATAATGAGACATTTTTAAACCTGGAAAAAGAAAGAACATTTAAAAAGTATATGAAGTAAACTCTCAAAAACATATGATATTAAAGAAAAGCTGTAATACATAAACCTCTTGAACAAAATTCCTTGGGGAACTCAGAATACAATTCGATGGACAATCGGGCATTAAATCCACAACTTGTCAGGTCTACAGTAAGTTTTCAGATGCCTTAGTATTTGATTTTGATTTTTCATAGGCTTCTTCAAGAAAGCAAAGTAGTAAAGTAATACTAATGACATGCTAAATACTACATTGAATGTATTCTATTGCAGTCAATGCAATCACAGTAGTGTGACAATGACTTTTAGGAACAGTCAAGTCACAAAGAGGGAGTCACACTCAGTACAAGTAAATTCATGTGCTCTGTAGGCGGAATATGACTTAACTGGGAATGAATCTTAAAGGTCAGTGAACCAGATTTTTTTCCCTATAACATATTTATTTAAATAAATTTATTTAGAGTTGATTGCAAATGGGAAGTGATGAGGAAACGCTTTGCTTAAACTTGTTGCTCTTATGAACTTATCTAATTTGCTGTAGTGTTTAGGAAATATTGTGAATGATGTAAAGAACTGAATATCAGTACATATGAAAAGTATTTCACTGACAAGCCTCAAAAGAAGAGATATATAATAAACCTGTAATCTCTAGATATTCCTCTTGACACAGTAAAATAGGTTTCGTAAAAACGTTCCAAACTTCAGATCTGGAACCAACATGTATTTACTAAACTCCATTCTTCTATTCCAGCATTTTTTCTTGCATGATTTCATTTCTCATTTGTGCCATTGCCAAAGAAATCTTTTCCTCATACCCTGTACTTAACTTCTGTAATGAACAAATTGTACTACCCAGACAACAGTATCTGCATAATAATGAACGCCAATGCAAACATTGGAAACTAACTTTGCTGGACAAATTTTCAAATAATGCTTCAAAAATCGCTAGAAAAATGTGTGAACCTATCCACATGCACAAACTGGAACACATCTGTGTAACAACCACATTTGTCTCAGGGAAATACATATGAGAAGAGGAAGGAGAATGTGAAATTTCAGAATTTGAAGAATCATAAAATGGTTTGGGTTGGAAGGGACCTTAAAGATCATCCAGTTCCAACCCTCCTTCCACAGGCAGGGACACCTTCCACTAGACCAGGTTGCTCAAAGCCTTATTCAACGTGGTCTTCAACACCTCCAAGAACAGGGCATCTATGACTTCTCTGAGCACCCTCTTCCAGTGCCTCCCCACCCTCACAGTAAAAAATTTCTTCCTAATATCTAAACTAAATCTAACCTTTTCCAGCTTAAAACCATTACCCCTCACCCTATCCCTGCACTCTCTGATTAAAATACCCTCCCCAGCTTTCCTGCAGCCCCTTGCAGTACTGGGAGGCTGCTCTAAGGTCTTCCCAGAGCCTTCTTTTCTCCAGGCTGAACCCCAGCTCTCTCAGCCTGCCTCGTGTTGGAGGTGTTCCAACCCTCGGATCAGCTGGCCCACCTCTCTGCCCCAATTTAGTTCCCACATCCTTAAGCACACAGGTTCATCATGTTCCTTGCTGTTAATGATTATTTTTATGACTTAAGTCTGAGAGACTCCGTCCTAAGTTTTACATGATGAGTTTCATTGCAAAAATTAATTTAGTATTCACTGTTTAACATCAGAGGTTACACACAATACTAGTGAAAACATACAGTGACTGCTGGAGCAGAAAACCTCCAGCCAGATTCTCTGAATCATGCAGTCAAGATGGACATTGGCTTAAATTTTTATTGTCAGTGACTAAGATTCGTGGAGCCTCTGTTTTCCCATTTGAAAGAAAAACAAACCAAAAAGACACAGAATCAGTTAATTGATGAAAATTGATAAGGTTTTTGTATGAAGACCAAGTTACATTCCAAGAACTACCATTTCTTATAGCATTGTGTGTGAAAACTGTAAATCTTGATATACTAATTCATTTTTCTTCCTTTCTTTGCAATAAAACATATCATTTTGTAATTTCAAAAGCCTTAATGTAAAGTTTAATGCCCAAGTGTAATTCAGCATTATGAAAATGTTGTCTAAGTATAATTTAAAAATGTTCACCCATTTTAGTTTTATTTTTATTTTATATCCATGCTCTGCTTTTGTTTGTTGATATCTGCATCCTTTTAATGGAAATATAAAATGAATAACAATTTCTTCAGGATGTATTTGTTGTTCACTCTATTTGGTGAGTTTACAAAACTACAAATAAATTAAGTTATCTCTACACCTAGGAACAAAGATGTTTGTTAGTTGATTGGTTAAAACAATTTACAGTCTGTGATCCAAAGCTTTGAAACTAATATTTCCCAACACTTTCACCAAAGACAACAAAGGCAATGAAAGGTGTATTCCTCTGGTGTTTTACAAAGAGGAATGGTTTTCATCTTTCTTACTCATCTAATCCACTATCTAAAAAACCAACACAGGCAATAAAACAAAAAACAGTTAAGTCATTGCTGTTCTGAATGGCTCTAATGTCTCCTTTTTAACAAATCTTGTGTAACCTTCTGCAGACTTTGAAAAAATGCCTCAAAAGATACTCAGGAGCACACTCAAATTAATGTCTTTGAAGGCAGAGACCAAGAGGAGGGAGGTCTAATTCTAGAACCTTAGAAAAATATGAATAAATAACATGCAATCAGAAAACCTCCTGTCCCGTTACACACGCACATCTCATTTATCATTAGTAGAACTGCACAGATGCACTAAAATTAAATTGGATGGGCAGAAGGCAGATCACTTTCATTTGGTAGCTTGAGCCCTAACTTCTGTAAGTGGGTGGCAGAGAAAATAAATGTTTTCCAGTTGCTGAGTCTCACCAGATTCCCAAGTCGGAATCACAGAGCAGATTCAGCTGGGATTAGGGAGAGATACTACCTGTTACTATTGCAGCCCTTTCCTCTGTGTTCATCCCCTGTGGGACACCACCCTGTGGGGGAGGGCAAAGCTTGCCTCAAGGCTGTTTTACCTCAAGCTTTCTTTGAGATGTTGCATCATTAGCTGATGCAAAGTCCTTTATTCATCTTCTGCTGGTGGAAGACTATACCTATAGATTAGTAGATATAAATTTAAAATGGTAGCATTCTACTGTAAGAGCAAGAGGGAATAAAAAAATTGCACCATTTTCCTGCTCCTTTTCATAAAGTTCAATTCACTGGTACTGTTTTCATTTACCTGTTTAGTTCACTCTTATTTACTTGTATCCATATTCTCAAACCCATTCTTAACTTTATAGTTAAAAAGACAAAAATGGTTTGTTGGCTTGTTTGTTTTCCACTTTATGGACCTCAATTTACTCACTGATTTAGTTTCTGTTTCAAAGAAAGCATGACTTTTTAAAAGAAAAGCATATGCTAAGATTTTAAAGACTACCAGTGAAGAATCTTCAACTCATAGCAAACCCTGAGAAACTATCACATTCTGCTTTATATTCTAAATTATTAATTGGTTTCAGTTCAACTTAACAAAAATCAGTCCTGCATTTTGATTTCTCAAATCACTGACCTTCATATGTCAGAAACTGCTTTTTTCCTTTGCTCTGCTCAACCAACAAACTAAAAAGATGAAAACTCTAAGGTAGAATTTCCTTTTCTTTGCCATCACTAAACCCATCTTTCAAATTGCTCCATCAATTGATTTGCTTTGAAAAACATCAACTTCTCCTGCTGTTACAACACCTTTTCAAAAATGCTCAAACTCATTCGTGGTGGAACATTTCTCCTTCACTCCCAGCTCCTCTGTCCTCCAGAGGCACAGGAGGATGGGAAACGTGGGTTCTGGTCAGTCCATAACAGCTTTTCATTTCAAAGGCCTCCAGACAACAGAGATGTCACAGCTTTCCAATTTCTTTTGGCACAATAAAGACCACAACAAACTTTTACAAGAACCAAGTAACCTCAACATTGAATTTCTGGGTTACAATTTGGAACACAAGTGCAGGGGGAGTTCTGAGCTTTTTACAGACCCATCAGTTCTTTCTACAGCTGTGATAAACTCAGAAAAAGTAATTTCCACACTTTGCAAAAACATGACTAAAATAGATATAAAAGCTTAAGTTTCAAAAAACTTAAAATTTTGAATGGCATGAAGTTACTCCTCTTCAGTTGAGTCTGATGTCTCTAAACAGTGTCTCTCCAGTGGCTGCATAACAGCATAAATGGGAGATAAAACCACCTGATCTACACATCTGCCTCAGGCAGTGAGGCAAAGCTGCTGACAGCCATCAATTAAAGTATCACAGAAACAACTCTCCTGTAAAAGGGTCGATTAACACAAAGTGCTGCTGGGAGAGCTTGTGTTGAATGTGACCATTTGATCAGCCTTTACAATAGCAGACCTATTAAAGAAATATATGCATAGACTGCACAAATCTAAGGTCTCCCTGAACCCTCATGGCCCAAAGGGACTGCTACAGTAAAAATAGAGTTCACAACAATGAATCCAGGGAAAAACACCTTAACTGAGTTACTACCATGACTTTGCCTCTTCCTCAGGATCAGTCAGTTACTGCTAGGAAATTATTATTACACATATACATATATTCACCTAACAATATATACCTATATTTAATAGTCAACTATTACCAGATATTATTGATCAATTACCAATGATGCAATACAATCAGGAAATAGAAAAACATGAAATAAGAGTTCTTTTTTCCCTCTGACACATCTTCATGGCCTGCTTTGCTAACACTTCAGCAAATAATAAATTACTTCCCATCTCAGTTGAAGTAAATGGAACATATGTAGAGTGCTGAAGTTCTCTGATGCATGGGGAGCTTTTCTGAATATTCTAAAGAGAATGTGGGGACAGACCTAATGCTCCATGAGGATTCACAGTCAAGAAGTCCTGAAGAAAGCCTCGTTGTATTTTACAGTATCAGTGCAGTTTCTTTCACACTAAATTCCCCAGTAACGTTGATAAATTCCTTTGCTGTACCCATATAATCTCATGGGACCAAATCACATGATACAGAATTATATGAGCCTCTGGCTTTGCTCTGTTCATTTCTGAGAGCATTATTAGCCAACTCCTTACACAGAAGGTAAATCAGTGCTCTCATAGCTAGATTAATCCTTATGATTTAAAAATATACATTCCAAAGAGCACCTCTGCTGAAATGGATTCACCTTCTATGGTGTACAGATAATAAGGATCCCTTTTTAAGTATAAGGCATTCTGTTAAGCCAAATCTCATACATTCCACATTCCAGGGCCTGCACAGGTGTAGATTAAAATGTTTGATTTTTTTTTTTTTAAAGTAACTTCAAAGCCAAATATTACCTTAGCCAGGTGAGTATTGATCCATTTTGTAAAAGTCCTTTTCTGCACTGACTCTTGCTCATCTGAGGAAAAAGGAAATCAGTTTGATTAGACATTGCTGAATCCTTTTGGATTTAGAAGATCAAAGAATAATATTCTCTATTGACAATGAATGCATTCTGCATTTGCAACAAATACCACAATGTTTTCTTGAGACTATAATTACCGATAACAAATACTTCATATTCTTAGAATAGTGCTCTGACATTTGACTATTTGTAGAGTTTCATAGCAAAGTTCAAGTCTTAAAAAGTGAATGAGCAGAAAGACATCATTTCAAATCTGAATGCAAAGATGAATTTGACATCATATTATAATTATCCAAGGTCTGAACACCTAGAACTTCTCTGTACTTTTTAACTAGAATCCATGTCTCTGACAGTCCAGTTGCTTTTATTTAGAATATCAACTAGCTACTTTGAAAAATACTCTTAGCATGTACATTTTAAAATATTTATAATACTGAATTAGAGATCTGAACTTGCATTATCAAGCTTATTTGTCCTCTGGGACTTCCAGACAGGGAGGAGCCTTTAGGAATTTAGGCAGTTTCTACGCTGCAAGTCACTACCTACATCTTTTAGTCCTCTCTTGAAGTACTTGTCTGATTTATAGTGAATTTCAGTGATTCTCAGATAGTCCCTCAGGGACTGTTGCCAGCTGCACAGACAAAAATAGCTCCTGAATGAGCTCCTCCAGCTTCAGCAGCCAGGGTCATGGCTGCGGAAGGAAGAGAATCACAGCACAACAACCAATCCGTGAAGTCCTGTCCCTTGCTTGAGGGGAACTGGGTTTGACACATGGAAAAATTTTACAGAGTGGCATTCAAGTATTTATGTTGGTAATTTTTCATTCAAAAATAAAAGGAAATTTTATTTATTTCCCTGAAAAGCAAATCATATTATTGCCATCATCAATTCTGAATGAGAAATTTCATTCTCCTACAGAAAATACAAGTAAATTAAACTGCTCTTAAAAATTTACTTTTTATAAGAACACATCCATGTCCCAAAACCTAATTTTAGATAGTCTTTGCTACTGACTTGTGCAGCACTGAACAGTGATTTGATCTCTTTCACTTCAGTAAAATTAAAAGGGAATATTATTTAATCCCCTTTAAAGCTCTTGGAATAGATAATTAATCAGTTTGAGGTACTACTGATAATAAGCTCCCTGATTTACATTCACGTAATGCTGCTCCACAATGAGAACACATAAAGATACAAATTGCAGCACCAAATTCATCAACCAAAATGTTATCTTAACTGGGACGACAATGGCTCCCTGACCACATATGAGCTCTCAAAATGTGTTTATGCATTATGACTCAAGGATTTTATATTTTCTTTACATATAAACAATATCTCAAATACAAGAAATACCAGTGGAAAAAAGACACATATCTCTCCAGCTAATCTATTGTTAGATTAGTACACTTTATATCTAAGAAAATAACAGTGCATTCTTTATCTTCTTTTTCTTTGATTTCATTGGGTAGGCTGTCTTATATAATTTTAAAAGCATTCATTATATTCTCAGAATCTACTTGTTGCACTGACAGGCAAGTTATGAAAAATATCACTCAAAATTCTACATTGTGCTTCATTCAATACTGACTATTTTTGGCAAAAAGAGTCTTTATATGTGATAATTGTTTCAACATTCTGGAAAACAGATTTCTCACGGTACGGTCTCTCACTCTGAAAAAAGATGTTTCCCTTGTGATATGCAGTAAATGTCAGCTCTGGTCTGACAAGCAGTTACATATACAGGGAGCCCAATTAATTTCAATGGAACTAACTTGCACTCTTGAATAGGGTTGTGTGTGAGTAGGGGTGGGAATGGAAATCGAATGCACACAGAATCAGTCCAGCTCTGGCTTCATTCACACCTCTGTAATTCAAAATTCCTCAGCAATCCCAATACAACAACGGCACGCCAAAAGAAAAGAAGTCAAACTTCTGATCAAAGAAATGAGTGAAAATAATTCCCTAATTTGCAGTTCTGGTGCCTCCTGCTGATTTTAAGAGACAGCCTTCTGGTGACAACAACTGGAAATCAGAGAACCAGCTCCCAGCTTCTAAACATTTAGCAGCAGAAGACATACTCAGTTTCAGACATATCAACAAACAGCATAAATAGCCTTCCAAAAAAATCCGTTTCAAGGGAACATACATGAGCAATATATCCTTTATGAGCCCAACAGCAACTATTAACTATGAAGATTCCTTTTTTTTAGCACTTATTTCTATAGCCATAAAAGGAACAGATTCTGCCCCAGCAAAACTCGTGTCTGAACATAACACAGGTAGAGCACTGATTTTACAAATTCCAATATAAACAGGCTTTTTACAAATTCTGCTGGAAACAGATGTGTTATTTTCATTGAACTGATGTAGATTCTCCACAGAGATGCTGTTTGTCCACACACACCAGACACATGTGGCACACAGTTTGTTACGCTCCCCGCGCTCGCAAGGACTGTCAGCTCTGTATTTGCACCACTTACCCTGCCGGTACTGAAAGAACCCAGGGAGCTGATTTAATGATGAGATAATCCTGCCACCAGCACCTTTGTATCGAGCCATGAGTACTGCTGCTGCTGCTCCTGTCTCGGGTAGTGTGCAGTGTTCCTTTAGAATACACTCAGAAGTAATTTTTCAACAACAGTCTGATTTTCTTTTTCCTTCACTGGAAATGCAGGCGTCTTAAAGAAATCCCTCCACCTGCTCTTATCAGAGAATTCACATGAAGCCAAACCTTAAAAACATCTTTATATATCCTTGTGGAGACGCAACAGCCAGACAAAGCCAGCTGTATTGGAAATAGCAGCTCTGCTGGTCTCACTGCCATCATCCTTCTCCACTGTTTTCCTGAGGAAAGATTTTATTATCCAAGCATCAGCCAATCCGCTAGCGGAAGCCTCTGATGTCAAGAGCCTGAATAATGCATCTAGGGACTGGGACAACCTAACTACGCTGTTGATACCCTACAGCAGCAAGATGTGAGGCTGTAAAAAGCAATGCAGTCTCTTCACGAGTGATTTTCTAAGGATATATTGCTCAGTAAGCACAAAAATGGCTGAATGGCATAGCCTTCTCTGGTTTGTCATACATATAAAGGAAAGCAGCTTTTAAAAGCAACCACTTGGGTTCATCACTGCATGCTCCATTTAGACATGGATGTCTTTTAGCTTTGCAACTGAAAACAGTGAAGTGGAAGAAACAGCAAGCCATTTGTCTGAACAGACATGTAGGCCACTTAGTTTTCAATATTTGAATATATTTGAACATATTTGAACGCTATACAAGAAGGATAAAACATATGTAAGGATGAATAGAATTTTTGGAGTGTACCTAGATCAGCCTGAAACCCACTCAAATTTCTGATGGTATGCAGTACTTTCTATTTCATTAAATCAAGGCACCAGAGCACTTGACCAGACTCTGTTCTGCTCTGGTAAAATGAAGGCAGTTATGAAACTGTGGAGATTCATATGTTGTTCACCCACAGGGGCCAACAGAGTACTACACATTATTGAAATAAGAATAAAAAGCCTACTTCTAGTATGCCATTACAGTAAATATTTCATTACAGAGGTTGAATTCAAATTTCTTTTTTGGTAAAACATGAGGACTCTGACAAGTTTATCCTGCATCCAAAAGAATAGTTGCAAAAAGGCTTGGTTTTATTTAATTAAATGTCTTCCTTTAATTGACTGGCAGTACCTTCCCCTTCATAATTTTACAAACCTTTTCTTTACTGAAGCACCATCAACAGACTATTTTTAAGTTGATTATGAAAAAGGACAAATATAATTGGATATATTTACTTAAAAATATTCAGAACAAATTATTTTGAAAGATGAACAAGACCAACCATGTATCTTCAGACTGTCAGGAATAAGGGGACGATATATTCATAATGAATGCATATCATAATGACTAGTATCATGTACACATCCAGAGACAGAGAGCAGTATCATGCCTTCTAGAACTTTTCCAGGGACAGGCTTCCTGCACAGCACAATCCCTACCTGCTAGCTGTGGCACAAGCCCCACCTCACCTGCAGAGCCCCATGTGTCACAGGTGTGTGGTTGCCAGCAGCAGATTGCACACCAAGCACCTCTTGCCTCAGATGCTTGGGAATTGGATGGTGGGAAGGCAGCTGCAGAGCAGGGTTGCAAATACAGGGTTCTGCTGCAAGGTGATGCAAGGAGGAGTCTCATGCACAGAGTGAGAGATGAAACAGAGCCGAGTTCACACGTGCCTAATAAAAGCATCTTAATTGATTCTCAATGACCAAACATTAGTTTTGTTTCTTACTTTAGAGAAATTCAATTTAAGGTCCTCATTTTCAGCATCCTTTTTGTTTTCTTTGATTTTCATACCTCTGTCCTAAAACACCAAAGAGCTTTAGCTTGTTTGTTTGTTTTCCAGGTCTTTGACAGCTTTAGGAATGCTGCTAAAACAAATTGGAAGTGCAGAAAAGCGTGCCAAACCACCTGCAATGCTTCAAGATGTCACTTGAGAACACAACACAGCACAGAAAGCAGCCAACAGCACCCTGCTGGGAAAGTTTGTTTGGTCAGCAGTACGGTGTAAATTCTCTAAAGCTTTCCATAGATATGTTATATAGCAATTTCCATCTTCATTAAGGACACTCTTGACTTAAAGCAGCTGTCAAAAAGCTGCAGTCAAAGCAATAATATGGAGGCTCTACTTATGAAAAGGAGAAATATTTTAAGCTATGTAGTTTAATCAACACCTTCATAACAGATGGATTACCCCATTCGGGAGAACTGCACAGAGGCAATGCAAGCTCATTTCCTTTCCTTTAATTCCATTAACCTGAGAAATGTTTCCTATGGAACAAGGCCAGAACAGTTTTGCTTTTTAAAATACAATAAACAAACAAACAAAATTGATGGGAGCTTTAAAGCTTGTATATTATTTGTATGTTGCTAAGTTTAATAGTAACACTATATTTTTTTACGAAGAAAAAAAGTATGAGGTAGCTATAGGCAGTGGGAGCAAAGTAAGAAAGTGTTCTGGTTTGAGCTAAAGTAGAATCAGTTTTCTAACTTTCCAGCTAAGCCTCGTCTAAGTAACCTCATTTTCTGCTAGTTAACTGCATGTTTTCAGACAGTATCTGTCTCTAAAAGTGATAACACGGGGCATTGGTATGCAGAAAAGCCACTGCTTAAATCTGTCCTCATGGAGACAAAGGCCATCCTCATGTTGGTGAAATGTCATAAGGGAAAGGAGTGAAAAAGAGTCCCACCTGCAGGGAGGAGCAGACACGGCAGGTCACCCAAAACTAACCAACAGAGCATTCCATTCCATATATGTCACACTTGGTACAGAATGGAGGGATCTTGAGGGTCAAGCTCTCTTCTTTGAAGGAGGACATCCAATATGGACCTTGGCTGTTTATTTGCCCCTATCTCAAATCCATGCATTCCTGAATCCAGTTTCTGAGCGCAGCTCCCTCCTGCCACTGAGGACCTTTTCCTCATGCCTACTCTGCAGCATCAGTTGTGTGTCTTGGGGGGCTGGTTCTCCATATATTTGAATATATTTTTATTACTTTCTTATTATTTTCCTTATTATTATTATTATTATTGTTTCATCAAAGCTGGTTTAGTTTTAGTTTACAACCCACAAGTCTCTCTCCCATTTCCCTTTCCCTAGGGGACTGGAATCACAACTGCTCACATTTAGCTGCCAGTCAAGCTGGGCTGGGGCTGAACCATGACAGGAAGAGAGAGGGAAAATTGATTTCAGCAGCCACTGCAATGCAACTGACAACAGAACTTAGCAGTACTGGTATGAAGAATGGGAATATATTTCAAAATAACTCATGCACTTGTGACTTCTCCATTTTTTTCTATTTGGAGGAGAAAGACAGGATTTGTCCAAGCGTGGCTTTGGGACATATTCCTCTACTGATTATCAGAGACAGTAAGACAGTCCCACTAAGAGATCTGTTATCTAAATTTCCAAGCCTTGAGATCTAAATGCACATACCAGCCGTAACCTGCTCCACAACTGAGCACCAGTCTGCTCCCCATTAGTTTTTGCAGAAAGGAAATCCATGCACAAGGACTAGAGAGCAGCCAGTCATCCTTGACCAAAACCCTACCAGGGAAAATGATGGAGATGGCTTTCTGGGGCCCCACCAGCACACACCATTGCTCACTCTAGAGGCAGCCTTAGTATGGTGGCTTGGGTGCCAAAGGTTTTATGACACGTGGAAGAGTAAAGCAGAAAAAAAAAGCACTACATACTGGTGGAATAGTTACAGGAAACTGAAGTGTGGAGAAGCAGCCTCACAGCTGTAGAAACACCACCTGCTGTGCAGAATGCTGCTGGATGGCAACTGGCAAGCTGCTGAGACCTTTCTGCTGTTCCCAACTGTCAGAAATGTGTTTATGAAATATATATTTTGATTCTCTGTTTCTTACTTATTCCCTTCATTTCTAAGACAGAGGTGACTATCCAGCCACAAATTATAAAGACGTATAGAATGATTCAATTTATCACCCAAAGAAGCTTGCATTTTTAAAAATATCTGAGTAAAATCAAATACTAACCAAACAAATCAACGTATCTTCTTTTTTTTTTCTTGGTTAATTTATACAAGCACATTCACCAATCAGTTTCTCTGACAGTACTTCCTGTGGTCTGTGCAAGCAGTTTAAATTTCTGAAACCTGGAAACCCAAATGTTTTGCCAGCACCAGAGAACGTGAGCTCCTGGCTCCATCTCACAGCAGGACTCAGATTGTGACAATATATATTTACACTGTGGGACTTTCCAGTTCTTAAATCTAAGATCATGCCCATATTCTTATATGCATATGTGAAATATTTCTGCTCCAGCCAGACACACATTATCCCTGGTGCTCTGGTTTTCAGAGCATGGACAGAGCACAAACACCGATACAATCTTGATCTTTAGAAGGCACGACATAGTCAGGACATTACTGAACTCCCCATAATTGCTCTTCACGTTAATCAGAAGAGCTTCCCTCAACATTTGGAGAAACTAATGAGAACAGCAAGACTTCTGCAGTCGACTGGAAGGTATGGCCAAAATATCATTTTTATGACTTTGTGCACCTTTTTTGTGCCTAGTTCTCCCAGAAAGCTTGCTTCTATTTCATGTTTTGAGCGACTAAAAATACCCCAAACTGCAGCTACATTTTTTGGCTCCATATTTAGCCTGGGTGTGCTGCACTTTTTTTCTTTTCCACATGTAGAAGCAGAATGCATTCAGAACTAATCAATGAACGTATTTGCATTTATGCCTTTGCTGCTGCATTACTGTCATTCTCATCATCTCCACTAACAGCACTTGCACTCAACTGAAAGCAGTCAGAAATGAAAAGAAAAACTATCAGAAAATCACTATAAGATAATTTAATTAATTTTGCAAAACAGCATTCTGAATAAGATATTAACTAAAATCTGGACAGTCAACTTTTATAGAATCATAGAATCACCCAAGTTGGAAGGGACCTAAAATGACCATCGAGTCCAAATCCTGTCCCTGCACAGGACACTCCCAACACTCACCTCGTGTGACTGAGGGCATTGGCCAAATGCTTCTGGAATGCTGGCAGAGTGGGTGCTGGGACTGCTGCCCTGGGGAGCTGTTCCAGTGCTCCACCACCTGCTCGGGGAAGAACCTCTTCCTGATACCCAGTCTAACCCTGCCTTGGCACATCTTCCTGCCATTCCCTCCAGTCCTGTCACAGGTCACCAGAGAGCAGAGCTCAGCCCCTCTTTCCCCTCCCTCCCTTGGGAGAAGGCAGTGAACAGCTCTGAGATCCCTCTCAGTCTCCTCCAGGCTGAACAGACCAAGGGACTTCAGCCTCTCCTCACACGCCTTCCCCTCCAGACCCTTCCCCAGCCTTGTGGCCCCCTCTGGACACTCTCCAGTAGTTGGAAGTCCTTTTATACCATGGCACCCAAAACTGCCCCCAATAGTCTTAAGAATAACAAGGCAATCTCCCAGGACGGCAACAGGATTTTATTGGTGTGGTAGCCTATAAAGGCAGATGATAGATGGTTAAGAAGACTTTTCCAGTCCTATTTTCTAACTTTCTGTACACCTACCACAAAAATACAAACTTCCAAATGAGGTGAAATTATTAGTGCAAAAGTATTGCTGCAAGTATGGGAGCAGAGAATATGATGTCACTCCACTGTGTGGATGAACCTGTCTGCCTGTACTGGAGAGCACGTGGCACAGGTACACCTATGCTTCCCTGATGACAAAACTAGAGTCCTTTCAAAAAAGGATTTTAGGCCCTCATCACACAGTGCTCCAGTTTACAGAAGAAAAGCGAAACAAAATGAAACAAAACAAAAGAAAAGCAGAGGAATTACAGAAATGCAAAGTTAACAGTGTTACTACTGAGGATTATCAATATCTTGTGCTAAAAATATATCCATATTAGAAGGTAACATGAAGTAACAGAAATCATGCTGGTGAAAATTACCTCTGAAAACCAGAGGCTGAAAAATGTAGGCTCCCTGCTGTTTAATATCATCTGCAGATTTTTATACTAATACTGTAAACTGATTACTGCTTGAGTCCATCTGTGGGAATCAAATACCACAGAGACAATTTCTTCTCCATATATACTTTAAAATTTAGTTGATTTAAACTGAGGTACATCAACTGTTGTTTAAGTAGAGTTTAAGAGTAATCATCCAGAGAGGAAAAATTATATTTATGTACTTTAGTGCTGAATATAAAATGTGAAAACTTATATGCAGGATTTGATAAGAGTAAGCAATGAAAGACAAATAAACTACAGCCAAACTGTCAAGTGCTCAGTCCCTAACTGTACATTTTCATCTCAAATGTGAAAATTTAGGGCATCAATTTCACTAGGAAGCACACCTTAAGAAAAAGCGAGATACCTGTTAACCTTGCAGAATCAGAGAATCTCCAAGTGGTTGAAGTTGGAAGGGAACTCTGGAGGCCATCTGGTCCAAATGCCCATGCTTGTGCAGGGCTACCTGCAGCCAGTTGCACAGGACCATACCCAGATGGATTTTTAATACCTCCAAGGATGAAAAGTCCTCTTTGGGCAACCAGTGCTCCGTCATACTCACAGAGAAAAAGTTTCCTGATCCTCGGAGTGAACCCCCTGTGTTTTCATCTAGAATGCAAGTCCTATCGGCAACTGAGGGAAATGGGGTTGTCTGCAGAAAAGGAGGCTGGGAGGGAGACTTTATTGCAACTGTTAGAAAGGAGGCTGTAGTGAAGTGGGTGTTGGTCTCTTCTCCCAAGTCACAAGTGATAGGATGAGAAGAAATGGCTTCAGGTTCCGCCAGGGGAGGTTTAGATTGGGTATCAGGAAAAATTTCTTCAATGAAAGGGCAAAGCACTGGCACAGCTGCCCAGGGAAGCCGCTGAGTCACCATCTCAGCAGGTGTTCAAAAGATGCCTAGACATGGAGCTCAGGGACATGGTTTAGTGGTGATCTTAGCAGTGTCTCAACGATCTTAAAGGTCTTTTTCAACCTAAATGATTCTATGATTTTGAACTTCAACCACTGTCATGCTCATTGACAATGACTCTCATGTGAAACATCCAGATATCCTACTGAAAACACCTAATTGCCTGAGCATTTAAGAAGCCCCCAAAAAAATAAAAATTACAGCCTGGTCTGTGCTTTCAATATATACAGCCAAATGTAAAAGAGGTTCCTGAAACTTCAAGACCAACAGGTTGATATAGAAAGTGTAATTCTATTAGGGTTTATTACTGAGATAAATTGATTCTTATAGACAGTTCTTTTATGGTTAACTATAGGCTGTCAAGCTGGAAGGCTGTATAATTGCTCAACCATGGAAAGACAAAACCAGCTAGTATAGAAACTCTCTGTTAAAGAGTGAAGAAATATAAACAAGCTTATGATTTACTGCAAGCAATATTTCAACAAGCTGATGGAAACAAAAATATTTTTGTCTATCCATCTATAAGCTATTCGTGATGCAAAGAGTCTTAATTTTAGATTGGCTGCTTCATTTTTTTCTCAATGCATGAATGAATGCATAGGAACTTCAGAGTTATACATTTGGCAGGAGGCAGAGCTCTGGTTATTCCTGCAAAAATCTATTGTAATATGTCCAAATTACAAGCCTTTTCAATTTCTCACATACCCTTGAATTTTATCACATACACTTCCACAACTCACTTTTATAACCTTGATGAAGCATTAAGCAGACTGTACATACACTGTTCCCATAAAGAATGTCTGAACAGGCTTCAGCTTGGAGAATAAAGGGCTAAAATCAATATTTACTGCCCATAATTGCTTCAGTAATCCCAGAAGGAAACTCTTCTGTGTGTTCAACATCTATCCCCACTTTCCCGCCCATCCCCATAATTGCAGCAGTGTTTCAGACACAAAAGAGGCAAAAGCTGGGTTAAAGGAAGAGTCTGAGGAGGAAAGAAGAAAGGTGTGAATTATCTAGAGAGTATGTACCCAGAAGGTGAGAAAAATCTTTAAATGGCAGCTGGAAAGTGAAAGAAACAGGTAGAACGTGCTCACACTATGCAACATTTCCTAGAGCAGATGATATTATTGTCATTGCCAAGACAACTCACAGAAGTTACACGAGCCAGACATAATAGTGCCTCTACTAACTTTATTTTCTCCCCTTCTACAAATGTGATAAGTCTTTAGTTACATAACCACAAAACTTTTCTCAAAATGCTCCCTACCATTATTGGTGCATTAATGGAAATTGTTCAATCAATAAATTTTTCTGTTGTACTGTTTAAAATTTTGCAGTCCCCATCACACCTAATGATTAAGCACGTGACTTCACGATTCTTTGACTATTTCTGTTACATTGCTTGTCTGTGTTATGAAAATCCTCTGAAAAATAGTGAGGGATTTTCTTTTTCTAATTAAGCTTATTTAATGAAAAAAAAACAACTCTAAAGCCCAACTTTTTTGAAGGAAAATTGTAAAAGCAAAATGGTTACTATTATTCATGAAAACAAATCTTAGGAACAATGGATCTGATCATACACTAACATCTCTGAATATCATTCCACCCTAAAATCCATAATCCACAACTATGCGCCTTCATCCACGAGTCAGGTTATTCAATGGAATTGCACTGATCTAAATAGAATTGAGCCTGACATAACCCTGGACATTGCTCAAACTAAAATGCACATGTCTAGGCACTGATTAGTATTTTTAAAGGTGATTTGTTATGCTCCTGTTAAACACCACAGTAAGCACTTTGAAATAAAAAATAGATCAAAATGGTGTTTTCACTACTGTGTTTGCTTTGAACAGTCCTTTCTGAAGCAGCAAATCACAGGCACCCACACGCAGAATATTTATAGCAATGACATAATTTAAAAGGACAAGAAGCAAAACTCAGTCATCATGTTTTAATGATGAAGTCCCTGGTCTCGTCGGAGGGCAGCAGGAGCAGCGCCCCTGCTCTGGGAGTGGGGAAGGAGCCTCCCTCCCACGCTGCCCTCACCAGCTCAGCAGAAATTGATCTTAAGATGTTCAGTGGGAGAGTCAGCACAGCAGAGTGTGGGGCTTCTGGGTAATACTGCCAGGAAGGGAAAGGCAGCAGTGGCCTGCACGCCAATAATCCTCTCCAGCCCTAACAGCCAGGGCCAAGTAAGGCTTAATTTCAAGCATTTGCAATACATTGGGATTGTTCTTAAGAGAGAAGTGAGATACTAATTTTGCTTTGAGACAATTGTTTTTTAAAAGATCTACTAGGCTACTATTTCTCTTATACATATTCCTTTTTTTTTTATTTTGTAGCAACAAATTATTTTCCTAATTATTTACTTAAATAGAACCATGAATTTAGTCATCATTCATTCCCTAATCCTGCACAATGTAAACTAATCAGAGTTTTGCCAGAGAATGAAGCAAGCATTTGTCAACCATTTCTCATGTGAAATACACAGGTACATTTCCTTCGTATTATTTTACAGCATATGCATTTGTAAAGAGAAAATATTTCTCCATTACACAAAAAGTTTTGCTGTTATTAGGCCCTGCTGAATAAACTCTACATTTATCAGCTCCTAGCATCATTTTTTCTAGAATTAATGTTTTTGCAAGAAGCCTGAAAAATGAAACATATACTGAGTTCATCAAGTCCACAGCTGCTTACAGGAAGAATTTATTTCTTGTCTCCTGTGGGATCCCTATTCTAATTAAAATGACTGCATCTTGATGCTGACAGATCTATTCTTCTGTATAAAAATAAGCAGAAAAAGATATTTCTGCACAGGGCATTCCATATGTACTGGATACACAAAGCTATATTAAAATGATATGAAAAAGAAGAGATGATAAGCATATTCAGAGCAGGCTTTTCGATAAACAGAACAGGACAAAAAAACAACACCCATCACAACAAAAAGAAACATCTCACAAAATGCATAAAGACAATGACATCTCAGATTTCCCCAGGAATTGTGCTGTGACTAAGCACTCTTCACTTTTAATATATTCTGTGTCAAACCCAGCAGTTCTTACTTGTATTTTCAATCAGAAAAATTCTTCAAGGTTTCATCATAGCTTTTATGCAAGTGTATGATTGCTGACTCTCTACAGGGGCATCTGAAAGATAGTGAAGGAAAAACCCCACTCCACAGAAGCAACAAGTTGTCTTGCTAATGATAATAACAGTGTCAGAACTTTAATCTAATTTTTTTGTTAAAAATTCTAAAACTAAGGTACTAGGAGACAGACAACAATACGCAACCTGAATAATTTACCTCCTGCAGGGGGTATTATGCATACAGAATCCATGTCTTGCCTCACCTTCCCTGTAATGAGAAACTAAAGTATGGGGTCTGGTTCAGCCTGGGGCAGACATGGTCTGAGCTCACAGCTGACCCAGCTGCAAACTGGAAGTTGAACTATAGACCTCCTTCCAGACTGGTTTTTCCTATTATCCTGCAGCACATATCCTCCTGACAAAAAAAGTAATGAAAATCACACTTTGCAAATAACTAATAGGCACAAAACCCAGTGAAGTTCATTCTGTGCACCAGACAGCTGCACAGTAACCAGAAAAACACAGATAGACATGATGCTTCAAGGAGGCTTCTTCATCCCATACTGGTGTACATGTGCACAACAGAAAGCAGTTATGAGATTGTTTACTCATCCATACAGAAAAGGAGAGCAGTCACAACTCCAGATGTCTAGATTTTTTTTTGTTGCAAGTGCTATTTTATGGAACCTCAAATATTTTAAATTTCTCAAGTACATCTAATTTTCAGCTAATGTAAGTAGTATGAAAGTAGACTCCCTTAAACCAAGGATCTGATCCAAAGATGAAACCAAATCAATGCTGACACAGTTTGTTTACTAATTTGTCAAACACATTTCTAATACTCCTGCTGGGCAAGTCCATTCAGACTGTTATCAATAGCAATGACTAGAGAGCTAATTACAGGTTCAGAAGACATTAGCAATTGCTATAATAATACTCATATATGTTCCAATTGCCACAACATACTGTTTGTATTCACAAGCAGACAGTAACCCCATGAAATGAGACAATATGGTAGGTAAAATATCCACATGCTTCAGGCTTTTTATGTATCTGTGGGACTAGAAAAGAGTGAAGTGCATTAACGTTCATTGCAGAGCCACAATTTCTTTACCAGTTTCCTGTGGACCCTCTAAGTGTGAGCTGAATTACAAACTCACAGTCTTTCACTTCTACCTCAATTGCTGCCTTTCACAGGAAAAGTGCTACAGAAACTCATTGGATATGTTTAATCTGGTGGTCCTGAAATACAGCAAACATCCAGACACATCCCAGTTCACGAGGGAATGACAACCTGGCTGCATCAACTCTCTGCTATCCTAAGCTCAGCTTCATGAGGAAAGGGCAAGGATCAGAGGACACACAGGACACCACCCAGTTGACTTTGTTTCTGGGTGATCAAGACCCCAGGAGACTGGGACACAAATATTCAACTTGGTTACAAATCTTACTGCAGACTCCAAGTTCCTTGTCCTCTTTACAAGCTTTACTTTGTGATCAGTAAGCACAAAAGTCTTTATTACTGTGAAATATCATACTTCATTGCCCTCAATTAACATGAAAAATCTTGTTACTGAGTCACAAAAAAAGCAATGCTTTGAGAATAATATGTCATCTAAGAATAGCCAGAAATGTGCAATAGTCAAAATAAAAATGTGGATAAAACCAGTGATATTAACTTCTTTATGTACTTTATAATAAACTTCACCATTTGCATCATTAACTTTTAAATAAGAGGATTAAATAGTAGTCTACAATTAGCAGTTTAACATCTTCCCTAAAAATAGGGAAACATAGGGTAAAAACACCTGAGTAAAACTTTGTTAAACCCATTCTTGAAAAAGCAATATTGTGTTTTGCTGGTGATGTTTGTTTTCACTATGTCTAGGATAGGTCTCTTCCTTTTGTTTTGTTTTTAGTTACTACAGTATGATTAAAATAAAGAATTTTACGGAGTTGTAAATCTAACCTAGATAGTGTGCTTGTTTTGTACAAGTACTGTTTTATGAATTATATTTAGCATGTGTCTCTTACTTTTCAATGTCACTGTTTCATAACATACTTATGGCCACTTTCAGGAAAGTTTAGACGTTCTTGGCCTTACTGTGATTTCACACTGAGCCATTCCCCTGACATTAAGGTTGCACAGGAGTAAATTAGAGGATGATGAAAACTATAGTGATCTGAGCTTACATAGATTGGAGTCTACATTCACTGTAAAGTCAGACTAAGTGAAAGGAAAACAGGCCACACAGATTTAAACTCTACCTTTTTCCTTTTGATACTCCCTAGGATGTTTCCATTGTGTTCCCAAAACAGCAAAACAAAATTATCATGAGAGCTAACCCAGACACAAAGTATCTGAATTCCATCATCAGTAAACAAAATCCCTGAGGCCTTCAGAACTCTTGTCAGAGCACTTGTCAGTTTTGTTTAAAGATAACAGAATAGGGAAAGGCAAAACATGGGGACTGTGCTGTAGATGAGAATATCACGATCATCATGATGAACTCAAGTGAAAGGTATGGGCAGTTCACCAGAAACTACCACCTCCAAACATTGGCTTATTTCTAGTTTTAAATTAACTTTTAAAACCACATTAAGATGTGGGTTATCAAGCAAAGTAAAGCTGCCTCCTCAGCCTGAAGCGTGGACCCTGTAAGAAGTTGTAGAAGCAACTGCTTCCAAAGAGTCATGTCCCTTCTGTTCCCACAGCAGTGTCCACTACCCTAACTCCACCAGGGAAGCAGCAGCTCCAGTATGGGCTTTCAGGGCTCTGGCACAGGCAAAACAGACAGCACAGTGGTGTTTTTGTTCCTATCCAGTAACGTGCTGCCTTTTCTCTGTGTATGCCAAGGGCATTCCTGTTGGGTTTCTCAAGAGGTGTTAAAGGAGTACCGTGCACGCTGCTGGTGCAGAGGGAGGCAATAGCAACAGCAAGAATAGCACAAGAGCTGAATTTCATTTCCTGTTCAGAAATATAGCTGCATGGTCATATGCTGTAACTGAGATACAACTGTGGTACTGGCTCAAGAACACAAGTGAACCTGATTTACAACACTGATAGGTATTTCCTACCAGGCTGCAACAACAGAGAAAACTCATCCTAAACATGACCTTGCACCACAGGAACATTTGCCTCTCACTATCCTTATGACAACAACGGACCAATAGCTGGCATTGCTCTGTTATCATCTATTCAAACAAAAAAAAAATGGAATTTGTTTGGATCCTCTGTACTTTGTGGTACAGAGGACCTGGCTTGTTCATCACCTCTATTGAAGACAGCAACTGGTTTCAGAAAAAAGTGAAGCCTGTGCTGTCCTAAGAAGTCAGCTGCTCATTCGGCTTTGTGCATGTCCACTAGAGTGAAGAAGAGGCTTCAGGCCATTTTTAATGAATAAATAAATATCTAAATATCTACATGATGTCATAAAAAATTACTTACGGTAATTATATTAGGCGGTATTATCAGCAGTTCATGTAATGAGTTTTCCTAATCTCAGAGTAAACTTTTGGTTTCTTCTATTATTTTTGCCAAAACAAACAAGCCAGTATAATAATATTTAGGTGTTACTGACCAGCATAAAATCATAAAGAAAAAAAATCCCATTAACAAAGAAATCTATTGCTGGGTGAATTTCTCCCACCACTACATTTTTGGGAGAACCCAACCCTTTGATACTTGTTTTTTAACTACTGGTGTGGTTTTTAGCTGGTGAAACAGACCTTTCACTAGTGAAAAGAAGCCATACTCAAGTAATTAATTTTCAGTGACCCCCCTAGTAAATCCTTCCAGAAACAACAAATTTGCAGCAGTGCCCTGAGCAGGCGAGTCAGGGAGCACAGCATGGAGAGAGGGGTTGGTGGCAGAGCTGGCAAAGGGAATGGGCGCTAGGGGGAGGCTGGTGCTGGTCCTGAAAGGGATCAAACACCATCAAACTCCTCAGGGGAGGTCTGGCTGTGAATTACTAAGTGCAAGACCTGAATTCCTTCCTACCAGTTCACTGCTCTGTTTCACACCACGCTTATGCAAACTCTTCCTGTATCAATTTGGTTATGGTTTTCTCACAATGACAACGCTTGCATTCAAAGACTGCACCTCCAAATATTGATTTATTCCTCTAGTCTGGGAAAGCAATATTTATTATCTGTAATAATTAAAAAAATAATTAAACACTGTCTGGTCAACAAACAAGCCCAAGCTTGTCTGTCACAGCATACAGAGCTCAAATAATTCACTCAGCTGCTTAATGAGATGTAACATTCAGAGCATTACAACAAACTGTTTAATGTGTTTTCAGCTCACTCTGCTTTTACATCCTTGGCATAGATATTTGACTACTGATATTATTTCATACCCGGAAACTAGAAAAACAGAGACGGAAATGATTGCGTGCTACAATCTAGCATTGTGATCTATGCCTTCAGAAACTGATAGCTGCATGCCACAGTATTTTCTAATTATTTTGGCAAAGGCATTACACTTCCTGAAAGACACTGAAGATTTACAGTCCTTGATCCAAGTCCAAGAAGTATTTATTAACTTCACTGGGTACGTGCATGTTTCCCGTTGTTACCCTACACTAGTCCAAAACTTACTGGTAAACTTCTTACGCTGATGAGAAGAGTACTAAAGAGTGATTGGCAGACATCTGCAGATATCCTGCAGACCACCTTTTGTTAGAGTTAAAAGAGAGTTGGCTCTTCAGGCTTTCAGCAAATGAGGGACAACTCTGTCACCTTCACAGTGTAAAATAAAACTACTGCACCAACGCTTTTGTAGGTAATGTTATTAAAGTATTAACACAATTAGTACAAAAATAATTAATGTAATTATTCAAGAGGTTTGAGTAAAAGCATCACCTAAGTGACAGAAAACATAGCTTATTCCCAAAATCCATGGTTATCAGATCAACCCTATTTACTCTTCGTGAGGTTGCATGAATAAAACCATAAGCAGCCCCAAGCCAAAAGCATGATGGAAATGGTCTGTCTGAGAATTGGCTCAAATGTCAGCTTCCACAGAAAGGCTCACATTAGAGTTGCAAACTGAACAACAGAAGTTTCTTAAATTCTACCCTGTAAGGTCCACACGAGAACCAGTTATAATACATTCTCAGGATTAATTGAGATATCAGGATATAAGGACTGGTGATAATAATAAATGATGAACTATTTATTTATTTATTAAATGATATTGAGATGTTTATTTTCTGGAGCCATACACCTAAGACATCTAATTTTCCTTTTTTTTCACCCACGGAGCTCAGAAGATAATTTAGTGGTTTATGTCAGTATTTTACTAACAACTGAATCCAAGAAGCATCGAATATTATGAGAGCTGGCCACTCTGTTATTAAAGGCTGAAAATGGTCTTTTAAGTATATTTTGATATTAGAGACCTTCAGACATTCCAGAGCCAAAAAAAACTCAAATGTGAAAATCCCCCCAAAATGCATCTAGACCATGCTCCAACTATAATTCCGTCTTTCTCCATGATTTGTCTTTCAGTGCTTTGAAACTTAAAAAGCCGCATTAAAATAAAACCATTATGGCTCACAACCAAAAACACTGAACTCTAACACAATGTAATTTCTAACAGCTACACTGTTGAGAATTCTTCACTGGTTAAGTGAAAGTTTACAGCACCTGCTGCCTCTGTCTAACATACACACTGGCAATGTCTTCTTGTTGGGAATGCCCATACATGTCAAGCTGAACACACAAAATAAAGGCAAATTGTGAAAAACATCTGAAATTGCAAATTAAATAAAGACTGCAACTCAGTCCACTCAAGTCACTGTTTTGTTTCTCAGTGCCAGACAACCATTCTGTGATCATGCCAGTAGGGAAAGCAAAGGCAGAACTATACCTTGGACCCCTGAGACCCCTCAAACTCAGTTCCAGAACTTTCCTGTACTGTCCAGCTGGGTTGTGACAATGAGGTAAGAGCAGAGCACTGATTCCTTCAAGCAGTATTTGCACTACTTTAATTAAAATCAGTGAAAATAAATGTGGTCCTTCTGTACCCCTTCTTTTCAAGTTATTTTGATGTAACTGAAATACTTGGGAGGTTCTGAAGGAATAAAGTGAATTATTCACATAAAGTCTTCATTTGACTGTTCTCAAGACTTTTCTTATTGTCACCCATATTATCTTTCCAGATAAGGTACACCACAGAGCAAGAATTAGCCTTGTGCACAATACAATATTCTTCAAGACCTGACACCTCTCAAACTCTATTACTTGTCTTTGAATTCCTGCTGTGTCCTTACAGGTTCCATTATTCATGCCATGAGAAACATCTGAAGTCCATAACCTGGTTTTATGTCAATTTAATTCTGGTTTTAAACAAGTGATCACCCTTTGGTTTAGGAAATGTAAGCAATCAAGCCACAGAGAAATAACCAAATTCAGGATTTTTGGACTATATCCACATCTCAGAAGAAGAGCATCTACCAAAAATACATACCATAGATTTAAGTTTTCTAAATCTACAGAATTAAGTGTAAATGCAAGTGTATTTTGGATATTTCATATATTAAAAAATAACTATAAAACAAACCATAGAAAGGAATCTCTTTTGATTTTACACACTTGTATTAAGGGTGTATTCCAGTTTTTAGTAATATATTATTATTATATACAATATTATTATATACAATATTATATAATATTATTCTATACAATATTATATACCATATTATATAATATATAAGATTATTATTATATACGATATTATATAATATTATTCTATACAATATTATATACAATATTATTTACAAAGATGATGAGGCCATGGGAATAGAAACCCGTTCAGAATAATTAAATTGCTTTTTTTATACCAGCAGATCTGCAAAGTGCTCTGTATGGAATGCAAAATCAGAAGCCAATCAGGTAAGATTACACTACTCTTCCCTCTCTCCAGAGGTGGCACTACAGTGATAGGGAGAAGGAGAGGGACAGGAGCAGGGTAGGGACAAGGAGAGCACCAAGAGTTCAGGGAGGAAGTTTTTAACTCTAACTTCTCGAGTGCTTTGCTGACACCTTCCAGAGGACAGGCCTGGCCAGACATCATTACTGATTGATTGCAAAATAATCCTGTATGCAAAAGCCCCAGGGATTTTGGACACCAACTTCCAGTATTATGCTCCTTAGAGGCCTTAATACAGTATGTTTACCTCAGCAGAGTGCCCATAGAAAACCTAATTCTAACCAAGCATATTTACATTTTTAGGATGCAAATTAGTATTACACCCTAGCAATAAAAAACATTTGGTAGGTGCCATATGGACACCGACAAAACACACAGTGCCTGCTCAATCAGTGTCTGCCTCGATCTGTAACACATGAGTAATCCCTCTGATATCATGAGCTGCGTGTGGATAATGATAGAGGGCAGCTCCTCACTCAAGTGAAATAGAGCAATGCTGACTTGCCCTGCCTGAGGTTATTTCCATCCTTGTATAAGTCTTTGCATTAGGTAAAACACAATTAAAACACTGGAAAAACAGGCAGAAAATAAGGTAGATGGAAAACACAGAAATGGATTTATATTTGTTTACCAGAAGCTGCACAAATAAGTTTATTTTTTTGAGAATTTGTGTTTTAAGTAAATAATGCCTAGACAATAAGTATATAGCATAGTATTTAAAATAACCCACAACAACTATTGTTGTCTATATAATTACAAATAGTGACTTGGAAGTAAAATTTAAGAAGAGATTTTGCTAACCTTTGAAAAAAATCCGAGTTCTCCTAGATGCAACAGACTTGGGGAAGGGAAAAGTTACTATATTTGATTTTATGCATTTTTTTAAATATCTAACTCAAAACCTCTGGATAGCTGTTATTTCCTTGGACCATAAAACAGTAGAGCTTCATAACTTAAAAATGTGTTAAAAACAATAATTCTGAACAGCTAAACTGGGAAATATGAACAACTGAATGTGAAAAATCATCTGTCTTGTGCTAAGTCTCAGATAAGCTGGATGACATCCATAGATTTAGGGTTTGCACTCTTACAAAAAGCAGCACAAGAATAAACAAACAGATAGACAAGTGCTGTGGCAATTAAAACTACTTCAGTTTTCACACAGAAATAAGGAAACCAAAGTGGTAGGTTTTAGTAGTTTCTAGTGTAAAAGCAAGCAGAGTCCTAACATGCTGTCACATACTCTCAAGGTCAAAACTGGTCTGCCTTCCAGATGAATCAATATAATACTGCAGAAAGACAGTCTGAGAGGCAGAGGACATTAAAACCTCAGTATTTTAATGCTAGCATGGAGTGCATGATGGGACATTTTGCAGGTGCCTTCATTTTTATTATTAGAGAAGCACAGGAATCCCAGTCATGTCTGGGGCTGAAGGTTCTCTTAATTTCTGAAAATGAGGCCAGTTGTATTTAGGTACAGAAATACAAATATAGCTCTAGGGATCCAAGTTAAAAATGTAGCCTTTACAAAATAAACAGTGAGGTGTAATACAAGTCAAAAATATTGCAGCTAAGCTTGAAATTATCCCTCGCTTAGAAAATGTGATTAACAGAGCTGTGTGTGTCTCTACAAAATAAAGTGATTGCAGTCCCTCTTCATCTCCCACAGCAAATTACATTTTAGACAAGAATAATACAATATGACAATGTCTCTGCCAGTGCTCCTGGGTAATACCCTTCAGTTTACATGGATGTCTTCATGCATGTATACATGAACACATAACACACACGTGTGTGCACAGGCACATAGTCATTTGGGAAAGAGATAACTATTTCAGTGACCATTTCAGTGTTAACAATACTTCATGGACAGAATTCCAGTGCTGGGAGGTGGTGGTGGGGGAAGGCACCATAAATCTCCATTTGAAAATGCAGTTTTCTACGTAAAGAAGAAATAGGGAGACAAATAAATGTGTAAGGGTCTTCAGGGTTTGTCAGGCTCTGTCTCACCAGTCAAGTTCTACCAACAAATGAGAATTGAAAGCAAGGATAAGCCTTTAAGCTAATGCCTGGGCTGTGAGCCTGAATAGAGGGTTTCCCCAAACATCAGCTGAGTCATCCCAGCAGCTGTTCATAGATGTTCATCTCTCCACGTGCCTGAAATGTTATTCCTTTTCCTTGTTGTTTGCTCCTGCCAACCTAGATCAGGTCCCTGCGCCCACTTACCCCACCTGAAGTTTCTCTGGCTTGACCTGCATTTTCTTTAGGGCCCTGCCCTGTTGTATTTCCTCCCTTTTTAATTCCCAGCATGGCTTCTTACTCTCAGAAATTAGGCAGCATCTTCTCAAGCAGCAGGGTATCTCCATGTCCTTAATTCCTGACCAAGTTCTGGGGTCCCACTTTTGAATCCTTCCCATTGGAACCAAGTGCATATATGTTAATTTTATTTCTCAGCTATCTACTCTGTCACTGAATTTTCATGCAGTCCCAACTTCTCCAAAAATCTCCCTGAGACAGTTTCAATCATGATTATCATTACTGTGATACAACTACATTTGCATATAGCTTGCCTGGTGGGTCTTGTGTCACTGAACCTACATATTAGAAACATCTTTAATCTATAACAATGCAGTCATAGATGAACTAAGATTTTCAGCTGAAACATACTCTTTTGTCCTGACACAAATAATTCCTTGCATTCTCTTCTTTGCTAATACAAATGCTTCTTTGCATTGGTTTCTGGATGCTGAGGTATAAAAATGTGCTTTCAACAGTGTTGAAGAAGTATATAGGAAAAATATAAACTTAAATATTGCTTTGAATGAAAGAATCTTTCCCTTCAAAATCTACTGACAAAAAAAATTGAAATTCCTAAATTGCAATTTACAAATGAACATTTTCCTTGCTATTTCTATTAATTTGGATTAATTAATAACAGTTTGCTTCTTAGAGGAAATAACCTAACTTTCAAATTGCCCTGAAGAAAACACACATTGTGTTGACAGAATTAAAAGAAAACCTGCAGAAACATCAACAACTCAGTAATGAGTCCAAAAAACCCAGAATATTAGAAAAGTGTTACCAAGGACCAATGTTGTACGAGTAGAAAGGCACAGATTTGGAAACATAAATTACTGACATTACCTTCTCTGGATGTTTTGTATTAAATAGTTTGTTGATATTTACACTTTTTTTAAATGTAAATATGCAGAAACATGACCATCATAGGCAACACAGAGTAAAGAATAATGCTCATGAGAGTAAGATTCTAACCTTTATTATGGAGTTACTACTTAAAATAAACCTTCTTTGGATATTACGTAGGATCAGACCTCTAGATTCTGAGCTCAAATAACTACTAAGTAATTAGCTGTGACTCTGTCTGGGTGGTAGGACTCCCCACCTCCACCTCCTTGACACAGCTGCCAAACCTGGCCCATCCCATCCTCCAGAAACATTTTAGAGACCTCAGAGGTACCCCAAAAGAGCAGCTCCTAAATTCTCACACGGGCCAGGGCTGGCAGTGGTGAAAGATTTGTAGGACAGCCTCAAAAGTTTTCCCTAGGAGAGGCTCCTACCAGAAGGAGATCCATACACAGGCACATGTGGCCAAGAGTGCCAGTGACAGTGTCGGTAGATCTCAGGCATTGTTCTCTAATAATGTACACCTTGTTTGAGAAAGAGAGAGAGAGAGAGAAAGAAAGAGAGGAAGAGAGAATAAAGAGAGAGAAAGAAAGAAAAGGAAAGAGGAAGAGAGGAAGAGAGGAAGAGAGGAAGAGAGGAAGAGAGGAAGAGAGGAATAAAGAGAGAGAAAGAAAGAAAGAAAAGGAAAGAGGAAGAGAGGAAGAGAGGAAGAGAGGAAGAGAGGAAGAGAGGAAGAGAGGAAGAGAGGAAGAGAGGAAGAGAGGAAGAGAGGAAGAGAGGAAGAGAGGAAGAGAGGAAGAGAGGAAGAGAGAGGAAGAGAGAGGAAGAGAGAGGAAGAGAGAGGAAGAGAGAGGAAGAGAGAGAAAGAGAGAGAAAGAGAGAGAAAGAGAGAGAAAGAGAGAGAAAGAGAAAGAGAGAGA